>CM056736.1:27257500-27857500 GCA_029844215.1 Przewalskia tangutica | reverse complement strand
AGCTCCATTCCATAGCCTCAAACCACCATTAGAAGCAAGAACATCGTGGAGAACACCATCAAAAAGGTAATCTTCACCTTTTCTTGAAAGTTGTTAGTAGTCAAAGGAGGTAGTAGTTGGAGAAGTGTTGCATTGTGAAGTAGTTTGGGTACTGAAAAATTGATTGTGAAGTTTGAAGAAGGAGTAGACAAGGAGGGCGTGGGTATTGGATAGTAGAGTTGAAGTTTGGGGGTGTTGTGTTTAGCTGCTAATTGTTGATTGTGTTGGGAAGCACTTGTAAGCTGTACAAAGTAAGTTAACCATGTCCGCCAGAAAAAGAAGAGCCTCCACATCCACCTCAGCCCCACAATACGATGAGACTAGGTTCGTTAGCCACGAAGCCTATAAAAGATACATAAATATTAGTAGTAGACCCTTAATCCCTGAAAGGGGAATGGACTACCAGAGGGAGTCGTTGGGGGAAGAGGATGTCTATGAGCCCATTTGGGCAATGATTGAGATGAGGGGGTGGAGAAGATTTGTAAACCAGGAGAAGTTAGCACCAATAAATACAACAATGGTACGAGAATTCTATGCTAACTTTCCGGAGAGGGTAGACAACAAGTACTTTGTAAGGGGAAGATATATGTCTGTGACGGCAGAAGCAATAAATATGACTCTAAAAACAGTTGATGTTGAAGGAGGAATTGGTGATCGGAGCCATTTCAGAACATGGTCTAGGAGCACCGACAACATCAACTGGAATACCGTCGCAGACACAGTGAGGTACCCTGGGGCTGCTTTTTGATATTGCGAGAAATGGATCAAGAGCACTGAGCAGGTGCCAATTCAACAAAGCAGCCAAGGGTTGGCTATATTTCGTCAGTGCCCGCATGATTCCATCCACGCACTTCACCAGAGTGCCAGAAGATAGGATTAAGCTGATATATGGAATTATGAGGGGGTTGACGATTGATGTGGGGAAAGAGATAGTGCAAAGTATTGAAGAGACCAGCAGGTTGGTGACAACAGGTGGATTGGGACATGGCTAACTCATCTCTAATTTGTGCAACATGAATGCGGTCGAAATCCTACCCACTGATACTAATGAGAGGAACCAACTGCCGGTGACATATGGGATAGTGCACTCTTTCCCAGACCCAAGCCCCCCAGCAGCAAGAAGAAGAGCACAACCACCAGCAGCAGCAGCAGCAGAGGCCGCAATGAACGAAGATGAGCCTGAAATAGAGGCTCAATATGCAGCAGGGCCTAGCCACCAGCCAACCACAGAACCAGAACCTCCAGTGCCTATGATGGAGCAGTTGCTCCAAAACCAGAGAATGATGATGCAACATTTCGACACAGTAATACAAGGACAACATGAGTTGCGACAAGGGCAACAAGAATTGAGACAGGAGCAACAAGAATTGAGGCAGAAGCAGCAACAATTGCACCAGCAGTTTGACGAGATGAGTTCCATGTTCAATCAATGGTCGATGCATTATCCACCACCACCACCACCATTTTAGCCAAAGTCTGTAAGTGTCTTATTTCTTTTATTGTCTTTGAGTCTACACACATTGGGGATAATGTGTGATTTAAGTTTGGGGGTGTTTTATTTGTGTCTTGTTTTATTTGTGTCTTATTATGTTTTATTTAAGTCTTTTTTATTGTTTTTATGTATTTTTGAGTCACAAAAAAAAAATTGTTTTTTGAGTCATAATTGTCTGTCAAAGATCATGTATGTTGTAGTTGCTAGAAACACCTAGTGAAGTAAGGTAGAATAATGTAATGGAATTGAAGCAACTATCTAAACACCTAGGTTAGATATGCCAAAAACTCACAAAATCTCTCTATTTGGAGTTTCTTGCTTAAATTATGCATGCTAAATGATGAATACTTATGTGTTATGATTGCTTGCTATTTGAGGCGAAATAGTTAGGATATGCATGTTAGGGAGATGACTCAGGCATTTCTTTGATAGCCAATTCTTACCATTCTTTTCTATCCCGGACTTTAAAAATATATCCCTAGTTAGCCCCATTGAGCCTAAAAATTGAAACTTCTTCTTTGACACCCTATATTCCCACAAATTGTGCCATAAGTAAAAATGTGAAATAGTGGAATAAATTGTGTTAAAAAAGAGACAAAAAGAGTGAACAACTTTAATGCACCCCAATAAAAAATAAAAAAAAGAAATAGGCAAAAGCCTAAGTTTGGGGGTGCTTGTTATTATAATACTCTTCATTCTCCCAAAGCAAAAGAGGGAAAAAGATAGAATTGAAGTGAAGAAAAGAACAAAAAGAAAAGGGAAATATTGAAAAAAGAGCTTATGGTACACAAAAATGAGCCTAAATGCCTATTTTTACCAACCCCTACATAAGCCTACATTACAACCCTTAAAGTCCTGAAGATCTCTTTTATGCATATCCAGGATTAGTGGAGAATTGCAAGTAAGCATGCCATAGGATTTTTGAATTTATATGCATGATTTAGTATACTGACTTCCATTAAAGCATGATAAGTATGAGTTTGCGAAATATCTAGCTTAATGTGTTTAGTGTGCTGAATTTTCATGCTATATGTTCCTGCATATTATTCTGCTAACCTTCATGTTTTTCTAGATAACACTAATGCATCAAAAGTGATCAATGTCAGTGAGTCTTTTATTTTCGTTCTTTGAGTCTTTATTTTCTTTCTTTCTATGAGTCTTTATTTTCTTTCTTTCTATCTTTGCTCGAGGGCGAGCAAATGTTAAGTTTGGGGGTATTTGATCGGTGTATTTTATATACACTTTTCGAGTCATTTTTAGTTAGTCTTTTGTCCCTTTTTGTACAAATAAGTGGCGTATTAGGATAGTTTTCCTTTCTTTTGAGTCAAAGTGGTTAAAATGGCCAAATGGCGGAAAATGAGCTAAAAGAGGGCAAAAGAGGAGGTTTCAGAGATAAAAACAGAGAAAGTGGCGAACGAGGCAAAAACCAGTCGTGCGCGGCCTCCTGCCGATCGAGCGCGGCGCCAATATCCAGAGAGGCTGCAGAAGTCCCAGCGCCGCGGCGCCTCATGTCAATAGGTGCAGGGCCGCGGCGCCCAATATTCAGAGAGGCTACGAGTTGCGGCCGCGGCTCGTGACAGCGAGATCGGGGCGGCGCCAAATCACCCGAAGTGCCACAGAAGTTCCAGTGCGCGCTGAAGCGAAAGCGCCGACGCGGGAAAAATCAGGGTTTTGACGATTTTCTGGGCCAGGCCTGCAGGGAAAAGTTAAGGGCGGTTTTCAGCCTATAAAAGGAGAACCCTAGGCAGATTTTAAGGGTTCCCTTCTTGCACAACTCAAGATTTCTTGCTTGGAGATTGGAGACCATAATTTAGTACTTTCTTTTCCTTTTTCTTTTCTTTATTTCAGTTTTGTATGATGAACTTTGAATTAGTTCTTGTCATGTCAATGGCTAGGAACTAATTCTCTTATAGGGCTTTCCATGTTGATTCACTAGAAACTTATGTTATGAATTAATACATGTTTATGGTTATTATTCTTCTTTGAGAGATTTATCCAATAATTGCGTTGAATGCTTGGTAATTAATTGACAACTAATTATCCTTATATGATTTCTAATTTACTTCGAAAGGAGAGATTGTGAATATGTTGTAAGTTGGGTAGACATTCTTGGATTGGGGATGAAAATACCTCAATTATTTATGTAGCGTTAATGAGAGGCTTAACAACCCTAATTTTGCGCATGGTGCGTGACGGTTAACTAGGTTTTTGTTCTTAATCCTCCTATAGAGTTATCCTTATCACCGAAAGGTAGGTAAGGTGCAATACTGGGGTTGAGTGTTTATATATCCTTAACGGGAATATAAAACGATTTCGTAAACCTGCTAGCTCCGAGAGAAGAAGACCATAATTCGTTTTATTAATAAATAACATAAGCGGATAGTTGAGGAGACATGGAAGCCCTATTCCCATCACAACTGAAGTAAACTTATAGTTAATTAGCTTTTATAATTGTTAGTTATAAACCACAAAATCAAATTTTGGTTACCAAATAGATACCAAAAGATAGATAGTTGGTAATTGAACTCTAATCCTTGTGGACGATATTCAGTCTTATCAAGACTATATTACTTGTCACGATAACGTGCACTTGCGTTAAAGTGTGTGCATCTTTTCGCGCATCAGTAGACCTCGAGGTCGAGCACCTGCAGTTGCTCGTTATAGAGCATAGTCTTCGGCGCTAAAGGCTACTCTGGAGGATGATGAGGTTTAGGTTGTCGAGGATGACCAGGGTCAGGCTGACATGACATGATCAGATCAGGTGCCCCTGAGTTTTATTGCTACACTGGTGCTTTAAGATACTCTGTTTGCATGAAGAGCTTTCTTGGAACTATAGCTTATGGTATTCAACTGGTCACTTTTGATGGATAACATACTACGATTGGAGAACAGACTCTCGAACATGCTGTTATGCTCGGTTTTAAACACCAGGGGTTCGTGCAGCACTTGCTGGGGTTCCTCAGTTCTTAGGTATGACCATACCTGATCTTGCAAAATCTCCAAATGATCAACCTATGAAGTTGGATCTTCATAGATATGATAGAGATCTTGAGGATGATGCATATGAGTTCTTGATTAGCTGTCATGGGAGGTTGCACAATCTCGATTTTGTATAGTCCCATGGAGTTGATTACAGTAATTTTCATATGGTTAGACCTACCAAGCAGTGATAAAGGTCTTATGTTGAGTCTAGACCAACAAGGTCCCCTTCTCTCACTTATGTTTTATTTACCTATATTTTCTTAGAGAAGTTTGTGCCTTAAATTGTTAAAGAGAAGAGACATGATCAGTTCAAGGGGTTACGCTAGGGGCGTATGACTGTGATAGAGTACAAGACATGTTTCAATGCCTTGTATCGCCATGCTTTTATGATTGTTCCTAATGATGCTGAGAGGGTGAGGAGGTTTACCAATAGGTTGATTTGTCTTCTTCGATTTATTACAACACAAATGGTTGCTATAGTAGATTGTTGATGCAGTTAAGTAGACTGAGTTTATTAGGCGCGGGGATTATAAGGAGAGGGTGGTCAAAAGGCCTTATTTTAGCATTCATATAGTTTCTTCATCTCGAGGTAGGGGTCATCATGGTGGAGGTCATCACTGATCTAGTTCCAGACCAATTGTTGCTACTATTCCTACATTTGAGAGAGGCTAGTCTTCACACACTTCTCATGGTTCGGGGCATTTGACTCTGAGTTGTTATCGTCCCTTTCATCGTGGTGGTCATTCTGGTACCAATTCTTCTTCTCAGTTGTCAACAGTTCCTAGAGGTTATTTTGAGTGTGGTGATCTTAGGGACTTCAAAAGGGATTGTCCCAGACATAGGCATGGTGGTCAATGCTAGGGTTCGAGAGCAGCATGGCAGTGAGCTAGAAGGGTGGTTCTCAAAATGGTAAGGGTAGCCCTCAAGAAGGTTAAAGTAGTTCTCACTCCGGCTGAGGTAGTGGATGTGGGGGGTACTCAGACTTCAAGTGATCGCGGTCATTTCTATATGTTCCCAATCAGACCTAAGGCAGAGGCCTCTAATGTTGTGATTATAGGTAATCTTTCGGTTTGCCATCGACTTGCTACAGTTTTGTTGATCCAGGGTATACCTATTCTTATGTGTCCGCCTATTTTTCCTTGAGTTTGGATTTGACGTGTAAGTCTTTAGCCATGCCTATTCATGTTTCTACACCTTAGGGGGATTTTGTAGTGGTAGATCGAGCATATTTGGGTTGTGTATATACTTTGATGGGAGATGATACTCAGGTAGACTTAAATGTTTTGAGTATGGTAGATCTCGATGCTATTCTGGTTATGGATTAGTTAGCTCCATATCATGCGATCTTGGATTGTTATGCCAAGATGTTTACTTTAACCATGCTAGGTATTCATCAGTTAGTTTGGAAGGGTACTCTAAGCCAGTGTTTGAAGAAGGTGATCTCATTTCTTAAAGCTCAGAAGATGGTATAAAATGGGTGTCTTTCTTATATGGCTTATATTCATTATATGAGTATGGAGACTTCTCTATTAAACTCAGTTCCGGTAGTTCGGTAGTATCTAGAGGTGTTTCCTTCAGACATTTCCAGTGTTCCACCGGATCATGATATTGATTTCTATATTAACCTAGAGTCGGGTGCTCAACCTATTTCTATTTTACCATATCATATGGCACCGACTTGAGATATCATCAGCTGAAAATTAGAGCTGAGGGTGTTCCTAAGATGGTCTTCCAGACTATATATGAGTTTGGTGATGTCATTTGGGTTGAAAAATACACCTGAATCATTTATGGAGTTGATGAATAGGATGTTTAGACCTTACTTAGATTCATTCATGGTTGTGTTCATCGATGATATGTTGTTCTATTCTCGGATTAAGGAGGAGCACAAGCAGCCTTGTAGGATATCATCGGTGTTTCGTGGAGGGATTTTTATCCATTGCAGCCCCAGTGACTATATTAATCCAAAAGGATTTAATATGTTAGTGGTATGAAGAGTGTGAGGCGAGATTTCAAAGGCTCAAGGCCTTATTGACTACCGCTCTAATTTTGACCTTACCGATCAAGGGAGAGCTTTACCATTTATTGTGATGCTTCTAGGGTAGGTCTTGGAAGTACATTGATGCAAAAGGGAAAAGTGATAGCCTATGGTTCGAGGCAATGAAAGGTTCATGAAAAGTGATAGCCTATGGCTTGAAGTTAGCATCGATCATGTTTTCTTTAAAGATTTGGAGGCATTATTTATATGTGGTACATCATAAGGTGTACATAGACCATCGAAGTCTTCAGTATTTGTTCAATCAGAAAGATCTTAATTTGGGACAATGTAGGTAGTTGAAGCTACTTAAGGATTATGACATGACTATCTTGTATCACCCGGGCAAGGTGAATGTAGTAACATATGCCTTGAGTTGCAAGGCAGCGAGAATGGGTAGTTTAGCTATGCTCTATGTGGGAGAGTGTCTTATGTCTATGAATATCTAGTCCTTGACAAATCATTTTGTGCGACTTGATATTTCAAAGCGCGGTAAAGTTTTAGCATGTGTGGAGGTGTGATCTTTCTTATTGGAGTAGATTAGATCTCTGTAATTTAATGATCTGCAGTTGTGCGAAATTCATGATAAGATGTTACGAGGAGAGACAAAGAAGGTTGTTATTCATAGTAATGGTATTTTAAGGATCAGGGGGAGATTTGTATTCCTAGGGTGGGTGATTTGATTATATTGATCATGGTGAGTCCCATAGTTTGAAGTATTTCATTCCCCTAGAGGCGACAAAGATGTACCATGACTTAAGATAACATTATCGGTATTGCAGGATAAAGAGGGACATAGTGGAGTTCCCAGTGTTTGAATTCCCAGCATGTGAAGTATGAGCACCAGAAGCCTGGTGGTATGATTCAGAGGATGCCCATTCAAGGTGGAAGTGGGAGTAGATTGCTATGTTCTTCCTGGTAGGATTGCCATATACATTGGGCAAGTTTGATGCAATATGAGCCATTGTGGATAGGTTGACCAAATTTGCACATTTTATTATGGTCTAGACTACTTACAATTCTAAGAAGTTGACCAAGATTTACATCCGAGAGATAGTTTGAATACATGGAGTGCCCATCGCTATCATTTCAGATCAGGGCACACAATTTATTTCTCTCTTTTGGTGGTCTATGCAGAAGGAGTTAGGTACTAGAGTGGAGCTTAGTATAGCCATTCACCCTCAGATGAGCGATCAGTCTGAGCGGACTATTCAAGTTCTCAAGGATATATTGCAAGCCTATGTGATCCACTTTGGTGGTCATTGAGACCAGTTTATACCCTTGGCATAGTTTTCTTACAATAATAATTTTCATTTGAGTATGAAGATGACATCATTTAAGGCCTTGTATGGTAGGAGGTGTCATTCTCTAGTTGGATGGTTTGATGCTTTTGAGGTTCGACCTTAGGGTATTGATCTTTTAAGGGATTTTTTGGATAAGGTTAAGTTGATTTAGGATCGACTTCTTATAGCCCAGAGTATACATAAGAGTTATGTAGATCGAAAGGTCAGTGCATTGAAGTTTATAGTTGGAGAGTCAGAAATAATTACAAGCTTAGCCCGAGGTATATTGGGCCTTTTGAGATAGTTTATAGAGTTGGTGAGGTGGTGTATGAGTTGGCTTTACCTACTGAGTTGTCGAGTGTACACCCTGTGTTTCATGTGTCGATGCATAAAAAGTATGTTATTGATGGTTCTCATGTGATTATATGGGATTCAGTGATGCTTGATCAAAATTTAGCGCATGAGGAGGAGCCTAAAACTATTTTGGAAAGGCAGGTTCGAAAGTTGAGGTCTAAGGAGATAACTTATGTGAAAGTGCACTGCAGAAATCGCCCAGTAGAGGAAGCTACTTGGGAGACTAAGTCCGATATGTAGGCTAACTACTCTGAGCTATTTGAGAGTCCGTATATTTCCTTTTCCTTACCGTTTGAGGATGAACATTTATTTAAGTGGTATCTGATGTAACCACTCAAAAAGTAGTTTTGCTTAGAAAATAAAAAACTCCCTTCCCAAGTCTTTATTTTCTTGTTTGTAACTGGCGGGGATGGGTGGCACAGTTCCCGAGGCGATCGGGTCGATTTCAGATCATTTTAAGTAGGTTTAGGAATTCCTAAGTTAAGAGAATGGGGTGGTTTGACTCATAGTTGACTTTTGGATAAGCTTGCTCCTTTCATCATTTCGCCAGTTCCATTAGCTACAAAATGAAATGTATGACTTAGTCGAGCCTTTGGTTTGGTTCTCGAGGCAACCAGATGTCTTTTAGGTGATAGGTTATGAAATTGTAGAATTAACACTTAAGAGTTGACTTTAGTCAAACCCGAGCATTAGAGTGCTTTTTTAAGAATTATGAGTGCGCGAGTAGGTCTGGAATGTATTTTATGATAGGAATACATGTTTGGTTTCTATCTAGGAGGTTCTGGAGTGTTTCAGATGTTTGACGGGGAGTTTGATGGTTTTTGGTTTTTGTTGTATTCTGGTGTTTGCAATAGTAACCCCTTGTCCGCCTTTACATGCCCGCCTTTGCAGAGGTTTGGCTCGCATAGGCGAGATTTGTCCCAGAGTTGAGGTTCCGCTTCTATGGATGATTTTCTGACAAAGCTGAGTACGCCTCTGTGGAGTCATTTCTGCTCTAGCACAAATCCGAAATAGTTAGTGACTTCGCCTCGGTGGCTACATTTTTTATCAAAGCACATCTGTACCCCTGAAGTCGATTCCGCACTAGTGCAATCGATGTTCTGTTTGAATATATAATGATCTAGAAACATTATCATTCTCCAAATACTCTTTCCTTGGGATAGGAGGTAAATCAGTAGGGGTTTTATTGAAGTTTTCAACAAGGGTCATCATTAGAGGTATATTTCCACCCTTATTATGGTTTAAGCATTTAAGTTCCTTGTTTTAGTATAATATTTTAATTAGGAAAGTGTGGCTTAGATTCATTATTAAAGATAAGAGGGTGAGATTTGGGTTTTGGGGATTGGGTATTGAATTGTTAATGTTAATATTGCAATCTAGTGTTAATTCATGTTAGAGGATAAGTTTAATTGATTAATTTCATGTTAGAAACCCTTTGTGGAATTGGGGATAATTCCAGGATTTAGAAATTGGGGCTTTTGCCCAAACTTGCAATTGAAGATCAAATTGGGCTTTGTTTTCAAATTAACTTAAAGATATGACAACTTAGCATGTTAGTACACTATTCAAGTAATAAAGGTCGGATTTTTCTATGGTGGGCTCGGGGTTCTTTTGTAGTTCGACTTGGGGCTTTAGTCTTGTTTACCAATATGAATATCATTAGACTCGTAATCTCATTTAGTTAATAGAATTTATCAGAGTGGGCTCATAATGAGGCTTTAAGGAAGGAGAAAGCTGTTGCGTGATTCTTCGACTCTGTTTTAGGCAAGTTAAGACTTACTAGACTCTAATATAACATTATATGTTGGTATATTATATGTTAATTAACGAGAGTAATGGGGAATTGGAGGTCCTGTAATAATGAGGTGACGAGCACTTATACGGGTATCAGTAAACTAAAAGGGTAATTAATAAACTAATATCTTTTACGGTGATTATGTTTTTAGCTTTTGGATCGTGAGCGCGGTATATAAATCCGCTTAGGTTGGTATGATTGCTGAATATTTGAGCTCGTAGCCATATTTGATATCTTATATTGATTTGACTTGTCATGCATTCATCACTTTATATCTCGTCGAAATACATCAAAAGGAAATTAATGATATTGATTGTATAAATTATGTTGTTGCATGATGTATTCATATCCATATTATTCTTATATATTATAGTGGCATATGAACTGTTGAGATATTGTTGAAATTGGCTTGAAAATCGATTCATTGGATGTGGTACATGATACGAGAGTGATTATTGAGGATTACATTACAATCACAAAATTAGGGTATGATTGGTATATGGCCCTCATGAGTCCCACATAGGTCACGTGACACCTACTCTAGGAGCGTGTGCATACTGGGTACATATGGCCATTGCATACATAAATATCATCTGCATTGCATTCAATTATATTCTTGATATGTATTTGATACTATGTGTACTCTGTGTATATTTCTAATAGACATTATGATCTTATGGATTTTGATAGATGATATCTTGATTTCTAAGACATACCTGTTGTGAGACTGAGTTGAGAGAGTTGACGTGTCTAGACGCCCTGAATAGGGTTTAGGATGACTTTGGTAACACTATTGGACTTAATCTTAGTAGATACTTAGAAACTATGATAAGACTTGAGAACATTGATAATTATTGTACCTTGTTGAACTATATGAGTTATTGATAGGTTTGGATAACTAAACTCTTTTATACTGAACTAACAAATTAGTAGAGAAGTATCAAAAAGTATCAACTCTCACCACCATTATAGTTAGGGTCGATCGATGATGTTGCTGAGTACACGTATTTCCCATACTTACTCTACGCTTATTGTACTATATGTGCAGGTACTGAGTCGGATCATAGCAGAGCAACTTGAGAACACACCTTTGGATATTGCTAGAGGAGTATAAGGTGAGCCGCAACTTCCTTCCTGACACTGAAACTCCTTTCTGATTATTTATGATTATGTCTTTTGTATTTTTGGACAGCACTATGTATGTCACTTTCAGACTTGTATTTTTATTTAGAGTTATGTACTCACGACTACTAGATTTTGGGGAATTCCTATTTATGTATTAAGTTCCATACTTGATAATACTTATGTTGTCCCTTTATCTTTCCACATTTACTTATATTTTATTATGTTGAATGCTTGTGGTTCGCCTACGACTTACGGTAGGTGCCCTCAAGGCACAATGAGATTTTGGATCCTAACACAACCTTTGTGTATGCTTACAATGGAAGGGAGGACAGAAAGGACTTATGGAAGTATTTGAAACATTTTTTGTGGTAATGGTACAACCGTGGATAGTATTAGTGGGATTGCAATTATGTCTTACACACGGAGGTTAAAATGGGGATCAACCCTGTTGCAATGCCTGAGGTGGTGGATTTTTTGTCTTGTTTCGATCAGTATGGCCTGGTTGAATTTTCTAATATTGGGTGCACTTACACATGGAATGACAAACATGGTACTGGTAGAATATTTTTAATACTTTATTGGGTTTTTTGTAAATGGAGATTGAGTAGATAATGTAGAAGCATATAGATCCATATTCTTGCCAGAGATGGGACGATAGGCCTGTTTAGGCAGCATTGGTACGGGAATTACTAAGAGGATAAAGGCTTTTAAATATTGTAACATGTGGTGTACGCATCCCCAGTTCAAGAAGATTGTACAAACTGTTTGGCATTCAAATATTATTGGATGCAAAATATTTCTACAGAAGAAACTGAAAATGCTGAAACACAGGTTAAGAGAATTACAATCTAAATATTTCAATAATGTGCTTCAGGAGGCTGCAACTGATAGGGGAAATCTGGTAAGGTGTCAGGAAAAGCTTCAGCAGAATCCTTTAGATGCAGCATTGTAGAGAAAAGAGAAGGAAATAGGGGCAAAGTTCAAGAGATCAAATTATATAAACAAGATGGTTCTTCAGCAAAGAAGTAAGGCCACCTGACTGAGATTGGGTGATTACAATACAAGGTATTTCTTTTTTGTCATCAAATACAGGAAATTAATAGTCAGTCACATAGTTGAAATATGAGAGTGGTAAAATCCAATATAAACCTGAAGCTATTGCCAACATATTTGTCGAGTTCTATACTAAACTACTAGGGAAACAAGAAGGGTTGAGAAGAAGAGTTGAACCATGCTTTCTCAATGTGGTCACAGGCTAACCTTGACTCATCTAATGGATTTGCTTGAGCCTTAATCAAATAATGATGTTAAGGATGCAATGATGAGTATAAATATTAATAAGAGTTGAGATGCATGGGATAGAGTGGAGGACATACGTCTGGCATCGCTGGACTTTCTAAGGTCTGGTAAACTATTAAAATAGTTAATTGCTACCATAATTACTTTGATCTGAAAGAATTACACGCTATTGGAGGATGTATAGTTTAGACCAATACCTTGTTGTAATGTAGAGTAGAAGTGCATATCCAAGATTTTGTACATGTAACGACTCGAAAAGTTATTTTACTTATTTTGCCCAGAAACTCCTAAACTACCCTTCTCGCACCTTTATTTACTTATTAGTGACTTGCGGGGATGGGTGGCATGTTTCCCAAGGAGATCGAGTAGCTTTTGGACCCATCTAGTTAAGGTTGAGAAATTCCAAGTTAAGAGAATAGAAGAGTTTGACCCATTGTTGACTTTTGGAAAAACATGCTCTGTTTGTAGTTTTGTCGATTTCATTAGCCCTGGAACGACATTTATGACTTAGTTGAGCCTTTGTTTTGGGTCCTGAGGCAGCCCGGTATGTTTTGGGGTTTAGTTTGTGAAATTGTGGAACTAGAACTTAAGAGTTGACTTTAGTCAAACCCAAAAGTTAGACACCTTTTCTAGGAAATACGAGTGCGCGAGAAAGTCTGAAATATATTTTATGGTAGGGTTACATGTTTGGTTTGTGTCGGTAAGGTCCCGAAAGAGTTTTGGGTATTTGATAGAGGTTTGGGAAACTTTGGACTCCTTGGGCACATGCGCCGCAATGGATTCTTTGTTGGGGCGCATGTGCCGCAATGGAGTTTGCTCTACCCCAGCAAGGATTAGGAAGTTAAGTGGGTTTTCCATCAATGGATGGGCTTTCCATCGGAGCGGGTTCACCCCAGCAAAATCGACTCTGCAAAGTGGAAATACTGTGCAGATTTAATATGAGTTAAGACCTAGAATTCATTTCATTCCCTAAAATTATTCCTCCTTGGGACTAGAGCTTGGGAAAAAAGGTATTGAAGAAATATAGAATATTCCATATTTAAGGTAACCATTCGTCCCTCCATTAATGTGTATTAGTAATATTACATCCAAATTATGTTTCTTAATGGGAAAATGATATAAATGTCTTGATGAGAATAAGCGAGTTGTAATGGGGGATTGGGTATTTATTCTTTAATTCTTATATTGTAAACTATTATTCTATTTAACTAAGTTGATGATTAATCCACCAATTTCATATTTAAACCCTTTTGGGAATTGGTGGAAATTCTAGGGTTAGAATTAGGGCTTTTCACTAATTCATGAAATTGAGAATCCTTTTGGGCTTTTTGTTTAATTAACTTGGAATTATGACTATTTAGCATGTATTGGTGCTAATTTAGTAGAAAAGTTAGTATTTTGATAATGTGATTGGGAAGTCAGATTAAGGGATATGGAACATGGATTATGAGAGTGATGACTGACACGACACTTCACCATCGTGTTGGTATCCGATGGGATCGAATTGTTATATGGACCTTATGAGTCCCATGGTTCACGTGACAATTGTTGCAAAATTTCTATATGCTACGCAAATGTGTGTATCGCAATTTTGTAATAATTCGATAAAACTGAGTATCGTTCTCGGAGACTGAATTATCAATTACCAACTAATTAATCTTTGGTTTCTATTTGGTAAACGAATATAGATTAAGATTTCTAAACTATGAATTAACAAACTAAAGTAATTTGCAGGAATAAAAAAAAGAATAAAAACACGTGGAGCTTAACTCAGTAATGAAGGTAATTAGGATTTACAATCTCATCAACTATCTACTCTATCATTCGTTAATGCAAGACTAACAATTCTTCTTCTTATCAAGATAGCAGGATAACTGACGTGTTCTATATTCCGGTTAGGACATATAAAAACTCAACCTAAGTGAAAATTTTCTATATTTCTATGATAAATTCAACCACATAGTAGGATTAAGATCAATAACCTAAAACGCTACACAGGCAATCGTGATACTCTCGTTCAAGATTAAACCTATGTCTAATCAACTATAGCATATTCAAATCTTCCTTTTCAGATCTTGATTTGAAATCATATAAGTAATGAAAACTAATGACCAATTAATTCTCATTCAATAAACGCAAGTTGATAGAATCGACGAAAAATCCTAATAAAGAAATTAGTTCATAGACATGCTAATAAAACTAATTGTCTTAAAACCCAACATGAACTGAATTAAGAAAAGAAAAGAAAAGAAAAAAAACTTGAACAATTTGTGTCTCCAATTGCTTCCTGCTCTCTAGTTTCTTGCCTCCGAAGTGTGATAATCTAAAATCTGCCTCCCCCATCTTATATCACGAAAAACCCCTGGAATGGACCATTTTTCCCTCTTCAAAATTAGGTTTCTCACAGCTTATAAGTCATCGGCGTCGCAACTCTGTCAGGGTGGCGCCACAGCTCCGATTGGGCAGAATCGAACTCAGCTCTCGGGTAGGGTGGCGTGGTGACTCTGATGGTTGGGTACCGCGGTGCCTTCGACGGTAATATTTCTTCAGCTTCTGGCTACATGGCGTCGTGGCTCTTCAACACCGCGACTCATTCTGTTGAGAGTTGCGACCCTTCATTGTTCTTCGTCAGGATTTTGTTCAAAATGCTTTCCGAGCTTCCCAGTGCTTCTTTGACTCATCTCTTGTGAGCAGTTATGCATTGTTGTCCTCAATAACTGATATTTCCTTTGAATTCGCCTTATTCCTTATTGAATCGCTTAAAACCTGAAAACACAAAACAAAATGCATAATATTGTACAAAACAACTAAAAGATACATAAAAGACTCCCTAAAACAAACTCTAAAATAGTACTAAAATCTACCTAACAAACACCCCAAACTTAAACTTTACTCATCCTCGAGTAAAGAACTCTAGACACCCTAAAAAGAAAAATACACAAACTCTAAAAATGAATCAAGTCAACTATAATAGATAGGGATGACAATCAGGGCAGGGCGGGGCAGGGCAGGTCAAACTCTTGATAGGGCTAAATAGGGCGGCGCACGGCAGGGTAAATTTTTGAAAAACTTTAATGGGGCAGGGAAAGGTCATACAGTTGGGTCTGCTAGCAATACTCTCACAGCTAAAATAAATGAAATGTCACAAAATGGGGCGAAGAACTAGTGCATTTCATTAGGTGTCACTTAAAAATAGACAAAGCAACTTAAATCAATGTTTTGTTAATCGATTGACTTCTGTAAACATTAAGAGGCTTACAACAATTGACCTTTTCGATGTTATCGTGGCTAAATAGGGCGGCGCACGGCAGGGTAAATTTTTGAAAAACTTTAATGGGGCAGGGAAAGGTCATACAGTTGGGTCTGCTAGCAATACTCTCACAGCTAAAATAAATGAAATGTCACAAAATGCGGCGAAGAACTAGTGCATTTCATTAGTTGTCACTTAAAAATAGACAAAGCAACTTAAATCAATGTTTTGTTAATCGATTGACTTCTGTAGACATTAAGAGGATTACAACAATTGACCTTTCCGATGTTATCGTGGCTAAAACAAATACAGTATCATCAAAAAAAGGGGAGGAATCAGTGAATTTTAGTCAACAAAGATAAATATTGCGGTCGTCCAATGAAACCTTTGGCATGGTGGGAAAATAGTTATATATTTGGTGGTGGGAAGATAGTGATATATAACTGTACTCATATGGAAAGTTTCTACTCATCTACATGAAAGAAGATGAAACTTGATGACATATTTACCATTATCAACAACAACAAAAAACTTTAGAAAGATGAATAACCGTATGTTTACACAATAAAGTGAAAAATGAAGAAGAGAAATGAAAGATGACATAAACGGGATAGGGCGGGGCAAGGCTTAGCATGGTGGGACAGGGCAGAGCATATTTTCTAAAAATTGCTAAATGGGACAGGGGGCAGGGCGGGTCGAATCCTTAGCAGGTCAAGACTTGCCCCGCCCTAACCTGCCCTATTGCCATCCCTAACAATACATTATGCCTTGAAGATCATGAACACATGCAATATCATTTTCAGGAACATTTTAGCTATTAATTTTCTATCTAGAATTTCAAGTCAGATAATCATCAAGTTTGGTTAAAGTTATTAAGGCATATGATCACTCAACCATGATTACTTACTTAAACATGTATTCAATATCAGTTTATGCACAACGAATTCTCACCAGCGTTCCATTGGGCTAAAATTATATAGGCTTGCTAACTTGTTACTCTTCACTAATGTAGACAACACATGTTCAATAATCAATATGACTTTTATAGGTTCTGACGATAGGCTTAGACATGGAGCAAAAAAAAGTAATTTAGGTTCAAGATTACCTTAAGCATATTGTTACACCCCGTAATTCCAGGACATGTTTAATAGAATGTACGTAAGGAAGCAAGACTTTAAAATTTTTGAACGAAAGAAGAATTCGTTATTCTTAAGGAAATCTTCCGAACCTTGGGAAGGAAAAATTGTTCGTTAATGAGAATTGAGTTCTCAAATTTGTTATTTGAGACTTTTAAGAGTTTATCGAAATTATGGAATTTTATTTTCAGAGTTGGATACGTAGGGCCCACCCGAGAAATTTTACGTTTTTGTGAGGCCCACAAGGTTTTCGATATTTTGATCAATTATGAAAATTTCGGGAAGCGAAATATTATGGACCAATGGGAGGGCGACACATTTCACCCTCCACATGGATTATGGTGGACGAAAATGCATGGCTAGTGTAGCCAAATTGGCTTGATAAAATGGACCAAGTCAAAGGGCAAGTTGAGGCTTGATATAATTGATCAATCTTAGCCATCCAATTGGTTCAATCCTAGCCCTTGATGGTGTTATATATACATACTACTACTAGTAGCAAAGATGAATTTCATACTTAGAAAAATTTCAAGAAAACTTAGGATGCAAAAGGAGAGCTCTCTGCTTTGCTCTTTTTCCCACACAAAAAAAAATTCGTTTGTTGTTCATAATTCACAATACTTAAACCCAAGGTTCCTAGAGGTATTGTAAGGATATCCCCCCCACAAAATCCCGGAAAAACTACGTTTTTACGTTAGTCGCAACATGAAAACCTAAGGGGGTTTTCATAGTTGGAGTTGGAACTTGAAGAAGAGTTCTTCATAAGCTTCCAATGGTCGCTTGGAGTGGATTGGGACATCAAGAAGATGAGCTAAAGTTGCTAAAGATCGACTTGAGGTTTTGGATGGTATTTGGGATTTTGAGGTAATAATCTTCATCTTCTTAATGTAATTAGAGAATACATATTATAGGATTGATAGATGATCATGAGATATATATAATGAAGATTGATAAGTGTTATGGAATATTGGAAGCCTAAAGTCCGAAAAGTTCATGTTAGCCATTAAGTTTGAAATTCAATTTAATTGTTAGTTACGATCGTCGCACGTTATAGAAAGAAGGGATTATAGTTGTTATAATCGATTGCGGCTATATAACATGTTAGAAGAACAATTTGGATTGAAAAGGAATTGGAGTGAACTTTATGTTGATACACAATTGAGCCGAGAATGGCCATTTAATATTGGACAATTTTATATTAATTGTGGGACAGAATTTTATACGTCTTGTTAGGCGTATAATCCCCTTTGATTTGCTGATTTGTTTCGCCTTAAATGTGGCATGTTGGTTATTGATTTCGGGCCTTGAAAAAGGTGGAAAAGTACGTAGAAACAAAGGAAGTGCTGCCCAATTTTCCGTAGAATAGGAAGCTTTACATATAGAATATTCTACGTTGGAAAGCTAGAAGTTGATAGACGTATTATGGTCATTATAGGTTGACATTCTACGTGCGACATATTCAACTTGACAAGTGGATTAAGTCGGAGAGGTATGTGAACTCTTCCCTATCTCTTGAGCATGAGTATTTACAAAGGTATAGTACGGTAGACGTACGTATTTTAAGTGAACTTGGTTTCAGTTTGATATCCTTACCTTGATTTCGAAAAGTGAAATAACTCGGCTTTTAAAAGTATATGTTACTTGATGTTACATGTAAAGATTACTTGACTTTAAAAGAATAGAATACTTGATTTGGAAAAGTATGGGTTACTTGAAATATTTTAAAGTTAAGAGACTTGAATTCTAAAGTTAAGGAACTTGAAGTATTCTGAAAGTTATGAAACTTGATTTGAAAGTATATGATACTTGGGTCAAAAATATAGGTCTCTTGGTTTCATAAAGGAACGTAATTGTCTTGGTTTGTCTAAAACATAAAGAGTTATAACGGCTTTATGGAAAGTTAGTTATAACGACTTTATGGAAAGTTAAGAGAGTGGTCTACTTGATTTAAAGGCATAAGTTGCCTAAGTTTTGAAAGTAGAAGTCACTTGGTTTAAAGGCCTTGAAATAAATTTCTAAGGTGTAGTGACTTGTTTTGATAAAGTAAGCATGCCTTGATACTAAGGGTGTTAGTATCTTGGGGGTTTTTATTTAAAAATGAGTCTTTTGAAAAGAATAGAAGTACGTAGTACTTTGGGTTAAATTCCCGGATTTTTCATGACATGTTAGTGCCTTAAGTTAAATAAAATGAGAGTGCATGCTATTTAAGTCCAATAAGAAGTTAAGGGATTTCTTAACTTGTTTGTGTTATGTATGATAGCCGGTTGTGCTAGTGTTATGTTATTTTGCGGGGTAAACCCACGGGTTACTATTTATTCCGTGGATTTGCTCCCCACGATGCAAGTGCGGCGTTTGTACTCATTGCGGGTCCACCGGGCCCATGCGGGTGAAATAGTCCAATGCGGAGCAAATTGCTCCATTGCGGGTCCACAGAACCTATGCGGGTGAAATAGTCCAGGAGTAGGATTGCTTAATGATACTACGGGCGGGTGGACCTAATTTGATCATAAGCCTCCTATTTATATGCATTAAAGTGTACTCTTGTTTAATCTCATCATTAGTAAGGCACAGTGTACTGTTAGTTTGGTTATCATACTTGTCTCCAGCTTTATTTTAGACCATATGATTTCATTACAGTACTTTCAGTTTCACATACTTGGTACATATTTTGTACTGACCTCCTTTACTCGGGGGGTGGGGGGCGCGTTCATGCCGCAGGTAGAGTTAAACAGGTTGATGATCCTCACTCTTAGGATCACTGTTCAGCTGTTGAGAAGCTCCATTACTCCGGAGGCTTATCCTTGGTTAAGATCCCTAGTATTTGTCGGTCGTTGTACATTCAGGGGTATGGCGGGGCCCTTTCCCGTCACAGTTGTTATGTCAAAACTCTTAGAGGTCTGTAATTATATCTTGTGGGTTTGTAAAAAAATAAATAAAAGGATGTAACTGCCTTTGGCGGTGTACTTATATATATGTCCACGGAGGTAGCCTTATCGGCTAGCCTGAGGTTTACTTACTATTGATGTATACGAGTTTCATGTATGTTCCACTGATTTTCTTTGATGTATACCTGTAAGGGTGCCCAGGTAGGGCACCAGTCGCGGGCCCGGGGTCGGGTCGTGACAAAAGTGGTATCAGAGCAGTTAGTCCTCGGAAAGTGTCTACAGACCGTGTCTAGTAGAGTCTTGGTTATCGGTGTGTTGTGCACCACATCTATATCCAGGAGGCTGCATGACATTTAGGATTGGTTTCCATTCTTCTCACTCTAAGATCGTGCGATAGAGTTGTGTTGTTATGGTCGTTTCTCCCTAACGAGTTATGTTGATTGCAGCTACGAGAAAGGCAGCAGTGACCCAGGAAGGATTATGTGGATTGCGTATCTAGGTTGGTAATAATTGTTGTATAGTTGGTATAATGACATATAGCTATACGGATTTATGTATGAGGGTCAGACGCGTGTTGCCTAGAATGATTTTGGATTACCAAGAATTGGTAAGGACTAAATAGATACCGGGAAGGTATGAAACAGTTTAATGAATTCTCATAAAGGTTTTACGTGCTAATTTGTGATAATTAGATGATAATGAGTTGTCTGAGAAGGTAATGAACCCTTAAGAAATCATGTTAAAGGACTTAATGGAAGACTATGTTAATAGATTAAGCTACGTAGTATGCTTAAGGGAATTGTACGGATGAGATCCGTATGGAGTAAGTATGGTTGTTGTGATCAAGACAACACGATTGTGTGATATTGTAACTCCAAATATTGGAGGCCAGAATCAGTATGGAGGTTATGTACGTATGCTAGAATAAGTTTTGGAGTACGAAAAGAGTACGACCAGTAAGAAAGAGAGCAACCAAGTGTAAAAGAATGGAGCCGGAGTCCATAAGAACCTTTCGAGGTAGCTACACCAGTGGGTGATTGGGTTGTAGCTGAGCGGGTACATAAGGATTTCCCGGTGATGATATACAATTGGCAGACCCTAGCAGACTTGATTTTAGTAAGTCTATGTGACTTGTTCATTTGAAGTAAATAAATTGATGTTGGAAGTATGTAGTACTTGAATTTGAAAGCTAAGAGACGGATATAAGAACGTACGATCATTGAAGGATTTTATGTTAAGTGCCCTTGGAGGTGCTTGGAGTTGTTTAGTGTGGAGGTCAGGGCCACGACTTTCCGAATGATTTCAGGAAAAATGCGCAAAGCAAGAATAAGATAAGTACGAGTGCTGCCTGCGGAAAATAGAAGATATCATTGGTAGGTCTTAAAAATCTATACGATTATAAGGTGGCGCTTGATGATTAAGATTATTAAAGGGTGATAAGCTTTCTCCCCCACGTAACATGATAGTTTTACGTATTATTGAGGGTTATGTGTACCCATATTATTAAGCCATAGATATGGGACTGGTAAAGTCCCTGGCTTCGTTATGCAATAGGTTACAATTTTAAATAACCTTGGAAAAAGGTATTGGGTTGGGGTAATTGAGGACGACACTAGGAAATGGTTGAAGAAGTGTCGTAAGGATATAAATGCAGGTAGTATGCATGAATGAAACTGTATGATCAAGAATCAAGATAGAAATATTTTGCTAATAATGAGCATAAGGAAGGGTTATGACCATAATGATAAAAGAGAATGCAACTATGGTTATGTAAGTTGCACGAAATATGATTACCCCAGACTAGTGTAAAGACCATTAGTGAATGATGTGCAGTAAGAAAACCTCGATGAAAGGTGGCAAAATCTGTATTGACGAGAAAGATAGTAGGAAAATACGGGGAGGTAAGAGACCCCAGGGCAACTTGAAATGAAGAATAAAGGTAAGACGAGTAGACACTCGAATGATGAGAGACCTAATCATGACAAGATAAGAAATCTTGGCAAGCCATTAGATTATGTAATACCATGAATTGAGGTTGAACACCTGACTATAAGCTCTATGAGCTGGGAGAGAATAATAGGATTACTACTTGACGAGATCAAGGAAATCTCCCCCTAAATTGCGATTGGCAGAAAGTCTTAGCCATGAGACAAGCAAAGGAATCGAATTTAAGTATAGTGACCAAGTTTGGTTGCAACTGAGAAATGGGAACAGGAATCATAATTGAGATTATATCCCCGAATATTTTGGAAGTATGAGAAAGGCTTCCAGTTATTAGAAGATAAGCTGACTACGACTACAGTTCTAACCCCTCTTGAGGGGCTAGAGGGTTAGGTTATTACTGTAACACTTTTAGTGTTGGGCTAGGTTGTGTGCTGATGCAGCACGGTAAGGTTATAGCCTATGCTTCCAGCGACTACGAAATGGCGAGTTACCCTAGCCACGATTTAGAGTTGGTAGCAGTTATACATGCCTTGAAATTATGGAGGCATTAGTTATGTGGAGCTCAGGTGGATAGTTAGGCAGAGACGGTGGTTAGAGTTGCTTAAGGATTATGATGTTGGCATCCTATACCACCCGGATGAAGCCAATGTGATTACAGATGCTCTTAGTCGTAGATCTATGGGTAGTCTGTCAGATGGACAGCCAGATAGATAGGACATGGTCCGTGAGATTCATCAGCTAGCGAGCCTAGAGGTTCGGCTGGTTGATTCCAATAATAGTGGAGTTCAGATACGAGAGGTTGCCGAGTCTTCCCTCGTAGAGGAGGTGAAGAGGCGACAGTATAAGGATCCAGTTATAGTGCGGAATTGAGATACGACTCGGCAGAGTAAGAGCTGTTTGAGTAGCCCGGATGATGTCTTTGAAATATGAGGATAGATTGTGTGCCCGCTTTGCGGGACTTGTCGCAGTTTTGCGAGGCAAACAGTGCTCGTTACTCTATTCATCCGGGGTTGACTAAGATGTACCCTGACCTCAGATGTATGTATTGGTAAGATGACCTGAAAAGGGATGTAGCAGAGCTTATTGCTCAATGTCTGAGTTGGCAATAGGTCAAGGTTGAGCACCAGAAGCCCGGTGGGCTATACAGACGATTGAGATCCCGTCTTAGAGGTGGGAGGTGATTAATGTGGATTTTGTTACAGGGTTGCATCGTACTCGGAGGAAGTGCGACTCCTTGAGGGTCATAGTAAACAGGCTGACGAAATCAGCCCATTTTCTTCCGGTCAGGACCACTTACTCGGCTGAGGATTATGCTAGATTATATAGCAGGGAGATTGTGAGACTGCACGGGGTTCCTACATTTATGATGTCGCAGATGAGCTCGGGCTGGCTAACTTGTGGAGGTTTTCCGAAGGATTAGGGACACAGTAGAAGCCAGCCAAATGGTCGGCCGGCCCACCGGATCGAGACGGGTCGTGGAGAGGAGGCGGGTCGGGCTAGGGCGGGCCAGGAGGGACCGAGACTAGCGGGACTATACCGTGTCCCGGTGAGCAGGGGGTCGGGACGGGACGGGTCGGGCGGTTTTTTTTTTTTTTTTTAAATTTTTCCACTAAATTAAAAATACTAAATTACTAACAAAGTAACATTAACATATAGTCATATGGTGATATTCATAGACTCATATACTCATATTATACTATTTACTATTATAATATTATAGTATTATACTCATATATATAATATATTTATAAAGTATAAACTAAATAATTAAAGTATTAAACAAAGACAAGAAGAGTGTAAAAAAACATCCCAAGGTTGTTTTTGTGTCTCTTATATTATTAATTATTTCATTGAAATATACAAGATTCAGAATTATAACATTGTAGTGTACTGTTGTTGAAACAAATTGCAAAAGACATAGAAAAATTAAAAAATTGCAATGAAATAAATTACCAATTTGAAAATACTTTTTCTAGTTTCTTTATAATTTCGTGTGGTTCTTCGGTTGGAATTGATATATCTTGGTCAAATTGTTCCACGTCGCTACTCATGCCTTCAGATAAAATGTCGTTGTAGTATTCGTCTTCTTCTTCGTTAATCTCTGGTTGACCGCACCTCCTTCGCTCCGCTCGTATCCAATCTCTGAATAGTACCGCCATCTCCAAGTCGCTCCCGCTAATGAGTGTCTGTGCTCTCCTATTTGAAATCTGCCTGCAGAAAAAGCGCTTTCAGAAGCGATTGATGACGCTTGAATGTTCAAAATATCTCGGGTCATCATTGAAAGTGTCGGAAATGTCTTCTCATTCTGCATCCAATATTTCAGCAAGACTTCATTTCCATCTTGATTGACAACTTCTTGGTAAGGTAAAGTGCCCTGCAAAACAAAAACATCGAACTCGCTAATTTGGTTAGCAGTGCTACCACCGCACATTCTATTTCTGAGGCTTTCAATACTGTCCGCAGAAACAACATGTTTTTTTAGAGGCTGTGTTGAAGTAGAAGAAGATGGTACGAAAGTCGGTTGGTTACTAGCACTTTCTTGCTGGTAATGCCGATATACTTTTTTGCATTCATCTTCTACGCTATTCAACACTTCTTCTAGCGTTTGTTCAATAGGTGGCTCAACATTTAAATTTTTGGGAGTTGGAGGTGGTAGTACGTCCATACAGTTATAAATATTTTCAATAAGACTTTTACAACCCTCTACTTTAATAGTCGGGTTTAATACAGCACCAATAATATAAATAGGCGGAATATGAATAAAATATTTCTTTAATTTCATAAACATTTTTTTAATAGTTGCCTTATAAGCAGGTTTTTCCATATATTCTTTAAGAAGTAAAAATATTATAGCTATATAAAACAACATAGTTGAAATAGTAGGATAATATAAAGTAGAAAATTATTTTGTTGCTCGTTGAAAATTCTCTAGAAATACAATAAGTTCTTTAATTTTGCCCCAATCATTATCCACAATCATATCATTTGGATTTTGATTATGGGCGTTAAAAAATAAAGTGATAGGTTTTCTATAGTCATAAGCAACAACTAGTTGGTCATATAAAGAATTCCACCTAGTAAGTACTTCTTCGGGAATTTTTCTGTAAGATAGTCCACAATCGTGACAAGTTTTTTTATATTCGTTTCTCTATTGAATTCTATTATTTTTAAAAATAAAGTGTATAACAAATTGTATTTTTTCAAGAATATCTTGAAAAAGTGAAAGACCATCCTTTACAACTAAGTTATAAATATGACACGCACATTTGATATGAAAATGTTTTGGAAAAGACAGAGTTAAAACTTCTTTTAAAATATAAATAGCAGCATTGTTAGAAGATGCATTATCTAATGTAATACTCATAACTTTATCAGTTATTCCGTAATAATCGCAGACTGAATAAATATTTTCTGAAATAAACACACCAGTGTGCCTACTATCTATATATCTATATGCTAAAATACGTTTTTGCATAGACCATTTATAATCTATCCAATGACAGGTTACCGTTAAATAATCATGACCATTAGTACTACGACCTATATCAGAAGTTAGAGCGACTTTGCAATTTAAATGATATAATGAATAATGCAAATATTGTTGATATTCGTGTGCAAATTTAAACACGTCTATCTTAACCGTTGATCTAGGAAAACCTTTATAAGCAGGATTATACATATCTCTAATATAATGAATAAAACCAGGCGATTCAGGAAATGAAAAAGCCAAACCCTCCACAACAACTAATTTTGCTAGTGCTTTCCTATCTTTATGTTTATCGTATTTAGGGCCTACAACTCCCCCCGTCATATGGTTAATTTGACCCTGTACTTTGTCCGGGACAGTATGTGAACCTTGTCCCGATTGAGAGGACGTCTTATCACCATCTTTTTCAATAATGTATTGGGCATGCAAGACTTTGTGTTTTTGCCATAGGTGTCTTCCTAAACCCCCCGTCCCACCATGACCTTGTCCAGTTTTAAAAGAATAAACAGATTTACAAGTTTTACATATAGTTACTTGATTCGGTACGTCCCTGTCAAAATATTTCCATACAACTGATTTTAATGGTCGTTTTGCCGTACCTCGTCTCATACTAGGGGGATAGGAGGCATTTCACTAGTGGGTGTATCATCATCTTCATTAGTAGGTGTATCATCATCTAGAGTGTCATCTAAATTAACATCTTTTTCATTTTGAGGATAAACATTTGTGTCAAGATCATATGGTATTTCAGGAAACAATTCAGGATCTATAAAATCATCTTGTCTAGGAATAGCTGGAATACTAGAAGAAGTACCCTTGCCCTTGTTACCCGCCCTACTAGAAGAAGTACCCTTGCCGAAAAGACTTTTTGTTCTTTTCATTTTAATTATGATAATAAATAGTTAAAGACTTAAAGATAATGAAATTAAATGTGTTAAATGAAATAAAAATAAAATAATAATTTAATGAGAGAACGAATGTACCAAACGTCGACGTAGAGTCGATGTGTAATCGAGAGAGGTTGAAAATTGAAACTTTGCTCGATGGATTAATCCTCAAGCTAGTTGTCAACTTCACTCCCAATTCTCAAATTAATAAATAGCGTGAATATGTAGTAGACAATGTTGTATAGAATAATAGAAATTAGAGAAAATGTATGAAGATTTGTGAGAAATAAGAAGAGAAAATGAGGTATTTATAGTTGGAAAATTGGGTTAAAGTATAAATATAATAACTTAGGGGTTAAAAATAAATATAAAGGGGGTAGGGGTTGGGGAGTGGGGAAGCCAAAATGGTCGTTGTCTAACGGCCAAATGTAAATAGCCGTTAGACAACGACTATTTTTGGCAAATGGCGGATCAGGCGGGACTCGGCGGATCGGACGGACGGATCGGGACTCGTCTGGCGGGCCGGTTGCGGGACCATACCGCCCCGCCGCTCGAGCCCCGGTCCGTTTTTCACGTGGTCGCCGAGGTCGGGTCGGCGGGACCGGTGTTGATCGGCCGCCTACCATCGGCCTCCTGACACATGCGAGTCTCGATTGCATTTCACCTCGGCAAGCGGACGAGCAGAGCGTACTATCCAGGCACTTGAGGATAGGTTGCAGGCCTGTGTTATTGATTTCAGAGATAGCTGGGAGGATTATTTGCCTCTTGTTGAGTTTGCGTATAACAATAACTACCATTCCGGTATTCAGATGGCCCTGTATGAGGCTTTGTATGAAAGGAAGTGTAGATCGCCGATTGGTTGGTTCGACGTAGGCGAGGTTCAGTTAATTGGCACAGACTTGATTCAGCGGGCTGTGGATAAGGCGAAGCTTATCCAGAAAAGGTACATTGGGCCTTATCAGATCGTCCGTAGAGTAGGCCATGTTGTCTATGAGTTGGAACTGCCGTCCGACTTGGAGGCAGTACATCCGGTCTTTCATGTTTCTGTGTTACGGAAGTGTATCGGAGATCCATCCAGATTTTCCCAGTTAGTGATGTCCAGATGGCAGAGGGGTTATCGTATGAGGAGAGTCCCATAGCGATACTTGATCGTCAGGTCAGACGACTACAGTCTAAGGACGTGGCTTCCGTCAAGTCTTGTGGAAGGATGATACTAGAGAGGAGATGACTTGGGAGGCAGAGGATGACATGATGCAGAAGTACCCTCACCTATTTTCCCTACACCTCCAGGAAATTCATTTCCTTACTTGTCGATTATTATTGACGTGTTTGCATAAGTAATATTATGTGGACATGTTTGGCACATGAGATTATGTTGAGTGTAATTAAAGGAGACTATGCCGATATCTAGTGAGATAGAGCCTCGAAAGAACATTCGGGGATGAATGTTTCTAAGGGGGGGGGGGGAGAATGTTACACCCCATAATTCCAGGACATGTTTAAGAGAATGTACGTAAGGAAGCAGGACTTTAAAAATTTTGAACGAAAGAAGAATTCGTTATTCTTAAGGAAATCTTCCGAACCTCGGGAAGAAAACATTGTTCGTTAATGAGAATTGGGTTCTCAAATTTGTTATTTGAGACTTTTAAGAATTTATCGGAATTATGAAATTTTATTTTCAGAGTTGGATACGTAGGGCCCCACCCAAGAAATTTTACGTTTTTGTGGGGCCCACAAGGTTTTCGATATTTTGACCAATTATGGAAATTTGAGGAAGC
This sequence comes from Przewalskia tangutica, assembly GCA_029844215.1. NCBI lineage: Eukaryota > Viridiplantae > Streptophyta > Magnoliopsida > Solanales > Solanaceae > Przewalskia > Przewalskia tangutica. Next base: position 27,829,729 of record CM056736.1, on the reverse strand, counting down.
GAAATATTATGGACCAATGGGAGGGCGACACATGTCACCCTCCACATGGATTATGGTGGACGAAAATGCATGGCTAGTGTAGCCAAATTGGCTTGATAAAATGGACCAAGTCAAAGGGCAAGTTGAGGCTTGATATAATTGACCAATCTTAGCCATCCAATTGGTTCAATCCTAGCCCTTGATGGTGTTATATATACATACTACTACTAGTAGCAAAGATGAATTTCATACTTAGAAAAAATTTAAGAAAACTTAGGATGCAAAAGGAGAGCTCTCGGCTTTGCTCTTTTTCCCACACAAAAAATTTTCCTTTGTTGTTCATAATTCACAATACTTAAACCCAAGGTTCCTAGAGGTATTCTAAGGATATCCCCCCACAAAAATTCCGGAAAAACTATGTTTTTACATTAGTCGCAACATGAAAACCTAAGGGTTTTTTTTATAGTTGGAGTTGGAACTTGAAGAAGATTTCTTCATAAGCTTCCAAGGGTCGCTTGGAGTGGATTGGGACATCAAGAAGAGGAGCTAAAATTGCTAAAGATCGACTTGAGGTTTTGGATGGTATTTGGGCTTTTGAGGTAATAATCTTCATCTTCTTAATGTAATTAGAGAATACATATTATAGGATTTATAGATGATCATGAGATATATATAATGAATATTGATAAGTGTTATGGAATATTGGAAGCCTAAAGTCCGAAAAATTCATGTTAGCCATTAAGTTTGAAATTCAATTTAATTGTTAGTTACGATCGTCGCACGTTATAGAAAGAAGGGATTATAGTTGTTATAATCGATTGAGGCTATATAATGTTAGAAGAACAATTTGGATTGAAAAGGAATTGGAATGAACTTTATGTTGATACACAATTGAGCCGAGAATGGCCATTTAATATTGGACAGTTTTATATTAATTGTGGGACAGAATTTTATACGTCCTGTTAGGCGTATAATCCCCTTTGATTTGCTGATTTGTTTCGCCTTAAATGTGGCATGTTGGTTATTGATTTCGGGCCTTGAAAAAGGTGGAAAAGTACGTAGAAACAAAGAAAGTGCTGCCCAATTTTCCGTAGAATAGGAAGCTTTACACTTAGAATATTCTACGTTGGAAAGCTAGAAGTTGATAGACGTATTATGATCATTATAGGTTGACAGTCTACGTGCGGCATATTCAACTTGGCAAGTGGATTAAGTCGGAGAGGTATGTGAACTCTTCCCTATCTCTTAAGCATGAGTATTTACAAAGGTATAGTACGGTAGACGTACGTATTTTAAGTGAACTTGGTTTAAGTTTGGTATCCTTGCCTTGATTTCGAAAAGTGAAGTAACTCGGCTTTTAAAAGTATATGTTACTTGATGTTACATGTAAAGATTACTTGACTTGAAAAGAATAGAATACTTGATTTGGAAAAGTATGAGTTACTTGAAATATTTTAAAGTTAAGAGACTGGAATTCTAAAGTTAAGGAACTTGAAGTATTCTGAAAGTTATGAAACTTGATTTGAAAGTATATGATACTTGGGTCAAAAATATAAGTCTCTTGGTTTCATAAAGGAACGTAATTATCTTGGTTTGTCTAAAACATAAAGAGTTATAACGGCTTTATGGGAAGTTAGTTATAACGGCTTTATGGAAAGTTAAGAGACTGGATTTCTAAAGTTAAGGAACTTGAAGTATTCTGAAAGTTATGAAACTTGATTTGAAAGTATATGATACTTGGGTCAAAAATATAAGTCTCTTGGTTTCATAAAGGAACGTAATTATCTTGGTTTGTCTAAAACATAAAGAGTTATAACGGCTTTATGGGAAGTTAGTTATAACGGCTTTATGGAAAGTTAAGAGAGTGGTCTACTTGATTTAAATGCATAAGTTGCCTAAGTTTTGAAAGTAGAAGTCACTTGGTTTAAAGGCCTTGAAATGAATTTCTAAGGTGTAGTGACTTGTTTTGAGAAAGTAAGCATGCCTTGATACTAAGGGTGTTAGTATCTTGGGGTTTTTATTTAAAAAGGAGTCTTTTGAAAAGAATAGAAGTACGTAGTACTTTGGGTTAAATTCCCGGATTTTTCATGACATGTTAGTGTCTTAAGTTAAATAAAATGAGAGTGCATGCTAATTAAGTCCAATAAGAAGTTAAGGGATTTCTTAACTTGTTTGTGTTATGTATGATAGTCGGTTGTGCTAGTGTTATGTTATTCATGCGGGGTAAACCCCCGGGTTACTACTTATTCCGTGGATTTGCTCCCCACGATGCGAGTGCGGCGTTTGTACTCATTGCGGGTCCACCGGGCCCATGCGGGTGAAATAGTCCCATACGGGTGAAATAGTCTCATGCGGAGCAAATTGCTCCATTGCGGGTCCACAAGACCTATGCATGTGAAATAGTCCCAGGAGTAGGATTGCTTAATGATACTACGGGCGGGTGGCCCTAATTTGATCATAAGCCTCCTTTTTATATGCAGTAAAGTGTACTCTTGTTTACTCTCATTATTAGTAAGACACAGTGTACTGTTAGTTTGGTTATCATATTTGTCTCCAGCTTTATTTTAGACCATATGATTTCATTACAGTACTTTCAGTTTCACATACTTGGTACATATTTTGTACTGGCCCCCTTTACTCGGGGGGCTGCGTTCATGTCGCAGGTAGAGTTAAACAGGTTGCTGATCCTCACTCTTAGGATCACTGTTCAGCTGTTGAGAAGTTCCATTACTCCGTAGGCTTATCCTTGGTTCAGATCCCTGGTATTTGTCGGTCGTTGTACATTCAGGGGTATGGCGGGGCCCTGTCCCGTCACAGTTGTTATGTCAAAACTCTTAGAGGTTTGTAGTCATATCTTGTGGGTCGGTGTGTAAAAAAAAAAAAAGATGTAACTGCCTTTGGTAGTGTACTTATATATATGTCCAGGGAGGTAGTCTGGGGTTTACTTACTATTGATGTATGTTACGAGTTTCATGTATGTTTCGCTGATTTTCTCTGTTGTATACCTGTAAGGGTGCCCAGATAGGGCACCAGTCGCGGGCCCGGGGTCGGGTATTGACACATATACACATCAACCAAACTTGTTATTCATATAACAGACAAACAATCATCCCCAATTTTTTTCTTTTTCTTTTCTAGATTAAAAAAATTCACACTTTCACTTTTAAATATATATACACTCCCCCAAACTTTGTTTTTCAATGTATGTACAAGGAGAGTGTAAAATATATATTTTTCACGAAAGCTCTCAATCTTTTATACTTCTATTAATATCACCCAATTTACAATATCAATTACAAAATCCATCCCTAATCATATACTTATATGCTCATGGTAACATTCAAGGGAAGAAGAAATTGTAACGGGATTCAAATCGACTTAGAATAGGAATCAATCAAAGAATGATTCATTAAAACTCAAAAAATGGTACTAGGGATTAATGTAATCAAGGTGACTTGAAAGGCTCAATCGTTCTAAATGTGGCCTAGATCCTCTTCCTAAGAATGCATCATCTAGGATTTTATCTCAAGTTCTAGAATTTTCCATCGTCTTTCCTCAAACCAAAATTCAATCATGTATAACCCGAAAGTAAACCATCATGATCAAGTTTTTATCATTATTAATAACTGAAAACAAACTCAAAAACTATCCAACTTAAGAACACAGATTTATGCATTTCATGGCTATCAATTTCATTCAATTTTATCACATGCATTCACTCAATCTTATTGGTTATTATTTTTAACTTGATTCATTGACACAAAACACTAAAACAAAGACATTAACAATAAACAAACAACTAAACATAAAATAATTAAAACTACTAACACAAAACAATAAAACTCACCCCAAACTTATTCAACACATTGTCTTAAATGTGAAAAAGTAAAGCAAAGAAACAAAGACTTACATAAATCATGATAGCGATTCAGAATGATGGCAGCGGTGGCAGTTGAGGCGGTTACTATGGAGGATAGCCAAAATAGGGCTTATTTGAAGCATCACACATGGACTAACGATCGACCAACAAGTTGAGTTGATCGATGTGGCAGACTTTATAATCATGTCGATGGTGCATATAATTATTCAATTGTTGGTGCGACTGCATTATGTAATGATTTTGTTGGATTATGTACTAGTTTTGTTGAAAGAGTTAATACAACCTCTCTACTGGTGGCTCTATAGACAAAGGAGGTTGTTGACTACTCTATCCAGGCTCTCCAACTTCCTCATCATGCTCCCTTTATCGGTGCTTAAGTTGATTTTATTGTCCCTTTCTAGCCGGAATCGCAGGTGTAGGTTCTTGATATACACTAACCATAGTCCAAGTAATAGGTTGTTGAACTTTGCCTGTCATATCGTTGGAGCCTTCAAGTACTCCATATGTTGTACAAAGTGCCATGATCAGTGACCCGTGACCCAATCCACCTGTAGTGGTCAGCCTGTATATCCCCGTTAAACTCTTTTTGACTTCTGCGCCAACGTCTTTCTTAGTCCCGTATATAGCATATACCAACTCCACACGGTCCATTGGTATGTTGGAAAAGTGTATCGACGGGATGAGGCGGACACTCACAAAATACAGCCATGCTCTGGCAACTTTATTAAATTTGCATTTATGTATGCCCCTTGGTTGTTCCTGCAAATACGTACACCTAGCACCCGAGTATGCTACTGTCTCCGCCACTTCAGCCCAGTTAATTCTAGAGACATTTCGACTCTAACTAGCAAAGTTGACTTCGTCGAACCCATCATATGCAACATCATGGACTCTAATTAAGGCATTAATGGTCTTATACCCAAGGGAAACCTGTCTCCCTCGCACAAAACAAAACTCATTATCATGTTCAGGATAATTGGCTTAAAACTCATATACGATAGATATATTAGGCTTCGGCAATTGGTCGGTGACAAAGTCTCCCCACCTTCTATCTATAATCATAGCTCTAATAGGCTCATATACCTCAGCATTATATGGAAAATTTTGGTATTCCGTGTCTTTTTTCAGGAACTAGAGAGCGGGAGTATAGCCGATTGTACCTATCTTGGGCTATTTTATTAACGAACCTAGTTGCATCATAGTCAGGTACGGTGGCTCTAGAAGTGGATTCTCTGGCCCTAGCTTTTCTTGGACCCATTTCTACCTTTAGGCACTTGTTTAGAAAAATATTGGACAACGATTCCCCTTAATTTCTCTGTTTTCCAGCCAGCAAACTCATTCAACAACAACAATCAATTTCCACAACAACTATTTCAGCCAAACACTCCACAAAAATCAACAATTTTTTTAGCACACCAACAACAATCTCAGCCCATCACACAAATTTCAACCCCCAAACTAAAATATTCGTCCAATCTTTACAATAGAACACAAGAACTTCAAAAAGAAACTTGAATGCAATGTTTTACCTTGTGAAGAGTTCCTCTTATAAAGATGTAGTGCACCAAGTAGTGAAGCTTTGAAGATGTTATGGATGAATTTATAGAGGGTTGGGTTTGTAGGATGTTGAGATAGGAGAGTTTATGGAATTTGTGAGGAGTATTGGGAGAGTATTTTCAGAAATTAGGAAGTATGAGGAAAGGGTTTATGAAATTTGTGGAGAAAAATTGAATGGGGGCTAGGGTTTATAGTTGAAACCCGTCGAAGCACCGCGGCTCAAGTCTTGGGTGTCACAGCTCTCATTCATCGATTTTTTTAATCAATGCCTTCCAAGCGACGCGACTCTACTCGAGGGAGTCGTGACGCTAATTTTGCTATTTTGTTCACTGTAGCCTCTGTCTTTAAGGTGCCTTGGAGCTTTCTCTAAGAGTCGCGGTGCCATAATCACCCAACAATTTTACTTGCTCACTGCCTGCCAAGAGCTGTGGCTCTTCCTTAGGGCACCGCGGCTCTAGTCAATTCTGAGAGTTTGCTCTCTTCTTTTGATTTCAGCATCTCGCGGCCTCTTTTTCAACCCAAGCTTTTACTCACATTTTTCCAATAACAAAAATAGACCAAGAAACACAAGATCGTGAGATTTTGTAAAACAAAATAAAATAACATAATTAACTTCTTGGGTTGCCTCCCAATAGCGTTGTCGTTAACGTCATTTAGCCGGACGAAGATTTCCTCTTCACATTGATTTTAAGAGGAACACAAATTTTTTCTGTTCACTAGCATCACACAAGCAGGGCTTCAATATTTGCCCGTTCATTTTGAATGGAGCACCTTTCTTTCCTCGCACCTCAACTGAATTATAAGGAAAAACCCTCTCGACAGTAAATGACCCCGACCACCTGAACTTCAACTTGCTTGGAAATAGCCTCAACCTCAAATTGAATAGAAGTACTTATTGTCTAGGTTGAATCTCTTTTAGGACCCAAGTTCTTGGCATGCCATGCTTTAGTGCGTTCTTTATTAATTTTGGAATTTTTATAAGCTTCATTCCAAAACTCATCAAGCTCATGTAGTTGTAATAGCCTCTTCTGTTCGGCAGATCTCTCATCCATATTCAGCTTCCTCATAGCCCAATAGTCTCGGTGCTCTAGCTCCACTGGTAGATGACATGTCTTTCCAAAGACCAACCTATAAGGAGACATTTCAATGGGAGTTTTGAATGTCGTCCTATAGGACCAAAGTGCATCATCAAGCTTGGTAGAGTAATTCTTCCTCGAGCTATTCACTATCTTTTCCAGTATACTTTTCACCGCTCTATTTGAAATTTCAATCTGCCCATTTGTCCGAGGGTGATATAGCAAGGAAATGTGGTGGTAAACTCCATAGCGAGCAAAGAGGGTATCAATGCTTGTTACAAAAATGACTCCATTCATCGCTAATGAGAGCTCTGGGAGTACCAAACCTTATGAATATGTGCTTGCGTAGGAATTTCAAGACAGTCTTACCATCATTTTCCTTAGTTGCTACTGCCTCGACCCATTTAGACACATAATCCACTGCTTGCAAAATGTATTTATTATTGAAGGATAGTGGAAAAGGGCCCATAAAATCAATGCCCCAGACATCGAAGAGTTCATCTTCTAGGATCACATTCAGTGGCATTTCATTCCTTCTTGAGATGTTCCTAGTGTGTTGACAACAATCACATGCTTTCACAAAGGTATTAGCATCCTTAAATAGTTCTGGCCAATAAAACCCATTTTGTAGCACTTTAGCAGTTATCCTTTAAGCCCCAAAGTGCCCACCACATTGCACAGTGTGACAATGCGTGAGAATTTGGTGCATTTCATCATCTGACACACAGCGTCTAATGACTTGATTAGAACAATGCCTATAAGGAACATGCTTCTCCCAATAGTAATGTTTCACATCTGAGTAGAACTTCTTCAATTGTTGTCTTGTCATCTCAGGGGGCACAACCTTAGCTGCAAGAAAATTAACAAAGTCAGCATACCAAGGTACAATTGAACTGACACTTACCTCAAAAAGTTGCTCGTATAGAAAGTGGTCATTAATCTGCACTTCTTTGGCATTCTGGGTCTCTTTCACTTCAAGTCTTGGCAGGTGATCTGCAATTAAATTTTTTGTTCCCTTCTATCACTGATCTCTATGTCAAATTCTTGCAGTAATAGCACCTATCTAATAAGATGGGATTTCGCATCCTTCATGGTCATCACATACTTGATAGCAGCATGATCAGTGTACACAATTACCTTGTTCCCAATAAGATATGGCCTGAATTTAATCAAATGCATATAATATGGCCAGTAACTCTTTCTCTGTTGTGGCATAATTCAGATGTGCATCATTAAGAGTTTTACTAGCATAGTAAATAGACTGAAATACCTTAACAACTCGCTCCCCAAGAACTGCTCCCATTGCATAGTCACTAGCATAACATATCAGTTCAAATGGGAGCTACCAATCTCGTGCATTAACAATGGGTGATGAAATTAACTTCTCCTTAAGTGCATTAAAAGCATTTAGTCATTGTCACGCCCTTTTTCGACCGCGACATTTCTAACTCCTGCTTAGAAATGTTAGAAAATATAATATAAAAATGCTAAAAGGTGCTAAAATGCTAAAGGGGTGCTAAAAGGTGCTAAAATGCTAAATGCTAAAGGGTTCGCGGAGTCGCCACCTAATTAGTTTGGGTGAATTATGACACCTAAATGTCAACTATGTTAAAGTCAACATCAACTCCATTTTAATGTTCTGCAAAACTAGTGTGAGATTCTGGGTAAGAGTTCTTTATTAATCTAGAGGGAAGGGATTAGGCACCCTCTAAGATCCGCTAACTTGCAGTTGTCCTGCCAAACCTAGGGTAATTATTATCGCTAAGAAATGCATGTTGAAAAGCATTAAAAGTATTTGTAAGAGAAATTGTAAGATTTATTTACAAAAGATAAAGTTAGGCTTAGATGGAAAAAAAATGCATCCTTATGGAAATAAAGTATACATGTTATGTAGTAGGATACTCCCAAAGTCGGTTGTGATGCATTTATAAAATAGGACTAGCATAAAAGTATGATTTTAAAATAATTAATGCAAGTAGTAGATTTTATAAGAAAATGAATTCCTCGTGTTAAATAACAAATAATATTCTAGATACATGAATTGTTATGCAAATGAAGATTATTAAATATAACTAAGTACGGCAAGCCTAAAATAGTTAACTTAAAGGGAATATATTTCTAATGTCAAGGCTACTTCTTAAGGGCGAGTCAAAGCTTAAAGGCATTAAGTATCCTACTAATGTAATGTTAGACAATTAATTACAACAAATGAATGGGGCGGGGTAGACAATTAAAAAGAAAGACTCGAGGAGTGACGGTATTCCGCCTGTGGTTTGGAATTTCTGATGCGGATGCGGTGCACATATACATGGGTCTTCATCTGAAGTAGCTCATGATGAGTCTCGCAATGATACTCTTCGTTGCTCCAATGCATTTCTTCTCCGGGCAGCGAACCGAGGCAACGTATCAAGTCGTCGGCCCACTCGGATATTGATGCTATGCGATTAAGAGGACTAATGTCTATGCCTAGAGAATGCTTAGTTATTGCTCTGGAATTTATCCCTCTCGCGATGCCCTTTTAGCCAAATTTTTGGATGCCTATAATGTGTAATATCGTGTCGTTTATATAGTATCGATTTGGGTTCTAATTTCGGTAAGTATTTATGGCGATTTGGGTTGATTCGATTGTCCCTTTGGTACTGATTTGTTATTGTTTTAGCGCGATTTTGGTGAGCTGTGTGGAAAAATTTTGTTACTGTTATGGTAAGAAATATCTTGGGAAGATTTGGGCGATGGGTGATTCGAATTTGCTGGTGGTGAGTTAAAAGATTTGGGTATCATTTTTGGTAGGTTTCGTTATGAGGTATGCTAATCTTTGGGCGAGAATTGCGGTGGCTAAGCTTTAGTGTAGGTTTTAGGTTAGATTTATTTTAGGTATTGTTGTGGAAGATGAGGGTGATGGTCGAGAATAAAGAGAAGGGTTGCGGGTAGTGGGCCGCGGGTCAGGGAGAAAGTAGTGGGCTGGGCGATGTGGGCTGCGAATTTAAAGGGTGGGCTGGTTTTATTTATTAGTTTTAGGTGTTAGTTTTAAATTAGTGAGAAATAAAGATGGAGTTTAAATTATTTATGATATTATTAAAAAGCTAAATTTGGACGTGAGACTCCAAAAATGCTTAATACTCTACGTAAAACGCGGTGTCATTATTAAATCGTTTATTTATGCATGTATTAATGTATTTTATGCATGTATTTTTATTGTTAAAATTATTTTGAAAAATTAGTGTAATTTTATAGTTAATGACTGGACGAGAGGGTCAAAATTGAGTGTCAACAACTTGTTGATCGGTGTATTTTATATACACCTTTTGAGTCAATTTTTAGTTAGTCTTTTGCCCATTTTTGTACAAATATGTGTCGTCTTAGGATATATTTTCTTTCTTTCGAGTCATAATGGTTCAAAGTGGCACATTGGTGAAAATGAGCGAAAATAGGGCAGAAACAGAGGTTCCAGAGCTCAAAAAGCTAAAAAGTTGGCAACCCGGGCGAGAAACAGGGCGGCGCCGCGGCGCCACCAACCAGCAGTATCATAGCGCCACGTCGCCCAAAGAACAGAGAGCCGCCGAAGTTTTGGTGCCGCGGCGCCAGTTGCAGGGCCGAGGCGGGAAATCAGCCAAATCCGAATAGGAATGGGCCAAGGCCAAGAAGGAAAAGTTGTTGGACATTTTTGAGGTTATAAAAAGGACCGTTTAGGTCAGATTTGAGGATCCCACACTTGACAATTCATCACAACTTGGAGATCAAGATTGGAGACTTACTTTTGTGTAATTTCTTGTTCTTTATTTTATTTCTTTTTAGTTTATGTTGGATATTAGTTTAGTTCTTGGAATGTCTATGGCTAGGAACTAACTTAATTTAGGGTTTTCCATGTCGAATCGCTTGAACTTCGTTCTTATGAATTAATGCATATTTTGGTTTCTTCTTATTATTGTTGAGATTTATTCAATATTTGTTTTGATTGCTTGGTAATTAATTAATCACTAATTATCATAACTTATATGATTTCTAATCGAAATTCGAAAGGGGAGATTGTGAATATGCTATAGTTGAATAAACATAGGTTAAATCGTGGACGAAAGTACCCCGATATTTGTGTAGTTTGATAGGTTATTGCTCTTAATCCTCCTTTGTAGTCAATCTTGCCATCGAAAGATAGAAGGGTTCTACATTGGGGTTGAGTATTTGTATTACCTTAACAGGAGTATAAAACGGCTTAGTTAACCTGCTATCTCAAAATAGAAGAAGAGCCATAATTATTTGCATTAACGAGTAAAGCGAGCGGATAGTCGGGGAGATTTGAAAGCCCTATTTCCACCATATCTGAAGTAAAATAAAGTAGTTTAGTTAGCATCTATAATCATAGCTATAAACAATTCATCAAATTATCGTTTACCAAATAGATACCACATAATAGAGATTGATAATTGGATACTAATCCCTGAGGACGATAACTCGGTCTTCTAGACTATATTACTTGTCACGACACATGCACTTGTGTTTAGTGTGTGCATAAATCGCGCATCACTTGTCCCTCTTTGTATGGAGATGATGAAAGAGTCTTCAGACAAAGACGTTGACTTATAGCCAATTTTGTCTCGATCCTCAGAATTAAAAATGCTGGGCAGTTGAGACAAGGTTGACGCAGATTCAAAAATTGTCCTAGTATCGAGTTATGACGGCACTAGGCTACCATGGTCAAATACCAAAACGGGCTGACGCGGACTCAAAATTTGTCCCAGTGTCGAGTTATGACGACACTGCGCTACCATGGTCAAACACCAAGGCGGGCTGATGCAGACTTAAAATTTATCCCAGTGTCGAGTTATGACGACACTGGGTCGACGTGATGTTAAAATAAAAAATAAACTAGCTTGAACTTAGGGGTGTACCGGTATCGACTTATGATGACGCTGGACTTATTGGTGTGGCGAGATGAGTGGACCGACGCTCGAGACCGCTTCTGCCATTTGTTGGGAAGGTTGGCCCCCAATAAATTTCCCCGGTTCACTTTAAGAGAAAATTCACGTTGTGCTCCTGCTCCTGCACGCTAAGACTTAAGCAAAAGGTTAGTACGTAACTGTTAAGGCAAAAATGATAACGCATGAATGTTGTCACGACCCGACCCCGGGCCGTGACTGGTGCCCTACCTGGGCACCCCGTTCAGGTATACATCAGAGAATAGCAGCGGAACATACACAACGTAAACACATGCGTAAATAATATACAACACAGGCTAGCCGACAAGGCCGCCTTCCATAACATAAACAAAGTCAAAAGTACAACTTTACGACTCAGTTCTTGTAGCCCAACCACATATGTGAATACAGACCTCTAGGAATAACAACTGTGGCGGGACAGGGCCCCGCCATACCCTGAATGTACATAATCTACAACATCAGGGACAAGACTGTACCAAAAGAAAGACAAGCCTCCGGAGAATGGAGCTTCCAACGTCTGATAAGTGATCCTAAGAATGTGGATCTCGCCACCGCTACCCTTTCCTGGCAGTAACGCAGCCCGAGGAAGGGGGTCGATCACAATATGTACTAAGTATGTAAAAGCGAAGGTGCGTAATTACAATGTAAGTTTAAAATAAAGCTGGAGACATGTATGATAACAAAATTACAGTACACAGTGCCTTACTAACAATGAGAGGAAATCAAGAGAATACGTACAACATCATAATAGCAGTCTCGCAATCAAATCATGGGTGGTGAACCCCTCAAACCAGTGGTATAACGTCTTGGGGTTCTTACCTCATTTACACTCTTACCACAGGCGGGTGGTATAATGTCTTGGGGTTTGCCTCATTTATACTCTTACTGAAGAAGATAATAACGCAGTGGTATAACGTCTTGGGCTTACCCTCATTTATACTCTTATCACGGAGAAGGTGGTATAGCGTCTTGGGGGTTTGCCCCTCACTGATACTCTTACCCTATCTCACAACCGGCCGTCATACAATAATTAAGCAAGTTAGCAATTCCCTAACTTCTTATTAGTCTTATTCTTCTACACTCTCATTTTAGTTTACTTAAGGCACTATCATGTCTTTTATAAGAATCCGGGAATTTAACCCAAAGTACCACGTACTCCTATTCTTTAAAAACAAATGACTCTTTTTAGTAGAAAGCTTCCAAGACACTAGTAACCATAGTATCCATCAAATTACATTTCAAGACAAGTCACAATACCTTTAGAATTTAAAGTAGGTTTCTAAATCAAGTGACTCCTTTTCTTATCAAAAACCTTAGGCAATTGATACCTTAAAATCAATTTGCCTTTCATTAACACAAGTCATTTACCTTTTTCATAAAGTCAATATAACCAACTCCCCATAAAGTCGTTATATTCACTTTATACCTTAGTCACACATTTTCCTATTCAAGGACTTATACGATTAAAAGCGACAAAGTATCACATACTTTAAATTCCTTCAAGTCCCTTAACTTTACTAAGACTTAAGACATTCTTAATATTTTCAAAGAAGTGAGTTAACTTCCTAACTCACCCGACTTGGCATTTTATAAGGCTAGTAAGGAATGTCAAAGTCTTGTACGTCTACCGTACTATATACGCGAAACTAGTCATGCTCAAAAGATAGGAAAAAAGTTCTACATACCTCGTCGGGTCAAACCACTTGCCAAGTACAAAGTCCCGCCCGTAGTATGTCAACCTATAATGTTCACAATACGTCTATTAAGGCCTCACTACAATCGTAGAATATCATAAGTGTTAAGTCCCTATATTCTACGGAAAATCGGACAGCACCTCCTTTGTTTTTACTTACTTTGCCACCTTTTTCAAGGCCGAAATACAATAACCAAACAGCCCCAATTGGCTCACAATTATATAGCAAGTAGTCCAATTCAAATGAATAACTACACAGCCCCAATTGGCTCACAATTATATAGAAAGTAGTCCAACTCAAATGAATAACTACACAGCCCCAATTGGCTCACAATTATATAGAAAGTAGTCCAATTCAAATGAATAACTACACACCCCATTGGCTCACAATTATATAGAAAGTAGTCCAATTCAAATGAATAACCAAACAATACAAACTACATTCCAAATTCGGCCACATTGATTCAACAAATCCAATTCTTATCCAATTTCCGTTTCAATCCAATTTAGTAGCATAACATGATATCAAGTCGCATTTGATTATAATAACCATAATCCTTAAGTCAGTGACATGCGACGGTTCTAACAACGGTTAAATTGTAATTCACTTAGTCATGGCTTACATTACATTTCGGATTTCCAAGGCTATAATCAATCCATAATCCTTATAACCTCAAGATAACAACTTCATGCTCGCAACATACAAAGCTATCAATAACAATATAAAAATGCAATCTTGTAACACCCTTTAAAAGAACAAGATTATACCTCAATGATACTTAATCCAACTCCAATCCGAAATCGCTCCTTAGTAGTCTAGAACCTCTTCAAGCCACTTCAATCCACTTGTTGAGACCCTTAGAACAACACCAACAATTAACCTTCAAATTTCCAAACAAAACCTAGAAAGACCCTTTAGGTTTTCGTTTGCGACTAACCCGAAAACAATCTTTTTCCAAGATTTTTCTATTGAGATGTGTTTACAATACACCTAAGACCCTTGGTTTAAAGTGTGGAATCAAATGGACAAGAAACGAAATTTTTTTTCCCTTTCCTTTTAGTGAACCCGAGACACCCCTAGTGTGTTCTTCAAATTTTGGGTAAAAATTTCTAAGTGTTTAAGCCCTCTCTCTACTAGTAGTAATATAAAGTACCTTGGATGGTCATGATAAAAACACATGGGTGGTTTAGATGAAGTCTTCTAAAATATCAAGACCAAAAGTGGGCCCTTTGACTTTGGTCAATGTTCTCATGCTACAAGTAGCAAGTCTTAGCCATAGAAGACTTATGGTAAATGACCATATTGGCCATGCCATTTCGTCCAAGGCATTGCTAAGGGGGGGGGGGGGTGACACGTGTCGCCCTCCCATTCGTCACAACACTTACGTTATCCGACAATTCCATAATTCCGACAAATTCCAAGTCTCTAATCTTAACACTTGTGAGTTCTTACTTATATTCTTAAAACATGTCCTGTAATTACGGGGTGTAACAAATGTATAAGCAATGTAATTGTATGTGTAGAAATGTTATCCTGTAAAATGTGATGGTGGTTGTGTTGATGTGATGCTACAAATGTTAAGATTTCATCTTTGCACGGACGTATTGAATATTGTGAATGTTTCTTTGAATGTTGCGAAGTGTCGACGCAGCCGCGGACTTCTGGATGATGTGAATGCTTGAATCTTCACGATTGCTTATGTAGTCTCTTGCGGACTTTGGATCTTTGCGAATGCTTCGAATATTGCCGATCTTGATGTAGTCTCTGCACGGACTTGCTAGATCTTTGTGAATGCTTCTTAATATCTGCGATTGTTGATCTGATGTAGTCTGCGCACGGACTTGGCCGGACGCGAATGTTCTTTGAATACTACGATTGCTGATGTAGTCTCTGCATGGACTTGCTGGACGCTGTGAATGCTTGTTGAATGTTACGATTGCTGATTGCTGATGTAGTCTCTGCACAGACTTGCTGGATGCTGTGAACGCTTGTTGAATGTTGCAATTACCGATTGCTGATGTAGTCTCTGCACGGACTTGCTGGATGTTGCGAATGCGATTGTCGTTTTGCCCAGATTTTGCTGTTGTTTCTCTCTCTTTATCACTGCCAAGTTGTATCGTTGTTGTTTCTACTGTCTCTGCCTTATTATTGCATTTTTTGCTTCTACTAATGGGAAGGAATCTGCACTCAAAGAAAACTTGTGAGTTTTGGGGGGGTCGGTTCGTATTGATTTTGCGGTCTTGATCTTTTCTGCTCGTAATCCTGATTTATTTGGACCTGTAACCCCTGCCTGATCTCGTTGAGATATTTGGTAGCAAACATTTCAACGTACGTGTCCCAAAAGTATTTTCAAACAAAACATTTTCGTGAGGTGTGCACAAAACATCTTTAAAATAAAACATTTAGATGACATGTGTATAAAGTATAAAAGCCTTATCGAATTTGCCGAATATGACATATAATCTGACCAAACGAACACCTTATCTGGAATCCTTATTATGAACCCTTCACGGTGCGTTTCCCAAAATTGTCCCAGTTTTAGTTATGCGGGGCGTGTGGGCAAGACTTAATTCTGGCGGGAATTGCTCATATCTCTTTTTGGAATAATCAAACACATTCTGTTGCACGCGAGTCAATGAGAAGATTTCTAATGGTGTGACCGAAGCTGATTTAGGCCGCCTACGTATCCCCATGAGGGAATCAGGTCATGACGTAGTTCATTACAAGCGAAATTTGGTAAAGCTAAAATTTTTAAAGGTGGGACCGAATCCTATATGACCGCCTACGTATCCTCCAAGGGAATCAGGTCGAACGTAGTTCCAATTACAAGCAAAAGGGACTCTCTAATTTGAAGCGGCGAGACCCTATATGGGCTCTATGCATATCCCACCGAGGGAACGCAACTTTTTTATAATGCAAATGGAATTACATGGAAAACAAATCCCCCTAAATGTAGTATCTCTTTACAGCATCTGCGTTGATAACTTTAGGTCATACTTCGCCATCCATCTCAGCTAAGATTAAAGCTCCTCCCCTCAACACTCGATGAACCATGTAGGGCCCTTGTCAGTTAGGTGTGAATTTCCCTTTAGCCTCATTCTGATGAGGGAATATGTGTTTCAGCACCAATTGCTCTGGCTTGAACGTCCTCGGTCTTACCTTTTTGTTGAAAGCCCTGGCCATCCTGTTCTGGTAGAGCTGCCCCTGACAGACTGCATTCATCCGTTTTTCATCAATCAACATCAACTGCTCGTATCGACTTTGCACCCATTTAGCTTCGCTCAACTCAGCCTCTTGGATAATTCTCAAAGATGATATCTCCACTTCTACTGGTAGTACTGCCTTTGTTCCATATATCAAAAGATATGGTGTCGCACCGGTAGAGGTCCTAATAGTAGTGTGGTAACCTAGAAGTGCGAAAGGTAGGTACTCATGCCAATGTTTGTAGTTGCTAATCATCTTGCGTAAGATCTGCTTGATATTCTTATTAGTTGTTTTGACTGCGCCATTCATTTGCGGGCGATATGGGTTGGAATTGCGGTGGATAATTTTGAACTTCTCGCATATGTCCTGCATTATGCCACTGTTGAGGTTGGTTCCGTTGTCTGTGATGATAGACTCAGGAATTCCAAATCTGCAGATGATGTTGTTGCGAACAAAGTCGACTACTACTTTCTTCGTCACTGATCTGTGTGATGATGCTTCTACCCACTTAGTGAAATAGTCAATTTCTACGAGGATGAATCTGTGCCCATTTGAGGCAGCGGGTTCGATAGGGTCGATGACATCCATACCCCAAGCTGCGAATGGCCAAGGAGAATTTGTCACATTAAGTTCGTTCGGAGGTACTCGAATCAAATCCCCATGAATCTGGCACTGGTGACATTTCTGCACAGAGCGGATACAATCTGTTTCCATCGTCATCCAAAAATAACATGCTCGCAGAATCTTCTTCGCCAAAGTGAAGCCATTCATATGAGGTCCACATGTCCCTCCGTGTATCTATTCTACTAGCTTGCTCGCCTCTTGAGCGTCGACACATCTCAATAAGCCCAGATCTGGAGTCCTTCGGTATAAAACCTCCCCATTAAAAAAGAAATGGTTTGATAATCTTCGAAGTGTTTTCTTCTGAATGCTGGTTATGCCTTCCGGATACTCTCCTGCCTTGAGGTATCTTTTGATGTCATAGTACCAAGGGTTCCCGTCTATTTCTTTATCTACATGAGAGCAATAAGCAGGTTGTTCCAGCACACTCACTGTGATCGGATCAATGTAATTCTTGTCCGGATATTGAATCATGGAGGATAAGGTTGCCAACGCATCAGCGAATTCATTCTGGATCCTTGGGACATGCTTAAATTCTGTATTACTGAACTTCTTCTGCAATTCCTTCACGCAATGCAGGTAGGGGAGTATCTTCGTATTCTTGGTTGTCCATTCACCCTGTACTTGATGGATCAGCAAGTCTGAATTGTTGGTGCATGGAAATCTGTCATATTGTTGGTGCATGGAAATCTGAGCTTTGCGGAGATCGGGTAATGCTGACCTGATTCTGAAACCAAAACTGCTCCAATGCCAACTCCCTTAAAGTTTGCCGCTCCATCGAAGAACATTCTCCAACCTGGGTAATCCTCCGAGATATCTTCTCCGATAAATAATACCTCTTCATCAGGGAAATAGATTCGGAGGGGCTCATATTTCTTATCGACCGGGTTCTCAGCAAGATGGTTAGCTAATGTCTGTCCTTTTACGGCTTTCTGTGTGACGTATACAATATCAAACTCGCTCAGCATAATTTGCCATTTTGCTAGCTTTCCAGTGGGCATGGGCTTCTGAAGGATATACTTAAGCGGGTCCATCCTTGAAATAAGATAAGTGGTGTATGTTGATAGATAATGTCTGAATTTCTGGGCAACCCAAGTTAATGCGCAACAAGTACGTTCCAGTAGAGTGTAGCGAGCTTCATACACTGTGAACTTTTACTTAGATAATATATGGTCTGCTACTTTTTCCCTGTTTCATCGTGTTGCCCCAACACGCATCCAAAAACATTCTCTAATACGAACAAATAGAGTAACAAAGGCCTCCCAGGTTCTGGTGGTACTAGAACTGGCGGATTAGAAAAGTACTTTTTGATTTTATCAAAAGCCTGCTGACAATCCGTTGTCCATTTAGTAGCGACATCCTTCTTCAGCAATCTGAATATAGGTTCGCATATCGCGGTGGACTGCGCTATGAGCCTGCTGATGTAGTTGAGACGACCAAGGAAGCTCATCACGTCTTTTCTGCTTTTTGTAGGAGGTAAATCTTGGATGGCCTTTATTTTCGAAGGGTCCAACTCAATCCCTCTTCTACTCACTATAAAACCCAACAACTTCCCGGCAAGGACACCGAATGCATACTTTGCAGGATTCAGTTTCAGACTATACCGTCTTAACCGCTCAAAGAACTTCTTCAAGTTTGCCAAATGGCCTTCCGCTCTTCGTGCCTTAATGATAACATCATCCACATAGACTTCAATCTCCATATGGATCATGTCATGAAAGATGGTAGTCATGTCTCTCATGTATGTAGCGTCTGCATTCTTGAGACCGAACGACATTGCTCGATATTAATACACCCCCCACGGGGTAGTGAATGTTGTCTTTTATGCGTCATCCCCTGCCATAAGGATCTGCTGATAACCAGCAAAGCAATCGACGAACGACTGTAGTTCATGTTTTGCATAATTGTCGATGAGCATATGAATGTTTGGAAGAGGAAAGTCATCCTTCGGGCTAGCTCTATTGAGGTTTCTATAATCCTCGGATCCTTCCATATTTCTTCTTTACCGGCACAATATTTGCTAACCAAGTAGGGTACTTTGCGACTCGAATTACCTTTGCGTCGAACTGCTTAGACATTTCCTCTTTGACTTTCAAACTCATATCCGGTTTGATCTTTCTTGGCCTTTGTTTTATAGGAAGGTGAGACGGCTCGATAGGCAGCCTGTGTGCGACGATATCCGTACTCAACCCTGGCATGTCGTCATACGACCAAGCAAATACGTCGGTGTAGTATTTCAGGAGCTCAATTAACTCTTTCTTCTATATGACACTTAGGTGGACGCTGACCCTAGTCTCTTTTACAATTTCATCATCGCCTAAGTTTATCAACTCAGTTTCTTCTAAATTCGGTTTAGGCCTATTCTCAAAGTTTTCCAACTCTTGACCAAGCTCTGATTGTGGAAATTCTTCCTGTTCCTCGGGGTTATGTTCGCCATTTGAGCTTTGTTCGTTGGTTTCATTACATGTCATATTCACATTATCGACAGGTTTACTAATATGATCGCAAGCTCCTCGGAAGGTCAGAATAGAGGTGCAAGTCCAATTATTCAGGTTGTATACATGCTCTGCATCCCAAATGGTGGGGTCTTCATCGTGATCCTCTGGCATCGCACAACATTCTGCTTCATCTTCACCTAAAAACAGATTCTGTAACTCTGCTGCAAGATCCTCTGGATCATATTCTTTCAGCATCTGGATGGTGCAGGCTTTGACGAACGACTGACTCAGGGGTGGAATGGGCCTGGGCAAGGGAATGTCTCCCTTTTTCTGGAAGCTCGCAGTCACAAAATCCTTCGAGGTGGGCTGGTACCCAAAACCAAAAGTGTCCTTCTTCCCAGACAGCTGTATCGGCTCAGTGATCCCCTTCATACCAGGTCCAAGACCTTTGCTGGGCTCGAACCTATTTCTTAGCATTTCCTTGGCTACTATTGTGAAAGAACGTGGCAGCTGCAACGGTCTGGCCCTGCTGGCGCTCTTGATCTCGTTAACATGGAAGACTGAACCATCCAACTGTCTTATATCCTCTATGACAGGGACTACATAATTTGTGTTGGTGTTTCTCTTTTCATCCCCAAGTACTACCACCTTACGGTGATTTCATATAAACTTCAGGCGCTGATGCAAGGTGGACGGGACTGCACTAGCCTCGTGAATCCACGGCCTTCCTATCAACAGATTATAACATGTGGCAATATCCAATACCTGAAACTCCACGACGAATTCTGCTGGTTCGATCATCAGTGTGAGATCAATTTCGCCCTCGACACCCCTATGGACTCCATCGAAACCTTTGACCCTGATATGACTTTTACAAATTCTCCTGCAGTCTGTCCCCAATTTCAGCAGAGTTAACATGGGACAAATATTGACGGCCGAGCCTCCATCAATCAGCACTGTTGAAATAATCTTGTTCGCGATCTGGATGGTGATATTCAATGCAAGATCGTGTCCGACACCCCCAGCAGGCAACTCATCATCATGGAAGGCGATTCTACGGGCCTCTAGCACTTGTCCGACTAAGGTTGTCAAGTTCTCGTCTGTTGTACCCTCTGGAACATATGCATCTTTCAGCACTTCCAATAACGCAACCCTGTGTGGGACCGAATGCATTAACAGTGAAAATAGAGAGATATATGCTGATGTTTTCTTCAACTGCTCCACGACAGAATATTCCTTAGTGGACATCTTCCTCCAAAACTCCTCAACCTTAGCCTCTATCACGGGTTTCTTTTGTGGTACCTCTCTGACTACCTCTACTGGCGTGTAATATCTCTCTGACCTGGTTATACCTACAGCGGTGACTTCCGTGGCTTGCTTCCCAATTTCTTTGCGATCTACTCTGATTGGTGGCTCCCAGTCGGGCATCTGAGCAACTATGATTGAACCATTATGTTTTGGCGGTGCCCTTTCCAGCTCAAATACCGCTTTCTTTTGAATATTGGCAACAGGGGCGACAAAAGCAGAAGGTTCAGCTTTTCTTTTACTTCGAACTGATCGGATGGTCCCCTCCAAGTCGTACTCTTCATCTAAAGTTATCAAGTGCACATTGACGTTGTCGTGGTTTGGCAAGGTGTTATCATGCACATTTGAGGTCGGATCCCTCAGCTGAATTACCCCTTCTTTAATCAACTCCTCGATTCTGTCCCTGATGGAGTGACAACTTTCAGTAATGTGTCCAGGGCTATTGGAGTGATATGCGCAGCGCTTACTCTCATCATACCACCTCGGGATAGGGTTAGGAATCTTTCCTGGAATCGGTTGGATTAAGCCTGCAGCTCGCAACCTTTCGTATAATTGAGGTATGGGTTCGGCCAACGGGGTGCGAATTTTGGGTGGTCTTCCTTCAAAATTTGTGTTTGGTCTAGGTGCATTGGGTGTTCTATTTTGTTGGTGGGCTTGATGGGTGGGTCGATATGGGGCGGGATAAATGGGTTCTTGGGAAGCGTTATATATAGGTTGTGTGTGGTAGTTGGAGTGTGGAGCAGGTGTGTAGTGAGGTGTGAAGTTTTGGTTATTTGTGTGATAGTATGGGGTTTGATAGGATGGATTTTGGTATGTTATAAATGCTTCGGATTTACGTTCTTGTATGAACATGGAAGGGGAAGCTGTTTTTTTTTTTTTGTGAAGTACCCCCGATCGTCCCTGACTGAATTGCCTTATTAGTCGCCTGCAACGCTGCCAAATTTGTAATCCTACCAGTTTTAATACCTTCCTCCACGAAGTCGCCCATTCTGACAACTTCTGCAAAATTTCGTCCGATGACGCTTATCATCCGCTCATAGTAGGTTGCATCCTTCAAAGATTGTACAAATAGAGTGGTCATCTCACTCTCCGTCAAGGGTGGTTGTACCTTTGCTGCTTCTGAATGTCATCTCATGGCGTACTCTCTGAACGTCTCGGTAGACTTTTTTTCTAGCTTCATCAAATAAAACTGTCTACGACGGTTCAGATTGAACTCAACCGCTCGCAAAGTCTTGGGCCAACGCATTCCAGCTATGCCATTTCCGCGGGTCTTGGCTAGTATACCAATCTAATGTCTCGTCGGTCAAACTTCGAATGAATAACTTCATAACGACTGCTGGGTTCTTTCCCACTCTGATCAGCTTGTCACATATGATGTCAAATGTGCACCGGGGTTCCCCTTCCCATCGAATAAGTCAAACTTGGGCACCTTATACCCCACAGGTAGCTCTACATCTGGGTGCATGCAAAGATCCTCATAATCTAATCCTTCATGACCCTTGTCCGACCGCATGATCCGAACAACTTCTTTTAGGCTATGAATCTCTTTAGCCACGTCCTCGTCCATTTTGGCTCGAGCTTCCCTCTCCATTTCTTCATAATGATCTGTTTCCTGGGGAAGCACAGGGATGATAAAAGCCTGTGTTTCTACTGTATATGATGGTGGTCTAGGTTATTTGTTGGGGCTGGTGATAGGTATGGTGCGTGGGTATTGGGTAGTTTGGCGATTCGGGCTGATTGGGGTGAAGTAAGTAGGCGGGGGCTGAGATATATATATGGTAAAAGGATCACTTTGAGGGTAGGGTTGAGGATTGGCTTGGCGAGGGATAGTTTGACATGAATCAGTAACTGGCATTTTTTGTGAGGAGCTTTGAGAGATATGTAGTGGTGGAGGTCGATCCGGGATAGTTTGTGAGGTAGTGGCCCTTTGCTCTGGTATGGGGGTATTCAGACTAATGGATAAGTTTGTCAGATTCCGCATCCTTTCTATCTCAACCTGCATATCGGCAATTTGTTGTAGTAGTTGTGCGATGCATTCTTCTTGACTAGTGACATCTCTCCCCTCTGAAGGTTCTGTTTCGCCGACGGGAATAATTCCCAAACCATTTGGCTCAGATGCCCCTGAGCCAGTCATGTCATTGTTTCGTGCCTTGGACCTGGTAAAGTGTTGATGCTCTGACATTGTTGAATTAAATATGAACCGATATTTTTGGGGAAATAATAAATCCTTCTAAAACTGCAACAAACTGCGTTAGTGTAAAGCACGTGATTTTGCAAAGGTGTAAATAACAATTAGAAAGTATATGTCGCACATAAATTATCACGTTGCAGGTGAGTCCTAATGATGTATGGGGACCCCTTTACGCCGGAGGTAAGCCTAAACATCACACATGCAACATCATGATAACAAAATCCAAGCCATTAGATTGAAATGCTTTAGTCGGGAATAAGTTGCAATTTATTGAGATAACAATAAGAACAACAAAAGTCTCAAATTAAATGCCTATAACTAAGTCGCTGATATGATGGTGAAGCTTAGGTCTTTCTAGGTATAGCCCCTGCCTGTTCCAAGTACTGCACTGCATCTTGCATCAGGACCCACATATCTGGAGTGATGACCTTATCTTTGAGTTGACTATCCTTTATCATATTCCTTGCGCCAATGTCTTCAATGCCTTGCTCCCCTTCTGGACTAAATTATGTGTTGTCTAGAAACCATGCTTGATACTCTAGGGCGACCCCTGTTTGGTCTTTCCTAACTTCGACTTGATCAATATGGTACCATTCATAAAGGATCTGCTTGGCTTCGGGAACGATGAAGTCCGGTCCGAATCGATTTCGCAGGCTCATGTCGGCTATGAGGAATTACTCATGTATGACCAAACTGTCGGAGCACACGTAACGGAGCATATGGTTGGAGTCCCTTTAGACCTATAAGTCTGATGTAATAAAGTCTCTTATGTCTCAAGTAGACCTTCTTGACGATATGAAGCAACATATACTTCTATTGAATCTGACTGCTACTGCGAGATGCTAAGTATATGTACCAATCTTCTGTGCCGACTGGTGATACATAACGCTTTGTTCTTTCGTAGAAGGTTGAGATCTTATTGTCTGCGTTGTGGCATACATCAGTCATATTTGAACGCTGATAGAAATGCTCTACTGCCCACATCTGTAAGATAAGATTACAACCTTCAAAGAAGCTCGACTCACCTCTTTTGCATCTGTTCAAGGCTCTAAATAGTTCTGCCAAGATCATGGGCGTCAAAGTAAGCCGTTTGGCGCTGACTTCGTCAAACACTGCTCTAACTACTGAACATAAGCACGTACTAATCCTTCCATGCACAAATGGAAATAAAAGAATCCCTAGGAAAGTCATAGCAAATGTGATAGGACGCCTAACTCTCCAATGGTCCGCAGTGCAACAAAACTCATTCTTAAATAATTTGTATCTGTCTCGGCAACCATATCTTTCATACAAGTAGTCTAGAGAAACCCAATTGTTTTCAAAACAATGCAACTCTCTGGTGTTCTTCAAACCCAAGTAACGGAGGAGCTTTTTCCCAGACTGGCCGTGCGTAATAACTGGTTTTCTATCATGATATGCTAAAGCAGTGAAATAGCTGACCTCTTCTAAGGTGGGGGTCATCTCGAAATCCCTGAATTTGAAGACAACTCGGTCCGGGTCCCAAAATTGGATCAATACTCTGACCAAATGTTGATCGGGAGAGATGTCGAATAATGAGATGAGGTACCCCAACCTCCTTCTGATTTCCATCTGACTACCCAAGTCGAATTTTGACCACCACATCCTCAATTTACTCGAAATCCTACTCACCATTCTGATCTGAGGGACAGGTTTCATCTAAAAATAGATAATACAAAAATGAATATTCATTTTCTAACTTAGGCATTTCGAATTTAGGCTTGGTTTCATTTATCATGATTATGCAACACATAATATGGTGTTGGGCCGCGGGGTCGTGAAAACCCGTTGACCAATTTAGTGTCTTCCTAATTGTGGTGTCAATGCCAAGGATCGACCCACCTAAGGTAAATGCATGCATGCCTTAAAATAAAGGGTGGTATAGCTCTATCCTAGGTTTTTGAGATTTGGCTTTACTAGACGCAAGGTTCCCGAGCGGACAACTCGAGTGAGAAGGCTACGCGGCTGACCAGACGAACCGATCTAACTCCGCGCAGGCGCCAACTCTTCTAAAATTTGGGTGTTTTGAAAGAAATTTGCGGATGCGCAAAGCACACCAGTGCGTGAGCGTGTGATTGTGTGAATTTTCCAGAGTGGAAGAAGTATGAGTGGAATGTCAGTTTAAGGAAAGCAGTAAAAACAAATAGCAATTAAAACAGTTAGACAAAATTAAAGCAAGCAATTTTAAGGCATTCAAAACAAATAAAAGCAAATAAAGCCAAGCAATGATAAACCTAGGTTTGCTATGGTCAAAAACCTCAAATCCCAAGCGGAGTCGCCATTTCTGTCACGCCCTTTTTCGATCGCGACATTTCTAACTCCTGCTTAGAAATGTTAGAAAATATAATATAAAAATGCTAAAAGGTGCTAAAATGCTAAAATGCTAAAGGGGTGCTAAAAGTGCTAAAAGGTGCTAAAGGGTTCGCGGAGTCGCCACCTAATTAGTTTGGGTGAATTAGGACACCTAAATGTCAACTATGTTAAAGTCAACATCAACTCCATTTTAATGGTCTGCAAAACTAGTGTGAGATTCTGGGTAAGGGTTCTTTATTAATCTAGAGAGAATGGATTAAGCACCCTCTAAGATCCGCTAACTTGTGGTTGTCCTGCCAAACCTAGGGTAATTATTATCGCTAAGAAATGCATGTTGAAAAGCATTAAAAGTATTTGTAAGAGAAATTGTAAGATTTATTTACAAAAGATAAAGTTAGGCTTAGATGAAAAAAAAATGCATCCTTATGGAAATAAAGTATACATGTTATGTAGTAGGACACTCCCAAAGTCAGTTGTGATGCATTTATAAAATAGGACTAGCATAAAAGTATGATTTTAAAATAATGAATGCAAGTAGTAGATTTTATAAGAAAATGAATTCTTCGTGGTAAATAACAAATAATATTCTAGCTACATGAATTGTTATGCAAATGAAGATTATTAAATATAACTAAGTACGGCAAGCCTAAAATAGTTAACTTAAAGGGAATAGATTTTTAATGTCAAGGCTACTTCTTAAGGGTGAGTCAAAGCTTAAAGGCATTAAGTATCCTACTAATGTAATGTTAGACAATTAATTACAACAAATGAATGGGACGGGGTAGATAATTAAAAAGAAAGACTCGAGGAGTGACGGTATTCCGCCTGTGGTTTGAAATTTCTGATGCAATGCACATAGACATGGGTCTTCATCTGAAGTAGCTCATGATGAGTCTCGCAATGATACTCTTTGTTGCTCCAATGCATTTCTTCTCCGGGCAGCGAACCGAGACAACGTATCAAGTCATTGCCCCACTCGGAGATTAATGCTATGCGATTAAGAGGACTGATGTCTATGCCTAGAGAATGCTTAGTTATTGCTATGGAATTTATCCCTCTCACGATGCCCATTTATCCAAATTTCTGGATGCCTATAATGTGTAATATCGTGTCGTTTATATAGTATCGATTTGGGTTCTAATTTCGGTAAGTATTTATGGCGATTTGGGTTGTTTCGATTGAACCTTTGGTACTTATTTGTTATTGTTTTAGCGCGATTTTGGTGAGCTGTGTGGCGAGATTTCGTTACTGTTATGGTAAGAAAATATCTTGGGAAGATTTGGGCGATGGGTGATTCTAATTCGCTGGTGGTGAGTTAAAAGATTTGGGTATCATTTTTGGTAGGTTTCGTTATGAGGTATGATAATCCTTGGGCGAGAATTGCGGCGGCTAAGCTTTAGTATAGGTTTTAGGTTAGATTTATTTTAGGTATTGTTGTGGACGATGAGGGTGATGGTCGAGAATAAAGAGAAGGGTTGCGGATAGTGGGCCTTGGGTCAGGGAGAAAGTAGTGGGTTGGGCGATGTGGGCTGCGAATTTAAAGGGTGGGCTGGTTTTATTTATTAGTTTTAGGTGTTAGTTTTAAATTAGTGAGAAATAAAGATGGGGTTTAAATTATTTATGATATTATTAAAAAGCTAAATTCGGACGTGAGACTCCAAAAATGTTTAATACTCTACGTAAAACGCGGTGTCATTATTAAATCGTTTATTTATGCATGTATTAATGTGTTTTATGCATGTATTTTTATTGTTAAAATTATTTTGAAAATTTTGTATAATTTTATAGTTAATGACTGGACGAGAGGGTCAAAATTGAGTATCAATAGTCACTCATTAAAATTAAACGCAACACCATTCATCAATAAGGTCAAAAGATGCTTTGAAATTTTTGAGAAGTCTTTGATGAATCTCCTATAGAAACCAGCATGCCCAAGAAAAATTCTAACCCCTTTTACTGACACTAAAGATGGTAGATTTTCAATAGCAATAATCCTAGCTCGGTCTACCTCAATGCCTTGGCTAGAATTTTGTGGCCAAGGACAATACCACCATTCACAATTAAGTGGCACTTCTCCCAATTCAACACAAGATTTGACTCTTCACAATGTTGCAACACTGTTTCTAAGTGTCTTAAACACTCATCAAAAGAGGACCCAAAAACTGAAAAATCATCCATTAAAATCTAGATCGTCCTCTCCACCATGTCAGAAAAAATGTCCATCATACATCGTTGGAAGGTAGCAGGTGCATTGCAAATCCCAAATGGCATTCTTATGAAAGCGAACGTACCGTAAGGACATGTGAATGTGGTCTTCTCTTGATCTTCAGGTGATATTGCAATCTGATGATAACTAGAGTAACCATATAAGAAGCAGTAGTAGTTATGGCCTGCTAGTCTATCAAGCATCTGGTCTAGAAACGACAAGGGGAAATGGTCATTCCTGGTTGCCTTGTTCAGCTTGCGGTAGTCGATGCAAATCCTCCATCATGTAACTATTCTTGACGGAATAAGCTCATTCTTTTCATTCTTTACCATAGTCATACCACCCTTCTTAGGCACTACTTACACTAGACTCATCCATGCACTATCAGAAATAGGGTAAATCAACCTAACATCAAGCCATTTCGATATCTCTTTTCTTACTATGATTGAGTTCAACCTCCTTTAGGCCTCAATAGAAGGCCTGCTCTCATCTTCTAGACAGATTTTATGCACCACTATAGAAGGATTTATCCCTCTAATACTGCTAGTGTCCACCCAATAGCAAGCTTGTGAGCCCGCAAGACTCTCAACTAATTTTCAACTTCTACCTTAGATAGATGAGCAGACACAATCACCGGTAAGGTTTCATTCTCACCTAGATACCTGTAGTGCAGATGATCTGGTAAGGTCTTCAATTCTAACTCTAGAACTTTCTCTATGGAAGGTAATGGTCTTTTGGCATTTTCCCTAGATCTTCATATTTCTTCCTATAGAATGGATCATAGGTAGAGATGGCAATGGATCCCGGACCCGATCCGGATCCGGTGGATCCAGATCCGTTTTATAGGATATGGATATTCAAAGTTTGGACCCGACGAATCCGGATCGGACCCGGATCCGTTTATGATGGATCGGCTCTGGATCTGGATCTTGTCTTTGAGATCCGTATCCGGTCGAATCGACCGTGAATCCATTTTTATTAAATTAAGTATACATTTATTATTTATACATCATGGCACCAATCCTTTGTAATCTTAATTTTATTTTATATTCGAAGTGAAGTCCATTATTTTTTTAATTGAGACACGTTTTGCGTGTTATTCTTTAATCATTATATTAATCATTTATGTGGTACTTATGTAGTAGCTTAGGTATTGAGATGATTGTTTCTCACTACAGCAATAGTCAATAGGCATAACAATTGTCAACAATGTCATTTAGTCCTAATTTACGGATGCATTCTCATGATTCCGTTAAATTAAATTGACTCTTTTTCTAGAAAATTTGGACTGATTAGAAGGTATAACTTAATAATCAGTCACTTTGATTTGGATCCAGATCCGATCCGTGGATCCGGTGGATCCGATGGATCTGGATTTGGATATGATTTCTGGACCACATGGATGCGGATGCGGATATGGATACATGTATGTAAAGCGGATCGGATTCGGATCTAGTAGGATCGGTCGCATCTACCGTTGCCATCCCTAATCATAGGAATTCATCCAATTGACATACTCCACCATCTCCGTATATTCACTGTCATCTCCCTCAAATTGTCAATGTTACATCAAAAACATCAGTACTCTTGAAGCTTTTCTCAGAAACTGCTTCTTCAATCACATCAATAGCAAAGTAGTTGTCACTTGCTCTCGGGTAAGTTGCTGCCCTGAATACATTAAAAATCACATCTTCTCCCTGGGCTCAGAGTTTTAACTCGCCCTTATGAACATCAATAAGTGCTTTTCATGTGGCTAAGAATGGTCTCCCCGGGATGATGGGCACATTTTCATCTTCCTCCATATTTAGAATAATGAAATCAGCAGGAAAGATGAACTTATCCACTTTAACCATCACATCTTCAATAATACCTCATAGATACTTGATTGAACGATTTGCTAGCTACAAAGTAATGGTTATAGGCTTTTCTTCCCCCACTCCAAGTCTACAAAACACATAATATGACATCAAGTTGATACTTGCACCCAAATCGCATGGCACTCAAAATTTCCTATAGTGCATGAGATTGTGAATCTTCCTGGATCTCTCAACTTCTTGGGTAGCTTCCTTTGCAGAATAGCATTGCATTCCTCGGTTAATGTCACTGTCTCATAATCTTCTAGTTTCCTTTTTAAAGAGGATTTCCTTCATAAATTTGACATAACTGGTCATCTGCTCTAGGGCTTCAGCAAAAAGGATGTTGATGTGCAACTTCTTAAACACCTCTAAAAACTTGAAAAACTGTTTATCAAAAGAACTCTTTTGAAGTCTTTAAGGGTATGGAATTCTGATTTGAGAAATAACAATAACCGCTGGTGGTGCTTCTTTTGACACGGGATGGTCTTTAGTAACCACTACCCTTTCTGAATATGATGCCTCACCTGATTTGTTTGTCTTCTCTACAGATGGTAGAGGTGCAATTGGTTCAACTTGCTATGGAGATTCCTATGTGATTTGTTGTTCAATATATTCGTCCGATATCTCACCTGTGTCTCCAAGTTCCTGATGGATGATTGAGTTTCTGCCATGAACTGGGTTTGAGAATTTGTGTGGGTCAACAAGGCTACTTGTAATTCATTGGGCTCCACTTGTTGAACTTATGGTCTGGGCTAGTGAGAGGACGAAGCTTGACTCGTGGGCTGTTGTTGACTGCTCTGTTGATATTACCCTTGACACTGTGGATGCTGATTTTGGTTGTTTCTCCAGGAAAAATTAGGGTGATTCCTCCACCCTGAATTATAAGTTTTGGAGAATGGGTTATTGTACGGTCGCTGAAAATTTCCCATTTCCTGAACTTGTACTTGATCCATGAGGTCCACAGTTGTGCAATAATCAAAGGTATGTGGCCCCCCATGAAATTCACATCCCACTGGTGTCTGAACAACATTAGGTGTCAAATTATTCTGATATATATTGCTTCATCAAAAAAAACATTTAGCAGTCAATGCAGTGATAACATTCAATTTATGTACTCCATCCATTTTCCTGTTGTTGGCAGATCTTTAATCGGACCACTACTGGTTATTAGTTGCCATATCTTCCAACAATTCATGTTCCTCATTAGCACTCTTGCTCATAAATGTTCGTCCAGCAGCAGCGTCAATGATGATACGAGTAGTACCACACAAACCATTATAAAAATTATGGACCAACATCTATTGCTGAAGTCCATGATGAGGACTTTTCCTTTGCAGCTCATTAAACCTCTCCCATATATCATACAAAGATTCCTCCTTAAGCTGATAGAAATTATTTAGTTCTCCGCTTAGCTTAGCGGCCTTTGATTGAGGAAAGAACTGGCAAGAAATTTCTGAGCTAAATTTTGCCAAGTAGTAATAGAGTTTACCTGAAGAGAGTTCAACGAGCTTTTGGCTCGATCCCCGAGTGAGAATGGGAAGAGCCTCAACATAATGGCATTATCAGAAACACCATTATATTTAAAAGTCCAACATAGCTCCAAGAAGTTCGCCAAATGCATGTGCGTATCATCTGAAGGAAAACCACCAAACTGAATTGTGCTTTGGACCATGTGCAAGATTGTTGGCTTAATCTCAAATTTTTTGACCTCCACAGCTGGTAGCCTTATGCATGTCTGCACTCCTGTAACAGTTGGCATGATATAGTCCCTTAAGCTTCTTGCGGCAGGATACTGGACTTGTTCTATCATGTCTGATGGCACTCCTCCATTCAACCCATTAATATGATGTTTATTTGCCATCGCAATTGAATCGACTATTCTTTTGTTCTTCCTGTTCTGCTTGCACGCTTTCTAAATCTTCGGATTTAGAGGAACAATGTTGTCTGCTCCTCTTTTGCTTCGCATAAAACAAAGCTCCCTAAAATTGATCAAAAGTGCCTAGGGTTTGTCAAAAGAGCATCAGCTCTATTCTGAAGTGTTGTGGCGCTGTTCATCATGAAAACTTAAAATAATTTTTGACTTACTGATATTTAGGTGCGCGACGCCACCCATTAGGGTCGTGGCGCCGACGGTAATTTTAAAAAAAATTGTTTTCGGAATCAGAAACTAAAGTTTTAAATATTTCATATTCTGATTCTGATTTAAAAGATTTCAAAATGTGAAATTAAACTTTTTAAATATGCATATTTAGTTTTTTCGGGAAATTCTGTAATTAAATAAAGTTTTTGAAAATTAGATTTTTAAATTCTGGAAATTGCAGACAGGTCCCTGAAATCTTAAAATATTTTTTGAAAGTTAAAATTGGATTTTCTTAATTTAAAGAGGTTCAAATTGAATTTTAAACTCTTGAGGGACTAAACAGTAAATTTTGAAACTTTATAAAGATTTCCAGAAAATTAGGATTTTAAATCAGAAATATTTAGGGATTGTTTGGCATAGACGTAGTGATACGAATATGTGCTAAGTGTTTTAAATGCGTGCATTTAATTATTAGCACAGTGTCCGTTATAAATGTATGGGTAGGCGGCGCCCAGTAATTAATTAATATCATAGTGTCCGCTATAAATAGTGTCCGCTATAGCTGTCTGGGTAGGCGGCGCTCAATAGTTGATTAAAACCATCTTATATCATGTCAATTGGGTTGATGGTTTCTCATCTAAATGTGTTTTAGAAATTGCATGATAGGATGTCGTATTGGATATGACATGAATGTTGATCTTGTTTTAAGTCCCCGAAACTAAAAATCTTCTCCAAACTTGAATACAAGTCTAAATTAAAACGCGTCGTCCATTATAATTTATAGAGTGCAAAATCCTTTTCATCGATACGTGTATTTATGCCAAAACATTTGCTCTATGCCTACGAGGACACATACTCTTTCATAGATGTGTTAAATGTAAAAGTAGATGATAAACTTTTGTGGGTATTTACACCAAAGTGTTTGCTCACAAAGACCAAGTTTACTTAGATACATAAACACAGTCGTGTAATGAGGTTGACTTGCTTAGACAAATCTTGGCGCCAAAGTGTCGGACTAATCTAAGGACGCAAGATTAAAATCTAATATATTTAATCAACCAAGAGTTACAAATAAGTTTTGCAATTGGTTTAAAACCTATCAAAATGAGCTATTGAAGTTATCAAAGCAAATACGGATATAGCATAGGTTTTGATCTTGGCCCATTATGACCTTAAAATAAATTTAGGTTCGTATTCTACCATAGGGTCATAGAAGTATGCTAAAATAGTGGGAGTTAATTAAACAAAAGTCCATGTTAATTAGCCTGAATGAATGTGTATAATAGGAAGTAAATTTGATTGTAATTTCCTGTCTGTCTAATTCTTCATATCTTGACTTCAGAGTGTCAAGCCTATCACTTAAAATGCCTATATAAATGAACAAACTCACTGGATCGAACTATCTTGATTGGCTTAGGAATCTAAGGATTATTCTAAGACAAGAAAAGATCAAATATGTATTGGACAAGGTTTTCCCCGCAGTGTCTGCTGAGGACTCTGCTGAATATGTTGCATTTGATAAGTTGGCCTATCAAAAGCATCTAGATGATGCCACGTCTACACAATGCATTATGCTATCTTACATAACAGTGGAACTGCAGAGGCAACATGAGAACATGGGCCCTAACGAGATGCTAGAACATTTGAAGAGTCTCTATGACTCTCAATCTCATACAATGGAATATGAGTTGTTAATAGAACTTTTCAAATGTAAGTTGATTGAAGGGGGCCAAGTGTCTCAACATGTGCTGAAGATGATAGGGCTAATTGAAAGGTTGGCCTCAATTGGTATTAATCTGCAAAGTAGAGTTGTTTCTAAGCTTATCCTGAACTCACTACCCCGTTCGTTCGAGAGTTACATTATCAACTACAACATGAACAGAACTAAAGCAAGTCTACCGGAATTGTATAATATGCTAATGACTTTTGAATCTTCAATCTCCAAGAGCAAAGTTGTGTTCATGGTAAGCTCTTCTAGTCATCCCAAACCGAAAGGTAAGGAATGACAGAAGAAGAAGGGCAAAACTATCATTGCGCCCTCAACAATGAAGCCCAAAGGAAAGGTGAAGAAGAAGAAGAAGAAGAAGGTGATCCCGACCAAGGATATATGCCTCAACTGCAATAGGAATGGGTATTTGAAGAAAGATAGCACTACTCCAGGAGGAGGGAAGGCACCAAGTGCTTCAGCCTCTAATGGACAAGGTATGTATGTAATTGAAATAAATTTATCTATAAACAACCCTCATTCCTGGGTATTGGATACTGCTTGTGGCTCACACATTTGTATTAATGTGCAGGGGCTAACTGACAGCAAGAAGGTTGGACCGAAAGAGGTGGACACGTGTGCGTTGAAAATGAAGCACGAGTCGATGTTGAGTGCGTGGGAACTTATAGATTAAATTTACCTTCTGGCCACTGTTTAGTGTTGAACAATTATTTTTATGTACCCTCGTTAACGAAGAACATCATTTCTATTCCAGTTTTAGACATGAAGGGTTTTTCCTCATATATATTTAATAGAAGTATGGTATTGTCTTTTAATGATGTTATATATGGAACTGCGCCTCTTGTGAATGGATTGTATACACTAAAATGTAGTCGAGAAATTTTCAATGTACAAAACAAACGAGCTAAAATAAATAATAGAAATTCTACCTACCTTTGGCATTGTAGACTTGGTCATATCAATCAAACAAGGATAGCAAGGTCAAGGAAACTTGACTACATTGAACCATTTGACTCGGAGTCTTATGGTAACTGCGAATCTTGTTTGAAAGGTAAGATGACCAACAAGCCTCTTTCTGGGAAGGGTGTGTGAGCCAAGGAGGTGCTTGAGTTGGTACATACTGACGTATGTGGACCATTTTCGACTCAAGCTAGAGGAGGTTTCCCTTACTTCATCACTTTTACTGACGACTTGACAAGGTAAGGATATGTGTATCTTATGAAACACAAATCTGATGCCTTCGAAAAGTTTAAGGAGTACAAGTCTGAAGTGGAGAAACAACTCGCAAAAAGTATCAAGACTCTTCGATCAGATCGAGGGGGTGAATACTTAAGCAAAGAATTTCTAGATTACTTAAAGCTACATGGAGTTCATTTAGAATGGACACCTCCTGGAACACCACAAATGAATGGTATTGCCGAAAGGAGAAATCGAACCTTATTGAATATAGTTCGATCCATGATGAGCTTCTCAGCTCTACCAACATACCTTTGGGGATATACTATACAAACCTCAATATATGTTCTAAACAGGGTTCCTTCTAAATCAGTTGAAAAGACACCATATGAGGTATGGTGTGGCAAGAAGCCATATCTTAAACATATGAGACCCTCGATGCCCTGCATATTTTAAAAAGATTCTCACTGATAAGTTAGAATCCAAGAGTGAGAAATGTTACTTTGTGAGGTATCCAAAGGAAAGTAAGGGATATTACTTCTATCTTCCTAGCGAATATAAGGTCATTGTTTTCAGGAACGCAACTTTTCTTGAAGAAGAATATGTCTATAAGGAATAGAGTTGCACAAAGATAGAACTTGAATAAATTCAAGAACCACAAGATAACATAAAGGTTGAATCCTTGCCGAATGACCAAGGCAAGAATTCAGTGGGAGCGTTTGAAGAAGATTGGGTACTTAGAGTACGTCCTTTAGCCAGTGGGAGTGCTACGAGGAATGATGCAGAAATGAAAGATTCTCCTACACAGCCCTTGGGAGCAAGTGCAATGGTTGCACCTCCTCCCATTCAGGAAAGACATGAAAGTGATATTCCTGAAATATCTTGAGTTGGTGGATCAACCAACACACAAGAATCTTCTTACAGTCAGAATATACCTAGCACTGAACTGCAAAATAATCAACTTCGCAGGTCCACTAGGACTCATCGCCCTCCTAAAAGACTAAATCTACTTGTGGAAACACACAGTGAGATAGATATTCTCGATGACGATGAACCTACAACCTATAACGAAGCAATGTTTGACATTGATTCGAAGAGATGGCAAGAAGCCACTAAATCCGAAATTGAATCTATGTACGTTAATCAAGTGTGGAACTTGGTTGATTTGCCAAGTGGGGTTAAACCCATAGGATGCAAATGGGCCTTCAAAAAGAAGATTGATGCATTTGGCAAGATACAGACTTATAAATCTAGACCGGCTAAAGGTTATAATCAACAGTCTGGGGTCGATTATGATGAAACATTTTCACCTGTTGCTAAGGTTAAGTCCATTCGAATTTTTCTTGCAATAGTTGCATATTATGATTATGACATTTGGCAGATGGACGTCAAAATTGCATTCCTCAATGGTAATCTAATTGATAAAGTGTATATGAAACAACCCGAGGTTTTTTCATCTGAGTCCAAACCAAATGTTGTATGCAAGCTACATAAGTCTATTTATGGACTTAAGCAAGCCTCAAAGAGTTGGAACATTTGCTTTGACAAGGCTATCAAGTCATTTGATTTCGTCAGAAGCAAAGAGGATCCTTGTGTTTATTATAAACACAAGGATGGGAGTATTGCCTTTATCATATATGTAGATGACATATTTATAATGGGAGACAATAAGACTCACATGCAGTCAGTCAAGGAGTGGTTGTCCAGTACCTTCATGATGAAGGATTTAGGTGAAGCTTGTTACATTCTGGGAATTAGGATCTATAGAGATAGACCTAATAGATTGTTAGAGATGTCACAGTCGATCTACATAGACAAATTGCTTAGACTTTTTTCTATAGAGAATTCCAAGAAAGGCAGTCTACCTATAGGTCAAGGCATCAAGTTATCTAAGAAGAATTGTCCTTCTAACGTTGTAGAACTTGAGCGCATGAAGAGGATCTCATATGCTTCGGCTATAGGATAAATCATATATGTTATGACATATACTAGACCAGATGTGACATTTGCACTTAGTATGACTTGCAAATTTTAGCAGAATCCTGAGGATGAGCATTGGAAAGAAGTCAAAAGTATTCTTATGTATCTCAGATGTACTAAATATTACTTTTTGGTCTATGGTGGAGAAGATAAGATATCTGCTACTGGGTACACTGATTCTAGTTTTCAGATAGATGTTGATGAATTCAAATCTCAGTATGGTTACACGTTCATTATCAATGGTAAAGCAGTGTGTTGGAAGAGTTCCAAATAAGCTACAACTGTTGATTCGGCAACTGAAGCTGAGTACATTGCTGGATCAGAAACTGATAAAGAGGCTGTCGCAATTTCTGAATTCCTGAAGGAACTAGGGGTAGTTATGAGGGCTAGTTATGCAATAACCATTTATTGTGACAACACTGGTGCGATTGCACAGGCTAAGGAACCAAGATCAACAAACAGAAACAAACATGTACCAATGAAGTACCACATACTCATGGAGATGGTGGAGACTGAAGAAATTAGATTAGACTATGTTTCCATAGATAATAATATGGCTGACCCATTTACTAAACCATTAATATTAGTTAAGCATAAGGGTCATTTTGAGACTATGAGTATTAGATATGTTGGTGATTGACTCTAGGCCAAGTGGGAGTTGAAAGTATATTTATGTCCTAGAGACAATCTGTATTATGACAAATGTACTTTATACACATTCACATTTATATTAATGGAGATTAATATTATGGCATTTGTAATTATTAAATTATTAGTTGATTGTTTATAATATTTTATAATATGCATCCCTAGAGGTTACGCAATTATTAATAATGTGAGATATTAATATTATAACATAATTCTTAAAGTAGCTTCGACTAATGATCATCGAGAATGGGATATCGATGATATGTGATACGTTGACATGTGGTATGCATCATATCCTTAGAGGATGTAGTATGTCTCACCTGCTACGAGTTATGAAAACTCGTGATGGATACATAGATATTTTGGAAGTATTGATATACCATGTTGATATATTGTTTGTTATTTATGTCTAAAGTATGATCAGCGTGTGGGAGATAGAAGTCCTTAGACTTGAGGTCGATACGCGTCTTGTCTACAGAGTAATGTACTTTGATCATGTCCTTAGTTCAAATGCCTTATAGGTTGAGACACATCTTGTATTGGGTACATTGCGACGTAGATTAAAGATGGTAGTTGAGCCAAGATTATGATTCATTCCTCGAATGTATCTTCGAGAGAACACTCAGATTTTCATATGGTATTAGGTTGACTAAATCATTGGTCAATGCAATAGACATATCTAGGATATGGCCTTGTTGTCAGCTAATATAGATGAGAAAGAATGATCAAACCATTTGGATAGACACTTGGCAGATCCTAAGCTTGATCGAGTGTGTCGTGAATGAAAGGATTTTATCTTCTCACATAGAAGTTACGTTTACCATATTCGTGTAACTATACTTCACATATTGAGTTCATCTTCCGGCGCCGTCTAGGAATTTCGTATAGACCCTAATATGATTAGTGTCGATATGTGAAGGCATGTAGGGTAACACTATGTCAATTGTTCTGTCGATTCAAGAATTTAATGAGATAGAGTATAAATGTTCGATTTATGATCGAGACATTTGAATAAATAATGATTATTTAATTAAATCGAGATTGGATTTCGGATTTAATTCAAATAGAAACGAGGGAAAATTAGACTAGGGTCGCGACGCATGGGACCCAGGGCCACGGCACCATAGTGCGGCGGCGCCACCCATTTAGCGTCGTGGCAGCGCCAGTCTAGTGGGTATGACTGACCCAGTTTGCCTCAATTTATGGGCCTGGCCCACGTGAGAACCCTAGCTGTATTTTATAGCTATAAATAAAGAGTTTCATCATTATTTTATTACACTTTATTCATTAAGATTATTCTCTGCCGGATTTCCTTGTTTTCCGAAAGAGTAATTACATTACAGTTCTTGGAACTTGCACTCGAGAAACAGTTGCGTGCTCACCCTCGTACTGCACTTGAAGATTCCAGATTTGCAAAATCATAAGTTTTCGTTCGATGCATTTCGGTTAACAACATGCTATATATTTGTTTGTTTTATCATTATATAATCATGCTGCAGTTCGTTGTCTTGTTGGGTTTAAATACAAATTTTTAAATTTCGTTGCGTACACGAATGCAACAAAACCCCACATGAACATGAATGATATGGAAGTGTGCAATAAGGCAGCAATATGTAAGCTCCACTGGAATTTACGCCAGAAGAAAATAGAATGTAGATACACCGAATTCATGCTTACTACATTAAAGGACAGTCTTTGTGGGATTCTGTCGAAAGCGAGTGTCATGGATAATTAGAAAAATCTTGAAAGATAAAGCAAGCTTCATGGATACTGGAACGTCATTAGATTGAGTAATGTCTTTGTAAACATTCTCTATCAGGAGCATGTACTTGAAGTTTAGAGGTGAGTTTACCAAAGTTCCTTGGAGGAAGCTGGTTTATAATAATTTTAGTTGTCCTTGTTAGCGAATATTCTTCAAATATTCACAGTATATATTGTATTTATTAGTATCATGTATTTAAGGTAACTTAGGATTCTTACTGCATTAAGAATCACCTTTGTACAACTATATATATTATGATTAATGAAAGAAATCCCTAAGGGAAATTATTCCAACATCTTACATGGTATCAATAGCCTAACATGCCAAAAACCCTAGAAATTCCCCTCCCCTCCCATCTCGGCCGCCGCCAATCCCCCCGCGGTGCCTTCTCTTTCGGAATTTCTAACATGTGGCTATCATATCTCCTCCCACTTCTCCTAAATCTAATGGTTCTACCTCTGGAGCATAGATGACACCCCACTTCCCTCCACAAAGTCATTTTTTCATCCGGCTTTTGCTGTCACAAACATCAAGAATTATGTCTCTATTATTCTTGATCAAGAAGACTGTCAATATTCTATGTGGGTGGAACTGTTTTATATTCATGCTTGTGTGTACAACGTGCTCGACCATATTGATGAGTCAATCCCTCGCCCCTCTGACATTAATGATTCAACATGGCACCGTCTTGACGCTATCGTCAAACAATGGATCTATGGTACCATCTCTAAGGACTTGCTGTGCACTATCCTGAAAACAGG
This sequence comes from Przewalskia tangutica, assembly GCA_029844215.1. NCBI lineage: Eukaryota > Viridiplantae > Streptophyta > Magnoliopsida > Solanales > Solanaceae > Przewalskia > Przewalskia tangutica. Next base: position 27,790,324 of record CM056736.1, on the reverse strand, counting down.
TGCTTCGGCACGCGAACTTTGGGTACGCTTGGAGGAAATTTTTCAGGATAATAAAAATATCAGGGCGGTGTATTTAGAGAAGCAGTTCAACAACACCCGCCTTGAGAATTTTAACAACATGACCGAATACTGCAAGCAACTGAAACTTATTGCTGACCAACTCTCTCATGTTGGGACATCTGTTTCTGAGACTAAGATGGTACTACAACTTGTTGCAGGATTACCAAAGAGGGGAATATGATACTCTTGCAGCAATAATTCAATAGGCTGATCCACTTCCATCTTTCAACAAGGCACGTTATCAATTGTTGTTGGAAGAAACACGGCGTGCTAAACAGGATGAGCACAATAAAAAAGAATTAGTCGTTGAAAACTTGCAGTCGTCGACCACTGCTCCACCACCGCTGGACCATCAGCAGCAGCAGAACTGCGGTAGAGGGCGGACAAGGAAATAAGGAAAGGTCGAGGCAAAGGAAAAGCACAAAGAAGATCACTTCACGCCATCGCCAGGTGGCGAATGTCGATGGAGCGAATGGCGTGATCCAAAGAAAGCCTGGGCCAGCAGCGATGGCGGCCTAGTATCCTCAGTCCAGCACCAACATGCCCATCTCCTCAACAGGCCAATCTGATGTCAACCCAACAGTTTCCTTTAGCCCAGTAGATGCAACCCACTGATTTGGGCCAAGCTTTCAACAAACTCACTCTGCAACCGCCTGACAATAATTGGTATATGAACTCCGGAGCCACATCACACCTGACCAACTCTTCAGGTAATTTCTCCCAACTGTTTCAGTTAAAGTATCCTCAATACATTACTGTTGGCAATGGTCACCGCATTCCAATTACAGGTTATGGCAATACACAAATCAAAAATCTACATCCACCCTTCTCACTTAACCATGTCCTCTACGCCCCTCAAATTATTAAAAAGTTGATATCTGTTAGGAAATTCACTCGTAATAATTGGGTGTCTGTAGATTTTGACCCTTTTGGTTTCTCTGTGAAGGATCTCAATACGGGGAGAATTCTTACTTGATGTAATAGTGTGGGAGACCTCTACCCCTTCACAAACTCTTCCGCTGTCAGAACTCAACAACCAGTCTCCCTTGCTGCAATATCTCCATCCACCTGACACAATAGGCTTGGGCATACAGGAGATCATGTTTTTTCTTTTCTTAGAAACAATCAGCGTATTAAATGTAATAATGGGAAACTTGCCCAACATTGTTTTTCTTGCCCGCTTGGCAAGCATACTCGTCTTTCTTTCATGTCTTCAATGAATATTACAGTTTCACCATTTGACATTGTTCATGCTGACTTGTGGACCTCTCCTGTTGTTAGCTCTCTAGGTCATAAATTATATCTTGTGCTATTGGATGATATCTCACATTTTGTATGGATTTATCCTCTAAAATTCAAATCTGAAGTTTTTGCTAAATTTTTTGAGTTTAACAGATTTATTAAAACTCAGTTTGAAAAATCCATCAAATTATTTCAATGTGATAACGAACGTGAATTTAATAATTCGGCTTTCCATAATTTTTGCTCCCAAAAAGGCATGGTGTTCCGCTTCTCTTGTCTTCACACCTCACCTCAAAATGGTAAAGCTGAACGAATTATTCGTACTATTAATAACATGGTTTGTACCCTCCTATTTCATGCCTGTCTGTCATCATCTTTCTGGGTCTATGCTGTCAAATGGTAGAATACCTTCTAAATATTTTACCTACTAGCACATTACAAAACAAGAACCCCACAGACATTCTATATCGTAGAACTTCTTCTTCTGACCACCTACGGATCTTCGGCTGTGTGTGCTATCCCAATCTTACCTCCACCACCCCTTATAAGTTGGCTCTTCGAACTACACCATGTGTATTCCTCAATTTTTCACCTAACCATAGGGGTTATATGTGCTATGACTTATCCACTCGTAAAATTCACATCTCTCATTACGTCACGTTCAATGAGACGATATTTCCGTTTTCAAACCCTCAGAAATACCGGAAACCAGACGACTCATTTCTTGATGAACAGTCATATCCCCAACCATTCTAAGTCAGTTTACCCAAATTTCGACTTCAAAACCGCGGTCCACAGTTGATGCACCGCGGTTCCATCCTTCCAGTGAGCCCCCTCTTCCTGCAGAACTTTTAGCACTGCGGTCCCTCGAGGATGCACCGCGGTGCCTGATGCGCGATTAATGCACATACTTACGCAAGTGCACGTGTCGAGTCAAGTAATATAGTCTTAGAAGACCGAGTTATCGTCCTCATGGATTAGTGTTCAAGTACCAAATTCTATTCTATGTTATCTATTTGGTAACCGATAATTGATATGTTGTTTATAACTATAATTATGAAAACTAACTAAATTGTGTTGTTTTACTTCAGTAATGTGGAAATAGGGCTTCCAAATCTCCTCAACTATCCGCTTAACTTACTTATTAATGCAATTAATAATGGTTCTTCTTCTATTTTGAGATAGCAGGTTAACTAAGCCGTTTTATACTCCTGTTAAGGTTATATAAACACTCAACCCCAGTATAGAACCTTTCTACCTTTCGGTAATAAGATTGACTATAGAGGAGGATTAAGACCAAAAACCTATTAATACTACACAAGTATCGGGGTACTTTCGTCCACGATTTAACCTATGTTTATCCAACTACATCATATTCACAACCTCCCCTTTCGGATTTCGGTTAGAAATCATAAGGATTATGATAATTAGTGATCAAGTAATTACCAAGCAATCAAAACAAATATTGAATAAATCTCAACAACAAGAAGAAGAACCAAAAACATACATTAATTCATAAAGATAAGGTTCAAGTGAATTGACATGGAAAGCCCTAAGATGATTTAGTTCCTAGCCATAGACATGACAAGAACTAAATCAATATCCAACATAAACTGTAAAGAAAGTAAAACAAGAACAAGAATTTACTAAGAAAAGGTCTCCAATCTTGATCTCCAAAAGTGTTGTGATTTGGCAAGAAGAGGAACCCCTGCATCTGACCTAAAGTCCTCTTTTTATAGTCTCCAAAACGTGTTGCAGGTTTTCCTTCAGGCCTGGCCCATTGTCCATTCGAATTTGTGATTTTTCCCGCCATGCCAGAATCAGCCATGGCCGGATTCTGCGATTCTCTGAAGATTAGGCGCCGTGGCGCTCGCCCTCACTGGCCGAGGCGCGGCATACTGGCATGTTTTGTGCCTGGTTCGCCACTTTCTCGCTTTTCGAGCTCTGGAACCTCCGTTTCTGCCCTCTTTTTGCTCATTTTTCGCCAATGAGCCACTTTAAACCAATAAGACTCAAAAGAAAGAAAATCTATCCTAAGACGACACGTATTTGTACAAAAAATGGATAAAAGACTAACTAAAAACGACTCAAAATGTGTATATAAAATACACCGATCAAACACCCCCAAACTTAACCTTTGCTCGCCCTCGAGCAAAGATCAAAAGAAAGGAATAAAGACACAAGGAAAAAGAACATAGAAAGACTCAACGACATTGATCACTTTGCTGCATCATTGTTACTTAGAAAAACATGAAGGTTAGCAGAATAATATGCAGGAACATATAGCATGAATTTTTAGCATTCTAAACACATTAAGGTAGATATTTCGCAAACTCACTTTAATCATGCTTAATGGAAGTAAGAATACTGAATTATGCATGTCAATTTCAAAATCCTATGACATGTTTACTTGCTATTCTCCACTAATCATGGATATGCATGTAAGAGATCTTCATGACTTTTCAGGGTTGTAATGTAGGCTTAGGCATGGGTAGGTAAAAATAGGCATTTAGGCTCATTTTATGTACCATAAGCTCATTTGCTTTTCAATTCTTCCCTTTTCTTTTGATTTTCTTTCTTCACTTCATATCTCTCTTTCCCCTCTTTTGTTTTGAGAGAGTGAAGTGTATTATGAATCACAGGCACCCCCAAACTTAGGCTTTTGCCTATTTCTTATTACTCTTTTATTGGGGTTCATCAAAATTGTTCACTCTTTTTGTCTCTTTTTTAACACTTCCTATTCCAATCATTTCACATTCTCACTTATGGCACAAGTGTGGAATTATGGGGTGTCAAAGAAAAAGTTTATTATTTAGGCTCAAAGGGGTTGACTAGGGATATTTTTAATGTCAGGGATAGGAAAAAGTGGTAAGAATTGGCTAACAAAGAAATGCCTGAGTCATCTCCCCTAACATGCATATCCTAAGTATTTCGCCTCAAATAGCAAGCAATCATACACATAGGTTTTAATTATTTAACAATGCACAAATCAAACAAGAAACCCCAAATAGACAGATTTCATAAGTTTTTGGCATATCTAACCTAAGTGTTTAGATAGTTGCTTCTAATTCCATTACATTATTCAACCTCACTTCACTAGGTGTTTCTAGTAACTACAACATGCATGATCTTTGAAAGAAAATTATGACTCAAAAAGAAAATTATGACTCAAAAACACTTAAAATAAATCAAAAAGACTCAAACATACTAAAATAATAAGACACAAATAAAACACCCCCCAAACATAAATCACACATTGTCCCCAATGTGTGCAAGACTCAAAGAAAGTAAAAGAAACAGGACAACTTACAGACTTGGTTTAAAGTAGTGGCGGTGGCGGTGGATAATGCATTGACCACTGGTTGAACAAGGAACTCATCTCATCAATTCTCTGGTGCAACTGTTGTTGCCCCTGCCTTAATTCTTGTTGTCCTTGTATCATCATGTCAAAATTCTGCATCATCCTTCTCTGGTTCATGAGCAACTGCTCCATTATAGGCACTGGAGGTTCTGATTCTGGGAGTGGCTGTTGGCTGCTTCCTGCCTCATACTGAGCCTCTGTCTCAGGCTCATCTTCATCCATGGCAGCCTCTGCTGCTGCTGCTGGTGGTGGTGCTGCTGGTGTTGGTCTCCTTCGTGCTGCTGCTGGAGGGATTGGGTTTGGGAAGGAATGCACTATCTCATATGACACAGGAAGTTGGTTTTTCTCATATGTATCAGTGGGTAGGGTTGGGACCCCATGTATGGAGCATAAGCAGCTAATAAGTGAGCCATGTCCCAACCCACCTGTCGTTACCAACCTGCTGGTTTCTCTCATGTTTTGCACTATTTCCTTCCCAACGTCAATCGTCTTCCCTGACATGATTCCATATATCAATTTTATTCTGTCTTCTGGCACTCTGGTGAAGTGCATTGATGGAATCAAGCGGGCACTGACGAAATACAACCAACCCTTGGTTGTTTTGTTGAACTGACACCTGCTCAGTCCTCTTGCTCCATTTCTGGAAAATTCATACTCAGCCCCAGGGTAGCTTACTGTGCTTGCAATGACATCCCAGTTGATGTTGTTGGTGTCTCTAGACCATGTTCTGAAGTAGCTCCGGTCATCACCTCTTTCTTCAACATCCGCTGTTTTTAATAGCAAATTCACCACTTCTGCCGTCACAGGCACTTCCCGTCCCCTCATAAAGCATCTATCATCCACCCTCTCCAGAAAGTTAGAATAAAATTCTCTCACCATCACTGTGTTCATCGGTGTTATCCTTTCCGGGTTAACAAATCTCTTCGACCCCATCATCTCAATCATCGCCCGAATAGGCTCATAGACATCTCCCTCCTCAAATGGTTCCCTTTGGTAATCCATTCCTCTTTCAGGGATTAAGGGCCAGGTACTAAGTTTTTGATATCTACCCTCCGCTGTTTGGTTGACAAACCTAGTATTATCATATTGAGGGGCGGAGGTGGATGTGGAAGCTCTTCTCTTTCTGGCAGACATTTTTAGACAACTTGGACAACGTTTCCTTCGTATCAACAATATTACCCAACACTATTACTCAACAATCAGCATCTACAACACTTATCACCCCCAAACTTCACTCAAGAAGCTCCTGCACAACACCCCCACACTCACCTCGTATACTCTTCCTCGAAATCTCACACCCAACTTCAACACCCCCACACACCTTCACAGATACAACACCTCCTCAAATCTACTACCTCCTCTGATTATAGTGAAGCTTTCAAGAAAAGATAAAAGTTACCTTTGACGGTGTTCTTCAAGATTTTCTTGCTCCTAATGATGACTTGAGGCAATGGGATGAGGGTTGTTTTTTAAGATGGTTTAGGGTTTAAGGAATTTAAGAACTTTGGTTGTGATTGGGTTTAGTTTATGGAAGATGTTTAGGTAAAAGGTGGATTTTCGTGAGTTTTGTGGAGAGGAAAGGTTTAGGTTTTGATTTGGAATGGGGAAAATCGGATTTTTGGGCTATTTTAACTTCTCGGCGGCGCGCCACCTGCAGGCGCGCGGCTGCAAACTACTGCGCTCTTCTGAACTTTCTGCGTCGCGGCGCTCGATTTAATGCGCGCCAAACTCAGAACTTTTTCGACTTTTGGCACCGCGCCGCTCACTGGCGCCGCGTGAATCTTCTCGCGCTTTACGATCTTTTACGCCGCGTATTTCTCTCAGCTGGGCTAAACCGATTTTTCTGGAGATCTTTGTTTTTTCTTTTGGCCTTTTCAGTTTTCTCCCCCCAAATTCTTGGCTCTACACCTGTCATCACAACACATAACAACACCTCCGTGAGACTGTTCTAAGTAAAAACTGACTGCATTAAAGTAAATAAATTAAAATATCTTGGGTTGCCTCCCAAGTAGCGCTGTCTTTAACGTCTTTTAGCTGGACGCAAGTTCTTTAATCAAGAAGTGTGGGGTAGAGTAACCCTACAACCAATCCACTTCTTCAACATTTTCCTCTTTCTCCTTCTGTTTTTCTTCTTATAATTATTTTCAAGAGGGGGTTCAGTATCACTTACCTGCTTTGGCGGGCTTATCTCTCTTCTTGTGGCTTCTTTGCTCACACGGTTCAAGCGGTGCTAATTGCAAAGCACTGCTTCATGGCCGGGGTTGATAACGTGTTTGAACACTTTGAACACCATCTCTTCACTTTCTACTCTCAGTGTCAGCTCAACCTTCTCTACGTCAATTAGGGCTCTCCCTGTTGCCAAGAACGGTCTTCCCAATATGATGGGAATCTCCTCATCTTCCTCCATATCAAGGATGAGGAAATCCGCAGGGAAGAAGAATTTTCCCACCTTAACTAGGACATCCTCAATCTTTCCTCTGGGATGCACCACCGTCATATCTGCTAACTGCAAGCTCACAGTGGTTGGTTTGGCTTCACCTAACTCCAACCGTTTAAAAACAGACAAGGGCATCAGATTTATACTAGCCCCCAAATCACAAAGGGCCCTATTACATGTTACCCTGCTAACTTTGCAAGGCAGTGTGAAGCTCCCTGAGTCCTTGAGTTTAGGGGGCAATTTCTTCTGCAAGATGGCACTGCATTCCTCTGTCAGTGCCACCATCTCATATTCTGTCAACTTCTTCTTCTTTTCCAGAATTTCCTTCATAAATTTAAAGTAAGTAGGCATTTGCTCCAATGCCTCGATGAAGGGTATGTTGATGTGTAACTTTCTGAATGTCTCCAAAAACTTGGAGAATTGCTTATCAACCACTTTCTTCTACAGTCTTTGTGGAAAAGGAATCCTCTCAGTGTACTCCTTCACTGGAGCTTTCTCTAATATTGGGCGATCTTCAACAACCCTCTCTCTCTCTCTGTTTCTACTCTCTGTTCAACCACAGGCTGAGGTGCACGATGTTCTAACTGTTTTCCACTCCTCAGCTGCACTGCTTGGCACTGTTCTCTAGGGTTCATCTCTGTATTGCTCGGCAAGGTACCCTGTGGCCTGTTGTTTGCTAGCTTCGCTAGTTGCCCCACCTGTGTCTCCAAATTCCTGATAGAGGATCTAGTCTCTGCCATGAACTGGGTCTGTGAGTTGGTGAGTGTCAATAAAGCTGCTCTCAGCTCATCTGACTTCTCTTGTTGAACAGGTGCACTGAATTGTTGTGAAGATGAGGCCTGAGTAAATGGTTGATGATGTTGGTACTGGCCTCTAAATTGGTTCTGCTGCCCTTGCTCACCTCTCCATGAAATATTTGGGTGATTCCTCCACCCTGGATTGTAGGTATTTGAGTAAGGGTTGTTCTGGGGCCTCTAATAATTCCCTACTGCTTGGCACTCTTCTTGCTCGATCAAAATATTGTTAGGATCAGCTGATGGGCATCTATCAAAGGTATGTGGCCCTCCACATATTTCACAATTCAATGGCATTTGCACTGCATTTACGGACATTGTATTTTGTTGCAGTTGATTGGTCAAGAGGGAAACTTGGGCATTTAGTGTAGTGATGGCATCAATCTCATGAACTCCTACTGTTCTTCTGCCACTCACCTGTCTGTCCTCTGTTACATGATTATTGGTGGCCATGTCTTCCAATAAATCATGAGCTTCATGTGCTGTTTTTCTCATAAAAGTTGTCACGCCCCTTTTCGGCCGCGACATTTATTTTCTAAACTCCTGCTTAAATAAAAGGTTAGAAAATAAAATAAATGCTAAAAGTGCAAAAGAATGCTAAAATGTAAAAGGGTGCTAAAAGTGCAAAAGGGTGCTTAAAATGCTAAGTGCTAAAAGTGCAAAAATGCTATGGGTTCGCGGAGTCGCCACCTAATTAATTTGGGTGAATTAGGACACCTAAATGTTTAACTAGTTTAAAGTAAAACATTAACTCCATTTTAATGGTCTGCTAAACTTAATGAGATTCTGGGTAAGGGTTCTTTATTAATCTAGAGGGAAGGGGTTAGGCACCCTCTAAGATCCGCTAACTTGCGGTTGTCCTGCCAAACCTGGGGTAATTATTATATAAAATGCAAAATAAAAGCTCCTCCTGCTTAATAAATGCTAAAATGTTAAAATGTTTAAAAGGCTTAAAGTATAAAAAGGGCAAAAGGTGTTATAAATAAATAAAAGAGTCAAATGCTAAATGTTTAAAAGTGCTTAAAATACTAAAGGTTGCTAAAAGGCATTAAATGCTAGAAGGGTGCTAAAGGTGCTAAGAAGCGCTTAAAAGTGCTAAATGCTAAAGTGCCGGAAGTAGTGCTAATATGCTAAAGTACAAAAGAATGCTAGGAGGTGCTAAAATGTTAAGGACAAAATGTGCTAAGATGCTAAATGCCAAAGGGTGATTAAAAGTGCTAAAAGGGCTAGAAATGCTAAAGAATGCTAAGAGGGTGCTTTATGGACTACTTATGTATGCATGCAAAGATTATTTATGTGTACCGCTAGCTAAATTAATCTTGCTTAACCTGCGTGTAGTATAAAAAAAAGTGCTTAAGATGATCTTGAGAGTTTAGGAAAAATTTGTTTATGGATTTTAATAAGAAATAAAATGTCATTTTATGATGCAAGTTAAATCATTTAGATCATTTTTGCAGAATTTAGACATGCTCAACAGTCCTAAAAGACAAATAAAGAAGAAATGTGTTTTTAAGTTTAAATTACCTTCCACCTCATATGCTTAAAGGCTAATTGCTAGAAGTTCCCCTATTAATTACAAAGTTAAGTAATAAAATTACAACAAACAAATAAAGGCATAAATGAGATAAGAGAGAGAGCAAAGAGATTGAAGCGGATGACCCCGTCCTATTTGTTTTTCTAGGAATTGCCGAGGGGACTCGAGGGATGTAGATGCGTAGAAAGTCGGGATGAGTCTCGCCGGGAGACTCTTCATTTTTGCTCCGATGCATTTCATGTAAAGCAACGAAAAAGATAAGGATTAGTATAAGCCCAAATAATAATTGATACAAGTAGATAAAATGCTCATACAATATGGAGATATGACTGCCACATTAGCAAATTGATTTCAGCAAATTAACAAAACTGATTTCAGAGATACATATGCATTGTTTTGACCAATAAATGCTGTTGTCACAGTTTTAACAGAGAAGTTATTCAGATGCGCATCCAGAAGTGCAGGTATATGCGAAACTGCACCAAATTTTCGACCATTATACATATACAGACACACACATAGGATTGAAATGCAGAAAGACAAGCATTTTTATTTCAAGTGATAGGCAAGTATGCAATAGGAAGTGATTGAAGTCATTTTATCAAGTAAACAGATGGTAATCGCCGAGGGAAACAGTCAAGTACACCACAATACATATAGTATACCTACATACCTGCTACAATGAGTGCTCAAATATGCTGGACATACCTTAGTCAGAGGTAAGCAGTGGGCAGTAGGTTGGACATAAGTCCCAAAAATATAACATTTTCAGTTTCAAAGAGGGGCCAACTTAGACACAGGTTCACGAGTGCAAGTATTCAGGACTACATCTGAAAGTGTGCTTAACAACTGGTAGAAGAAAAATACTTAACATGGACAATTTAGACATATGTGTATGACTTATCGGAGAGCATAGACATCCTGTACATACAAAGTTTATTCAAATCATTTCGACATGAACCCTTTTGACAGTTTTAATGCCCAATCATAACCTATGCATATCGATATAATCAAACACCAAGATAGAATGCAATAGGAACCATGGCTTAATATGATCTAAGTTGATTCCCTAAATGCAATATGCTATTGTAGACACCATTTGGGTCACTAAATGGATGAGCATGGCACAAAATATATCTTAAGAGGTATTACGCATTATTAGGAATGTGTTTTAACACTGAAGAAGATATGGGAAGCATATGATCAGTTAAGTAGACAGGTAGATACAGGGATGGATACGTAATCAGTTAAGGATGGCATTTTAGGTACGCAGGGTCAATTAGGCTTAGGCCCAGCATGCGTAGTCATGTCTATGCTATATATTAGGCGGATAACATTTCAAACAAGGCATAACATGGTCAGGATGATCATCAGGCAGATTCGAAGTTTAATAACTGTCGAACATTAGTTAACAGACATCTAGTATTTACTGGACTAGTTACGTGACTTCAAGCAAGATGAATATGATCATACAATACACGTATAACACTCCTCATAATATTTACTATACATACACACATGTTAAGAAAACAGCCAGCAAAATTTAAGGGTGAATCTATCCTTCCCAGAAAAAATAGATATGCAAATTATCAATCATTTATTTTAATCCCTTTGAGAAAGAGGAAACTGCTCCATTTTACTTGACATGATCTCTAAGATATGCATAAGAAAACAAAGTATGGTCAGCCCTCAGTTAAGATGAACAACAATACACCCGATTAATCGTCAATCGATTTGTATATCATTCTCACTAAGCAAATATTTTAAGAACGACATACACATCACATAGGACTAAACACAAACATGACAAGGAATGTTTAAACCTTAACAATTACCTAACCATGCTAATAAATTTAATCTACTTAGTTACTTATGAGCACCTCAACACATATGATTAACCACGACATAAATAAACAGACCACCGAGCATAAATCGAATGGAAAATCAAGAGCGATGAATGTACCTTCTCCGGACAGCGACCCGGGGCAGCGTATCAAGTCGTCGGTCCACTCGACGGGTTTCGGGTTTGCGATGCGAATAGAGGGGCAAGGTTTGCTTCGATTTTTGGTGGAATTGAAGAGGATTTGAATTTCCTATTCTTGCAATGCTAGTTGTTTAGGTCCGAATCGCTTCTCGATTATTCGGATGCTCGTCTTGCTGCGAGTAGTTGATCGCTGCTAGGATGCAAATTCGATGTCTGTCGGTTTTGGGTGCTCCACGATTTCGAGTCTCCTGCTGTGCCTTGCTCGATGTCTCCTGCCGCTTTATTCTCTGTCCGTCTCTGCCTCCCCTAATTCTTATTGCATGTGCCTTTTATAGCCCCCATTTGGGTTCCAAGTTAGGTAAGTAATAAAGGCTGATTTTTGGCTGAGATTTCGTGCTTGATTCGTGAGATTCTGTGCTGATTCTAGGTGTGATTTGGTACTGATTCGATCGCGATTCGGTTATGGTAAGTTATATCTTTTCGAGGCTGGGTGTGCATGGGTAAGGAAAGGGTTCGATTCGCCGGATTCTCAGGCGAGAATCACGGCAGGGAAGGTGCGGCGATGGCTGCTGGTTTCTAGTTCTAGGTTTAGGTTTTCTGAGGGCTGCGTTTTGGACGATGGGATAAGAGAGAAAGTGAAGGGCTGGGGGTTTGGGCCAACTGATAAGGGAAAAAGGCGTGGGCCGGGGCGACGGGTATTGGGTGTGAATTGTCGCGCATTGGCCCAAAGGAGTCGGGTAGAATTTAGGGTAGTTAGTCTTAATTAGGCTTTTAATTAGTTAACTAGTAGTAATTTAAATTAACAAATGTGATTAAGTTATTTAGGTGCTCCATTAATCTAATTGTTATCAAAAAATAAATGCGGGCGTGCTATTTAATTAATGCTTAATACTTTAGAATGCGGTACTATGACTTAAAAGCTTATTTATTGCATTATTTATTATTCTTTAAGCTAAAATTAAATTATCCTAATATGACTTCAGGTGCTACAATGATTATGAAATTGCTTTGCATATTAATAAATGCGGCTATGCTACTCGTCTTTGCTAAATTATTTATTTTATGTATTTATTATTAATTTAAAAATTACGACAGAGCTTGAAATTAATTAATGCGGGCGCGGGACTCTAAGTGCTTAAAACTCTACGTAAGATGCGATGCCATTATTAAATTGTTTATTTATGCCTGTATTTATGTTTTATCGCTGCATTTTATTATAAAAATCAAAATAATTATTTTACAAAATTAGTCTAATTTTATAGCTAATGACTGGACGGGAGGGTCAAAATTGGGTGTCAACAAAAGTTCCACCTGCGGCTGCGTCAATGATCGTTCTGGTAGTCCCGCTTAGCCCATTATAGAAAATATGGACCAAATTCCACAACTCAATGATGTGATGTGGACACTTTCTTTGCAAGTCCTTGAATCTCTCCCAAGCTTCATATAGTGACTCTCCATCAGCTTGATAGAAATTACTCAACTCCCCTCTCAGCTTCGCGGCTTTGCACGGTGGAAAGAACTTTGCCAAAAATTTCTGTGCTAACTTTTGCCATGTGAATATCGAATCTGTTAGCAAGGAATTCAACCACACATTCGCTCTATCCCTAAGTGAGAAAGGAAAGAGCCTCAATCGGACGGCGTCATCAGTAACGTCATTGTATCTGAAGGTTGCACACAACTCTAAGAAATTAGCTATATGCATGTGAGGATCCTCCGACGCAACCTCCAAACCGAGCAAGATTCTGCACCATACTTAAAATCGCAGGTTTGATCTCAAAATTATTTGCTCCTATTGCTGGGAGCCTAATGCAAGTTTGTGCTCCATTTACCCTCGGCAGCACATAATCTCCCAAGCTTCTCTCAGCTTGGACCTGGACCCTCTCTTCTACATCCATCGGCACTCTCTGAGGCATTCTTTGGTTAGGTTGATGATCACCTAACCCCTCGTTCATCTCATTGTTGTTTTGTACGTCTCCCATCTCTATTAAGGCTGAAACTCGTTGTTTCCTTCTGTTCTGTTTACAAGTCTTCTCAATTTCTGGGTTGAAGGGAACAAGAGTGTCTGCTCCTCTTCTCCTTCGCATAAACTAGGTGCCTGAAACAGATCAAAGTAAACAAACGGATCACGGCACACTGGTTTTCACAAAATAAAAAATAGTAATAAATAAAAGCAAAAATAAAAACCAAATTAGAAATTAAGAATAGATAAAATGATATTGAACTATGCCAATCCCCGGCAACGGCGCCAAAAACTTGATGCGCGATTAATGCACACACTTATGCAAGTGCACGTGTCGAGTCAAGTAATATAGTCTTAGAAGACCGAGTTATCGTCCTCATGGAATAGTGTTCAAGTACCAAATTCTATTCTATGTTATCTATTTGGTAACCGATAATTGATATGTTAATGTGGAAATAGGGCTTCCAAATCTCCTCAACTATCCGCTTAACTTACTTATTAATGCAATTAATAATGGTTCTTCTTCTATTTTGAGATAGCAGGTTAACTAAGCCGTTTTATACTCCTGTTAAGGTTATATAAACACTCAACCCCAGTATAGAACCTTTCTACCTTTCGGTGATAATATTGACTATAGAGGAGGATTAAGACCAAAAACCTATTAATACTACACAAGTATCGGAATACTTTCTTCCACGATTTAACCTATGTTTATCCAACTACAGCATATTCACAACCTCCCCTTTCGGATTTCGGTTAGAAATCATAAGGATTATGATAATTAGTGATCAAGTAATTACCAAGCAATCAAAACAAATATTCAATAAATCTCAACAACAACAACAAGAACCAAAAACATGCATTAATTCATAAAGATAAGGTTCAAGTGAATTGACATGGAAAGCCCTAAGATGATTTAGTTCCTAGCCATAGACATGACAAGAACTAAATCAATATCCAACATAAACTGTAAAGAAAGTAAAACAAGAACAAGAATTTACTAAGAAAAGGTCTCCAATCTTGATCTCCAAAAGTGTTGTGATTTGGCAAGAAGAGGAACCCCTGCATCTGACCTAAAGTCCTCTTTTTATAGTCTCCAAAACGTGCTGCATGTTTTCCTTCAGGCCTGGCCCATTGTCCATTCGAATTTCTGATTTTTCCCGCCATGTTCCAGAATCAGCCATGGCTGAATTACTGTGATTCTTCGAAGATTAGCGCCGGGCGCTCAGCCTCGCTGGCCGAGGCGCCGCGATCGCCTGTTTTGTGCCTGGTTCGCTACTTTCTCGCTTTTCGAGCTCTGGAACCTCCGTTTCTGCCCTCTTTTTTGCTCCTTTTTCGCCAATGAGCCACTTTAAACCAATAAGACTCAAAAGAAAGAAAATCGATCCTAAGACGACACGTATTTGTACAAAAAATGGACAAAAGACTAACTAAAAACGACTCAAAAGGTGTATATAAAATACACTGATCAGTGCTTGCCTTCCAGTGAGCCCCTTCTTCCTGCAGAACTTTTAGCACCACGGTCCCTCGAGAATGCACTACGGTGCCCCTCTTCCAGTGAGTTCACTGCGCATCCCTCACCTTTCAAGATCATGTCCCTGAGATGCACGCGCCACCCTTCCATGAACTAACTCTCAACTCGCCACTTCAACAATGCCACCACCTAATGTCCCCAATCACCAAATGGAAACTCGTGCCAAATACGGGATTTTCAAACCTAAAGTTCAGTTTAACCTGTATGTCCAAACCATTTCTCCACTTCCAAAGAACCCCAAATTGGCCAAACTTGACCCTAATTGGAATGCAGTCATGTCTGAGGAATATAATGCTTTAACTAAGCAGCATATTTGGGATCTTGTCCCTAGACCAGAGGGGTGAATGTGATTAGATGCTTGTGGCTTTTTCGTCACAAATTCAGAGATAGTGGTGTTTTGGAACGCTACAAGGCTAGACTTGTGGCAAATGGCACTAATCAGCATGAAGACATTGACTATGGTGATACTTTTAGCCCGGTTGTTAAACTGGCTACAATTCGTACTGGCGCAGGTGGGCGCCACAGCTGTCTTCCTCCATATGATATCACGCAAGAGGCGAAAGAATCCCTTTACCTTATTTACAAAAGCATTGTTATGAGTAAGAAGTGGCCGATTCATCAGCTGGGATGTCAAAAATGCATTTCTTCATGGGGATTTGAAAGAAATTGTATACATGCATCAACCACCTGGTTTTGTTCATCCGGTTGTTCCTCATTATGTCTGTCATCTCAGGAAGTCATTCTATGGTCTAAAGCAGGCACCTCGTGCTTGGTATGATCGGTTTGCCAGGTATATTATGCGGATTGGATTTATTTGCAGCAGGTGTGACACCTCTCTGTTCATTTTTCATCATGGTAGTGATATCGATTACTTGTTATTATATGTTGATGACATTGTTCTCACTGCCTCATCTGATAAGTTGAAAAATGACATTATTGCTCTTCTCAAAACTGAATTTGCTATGACTGATTTGGGCAAACTGAGTTACTTCTTGGGTATATCAGTCACTAGATCTGCAGATACTATGTTCCTGAGTCAGCGTAAGCAGAAGAAATTATGTTCAGAGCTAAGATGTCGAATTGCAAGGCTATGTCTACTCCTGTTGATTCGAAATCCAAGCTCAGTGCTTCTGAGGGTGATCCAGTGTCTGATCCTAATGATGCGCGATTTATGCACACACTAACGCAAGCGCACGTGTCGTGACAAGTAATATAGTCTAGAAGACCGAGTTATCGTCCTCAGGGATTAGTGTCCAATTCTCAAATTTTATTCTATGGTATCTATTTGGTAACCGATAATTGATGAATTGTTTATAACTATAATTATGAATGCTAACTAAATTACTTTGTTTTACTTCAGATATGGTGGAAATAGGGCTTTCAAATCTCCTCAACTATCCGCTCATCTTACTTGTTAATGCAATTAATTATGGTTCTTCTTCTATTTTGAGATAGCAGGTTAACTAAACCGTTTTATACTCCTGTTAAGGTAATATAAACACTCAACCCCAATATAGAACTCTTCTACCTTTCAATGATAAGATTGACTATAAAGGAGGATTAAGAGCAATAACCTATTAAACTACACAAGTATCGGGGTACTTTCGTCCACGATTTAACCTATGTTTATTCAACTATAGCATATTCACAATCTCCCCTTTCGGCTTTCGATTAGAAATCATATAGATTATGATAATTAGTGATCAATTAATTACCAAACATTCAAGACAAATATTGAATAAATCTCAACAATGATAAGAAGAAACCAAAACATGTATTAATTCATAAGAATGAGTTTCAAGTGATTTGATATGAAAAGCCCTAAATTAAGTTAGTTCCTAGCCATAGACATGCCAAGAACTAAACTAATATCCAACATAAACTATAAAGAAATAAAACAAAGAATAAAGAAATTACACAAAAGTAGTCTCCAATCTTGATCTCCAAGGTTGTGATGAATTGACAAGGGTTTAGAACCCTTGTCGACCTAAAAATCTTTTATAGCCTCCAAGTCGTTCTCGATTTTCTTTCTAGGCCTTGGCCCATTCCATTCAATTTGTGAAATTCCCGCCTCGCGCCTTGTGCGGCCCAGCGCTGGCCAAACTCTGCGATTCTCTGTAATTTGGCGCGGCCTGCATTCTTCTTGGTTGGGCGTCGCCCTGTTTCTTGCCCGGTTCGCCAACTTTCTAGCTTTTGAGCTCTAGGACCTCTGTTTCTGCCCTCTTTTTGCTCATTTTCGCCAATGAGTCACTTTAAACCATTATGACTCAAAAAAAAGAAAATTTATCCTAAGACGACGCGTATTTGTACAAAAATGGGCAAAAGACTAACTAAAAATGACTCAAAATGTGTATATAAAATACACCGATCACCTACTCTCTATCGAAGTCTTGCAGGTGCTCTTCAGTACCTCACTTTCACCGAGCGACATTGCGTATATATGTCCAGCCAGTATGTTTGTTCACGTACTCAGAGGAACCCGTTTCTTTGCTCTTAGCGTATTATCGATACATTAATGGCCTTTCACGACTATGAGTTGCATCTACTGCCTCCATTTCCGAACAAGTTACTTTCCTACACAGATGCTGATTGGGCAAGGTGCCCGGACACGAGACGCTCTACTTCAGGCTATTGTGTGTTCTTAGGGGATAATCTGATCTCTTGATACGCGGCGATAAGCCACGTTATCCGATCCGATCTTCAAAGCAGTATAAAGTGTTGCTAATGTAGTTCTTTGAGATCTGTTGGATCGGAATCTCTCTTGCCGAGTTGTCCATTGCGTAAGACATCTATAGTCTATTGTGATAACATATCTGCTATCTATATGTCTCATAATCCGGTCCAGCATCAGCGGACCAAACATATTGAGATGGATATTCATTTTGTTCGTGAGAAGGTGACACATGGTCTTGTCAAAATTCTACATGTATCTTCTTCTTATCAGTATGCAGACATCTTCACAAAGGGACTACCTAGAAAACTGTTCACAGACTTCTGATCCATCTTGAGCATTCGGCCTCCTCCCGCTCCGTCTGAGGGGGTGTGTTAGCGAATATTCTTCAAATATTCACAATATATATTGTATTTATTAGTATCATGTATTTAAGGTAACTTAGGATTCTTACTGTATTAAGAATCACATTTGTACAACTATATAACATAAATTATTCCAACAGGTCCTAAATGAATATTCATAATGAGATTATCCGTAGACTTACAACTAGAGACAGATTGATCAAATAGGGTATGACAATTGTACCTGACTGTGTGTTTTGCCAAAATTGAAAATGCTGATGAAACCTTGGAGCATGTCTTCTTCTCTTTCCAGTATTCTACTATGATATAGATGAGAATGCTTGCTTTATTGGGTATGAATAAAGGAGTTTGGGGCTGTCTGAAGAATTTAACTGGGTCGTGAAGTATGGAAGGGGAAAATCTGCTAAAATAGAAGTGTACAAAATGGCTTTTGCTTGCTGTATATACCACATATGGATTGAGAGAAATCAAATAATCTTCCAGGAGAAAGTTACTAATGGTGAAAGGGTGTTGAGGTTGATTTCTCAGGAGTTACATGCCAAATGGGAAGGACATGTCATAGTTTCTGATCAGCTGAGAAGAATGAATTACTATATATCCTTGACCCTAGATAGATTGATTTTCTTGTTCTAGAACTATCGCAGGTAGTAGCTATAGTTTTGTTCTCATAGTTGATGTGCTTTAGGGAGAGGGTGAGACATAGATGGGCTGTTTAGCCAGTTTGGACTTTTGTTCTATAAAGATTATTGTAAATATTTCCCTGGTAATACAAAGTTCAGTTATCAAAAAAAAGGGTACCAAACAAGGTATTAGTAATAGCGTAAGGGGTCGTTTGATAGGGTGTATAAGAATAATGTTGAATATAGTGTATTAGTAATGTTGGTATTAATAATGCTGACATTAGTTATGTTGGGATTATTTTTTATCCGCTGTTTGATTTGATGTGTTAAACAACATGCATTGCATTATTTTAAAAAACTATATATATTTATTATTTACAAAATTAGCCTCCACATTCTTCCCCTTTGTATACTTTCTTTGTTTGTTATTCATCTTTTTTCTAAACTAGTAAATTTAACCGTGCTTCTTTCGGTTGTAGAAAATACTAATAAGACCAATCATGAATTAAAATACTACAATTTCTTCTTCTTTTTCTTATGAGAAAGTAAACGCATATGTACATCATGCATTTGAATTAATTCACACACTAATGCTAACATTTAGATTATTAATAAAGGATTCAAAGAGTATTAATAATAAAAATGTCAAATTGAAATGACATAAATTTCATCTTATGACTACTTATTATTGTATAAATAAAAACATTTCAATTATGTGTTGTTGTATACTGCAGAAATAGTATGCATTATTTTCTCTAATGCATCGATTTCTTAATAAAATAAGTAATTTTTGGCCACACAAATTTCTATGAATTATTTTATATCATAAATTTTAAAAAAATATCTTTATTTCTTAAAAGGAAAAAGAGTCATATTTGACATCCAACTTTCGAAAAAGGATCATATTTGTCATCCGTTAAAGTATGAGGTCAAATATGTCCTTTCCATTAGCAAAGTCGTCACATTTTTCCATGAACGAAAGTTCCACATGGATACCACGTCGGATCCATGTGGATGACACATGGCAGGTGGGGCCCACATCACCACCCCCACTGCTTCTACTCCCCTTCTTCGTCTGTCGCTGCTCCAGTGAACCGGAGCAGCCAACCACCGCCATCGTCAACCAAATAATCGTCGCTACCGCTCCACCGCCATCGTCGACGAATTGCAGCTCCGACCAAACATTCCTGCGAACACCAGATCTGCCACAACAACCACAACTCACAACTCCCCACAACCACCACTGCTTCGTAACCAACGGTACACATCAGATCTGCTAACCACCACAACGTCGACCACCCCCGCATGTCCTCTGACCTCCCATCGACCACCCAAACCCGGAGACCACCCCGCAACAACCTAGTCATTGTAACTCATCACCGTCACTGTCACCATCCCCAGACCCGACACCGACCTTTAACCCAGAAACCACCCCGCGACAACCCTATCACTATAACCCAACACCGGCACCATGGTTGTGAAGCAATGGTGGTTGTGGGGGTTGTGACGTTGTGCCAGATCTGATTGTGGTAGTTGTGGGGGTTGTGACGTTGTGGTTGTTGTGCCAGATCTGATTGTGGTGGTTGTGATGTTGTGGTTGCTGCTCCGGTTCATCGGAGCTGCAGCTCCTCGCCGGAGCAACGTCAGACGGAGAAAAGAAGTAGAAGCAGTGGGATGGTGATGTGGACCTCACCTGCAATGTGTCTTACACGTGGATCCGACGTGGTGTTCACGTGAAATTTTCGTCCATGGAGGACAAATGTGACAACTTTTAATGAAAAGGCGTATTTTACGCCATCACTTTGATAGCGAATATGACTCAATCACTTCTTAAAATAGCAAGAGCAGACCGGGACTGAGGGAGTAAAACTGCACTTCACAGCTGTCCAGTCACTTGTATAAAGTCAAAAAATATCTACTACAGTTCAATTATTGCGGTGCTACTGAAAATGGCCATTTCCGAAGAAGAAGCAGCATTGGTGGAGATTGAAACTCCAAGACTTTCTAACGACGTCGTTTCAGGTTGCGTTGATTACTATGGCAGTCCGGTCCTCTGATCAAAATCCGGTCGATGGCGATCGGCTTCTGTCATCATTTGTATGTGTTTTTCCTGTTTCAGTATCATTTGTTATGACCTACTTAGCTCAAACCATTTTGCGAATCAAGAAGAGAAGAAATGTGTCAAAAACGAATAGCCCCAACCCCCAAGTGAATTGACTTTGTATTCTGAGCATGTTATAGATAGCCTGATTTTTATTTTATTTTCTTGAAAATTCCTGCAGTCGTCAATTTGAATTTAGCAGCTATTGCTCTAAAACAGATACTCCCTCTTTTAAAATGATTGTCTGGTTTTGACTTAGCACGTAGTTTAAGAAAGCAAATAAGACTTTTGAATCTTATGGTCATAAACTATAACTATAAATATGTAAAATGTACCAAAATGACATTTATTCTTGTGGTGTTAAACATGTCACGTGGAAAGTTGGAATTAAAAGGTTATCAAAAAGAAAAGAGGCATTTTTTTTAAAACAGATTAAAAAAGGAAAGTAAGACACATTTTGAAACGGAGGGAGTATAAACTTTAACCCGTACGTTGTGGGATGTAGACAAGGATGAAACATTTACTAGTTTTGATTTTTAGCCTTCATTCTATGATGCCATCTTTCATTTTATGTATTATCTAATATTACTATGTTATCATTATTGCTATAAATTTAAGGCTCCTGAGGACCTTGAATAAGAAGAGTCATATATGGACATTACTGTACCATAAAGATCTCACATTGGGCTTTGATATTTTATTGCCCCTAGTGAATAGACTCGTTATTGGATGGACATATAAGTAATCATAGTCTCAGTGCTATAGATTTCTGTCTCCTATTTGAACTTAACACTAATTAATGCGAAAAAATGTGTTTCAAGCTTAGTGCATACATCGGAAGATGTAGGCAGGTCTGAAACATTTTTCTGGTTTTAATCTTCAAATTTCATTGTAGGCAGAGAGAATGCCAGTTACTATTACTATTGCTATATGGCATGTGTGGAAATGGCGGAGAGATTTGCATATTATGGTATAAATTCTAACCTAATAAATTACCTGACCGGGCCATTGGGGAAGTCCACCGCTGCATCAGCGGCGTGAATGCTTGGTCTGGAACGGAGTCACTCACTCCGCTTTTGGGTGCTTTGGTGGCTGATTCCTTCCTTGGCCGTTATCACACTATAGTGTTTGCCTCTCTGCTTTACATTTTGCTGAGTGTTAATCTCTTAGTTTCAAGGTTCTTGTTGTTAAGCATATAGAAATAGTCCCCAAAATCTCATATCATTATACTTGGATATGTACTTTGGATTAATAGAGGATATTATTCTTTATGGTCCTTCAAGTGATTGCTATAGAGTTCATTGCACAAGGCTCTAATAACCTTTGTCCTATTTTGTTCCAAAGGTTTGGTCTTTTGAATTTGAAATGGTGTTGCAAAACTATAATGTGGGAATAATTATTACTTCTTTGATCTTTCAATGAATATTTGCAGCTTGTACCTAACAGAACTACAACAGATCTGTACCTTAATGAACTATGAACCTATATTAGTTCACTACATCATTGGAAACAGCCTCTTGCAGAAATGTGAGGTAATGTTGCGTACAATAGACCCTTGTGGTCCGGCCCTTTCCTGGACCCCGCACATAGCGGGAGCTTAGTGCACCGGGCTGCCCCTTTTTTATGCCCTATTCACAAAGTCATTGTTTTAAATTACTTTCTTTCTAATGTTTTATATGATTTTAATTTATAAACCTTGATTTAAGATGTCGAAAGATTTTGAGCTATTTTCGTGGAAGAAAAGCTTGTTTGGGAGCAATATTACCCCCTTGTAGTTGTAGCATAGGAGAAGTTAGGATCAGCCGCCTCTCCCTCAGACATCCCCAAAATTGAAAATATACTCTTCAAATATATAAGGATTTAGTGGGAAGTTTTTTAAAACAGCTTTAGACCTCTTGAAATTTTTCTTTACTGTTTTTCTTGCCTTCCTTGTTACAGATTGCGCATCCGTAATTGCCAAATAGTATCTCGAATAACAGGCCAAAGTTCCCACTACTTTAACTGCTGAAGTACGTTCTTGACACTCAAAGTTTTGTATAAATAAGAATTTTAAAAGTGTAAAGATCAACTAATATGTAGCCAATTGGCTGATCATAACTGGGGATTCTATTTAGAGGAAGGGTTTTATGTTCAATGTTATGTTGGATAAGGTTGACAATTTGTACAGATGGGCTAGTAATATTTTAAATTCAGTTAGACTAATATTCCATTGAGAAAAGGCAATAACTTCTACTTCTTCTTTTGATAATAGGGACTTGGATTATTGACACTTTCAGCTGTCTTGCCTTTCTTCGTCTCTTCTAACTGCCAAACTATTGATAATGCCAATGCATGTGCTCCTCTTCAACACCAAGTTGTACTATTCTTTTTATCATTGTATCTGGTCGCAACAGCTCAGGGAGGACACAAGCCTTGTGTTCAGGCTTTTGGAGCTGACCAATTTGATCCACTCGATCCTGAAGAATGCAAAGCCAGAAGTTCATTTTCAATTGGTGGTACTTTGGCATGTGTGGAGGTAATATTGCGACCATCTCGGTTCTGAACTACATTCAAGACAATTTTAATTGGGGTCTTGGGTTTGGAATTCCTTGTGTTGTCATGTGCCTTGCACTTGTCATTTTTTGGCTTGGTACAATGACTTATCAGTTTAGCAGATGTGAAGAAAAAAATCCCATTAGTGAGAATTGGCATGGTTTTCCTCAAAGCAGTGAGGAATTTGCGTGCCACATCTGTAGAAGAAACAAAAGTGCAGTGTGATCGAGATTCTCAGCAATTCAAGTAAGCATTGTCAGTTATGAAGCTTTATTGATATGTCTGAATAGTCAAAAATAATACTTGGAAACATAATTATACTGGATAATACTTGATAGTAGTCTGTTTACAGGTTTCTGAACAAACCCTTTCTTGCATCTGATGATCATTCAGCTGAAGATGGACAAATTTCCAATGTCAATGATGCTGAAGAAGAAAAGGGACTTGCCAGGCTGGTTCCTGTATGGGGTTCGTGTTTGTTATATGCTTGTTATATGCGATCGTATTTGCTCAAGCATTCACCTTATTTACAAAGCTATGAGTCACAATGGACAGATCAATTACACCATCATTCAGGATACCATCTGCTGCCCTTCAGTCCTTTATCAACCTTTCTGTTATCATATTCATTCCTATCTATGAGAAGATCCTAGTACCTATCATGACAACTCTTACCGGAACTGCATGTGGTATCACAAAACTCCAAAGAGTCTGAACTGGGATCTTTTTGTCTGTTCGTACTATGGCAATTGCAGCTCTAGTAGAGATGAAGCGTCTCGAAATTGCACGAGAATATGGATTGGTTGATGTACCAAATGCAACAGTTCCAATGACTATCTGGTGGTTAGTTCCACTATCTTTTATTTGGAATTACGGAAGTATTCACAATGGTTGGTCTGCACGAATTCTTCTATGACCAAGTGCCAAGAAATTCAGAAGCATAGGTCTCTCTCTCTTTATCCAAGTATTTTTTTGTGTGGGGAGCTTTCTATGTAGCTTCCTCATCTTTGTTATTGAGAAAACCACAGGCAGAGATGGTTGGATTTCAGACAACTTGAACAGAGGACATCTAGATTACTTTTATTGGCTACTTTCTGGACCAAGTGCTCTTGGATTTATGTCATATTTGTATTTTATGTTTATGCTCATTATGGAAAGTTCATTTGAAATTTTATAAGTTGAAAGTTCCATGGTGTTCTTTGAATTGTTTGTTTGTTTACTTTCGAAATTTTTTAAGTTTCTCGTACAACTGCTACAATTGATTACTGAAGGCTTATCAGGAGTTGAAATAATTTTCCAGGTATAAAAATGTTAAGTTCATTTGTTTATATCAAGTAATCTTTTATCTAGTACTCTTTAAAATCAAGTAATCTTTTATCTTCATCCTATTCCCCCCCTCAACCCAAAGAGTTCAAGTACTTGCAACGAAAAGGAAAGAGAAACTTTAAACCAGCCACGGACAACTCGAGGTAAATGTTAGAGATACATTATTTGACTTACTAACATGAAAACTCAATTTACTTATTGCTGTGATACAACACATACCCAGTGATACTTATTGCCAGTGATACTTATTGCTGGGATAAAGAAACAAAATGACCGGCCAAGTATAAAGGCCAATCTACTCAAGAATCGTATATAAAAACATACAAACTTCTATGAAAGCTAATATAGCTAGCTAGGTAGTTTCCAGCCACTGATATCTCTGACTACTCGTATCATATCAATTTGAATGGTTGTTTTCATCAGTTGGTATTGGAATCACAAAGATTGCGGCCAAGAGATATGCTTGTTTGATCTCGAGAAAGAGACATTTCAACTCTTGCATACTCCTTGAGTGTAAAGAGGCAAATAGGTATGAGAAGCTTGAGATTATTAGGATGTCTGTCAGCATTGCTTCAATCACAAAGGTTAATATTAACAGATAGAGAGATAACTGCTTCGGCTCAACCAAATGCTCAGATTCTAGATTATCAACATGGCTTCTGAAAGTGGCCATTTAGTACTTGCATTTGAAAGTCAAGAAATACCAACACGTGACATGAACCAGAATGCAATGGCCTCATTTCCTATTGCAAAGAAGAATTTCTGAAAATTTTGATAAACGATAGACCAAAATGAAAGAATTAAGGACAATCTCAATCGTCCTTTTTTCTTTTTAGTTTTGTGTTTGTTTCTCAGTAGGTAGAAATATTAATTCTTTTCCCAAAAGTAGTAGTAACTCAACTGCTCAAGTCAAGCCATCATGAGAATCATTCATGGACTACTGTCCAGAGATAAAGCTTGGGATTGATTTCTAATTTGAGTTTCAACTTATCAAATGCCTTAAAGGTCAATGCCCCTCTAAAGTTTCAAGAACAGGATTCTGTTTCCTTTATCGCTCAATAATTTTTTGGAAACGATATTGCTTAATAATGTATCATCAGCAATCAAAAGTAAACTAGCAACATGCTTGAAACGAATACCAAAATGAAATAACTACATTATCAAGGAAGTGAATAAACTTCTGAAACATTACACTGGTCTGCAGTTAAGGTCTCCACCACAAGGATTGTCTTCTAGCTTCTAGTTTTCATGTATAAATCATACAACGCGGGCATCTTTTCCTTGAAAGGAAGCACATATTTCTCTAGAAACTGTGATTCAGAACATACCACGACAGTGTAAAGACATGGTCCACCTTTTAAGAGCTGTTTTTCCTTGAGAAGTTTCAGGATTTCATTCCTTAGCATGACCCTCTTCTCCAAACTGAACTTCAAAAGCGACGGGTGAGTAGCCAGATAACTAGATTCATACCCCAATTCCATCATAAAAAACTTCATTGTGTCTCTTATCTTAGCCTCTGATGTATTCAAACAATAAGGAAGCCTTTGCACCATTACGCATATATCAGAATCAGACCATCCAAAACTCCGAAAAATATCTAATTTCCTTTGTAATTTCAACTCGTCAAACGACACAAGGACTTCAATGCCATGAAGAAACATCCGTGACTCCCGAGGCATATGAAAATTCTTTTCTAACTGTTCCACTGCTCTCTCGATCCATTTAGGGTTATTAAGCAGAAACCTAGGATGCCTATTAAAAACTGTATCAATATCAGCCCGTGAAAACCCAAGATTTTGCAACAATGATATATTGGGTGGTATTAGTTTAGGGAGATTTTTAGAAAGTAACCTAGGCTCTCTCTTCACAATCTTAGCAACAGAATCATGACTACCCAATAACACGTTAAGATAATCAAGACTAGGTTTTATAGTAGTATTTAAACCTCTTCTCAATAAATCACCTTTTGTTATTAATGTAACAATGTCAGACCCAGATAATCCAAGCTCTTGTAAAGCTTCAATTTTGGGTTTAATGTTTTCATTAACATGATGACATAACAATTGAGGGGAAGAATAAATGAGGGTCTTGATCTGTGATTTATCAATACCCACTTTCTCAAAGAGATCAAGTAACAAATGGGGTTGATAGTTTTGGAGTCTCCAAGGAGTTACCTTGTTGCTTGTTGAAATGGCTTCCTTTGTTGAGAACCCAACAGAGTTCACCAGGAACTCCACAAATATATTCGCTGCTGGAGGTGTGGAGTAAAATCTGATGAATTTTTGGGCCATCACGGCGGTATGATATTCTCACTTCCGACTAGGGTTTGCTTTAAAATCAATTAATATTAAATCCTTTCCTTAGTTAGGCGACGTGATTATCTATGCAATAGTTACACATCTCCAATCACATTTATCTTTTGTCACATCATCAAATATCTTCAATTATCATATATACTTCACAGCAGAAATTTAAGAAAATAATTTATTTTTTCTTTCCTCCACATCAATACATATATCCCACCATATATATTCATTTTATCTCATTTTCTATTTTGTATATGATATTATCTTATAATTCATATTATTATACATATAATAATAAAATTATAAATTACCTATATTCATTTAATTTTGACACTTATCAAATATTATTATAATATTAAAACACAACAATACATGATTTTATTAATGAAGATAAATTAATCGTACAGTTTATCAAGAACACACTCAAACATTGATAATGTTAAAATCATAAATAGAAAATTAATTTTCGGTTGTTCCAAACTTTTGCGAAATTCCAAAATTTTCGATTATACGGATATTGCATACCAAAATTAGTTGGCCTCATATATGACATTTGAAAATTGGATGACATATTTTGAGAATTTTGTGTACGTTGAATATTGAGATTTTGTAGTTGGTTAGGAAATATAAAATTTGGAGGAAGATTAAAATTTTGATTAGAATTCATATTAAAAAAAATAGCAACTAATTTGGAAGAATATAAAAATTTGGAGAAAATAGTCAAAATATTTCGGTGTACAAATGAAGTAAACTTAGTCTCTTTTTATAGATCTTGAAAAATAAAAAAAATTGGTGTTTTTTTTTTAATTCGGGCAAATTATTGGTCAAATATAGCAATTAAAATAGCGATTAAAAATGAATTTCTGACAGTCAATCGCATGCTGCCACATGGCAGTGCAAGAGACATTGTCTCCACGTGGCAAAATTATCTTCTATATATTTAATAATTTCCAATTATTTTCACGTCAACATGTCATTCGAATTGGTGGCGTGGCTATGCAGAGACATTCCTTCCAGCGGGAATCTTTTCAATTATTTTTTCACGGCGTATCGTTCGAATTATCTCCTGCTGTATGTAATTATCGAAAATAATGTCCTTTGTCGGAGATGGCCTTATACAATAATTAATAATGAAGAGATTATTATACATGATTTAGTTACTTTAAAAAATCTCTTAACTAGTTTAATCCCAGTATTGATGATCAAGTATTTTTATTCCGCTTCCTATTTCGCATATATACATACATATTTCTGCATAATCTAATTGGGTATTATTTAATATTGTCAGCCGAATATTGCATTAGTTTATGTTGTGTTTAGTATTTTTCTACGCAACCAACCAAATAATATATTATTTTATGTGAGATTATTTAATTTGATATATTAATCAAACGATCCCTTTAGGGTACTTAAACTATAACAAGTGAACAAGAAATGAATTAATGAAAAGGACTATCAAACTCTCTCTAACATCTTCTCTGCGGATTCTCTTTCTCTAACATCTTCTCTCCTCACTAATATCAAATTTTCTACCACCAAAGATCGGACCACCTTCGTTGCCAGTGAGTCATCCACTCCGGTGAAACAAATAAGATGTCGCTTCTCTCTCTTCTCCCTCATCTGATCTCCCCCTCTCTCACTCGCCAACACCCACCACCACAACCCAGTGCCACTTCTCTCTTCACCCATCACCGCCACCAGATTCCATCGGCATCATCATTTTTCCTTTTTTGTTCGATTATTTCTCCACCACAAGAAGTTACGCCTGCGCATGATTGGAGCACCAGATTTGACCGGAACTCATAGAGGTCTAATCGATAAAAAATCTCCGGCTAACTTATACATTGCCAGTTCGAAAGTCACCACCACGCCACAGACTAGATACAAATCCAGATTTTCGGCCAGATCTGCATAGGCAGATCCAGCAGCCACCGACTATGACAGTACTTTCTGGTAGTGAATAGTACTTTTCGGAAGTGAATATTACTTTCCAACTATTTTTCGGTGGTGAATAGTAATTTTCGGTAGAAACAGGTTCTACCCAACTGGAGTTGGTAATCGACGTTCCAACAATTTCTGCCAGTGAATGGTGAGCAGTGCCCTACCCAACAAGTTCTACCCAACTGAAGTTGGTACCACCAGTCGCCCTTACTAATTCTTAATCTCTCATCCTTGTAGCAATTTTTTTTTTGCTTCGTTTACTAAATCGTAAATTTTACATTCTAACCTATAGTTCTATCATTCTTGTCGTAGTATTTAGACTTGCTTCTACATTCTTGCGGACTTGTGTTATAATATTGATTTCTGCTCCTTTTAGTGTGAACTTTTGATTAGTTTATATCTGATTTAGTGGCTCTAGTGACTAATGGTAGACTAGGGTCATGTACTCGGGTGGGAATGGGGGCGAGGGATATGGGATAAGTGGGGGTAATAGAGATGATAGGCTGAGAATAAGGTCTTGGAATATTGGGACTTTAACGGAGAAGTCCATAGAACTAGTTAAGATTCATAAGAAGAGAAAGATTAATATAGTATGTGTCTAGGAGATCTGATGGGTAGGCCCTAAGGCAAAGGAGGTATACGAGTATAAGTTATGGTTCTCAGGTAGGTCGAAGTATAGAAATGGAGTAGGCATTTTGGTAGACATGGAGCTAAGAGATCGGGTTAAGAGGGTCAATGACAGAATGATAACGATTAAGTTGGTAGTTAGAGGGTTCACTATGAACATTATTAGTGTTTACGCGCCGCAGACAGGCCTGAACGAGGAAGAGAAGAGACGATTTTTGGGAGAATTTGGACGAAATGGTGGGGGTATACCACCCACTAAGAAGTTATTTGTATGAGGGGATTTTAATAGACATATCGGGTCACTTCCAGGGGGTTATGACGACGTGTATGGAGGATTTGGCCTCGAGGACAGGAACGAGGAGGCGTCTCACTCTTGGGGCAAAGCGTAGAGCCGATTAGAATTGTTGGGTCACTTCCAGGGGGTTGTGACCACCGCATTAGATGCTTCTGCCTCATTCCTCTGGGGCAAAGCATAGAGCCGATTAGAATTGTTGGGTTGTTGACCTCCCTGACTCAAGGGGTTGGTTTCCGATTTCACGTATGGTAGTGGTTGCTTCGACCTCACCGAATAGATTGAGTTTGGGTCCTCTTCGCAATCTCGCATAGTGGCCACGACTTCCACGCTATAACATGTCTTCGTTAGAGCCGACATTCTCCATCAGGTTTCCTTTGACAAATCTTACAAATCGGTTTGTCACCTCGCGTGTTAGGGTTGGTGGCCTTGTCCTCGCTACCTTGGTAATTAGACCAACTGCGTGCCCTTAGGCTTGAAATAAGATCGCCCATTGATTGGTTCGGTCTGAAGATCCCTTACTAAACTCCCCGCTCGATTTTGACTCGTTAAATGATCCACGACGTCCAAATCTCTTCTCGCGAATATTCTCTTTTTGCTTTAGCGAAACCTTCTACCTCAAAGCCATATCGACAATCAAGATACGTTCGATCGTTGGCTAACGCCACCACCTTCTCGGTATGTTCGGTTTAAACCTCTACAAATCGCTGACTCTATCCATTTCTGTAGGGACGACATGTGTGTTGTATGTCGATAACCTCACGAACTGTGTATCATATTCTTGTACACTGCGGTCACCTTGCTTCAATTGTTCAAACTCCCATCTGAGCGCATCTTTACGCGTATTAGGCATAAATTTCTCAATGAATGTCGCTCTGAACCCTCCCCAAGTCATTGGTGGTGACATCGGGGGACGATTTTTCCTAAAATTCCTCCACCACACCCCTGCGTCATCCAC
Source organism: Przewalskia tangutica (assembly GCA_029844215.1). Taxonomy (NCBI): domain Eukaryota; kingdom Viridiplantae; phylum Streptophyta; class Magnoliopsida; order Solanales; family Solanaceae; genus Przewalskia; species Przewalskia tangutica. Next base: position 27,759,679 of record CM056736.1, on the reverse strand, counting down.
TAGTCGTGCGCTACAAAGTTGGCGCCTGCGTCTCCACGCGTCCCAATATGAACATTAAGTCTTCAACTTCATCGAGGAATACTATCGGTGCCTTGGGGTCCTTCCCGAGTAAAGTGGTTATCTTCTCCTCATAAAATTTGTCCATGCCTATCAGTCATCGCTGAGCTTCTACACTCTGGTCCGTAGTGCGCCGCACCTGGTCCTCGGGCCGTCTGCTCGTTCGGGGCTATGACAGACACTAGGTCCGGCGAACCATGTGTGGAATCAGCACTGCCATTAACTCTATGAGTCTATCTAGTTTTTGTCCCACCGTTTCTTGGGCCATTTGACTCTCGTTCTCTCCGACATTTTCTCCGCTCCCTTCATACACCACTACGTCAACTGGAGGTACATGAGCTTAGTGATGAAACTCCTCTTGAGGCCCCGGATTTGTGAATTCACCATTTTCTCGTGAAGACAAACACACTCATATTTTAGAAGATTTTAATGTCTACTTAGCTCTTAAAATTTTCTTATAGTTCATAAGCACGCAACACCACAAGAAAACGCAGATTAACTAAACAATAATGACAACTCATAACTTGCATTAATAATGTTTCATTCTCATATTTGAAAATATTTCATGACATTACAATACATCAGAGCATGTCATTCTATGTCATTCCCTATAGCTCTCTTACTCGAACATGCACCTACTACAACACGTTCTAAAGGGCTTAACCGCATAATTCGCCTATTCTGCTGATTGACATTCAACTTCCTGTGAACCTTCTTCCTTGCTTCCTTTCCATTTCGCTCATTTTTTCCTTACTACTATTACGAAATAGAAATTTGGTCCAGAACCTTTTGTAACATCTCCTCTTAGCATCTTTGCCCTCCGAATGAGGATCGAATTTTTCCGACGAGTTGAATATTATCCGTAATATGACTCCAATCGAAAGTTGAAGAAGGTCGGTCGTAAGAACGCCTCTTACGTCTACTCCTAAGCAAATACGCACAAAGTACGATCAGGTCGCATATATACTCGTTAAAATCATCTCACGAGTTCATCTTACGATCATGAATTCCTTACGAGCTTGCATTTCCTTTGCCTGCTCCTCGAGTACTTCCTCTTTGTTGGAACTCGTCTTATAATCACCATCTATACAACAATTATCGTCAAGATAACGTTGTACAATCTTCTTCCTAACCCGTGAAAGATGTAGATAAGAATCAAGTCTTGAAAAAGACTCAAGATAGGCACGAGAGGAGTATGAAAGAAGGGAAACTTTAGGATGTTATTCCGTTCACTTATTACTAGGGTGGCGCGCACACCGTCGCAATAAGTAACCGTTCAAACACCCAACTCGAAGAAACTTCCTAGAATCTCCTAACCTGGTTTAGCTCTGATACCAACTTGTCACGCCCCGACTTTTCCTGAGCCTTTACTTAGGGCGTGATGACACCTGAACAATTATTTTCCACCAGGAGCACCATTTAATTCTCTTTATTTAGAAATTTAAACTTATATTCAAATACGGAGCTATTAATAAAAATAACAATAAAGAAATCTGTTTATGACTTTATTGAAAACATAACGCGAGCCCATGCTCGTGCAAATATTGTTTCTACATAGACATACTGACAAATATTATTCTAAGTTGGAAGAGAGACCATTCCACACGGGCATTTTCCAAGACATTGGAACTGACATTCTGAACCTGACGAGTACCAAGCCCGAAGCAATGGACTTGGTATGACAAGAGGCTGCGGGACGATCGCTAGCCTTGGCGTGGAGCCTTTCCTCTATCACGCTTTCCTGAAACATGTTAAATAAAGAGTCACTCTACCATCCTGGTGGTGAGAACCTTACCCTGCAATTCAAAGCAACACCACAATATTCCAAGTGCAATCACATTATAACGTAATAAGCATATTGCAAAACATATCAGTTACAACATTTTTAAATACGCAAAGAACTCCTCATAGGAAATTCTCAGTTTAACTAACACTTCATTTTATCTCGTATTATACGTTACGACATTCCCCTGCATTTTCATATGTTTGTTACATTTATATATTTGTGAACTCGTATTCACTTTTCATATTTATATATAGGTGAACCTGTATTCATTTTTCATATTTGTTGCGGCGTGCAACCCGATCCATTGTATTTACGTATTTGTGAACACGTATTCACTTTACGTTTTGTTGCGGCGTGCAACCCGATTCATTATGTTTACGTATTTGTGAACGTATATTCACTTTACGTTTTGTTGCGGCGTGCAACCCGATCCTTTATGTTTACGTATTTGTGAACACATATTCACTTTACGTTTTGTTATGGCGTGCAACCCGATCCATTATGTTTACGTATTTGTGAACGCGTATTCACTTTACGTTTTGTTGCGGCGTGCAACCCGATCCATTATATATTTATATATTTATGTGAACACGTATTCACTTTTCATATTTTTCAGAAGATCGAATAAATACTATTCTCTTTCCTGACATTCTGTCATTCATACTTGTAACGATTATAACTTTTTAACCATAACTCCAACTAAGGTGTTTCTCGTTAAACTAAGGCAAGACGGATCTTTCATCGTACCAAATTTCATTTAAAACTATTTTGGGTAACTAACACAAATTTATCCTCAAAATACCACATGAAATTTGTTTCGCAGAATTTTTATTAAATGTAAATCAATCTTAGAATACCATAACTCCTAATCTGTAAACTCGTTCAAGCCCCATAAAATCTCAAAACGACGAGAACAGAGAGCAACACGTCTCCATGTGAACCATCCTTTCATATTCTGTACCATTTGGTACAGTTTTACACTTTTATTCGCTGACCTTTCTGGATCTCGATAGATCCGAGGCAGAAACTTTAAACAGCGATAACTCTCAATCCGTAAGTCTGATAGACCTTCGTAAGGTATCAAAATGTACACAACAGATATATTTAGAACTTTCATTTAGCACCAATTTTCATATTTCCCACGGATTAGTACAGTTTTACGTTTCAATGTCCTGCCCTTCTGGATTCCGATGAATCCGAGGCAGCAACTTCAAACTACAATAACTCTCAACTCGTAAGTCCGTTTTAACAAATCTTTATCTATATCTGTCCGTTACAGAGATATTTACAACTATGTAAATTTTCATATAATTCTAATAAGTAAAACTCAATAAAAACAGTCTGTAATTATGCCTTTTCGAATTTCAGCCAAATCTAAGGCAGGAACTTTGAACTATGATAACTTTCAAACCGTATGTCCATTTTACCTCATTTTTGGTTCTATATGATCATAATAGAGAGGTGTACCATTATTACGAATTTCATCAAATTCTAACAATTATAACTCAGTGAGAACAGTTCGTAAAGTTCATGACGCAACTAGTTGTCTAAACAATCAAAAGTTCAATATTTCTTTTCAACACTCAATTCTTATTCTAGCATGTATTGAACTTAAAATAAAGGATGTTACCAAGAATTTCTGAGTGAGAAAACTCACCTTGTATGTGTGAAGATTATTGTTGTGTGGTTGCTAAAATGATCTTTACTCTCTAGTATTTTTATTATTGTTCTTCTTGCCCTCTTGGTATTTTTTCCAGATTTTTTCCTCTTCTTTTCACTTGTTTTTTTCTGATTTCCTATTCTTTGTGCTAGGTATTTTATTTGTGTCATGTACAATGTATAAGTAGAAGAGTTTTCTATAACCTATGGGAGGTGGAATGACAAGAGTTGGAGGGGAAATGAAAAGGGGGGAGGGGGGGAGAAGGGAAGGGACGTGCACTGCTGCATGCATCCTTTTTTTTTTTTTTTTTTTTTTTTTTTTGTTTTTTTGTTTTTTTTTTCATTTTATATATCTATTTATCAAACTTTAACACTAACTCTATCCCATGCAATTTATTCTTTGTTTTCTTATATATATATATTTTTATTAACCCAACCACAACTATATATTATTATTTTTTTCCGGATTTTACAGACCCGCACGTCGAAAACGTCGTTTCCACATACGTGCACACGTTGTACCAAAGATCGTAAATTTCCTTAGTGAAAGAGATATTGGTACGTAAACAAAATGTTTGAGACATGAAATGATAGACGGTTGTTGGTTAAATGACAAGTGTTTCACGTTGGTAAATGAAGAAAGTGTAAATATCGAAATGGGTCAGAAAAGGGTCGCGGCGTCTCCGCGGATTCGGGGAGCCGCGGCTCAACAACCACAAAGGTCGTTGCGCGGCTAAGCCGCGGGGCCCAAGGACCTAAGTCGCGGCGCTAATTCGTGGTCCAACTACTGGAGCCGTGGTGCCTCTGAGGCTGAGCTGCGACGCTACCAAGGCGGTAACTGCTACAGAATTCCAACCGTTGGGCTGATTTTGGAGACGTTGTGAGGCATTAAGTTGTCCGTTTTTCCTCCATATATCAATCATTACTTGGCTGTATTAGTTGGTGGATTGAATTACATTTAAATGACCATTATTTGGGCTCTTGAAGAGGTCCCTTTTACACTACTATAAATTGAAGTCTTTGGCTCAATTGTTCAACACTTCACACTTGCTTAATTCAGATTTTCTGAACTTCTTCCTCTCTAAGCTTTCTTTCACACACTCAAAGGTTCTTCTTTTAGTAAACACTTGAGTTTCCTTTGCTTATTTGTTAGTTGTTGTTTTATCTTGGAAGACAAGTTGTCATTTATCATAAAAGGATTTATATGGGGAAATATTATCTCAAGGACAAAGTGAATATCACTCGATTCAGCAAACCTTGTTTTGCTCTCATTTCCAGATTGTAATATTTGTAATAGTTACTTACTTCTCGTTCATCCAATTGTTTTATTTGTTGTACTCATAACTTTACTCACAATCTTAAGACAATATTTTTTGTAAGTACTAAGAAAGATGACTGGAGGCGAACAATTTGTTGTTGGATCTTCCACTGCTACTCAAGGCACACCCAATGCCTTCCCCTCTTCTGCTCAAGGCACACCCAATGCCTTCCCCTCTTCTGCTCAAGGCACACCCAGTGCCTTCCCCACTACTGCTCAAGGCTCACACGACGCCTTTACCGCTGCTCAAGGGAATTCTACAGTTCCTCCACCCGCTGGGTTCCACCATGAATGCCCAAAAAAGTTCATGGGCTCCAATTTTAAGATATGACAGTAAAAGATGTTGTTTTACGGCTCACACAACGCCTTTACCGCTGCTCAAGGGAATGCTACAGTTCCTCCACCCGCTGGGTTCCACCATGAATGCCCAAAAAAGTTCATGGGCTCCAATTTTAAGATATGACAGTAAAAGATGTTGTTTTACTTGAATGTTATGGGAATGACTTGTTTTCTAATAGAATATCCTCCACAAGCTGGATATGAAACGGACCCTCAGCCAAATGAAATGGCTAGAGGGGGCCAAGGTATACATGTCATTAATGACGTGAAGATGGTTCATGATGCATGGAGTCATATTGATGTCATCTGTAGGAACTATATTCTGAACTGTCTGCTTGACCCTCCCTACATGGTGTATTGCACCGTAGGCACCGCCAAAGAGTTTTGGGACAAACTACAGAAAAAGTACAACACACAAGACGCTGGTACTAAGAAGTTCATCGTTGGGAAATTCCTGAAATTTCAAATGGTGGATAGCAAAAATGTGATGTCCTAAGTCCAGGAATTCCAAATGATTCTACATCACCTGGACTTGGAAGGTATGAAACCAAACGAGCAGTTTTTAGTTGCATCACTAATTGAGAAGTTACCTCCCTCGTGTAATGAGTTAATGAGTTACTTAAAACTCAAGACAAAGGAGATGATCTTTGAGGAACTTATTATCAAACTCCAGATTCAGTAGGATAATAAGAAGGCCACGCCTAAGGGTAAGCAACCCGCTGAGGCTAAGGCAAATCTGGCGGAGGCCAAAGGGAACACGAGTAAAAAGCTCAAGTTCCAGAAGGATGGTAAGGCCCCAACAACAAAGAAGTTTAAGGGGAACTTCCATCACTTTGGGAAACCTGGTCACATGATCAAGGATTGTCGCAAACTTAAGAATGAGAATAAAGAGAAAGTCAAGGGCAAGACTAAGGCTAACATCGTCGAAGACACGCTTCTTGACGATATGGTTGAGTAGTTCTCGGTGGTGGTACTTGAAGTTAACCTTGTTGAGAATCCTATGCAGTGGTGGATGGACACGGGTGCTACCCGTCATATTTGTTCCAATAAAGAAGTCTTCTCCACATATACACCAGTCACGGACAAGAAGTTGTCCATGGAAAACAACGCTTCCTCTAAGCTGTTGGGGTAGGAAAGGTGATACTGAATATGACTTCCGGAGATGAGCTTACTCTGAAGGAAGTGATGCATGTTCCTGAGATTAGAAGAAATTTAATTTTAGGACCTTTATTGGTGGATGATGGTTTTAGGCTAGTGTTTGAGTCCAATAAATTTGTAATCACTAAGAATATAACTTTTGTAGGAAGGGGCTTCGTCTATGAAGACCTCTTCAAAGTTAACGCCTTGTTTGTAATGCGTTCTATCAATAAAATTAAAGATTCCTCTTATTTTCTTGAGTCTTTTAATTTATGGAATCACATATTATGACATAAACTATCAATATATCCAAAGGTTGGTAAATTTGGATTTGTTGTCGTCTATCGACGTAAACCCTCAACGTAAGTGTGAGGTGTGTGTAGAGGCAAAACTCATAAAGATTTCCTTTAGATACATCGAAAGGGAAACCACTCCTCTAGAACTTATTCACACATAAATATGTGGTTTAAAGTTTGCACAAACTAGATGGGGAACAAGTACTTTGTGACATTCATAGATGATAGCACAAGATATTGTTACCTTTACTTATTGAAAAGTAAAGATGAAGCCTTTGAAGCGTTCAGACGCTACAAAGCAGAAGTTGAAAATCAACTAAGTGTACAAATTAAATCAATTTGTAGCGATAAAGTGGGAGAATACGTAGCACCATTTGAAGAATATTGTGCCCAGTCGAGCATTGTTCATCAAATGATGGCTCCATACTCACCTCAATCAAACGGTGTCGCTGACGCAAGAATCGTACCTTGAAGGAAATGATGAATGCCTTGCTCATCAATTCCTGTCTTTCCCAAAACATATAGGGAGAACCATATAAGGGTAAGGACCTTCCCCAAAACATGTGGGGAGAAGCTGTCCTTACCGCTAATAAGATTTTTAATAAAGTCCCACATAAGGGTAAAGACAAGACTCTGTACGAATTATGGAAGGGAAAGAAACATACCTACAAATACTTGAAGGTGTGGGGTTGTTTGGCAAAGATTGAAGTACCTAAGCCAAAGCAGGTCAAGATTGGGCCTAAGACTGTAGATTTTATTTTCATCGGATAGATTTTTTTTTATTTTCTCGAATCACGATGCAAATAACAGTAGTGCTTATCGCTTCTTAGTGCATAAGTCATATGTACCAGACATCCATGTGGGTACGATCTGGAATCAAGGAATGTCAATTTCTTTGAAGATATATTTCCTAGAAAGGAAAAAGACATAACCTCTCGTAAACGAAGTTATGAATAAAGCTCACAGGATCTGGGAATCGTTGACTGTCCGGATCTATGTGGTTCAGATCAAGTGGACTCCGAGGTGGCTGAAAATTCAGAATTTAGTGTTCCGGACTCTCAGGACTTGGAGGCTCCAGAGGTGCAACTAAGATGCAGTAAAAGGGACATGAAGGATAAGTCATTCGGTCCTTACTTTGTGGCTTATATGGTTCATGATGAACCACGGACAATTGCTGAAACATTGTCAACTCTAGAAGCACCTCTCTTGAAAAAAGCTATAGAGTGAGATAGACTTCATTCTGCACAACCATACTTGGGAGATGATTGATCTTCATCCGGTAAATAAACCATTGGGTTGTAAATGGATACTCAAACGGAAGTTGAAAGCATATGGATCTATAGATAAGTACAAGGACAAGTTGGTAGGCAAGGGCTATCGACAAAAGAAGGATCTTGACTACTTTGACACGTACTCCCCGGTGTCTAGAATGACATTCATACGAGTATTCATTGTGATCATCGCGCTGCAAGACCTTGAGATACACCAAATGAATATCAAGACAGTCTTCCTAAATAGTGATTTGGAAGAAGAAATTTATATAGACCAACCCGAGGGGTATGTGGTTCTAGGACAAGAGAAGAAAGTTTGTTGGCTTGTCAAATCTCTGTACGGGCTGAAACAGACCTCAAAGCAATGACACGAGAAATTTGATAGTACTCTACTATCGAAAGGATTCGCCATTAATGAGTGTGACAAATATGTCTACACGAAAGGAAATGCCGACTCGTTCGTCATGATATGCCTTTACGTAGATGGCATTTTGATCACAAAGAGTAATCCTAGCTTGTCCTAGAGACTGAGAACATGTTGAAACAATGTTTTGATATGAATGATATAGGTATTGCAGATGTCATCTTAGGGATCAAGATCTCTAAGATAACCGACGGACTGGTCTTATCAGTCTCACTACATCGAGAATGTGTTGAGAAAGTTTGAGATGTACAATAGTTCGTCGATAACGTCACAACTGGATGTAAATCAAAAGATTGATAAAGCCCTTATGCCAAGAGTGATATGCACAGGTGATTGGTAGTTTGATATACATAATAAACTGCACCAGACTTGATATCGTCTATGCAGTCAACAAGTTGGTAGATTTACCCGTAATCCATGTGATGATCATTGGAAAGCGTTGAGTCGGGTACTACAGTACCTAAATGTCACGACCCGACCCCGGATCCGTGACTGGTGCCTTAAGGCACCCTAGTGACACAACATCAGAGAAAACCAGCGGAATATAAACTCACAATAAACAACCATAATGATATAAAAATAGTCTAGCCCAAAATGGCTACCTCAAAAGTACATAAACCGAACAGTTACATCCTCAAACGAACCAAGTTATGACAAGACTACAGGCCTCTAAGAAGGAGTAACACTATGACGGGACAGGGCCCCGTCATGCCCCTGAATGTACAAAATATCAACAACACCAGGGAGAACCATACCAAAAGTCGAGCCTCCGAAGAAATGGAGCTCACGACACCTTGTAAGAGATCCTAAGAGTGAGGATCTACCACCGCTTCCCTTACTGCGCAGATTAACGCAGCTATGGCGAAGGGGTCAGACACAACGTATCAAGTATGTAAAATCGAAAATATCAGAGTAATATCATAAGTCCAAGATAAATCAAGTTATAGATAAAAATCAAATTATGTCAGACCGTGCCTTACTAACAATGAGAGTAACAAGTATAAGTATAATAATCGCATAAAAATAGGAGGCTCATGATCAAGACAGATCTCTCGCCCGTAGTATCATTAAGCAATCCTACTCTGGATCGTTACCCGCATGGATCCGGTGGATCCGCATAAGGCCATCCGCCTCGCATGGGACTATTTCACCCGCATGGGACTATTTCACCCGCATGGATCCTGTGGACCCGCATGGGACTATTTCACCCGCATGGGACTATTTCACTCGCATGGACCCAGTGGGCCCGCATGAGTACAAGCGCCGCACTCGCATCATGGGTAGCAAATCCATGGAATACGCAGTAATAACAATAATAATACATAAATCAACACAACCGGCTAGTATACATAACATAAGCGCTACCGGCTTATCATAACATAAACAAGATAAAAATCTTCTAACTTCTTATGAACATTATTAATATAAATCCTCTCATTTTAGCTCATTAAGGCACTACATGTCTTTTTAAGAGAAATCCGGGAGTTTAACCCAAGTATCACATACCGTAAACCTTTTCGAAAATGACTCCCTTTTTATATAAAACTCCCAAGATACTAATACCCATAGTATCATGTCACAACCACTTTCAAAACAAGTCACAATTTTCCATTTAGAAAATATCCCAAGCTTCTAAATCAAGTGACTTCATTTCCTTTAAAACCTTAGGCCATTAATGCCTTAAAACAATTTACCTTCCACAATTTCAACTCATTTTCCCTTTGCTTATTTTATGTAAAGTAAACCCTTCTTTATTTACCTTTTTCCCAAACTAATATAACCAACTCCCCATAAAGCCGTTATATTAACATTTTACGTTAGTCAACCATATTTCCCTATGTCCAAGGGACTTATACCTTTTAAAACGAAACAAGTATCATATACTTCAAAACAAGTGAAGATTATCAAATCTTGTACGTATACCGTACTACATAGATACAATTACTCATGCTCAAGAGATAGGAAAGCTCTACATACCTCTTCGGTCAATCCACTTGTTAATTCCAACTACCGCACGTAATACGTCAACCTATAATGACCATAATACGTTTATTAACTTCTAGTTTCAAAGTAGAATATTTCCAAGTTCAAGGTTACAATTCCTATGGAGAATTGGGCAGCATTTCCTTTGTTTCTACTCACTTTGCCACCTTTTCAAAGGCCGATTTTTAACACTCAAAACGCCACATTTAAGGCCCAACATCCAACCCAACACAAAGGAGATTACACACCAAAACTTGGGTGTGTAAAATTCTGCCCCATAAGTTATAACAATTAATCTTAACAAGTTTAAGGTAATTTTTAGGCTACAATATGCTCACATAAACTCTTTAGTCAAAACCTTCACACCCAAACCACATTTCTTGCATGCAATGACTCTAAGAGCATTATTTACTACCACAAGTTCTTTCTTCTTAACATGCAACACTAAAACCAACTATAAAGGAAGAACCATTACCTTAGAGTTTTAGCCAAATTTTTCCCACAACTTGCTAGCTTCCTTTCCAAGAACACCACCCCCACAACCTTCACAAGCTAGCCACAAACTTCCTTCTTGCCTTTACTTTTTCAGATTTTTCCTAAGGCTAGAATATCTCTTGGATATTTAGAGAGAAGGAAGAGCTTGAAATATTAAGAGAGAAGGAAGAGCTTGAAATTTAAGAGAGAGATGAAAGATGACCAAGTCTTGAAGACTTGGTCAATATAATGCATGCAAAAATCAGATGGGGGGGGGGGGGGACACTTGTCACCCTCCCATGGCCTTTTAAAAGAAAAGATCAGATTTTCCTAAGTTTTTCCGCAGATTTCGCCGGCCATGCTGCCTCGCTGGCGCCAAGGCGCAACTCCTGCGGACACTCGACTTCCATTGCCAGCGACTCAATTTCGCCATTGGCGCTGCTGCCTCGGCCACGGCTACTGAGGCCCCTGACCGAATTTTTCTGATTTCGAGTCCTAACTCCTTTCGCACGACCCCATACACACGGCCTGACCCACGGGGTATAACACTAAAATACACTCAAAATTATGGATTGCACTATTCGAGATATTCAGCTGTACTAGAGGGGTACAATGATGCAAATCAGATATGTGATATAGAGAACACCAAGCCCACCAGTGGGTATATATTTAGAATTGGTGGTGGGGCTGTGTCTTGGAAATCCTCTAAGCAAACTTGCATCGCCCGATCCATGATGGAATCACTTTTTAGAGGATATTCCTTGTTGGGATAAACTCGTACCTTCTGTAATGATCCACTGCGACAGCCAGTCGGTTCTATAAAGGGCACAAAGTTCTATGTACAATGGAAAATCTTGTCATATCCGATGGAGACATAAGACCGTTAGGCAGCTGATCACCACGGGTATTATTTCCATTGATTATATAAAATCAAAGGATAACATAACAGACCCTTTGACAAAGGGCATACCTAGAGATCATATATTTTGTCTATCTAGGGGAATGAGCTTAAAATCCAATCAATAAGAACTGATACGGTGGAAACCCAACTTTACTGACTGGAGATTCTAGGAATTAGGTTCAACGGGAAAACTAAGTCGTAAAGGTTCAGTTGAGCACTTCGGTGGAAGCAAGAGCACTTCAGATGATGATTTCTGGAAAAAAACATGAATCCAAGGTTGTTCCTGTGATAGACATTAAGGGTGCGTTTGGTTCGCGCAGAGTAAATAGAATGGAATCTAGTAAGGGAATGGAATGGAAAATAATTACCTGATTGTCCCTACATGTTTGGTTCTAGGTGATCCGGGGTCCGGAGTCTGGGGTCGGGGGTCCGGGGTGGTCCGAGTGGTCCGAGGTCCGGGGTCCGAGTTGGGGAAAGAAAATCCAAATACCTAGTGGGGTGGGGGAAATCAAGAGAAGGGAACGAAAGTTGAAAAGGGGTAAAGGGAACGAAAAAATAAGGCCAAACAAACAACAACAAAGGAAATTTTATTCCTCCATTCCCTTTTCCTTTCCTGTTTACCCCGAACCAAACACACCCTAAGTGTTATCTGCAGTGTGGGTAGAGGTTAAGTTTCCAAAACCTTTAATGATCCTCAACGGTTGAGGTTAGGTTTGGGGAAACTTTTAATGGTTCTTAAGACTTGTGAAGTGGGGTATAGAAGGATACCTTATAGGAGACCACCTATTTAAGTGAGAGGACAGGAAGCCTCAAATGAAGGCACTTAAGAATTTAAGAAGTGTCCACGACCTCAACGAGTAAAACATTAAAGAAGAACAAAGTAAGGAAAGATGTTGTGTTTGTACCGTTGTCTTGGCTTACACTAAACATTGACGGTTCAAGACATCACGTTCACTACGCAGTAAGTAAGTTTGATGGTATTCTACTATGGAAGGTTCAAAGCCACGGTTACCTATCCAGATGCAACATCGATCCGCCGAAAGATTGCTAGAAAGACACTATGTGAGTGCGCCAAAATCTCTTTCAAGAGTGGATTGTCGGAAATTTATTAATGTGGAATAAAATTTATCCTATTATTTATGACTCGAACAATTGGGGCCCCGCACGTCGGAAATGTTGTTTCCACACATGTGCACACGTTGTACCAAGGATTATAAATTTTCTTAGTGAAAGAGATATTGATACGTAAACAAATTTTTGAGACATGAAATGATATAGGGTTGTTGGTTAAATGACAAGTGTTTCACGTTGCTAAATGAAGGAATAAGTGTACTAAGTGTAAATATCAAAACGGGTTGTAAAAGGGTCGCAGTGTCTCTCTTGAGTCGGGGAGCCACGGCTCAACAACTACAAGGGCCGCGGGGCCCAAGGAACTGAGTCGCGGCGCTAATTCGTGGTCCAACTACTGGATTCGCGGCGTCGCGACGCCTCTGAGGTTGAGCCGCGGCGCTACCAAGGCAGTAACTTCGACGGAATTCCAACCGTTGAGCTAATTTTAGAGAAGTTGTGAGGAATTAAGTTGTCAGTTTTTCCTCCATAAATCAGTCATTACTTGGCTGCATTAGTTGATGGATTGAATGGTCATTACATGACATTTAAATGACCATTATTTGGGATCTTGAAGATGTCCCTTTTACACTACTATAAATTGAACCATTTGGCTCAATTGTTCAACACTTCACACTTGCTTAATTCAGATTTTCTGAACTTCTTCCGTTCTAAGCTTTCTTTCACACACTCAAAGGTTCTTCTTTTAGTAAACACTTGAGTTTTTCTTTTCTCATTTGTTAGTTGTTGTTTTATCTTGAGAGACAAGTTGTCAATTACTGTGAAAGGATTTATACGGGGAAATATTGTCTTAAGGACAGAATGAATATCACTCGACTCAACAAACCTTGTTTGTTCTTATTTCCAGATTGTAATCTTTATAATAGTTACTTACTTTCCATTCATCCAATTGTTGTATTTGTTGTACTCACAACTTTACTCACACAAATGCTATGCTCTTGTTTTTTAGCCACCTTGAAAATCTCAACTTTATTACCATTTTTTGATTAATTTTGAAAGTGATGTACTGATCGTAATTAGGAGTTTGTTTTGTCAAAATCTCAGCTTGTATAAGAAGGTCAGGGTATCCCGCTTTCTTCTAAGTGGTAATAAAATTTTGACTTGGAATTTAAAAAACAAAGATGTGAAGACAAACTCACACGAACTGATTCAGCACTTCTATCCTTAATTAGGTATACATGTGATGCAGACATTACCTAACCATTAAGGAAACCTCAAAAGTTTTATCCCAAACCATTCCCCGAGGATAGCTATACTATAAACATAAACAGGGTGTATACGAAATAATGTTGAATAAAGAATATAAGAATAATGTTGAATAGAGAGTATTGGTAATGCTACATTAGTGATGCATTCATTATTCATTATTCATTATTCATTATTCATTATTCGGTTTGATGTGTTAAAAATAACATGCATTGTATAATTTCTAAAAAAGAATTGATTGTTTACAAAAATATCCTTCACATTTTTTAGCTTGTACACTTTCTTTGCAACAACTATTTTTTCCTTCAACTATTAGGAACTTCATTACGATACTACATAATGAGTTCTTTAAGTAAATTACGGATTTCTAAAATTAGATGTTTTCTAATTCTCATGTATAGCCCTACACCGGTAAACCAATTTTTTGTAAAATTGTATTAATCTACCTTGGAGAGTCTTTCTCATTAATACAAAATATATATATGTATACAATGTGGAATCCTTATATAACAGGGATCCTAGTTCTACCATAATTGCATAGCCCTAAATATGGTAAATACAATAGTGGTACACATGTGCTAATACACCCCACTCAATCAGTGCGGGAGGAGGCCGAATACTCAGACTGTATCTGAAGTCAATGAATAGATGTCTAGGAAGGCCCTTGGTGAATATATTTGCATACTGATATGAGAAAGGCACATGCAATACCCTGACATGACCGAGAGAAACCTTCTCACGAACAAAGTGGATGTCCATCTCAATGTGTTTGGTTCGCTGATGCTGAATCGGATTATGAGACAGATATATGACAGATATATTATCACAATAAATCAAAGAATCCTTACGTAATGGACACTAAAGCTCCAAAAGAAGGTTCAGAGCCAACATATCTCAACAACAACATTAGCAACGTCTCTGTATTATGCTTCTACACTCGAATGGGATAATGTGGGTTGCTTTTTGGCGGACCATGAAATAAGATTATCTCCTAAGAACACACAATAGCCTGAGGTGGAGCGTTGCATGTCCGGACAACCTGCCCAATCAGCATCCGTATATGACAACAACTTGTTCGATTCTGAGGGGTAAAGATACAAACCATAATCAAGTGTGTCCTTAATATATCGAATGATACGTTTGAGGCAGTAAGGTGAAGCTCTCTGGGACATGCATAAATAAGCATATCTGCTGAACAGCATAAGCAATATCAGGCCTGGTGAAAGTGAGTGCATCAGAGTGCACTGCAAGACTTCAGAAATTGGATCTCGACACGGATCACCATCCAAAGCACTAAGCTTTGATATAGAGTCAACTGGAGTAGCCATGATCTTGCAATTCATCATTTTAGCCCTTTATATAATCTTATCTTCATACTTATGCTGACAAAGAAACATAGTATCTGCAGATCTAGTCACAGAAATCCCCAAAAAATAGCTGAACTTTCGCAAGTCAGTCATAACAAATTCTGTTTTGAGCAGTATAATGGTCTCATTTTTCAACAAATTAGAGGAGACAATGAGCACAATATTATCATCAACATACAGTATTAAATACGCAATGCTACTACCACTATGAAAAATAAATAGAGAATTATCACACTTGTTGCACACAAAACCAATCAGTAGGATATATTGTGCAAAGCGGTCATACCATGCTCTAGGAGTCTGTTTCAAGCCATAGAGTGACTTACGGAGACGACATACATACTAAGGAGCTGCTGGATGGAAAAAACCAGGAGGTTGATGCATATAAAAAGCTTCTTTCAAATCCCTATGTAGAAACACATTTTTCACATCAAACTGACGAATAAGCCAGTTTTTACCCATAGAAATACTCAGGACTGTGCGAATAGTAGTCGGTTTAACAACCAGATTGAATGTCTCACCACAATCAATACCCTCCTGTTGATTTATGTCATTAGCCACCAATCTCGTCTTATACCTCTCTAGATCACCGATGTCTCTGTATTTATGACAAAAAATCCACATGCATCGGATCACATTTACTCCCTCCCGTCGAGGAACCAAATCCCACGTGTGTTGTTTTGTTAAAGCATTAAACTCCTCACACATGGCCGCTTTCCAATTTGGGTCTAGTTTGGCTAATTTGGGTTTTTGGTAATTGGTGACACTGTTTGGGTTGACAAGTTGAACTGGACTTGGGGTTTCAAAATATCGTGTTTGGCACGGGTTTCCATATGATAGGTAGGGATATGGGAAGCTTCGGGATTTGGTGTCTGAAATTGGGTTTGGGACTGTTCTGACGGGAGTAGATTGGGTTGGGAAGTGGATGTGGCGATGTGTGGGGGTTTGGGTGAGGTGAAGTGGGGTAAGACATTGGTGGTGGGTTGTAGAGGTGGGGTTTTTATGTCGGTCGGGGTTCCGATAACTAGGAGGTTTGGGTTTATGTTTTGACAGGTTGACGAGAGCTGAGGTTCACTGGAAAAAATGTTGGTGGGGTTACTGGAACGGTGGTGTGACAGTGGCACAAAGGGCAGTGGCAGATCAAGCCGGGAGGAGGATTGTGTGATAGTCGGAGATGCATGGGAAACGGTGTGGTGGCGACGGTCGATGGAGGTGGGGACAGGGGTTGAACGAGGCTGAGCCAAGTCACCGTCGGAGGTAGTAGTGACGGGACACATGGGGGTTGTCGAGTTATCGCCGGAGTTGGCATAGACGGGACCTAGGGGTGTCGGTGGTGTACCAGTGGCAGCCTGGCGGGATTCTTTTTGGACAAGCAGTGATGGGTACGAATCTTCGAGGAATTGGTAATCAGTGACTCAAAATTTTTTAATATTGTCAAACGGGAAAACATATTCGACAAAGGTGACGTGGCGAGAAATAATGATTTTGTCGGTGGAGAGCTCATAACACAAGTACCCCTTATGGTTTGACGGGAAACCTAGGAAGGCGCACGGAGTAGAACGTGGTGCTAATTTGTGGGGGGGAGTGGATGTCAGATTTTGGTAACACATGCAACCGAAAATTCTAAGGTGGTCATAGGTGAGGATCCGATGATATAAAATTTCGGTGGGTGTCCTATTTTGAATCTCACGGGTAGTGTTGAGAATGTTTTCTGCTATTGTTAATGCATATACCCAAAAATTAGGGTGGAGAGACACGTGAAAAAGAAGGGTACGAATCATATTATTAATAGTTCGGAGAATTCTTTCGGCTTTTCCATTTTGAGGGGAGGTATAGGGGCATGAGAAACGAAAAATCATGTCGTTAGCCGCACAGAATTTATGAAAGAAGAAATTATTAAACTCACGACCATTATCACACTGAAATGATTTCATGTCTTTTTCAAATTGTGTTTTAACCAGTGTACGAAACTCAATAAATTTGGAGAACACTTGAGATTTGAATTTGAGTGGATAGACTCAAAGAAAGTGAGAGAAATCATTCAAAAATACCAGATAGTGTTTGTAGTCTAAGTTGCTGGTTATGAGAGATGTCCATACATCAACGTGAATAATATCAAAGGGATAGAAAGTAGTAATCATAGAAGCCGTAAATGGTAGTCTAACGTGTTTTCCTTACTGACACGATGAGCAACTATGAGACAGATTCCCTTTGTTACATTGAATTAAATTTCGACTTCTAAGAGAATCAACAACGTGAGAGCCAGGATGACCAAGTATACTATGCTACATAGAGGGAGATATGGTTGTTAAAACAGTGGGAAGAGTGACACTAGCAGCGGATGTGGGTAGGAACAGATATTGGTCCCCCTCACTGTTGCGTCGCGTAAGGAGTTTCCTGGTACAGAGGTCCGTTATGGAAAATCCAAACGAGTCAATTAATTGAGACAAAATTATCGGTAACAAATTTTCTAACAGAAATTAGATTTTTAATAATGTTTGGGGGCATAAAGGATGTTTTGAATAGAAAAGTGTAGATGTGGTTCAGAGGCAAACAATAGTTGGTATATTTCTAGAAAAGAAAGAAAATGAAGGGAGATGTTAATAGAGGCAAGAAACAGTTGGAAAAGAAAGAAAAGTGGCCTAGAAAAGGGAGGCCATTGTTGCTCTAACACGCAGAGAAAGGAGAGGTACATGTCTGTGTTGCTTCTGTCACGCAGAGAAGAGAACAGAGAGCACAAGTATGTGTCGGAAAATTTTAGATATTGGGGTTTAGGTTTTGACTTCTGATAACATGTATAATTGTATTTTGAGAGTCTTTCTCATTAATACAAAATATATATATATGTACAATGTGAAATACCTATACAACAAGAATCATAGTTCTACCATAATTACATAGCCTTAAATATGATAAATATAATAGTAGTACACATCTGCTAATATGAACATGCATGGTTAACAAGACTCCAAGAAAGCATCTGATCTAATGCAAAGCTCAAAACAAATTATACCATAATGCCAATTAGATTAAATCATTCGCACAAATGTCATTCGCACAAATGTCCTATTTTGGGGTGGTCTTTAAATTTTTGTCCTTCAAATTTGAGTTTTTTAATTTTTGTCCTTTATTATGTTTGGCGCGCATAATTAAAATTTCGCTCGACATAATTAGTGTTTATCTTCGGTATATGTGTCATACACAAACCACATATTATGTCTAATAAGGCATAACTGTCAACACTAAACATAATATAAAAAAAATATAATTTTAGATTTTACAAGTTAGCGTTTAATTTCAACATATGTATCATAACATCCACACAAACTATGTCGGATAAGGCATAATTTCCAGCACTCAACATAATTTAAAAAATCACTATAAAATTATACCACATAACTTAATTCCTACATAATTTATGTCGCGCGAGACAAAAAATCTGTTTTCGCAAAAAAATATATTATAGAGACTATGAATTGCAAAGTTAACCTAAATATTTTCATAAAATAAATAATATGGCAAAAATTAAAGAACAGTGCGTTTGAGGGGCAATTCGCCCAAAAAAATCACAATTTTAGTTGGGTTTGCATCGTTAAAGGAAAATTTGATGCGGTGACAAGCCATGAGATGAAAACTAAGTATTTACAAATCACTTCAAAAATATACACGGTAGGAATAAAAAGTCTAGTTCTTTTACTCTATTTTCAACGACTTTTAATATTCAGATATGAGACAAAGTTATTTCATAAATTCAATTTGGCATGGTATATTAATTTGCACAACAATTCACTAGGAATTCCCCGACGAACGGATGCAATACATGGAAGGCTTACAGATGTAGTACTGGACGGCTTTACCTGCAAAGAGGAAGTAAAGGCAGGCTTTCTATCAACAAAAGCAAAATCTCCAACTACTATTGACTTAAGTCTAAGACTTTGGGCTCTTGGGAGACATCCTGACTGGAATAGCTTTATATAAATGAGAGGCTCGAAAAAAGAGAATCCTATTTATCCATTGACGATTCTCAAATTCTTATTGCCACTACTTAGCATACACTGGTTAAAAGGTTAAATGGTTCATTTTTCTGAACTTCAGATAAGTTAGGTTCTTTACGCAAAGAGACAAGGTTGTATTTTTAGTTTCAATGGGATGAGGTTCAAACTCCCGAAATGCAGTCTAGACAGCGGGCCCTCCCCGATTTGATGGGGTTTTCTTGCTAAATCACCTGGCGTCTAATTGGAAGGGTGAGGTAAGACCTATAATGCGGAACGGAGACATCTCACCGGATTGCATTCCCCACCGCAGACAAGAAGACTCGAGGAAAACTATTGATCCCTTTGATGACTCTCCTCTTCATCTTTCCGGGTTGCAGAGAAGAGCTGAAAAGCAACCTTCTTAGAACTATATAAAAGAAAGAAGAACTACTACTATAAACTATAAGCAGTTCCGCTTTTTGGTTTGCAATGCGATATAAAGTCTAGTCTTTATAGCTTTAAGGCAAAGAGCTTTTTTTCAATCAACGTGCTATTTCTTTGGAAAGCTCCTACTAAGATGAGAAATTCCCGATAAAGCTGCTAGTACCGGGTGAACTCATATTGGCCAAAGTGGAATAGAAGTTCGTCTTATTATTTTGTGTGTCTACTATTTATTTAGGTGCAAAGAGCCTAAGCGGTTCAAGCTACTATATTCCGAGCCTGCTCTCCATTTCCACCGTTGATGCAATATAAGCTCTTAATGCAAGTATGGTAGTTAGGATATTGAGCTACAGGGGATTTAGTGTGCAACTTTTGGAAAGCCATTAATCTGACTTCGTAGGAAATGCAATATTAAGAAGTCCCGGAAGCATCGCTATGAGAACTGACGTTTTCTAACTCTCTATGAGGAGTGAAAGCCACTTGGTCTCAGGCCATGGTCTGGGTCAATGAACTAGTCTCGTCCCCTTAACCTAAGAGTTCTGGTTATGACCAGCCGGGAATATTGGGTGGTTCGCCGCCGCTAGGGGTGTACCTGTTTATTATGGTGTGCCCTACTTTCGTACATCACAAGATTAATAAGACTGTTGATTTTTGCTTTATTTATGCTATTCTCTGTTTACGGGGAATTTTAAAAATAGGTTTTTAGTAGTAGTTCATGAGACCTCGAATTTCCACGTTTCAGCGTGTATTATGCCACCTTTAATTCCAGAGTTATTGACTTTCTTCCCGGCATCACTGCCTATTCTTCTTAAACGACTTTTTTTTTTAACAGACGACAGTGTTTTGCTGACGCCACGAATCAAGCTTTTATTGCGACATGCTATGCTTTCTCCTTCCGCTTCCCAGATTGGGTAAAAATGTAAACCTATAGCTGCAGAAGTCGGATCTCTAAAGCAATTGTTAGAAAATTCGTCTACCCGCCTTAGCAACACCCACCCGCGGAAGCACCAACGAAAAGTCCAGAGTGCAAATAGAACCTTATCGACACGACAGAAGAGAAGGCGTCTTGCTGGACAGGAAGAACATATATAAGTGTCTTGCTTAGCAACCAAAGCTAGCTTACTAAGGAAAAACCTGTTAATGGGAGACCCTTCTTTGCCATTTTGGGACACTGTCTTTGGTCGGGCGATGTCTCTATCGATAGAAAGGCTGACGAAGGGCATTTTGTTTTCGCTCCTTACGAAGTATTTAGGGATTCAACGCTTATCATCTGCCAAACTCAAAAGAAATGAAAAACCAACTATGAAAAACTTTTGACATACCATGCTTATCTTGAAAAGCTCACTGAGCAATTCAAGAAAATCCGGCATTCTTATTTTCACATTGATCTCAACCATGCTCGGAAAATCCTTTTCAAGTCTTCTCCAGGAAGATTGACTCAACAAATAAAGAACTGAATTGACGAACTATTTCAGAATATAGAAATGCCGAAAACGCAAATTAGTCTGTCTGCCGCTTTCTTTCATAACAGAGACGTTATTCCCGGCTGGCATAGAAGTCTCAGTTCTTTAATTAGAACTGCTACGCAACTCTCCTTAGAACTATATAGAAGAAAGAAGCAAGAAAGAGCTGGGCCAGCCAACGACAAAGGAATACCGAACTCTACCCGTGTGAGGCCTCGTAGCCAGGAAGAACCATAGAATCGGAGGGTTATATTAGAACATCGGTGGAAAGGTCGAGAAGGAACCTAAAAATCGCGGAAGTAAAGCATCGAATTCCATGTGTTAAGCATTGATTTCAAGATGAGGAATAGCACAAAAGTTACCTCCATATTGGGTACCCTTTAGACTAAATAACAGGGCTATCACCTTCTTTGGCCAAATCTTTCAATCTTTTCACAATTACAGTTCACTGCGCCCGCTCCTTTAAAGGGCGGCGGCTTGAAATCTTACCCTATTATTAGAGAAAGAATTTTGGACAAAAAGTCCTCAAACACTTTACACTCTTCAAGGTAAGCAAATCTTTACTAACAAAATACCGAAAAGAAACCAATTCCCCCTAGGGACTCTGGTTCGAAAGGGGCCGCTCTCTAGCTAGGATCTGATTTGCGCCTTTACTGAATCAGCTAGGAAAGCATCGCTCTACCCACATCGGAATGGTAACTATGACAAATGTGAAACTCTAACACAAATGCGAGACCCCGGTCCGATAAGTAAGGCAAACGTAAGAGTTTGCACAAAAAAAAACAAATTAAATTGTAGTAAGTTTTAAATACAGACCAAAATGGTGACTATACGAATTACCAGATAAAAAGGTGATAATCAATATAGTATCTCAAGTTACTAATGATACAATGAAAATACTAATATAGTGTACAATTGTATTTTTAGCGATGTTTATGCATGTATTAAAAACTCTTGTATTGCTAATACCGTGATTTACTAGGTATTAGTTATGCACAAGACAATACCACATAGGGTGTAGGATGAAAGGGTATACCAAACAAGGTAATGATAATACACAAAATTGCATATAATATTTTCTTTAATACACTCTACCCCTTAGTGATGTTATTTCTGTAGTGATCCACTTGTGGTGGTTATGTTATGTTATTTCTGTAATTCTTGTATTAGTATAATATCAATTCTATTATTTTGTAATAAATACCTTTAAATGACATTTGGCGTTTCTTATAAGAAGAAATTTTAAGATATAGGTATCCAGTAGGAACGCTTCTCTTTGATATTTATAATTATGATCTTTATCAGCTGACTTGGTTTGCCAACTAAAACTTTGAGCTGTTTTATTTCTGATATTCATAATAGCAATTTTAGGTAGTCTAGCAAGCACTTATAAATAAAGCAAATATGCAGCAATTATTACTGCTGAAAAATCCGAAAACAACCGCTCTACCTACTAAAATAGAAGTGAGGTCTGTGTACATTCTACCCTCCCCAGACCCCACATTGTGGGATTTTGCTGGATATGTTGTTGTTGTATCACTGCTGAAGAATGTCCTTATGTTTATGTATCTTTTCTTCTAAGCTTAAAAGTTAAGAAGAATTCTATCAATGAGAAAAATAGATTTCTAGTGGGAAAAAAAGTGCCATCCGTCTAATCTGTTTTCCATGCACATCAATCTATGCTGCGAATGGGGGAAAATGCAGCCAATGAAATCACCATGCAACCCGTCCCCGCTCCGCCCTGCATAGGCCTAAACCCGTCCTGCACCATTGTCATCCCTGTTTAGACTGCACACTGCTATATTTCAACAACAAAATATGCATTGGAGAGTGGTCTTGTTTAAAAATGTTAATAGTGTGAGCTTCTAACATGACACAATCACTACATCTCAAATTGTGATTAAGGAAACACATGTCCGAGCTGAGAAAAGATACTCTCCCAAGATAAACACAAGCCCTTTTTGCACACAACATTGCACAAGAGAAACCCCAAGTCAATTAGGAGCAGTACTATCATATGACTGGTAAGTGGATTTGAATTTCCAGCCCAAAAGAATAACATACATACAGTCATGATTGAGATATGCATTCATACAATCAATAGTTTAGGACTAGGAGGCAAAGTGTCCGCTATTTTCTTTCAACAATTATAAAAAGCATCTTTGGACAAGGAAACGAGCACGCCTTCCATTTTCAGTTATATCCTAGCTTGGAGAAGCAAGATGGTTTTAGTAAATCTAGTAAATGTTCAGCTATCATCCCAATGATATAATTCAAATAAAGTGACTCATGTTAATTAAAAGACAGCACTCACTAATAATTGATTGTGGAAAGAGAAAACTATAAATACTGGTACCTACAAATGTTACTGTGCAGATCACATCTCTGCTCGATAATTTCTCATAGCACATCTGACTGGAGTATATGGTCCTAATTGTAGAATTGAGAGACATGAAATTTGGTGGAAAATGGTAGCAATGAGCAACCAGAGGTCTATGTGTGGGCCGTGGCTAGCATGCGGAGAATTTAACATGACAAGTTATCAAAGAGATCTAACAACAGCAGAATGACAAGGGCCATGTATGAGTTTTCAGAATGCATAGAAGATCTTGAGTTAATTGATCCACCACTCACAAGGGGAGCATACACTTGGGTGAAGAGTTTAGATACATCAAGTAGTCCGCACTTCCCAGAATTGCCTGATTGCCTCCGGACATAATCCTATATTACTCAAATGTGGGGAAGGGGTAACTATAGTCGTACCTCAAATTTAAAAATAGGCAGTTGGATGTTGAAGGTTTTAAAAGAATGGTGGAACTCCTTTATGGTGGCAGGTAGGCCTGATTTTACTCTTAAAGAAACTGAATTTTTTTAAAGCAAAGCTAGTCGAGTGAGAATATCAACAAATTGACAGTCCAAAAAGAAGAAATCAGACTTATGAACCAAATATCTCAGTTGGAATAAATACAGGAACAACTTACTAAGGAGGATTTGATCCTAAAAGCTAGTGTATTGATGGAAATTGAAGATGTAAATAAATGTGAGGAGATAGTATGGAGACAGAGATATAGGGTTCTTCGGTTGAAACAAGGTGACAAAAAACTAAGTTTTTCCAAACAATGACTAATGCTAGCAGAGATACAATATGATTGATAAGTTGGATATTAATGGAGAAACAGAGGAAGATCCAGAGGCCATTAGAAGAGGGATCTTAGCTTTAACTTGTAGATTGAGAATGAAAAATAGAGATGATCAAGGCAACGTGAATGAATGTCCAACAATCAGTAAAGAGGAAGAGAGCTGATTACAAGGTCCTTTCGGGGAACAGGAAGTAGCAGAGACCTTCAAAATCTGTGCAAATGACAAAGCGCGGGCTCTGAGAGTTTCACTAGTTTCTATCAAACATGCTGGCCAATCACAAGGGAGACATTATGAAGGCAGTGGAGTACTTTCACATACAAGGTAATTTTGATGAGCATAAATGACAAGTTGGATATCGAAAAGACGTATGATCATGTGGATTGGGATTCCTAATCAATGATTCAAATGATATGGGATTCAGTAGGAAATGCATTAAATGGATGCTCTTCTGTATCAGCACGGTAAGATATTCAATTTTGAATAATGGTTTTTCTTGTGGGCTTCTTTCCTTCACAAATAGGCCTATAGGGTAGATAACCCTCTACCTCTTTTTATGGTTGTACAGGTTATAGAAGGATTTAACAGAATGCAAAGGATAGCCAGTCATAGTGGATGGATAAGGGGATTTGAAGTGCGCATTGGGTTCAATACTACGGAAATTCCACACTTTTTACATGATGATACACTAGTTTTTTATGCTATTGTGGAACAAATAAGGCATTAAAGGTTGATATTAACTGTTTTTGAAGAATTGTCTAGCCTAAAAGTTAATTGGAAATGTTCTCTGTGAATCAAATGCCCAATGTTTCTATACTTGCTAGCATACCAGAATGTCAAGTTGGAAGCTGACCAACTAGCTACTTACGCTCCATTTAGGTGAAAAGAACAAGCCATATGAAAATTGGTAAGGGGATAGAAAGATGTGAAAAAAGATTTGCAAGATGGAAAAAGTGAATATCTCTCACTGGATGGAAGGTTGATCCTGATTAATACCTTATGACACTATCCCCAACTTATATGATAGTCAATATTCCTGTTACCAGCTAGTTGGAGAAAAGATTAGATTCCCTATGAAGAAACTTTCTCTGGCAAAGCAACAAGGATAGATCTTTTCACTCAGTCATATGGAGCTCTATTACTATTGGCCAAGAAAGAGGAGGGGCAAATCTGAGGCAGCATAATAGCAAAAGAAGTGGATATCAAATATGAAAAAGTCAAGTAATCTCTGATTAGGAAAAAGAAGTGGATATCATAAAGATGAAGGGTCAGTTATGTTGGAAATTTATTAACGTGAAGTAAAGTTAATCCTATTATTTATGACTCGAACAATTGGGCCCCGCACGTCGGAAACGTCGTTTCCACACACGTTGTACCAAGGATCGTAAATTTCCTTAGTGAAAGAGATATTGGTACGTAAACAAAATGTTTGAGACATGAAATGATAGACGGTTGTTGGCCAAGCGACGAGTGTTTCACGTTGGTAAATGAAGGAAGATGTATACGACGTGTAAAAGATGAAATGAGTCGGAAATCGCCGCGGAGCCGTGAAGGGCCGCGGCGCATGCCGTCGAGCGGCGCCTTGGTGTCCGTGGCTCTTGGAATTCAGGTACTGCGGCTCTCCATGGCGCCGATGGTCGACGAAAGATGGAAAGTTTCCGACTTATGGGCTGGTTTTGGAGCATTGATCCTCCATTACTTGGCACTTGAATTCAGCCATTATTTGGCTGAATTATCACCTCTCAATAAGTGTCATTACATGACCATTGATTGTCATTAGTTGGCTAGATGAGAGGTCATCTTACACACACTATAAATTGAGACCTTAGGCTCAGTTGAAGATACACTTCACACTTGTATAATTCAGATTTCTGAATTCTTCCTCTCTAAGCATTTTTTTCACACACTCAAAGGTTCTTCTTTAAAAACACTTGAGTTTCATTTGCTCATTTGTTAGTTGTTATTTTATCTTGGGAGACAGTTGCCCATATCGTAAAATGATATATATACGGAGCAATAATGTCTTAAGGACAGAGTGAATATCACTCGACTCAACAGTACCGACTCAACAGTACCTGGAAACAGAGATGAAAGGTGGACATACAGTCAAAAGTTCCATGTTTGTTGACTACTAGCCAAAGAATCATGTTTGACACATGAGAGCTGTAGAAAAGAGGCTTCCAGCTTTGATCCAGATGTTGCTTATGTGGAGGAGAATCAGAGCCAGTAAATCATATCTTCCTCCATTGTCCTATTATGGATAATTGGTGACAGTTGTTTATGAATATGTGCCTAGGACTAGGAGCAACAATGAACTGCTCAAATGATGGGGAAGAAAAGTAAGCAGAGGCGACAAAACAAATGGTGAAATCTCACTCCTGCAAGCTCTCTACAGAATCAGGATTAAGTGCATACATGCTTTACATTTTTTATGTAAAAAGGAAATTGTAAATGAAGTTGAATCATAGAAAGATCTCATAGAGTCCTACAAGGATAGAAATGCGACTGACTTTTTTACCATGTAATACCTGTACAAATTGCACAACCTTTGTGCTACAGCAATAAAATACTTACCTTTTCAACAACAAAAAAAGAAAAGAAATAGACAATATGCAGGGTTTGTGGCATAGAGGGCCTAGTGTGCTACACTACAATGACTGACTTGAGACTACAAATTGAAAAAGTCAAGCAATCTCTAATTAGGAAAAAAGAAGTGGATATCATAAAGATGAAGGGTCAGTTATGCCAGAACACTTGAACATATATGTTGATTTTGTGAAGTACTTCAGAGGATACTTTAGGTTCTCTTTTACTTGTACATGCATGAACCACCACCCCCATTCTCCCGGGACAAGTACATTACTAAGATTCAACTCATGCCGAATTCCATATACATGACTAACTAAAATTGATTTTCTGAAGCAACTTTCACAGAATTAATCCTAAATTTACTTGTATCTGATTCTCATATAACAGTCTGATTTTCTTGAGAACAAGCAACGGCCTACAACTCCTTTCAAAATTGTCAATAATAAGTACATGTCACATGTGGAGCTTCATGCTTACTTGACCAAATTTGAAGGAATGTGCTTTTCAAAATATAATGAAGATTTTAGACCCATTACTGGAAAAAAATGATTTTAGACCCAGTAACCTAGACAAAGCAACAAAGGAAAATACAAGTCAAGATTAGGTCGAGGAGCAATACTGTCCAACCACAAAGATATAAGAAACTTCAGTTACAATGACGACAAATACTGTCATGAGTGAGATAAGCATTCCAAAATATCAAAGTCATACACATCAAGTCTTATTTCTGCATTGCTTTCCTTCTCATTAAACAAGAAGCATCAATTGATTTGAAAATGAAAATGCTATCAATCTCTAGTTTCATTGCTCAATAATGTATCATCAACAATGAAAAGTGAACTAGCAACATGCTTGAAAAGAGCACCAAACTGAAAGAACTAAACTATCAAGAAGTGAGTAAAAACCTCTTAAATAAATACTGCTCTGCATCCACTGTCTCACTATCAAGACTTCTCTTCAGCTTGTAGTTTGATGTATATATCATACAACTCAGGCATCTTTTCATGGAAAGGAAGCACATATTTCTTTTGAAACTCTAGTTCAGAAGATGACATGACAGTGTAAATACTTAGCTTCCCTTTTAGGAGTTGGTTTTCTTTAAGAAACTTCAAGATTTCATTCCTTGGCATGACCCTCTTCTCCAAACTGTACTTCAAAAGGGAAGGACGAGAAGCCAAATAACTAGACTCATACCCCAGTTCGTTCATGAAAAACTTCAATGTAATCCTTATCTTATCCTCTGATGAAGCCAAACAGTAAGGAAGCTTTCTCACCATTGTGCATATATCAGAATCAGACCATCCAAAACTCCGGAAAATATCTAATTTCCTTTCTAATTTTGAATTGTCAAGATACACAAGTACTTCAATGCCATGAAGAAACATCCGCGACTCCCGAGGAATGTGAAAATGTTTTTTGCTTGATGTACTGCTCTCTCAAGCCACTCAGGGTTACTGAGCAGAAACCTAGGATGCCTTTTAAAAATTGTCTCAATATCTGCCTGTGAAAAGCCATGATTTTGCAGTAATGATATATTGGGTGATATTAGTTTAGGCAGATTTTGAGAAAGCAACCTAGGTTCTCTCTTAACAACCCTAGCAACAAAATCATGACTACCCAATAACACCTTAAGATAATCAATATTAGGTTTTATAGTAGTATTTAAACCTCTTGTAGAAAATATCTAGTATAAACATGTATTGGAAAATATCTTTTAACCATGTATTAGATATTTTGGAGTGTATTAGAAGTATCTAGAACATTGGGGGGTATTTTGTACACATTGTAATAAGTTGGGTATATGTGTTGTGTATTACTCAATACAATGTAACTGATATTCATTCATTACAGAAACTGATTTCCCTCACTTTTCTCTCTCTTCTCTCTCATCTCCATCATCCCCAACCGACTCGACTGCCATCTTCTCCATTTCCTTCTTCCTTCTTCCTTCGTCTTTCTTTCTCTTCCTCCGCTGTGTTCTATTCACTGTTCCATAGCTATTGCACAGTAAAGACCACAGCTGCTGCGCTGATTGAAGTTTAGTTCCTTAATGCGATAAGTTATTGGTTTGTCGATGAACCAGTAAATTAACATGGTATCAGAGCCTCGTGGATCGAGGAAGTAGATTGGGGGGATTTCCAGCACATGCAACAGGAAATTCGAGGAATCTACGAAATCGAATGAGGAGAAATTACGATTAGTCGATACAAGGAGATGTTCGACACATGCAGAAGGATATTCGAGGAGTCTAACTGTCGAGTGAAGAAAATTTGCAGATCGATGACAATCAGTTGGTGATTTCGTCGAAATACAGATCTGTAGTTGCGTATGTGAAATTGTATTGAAGCACAAACACAAAAATGGAGAACACTGGTGAGGAATTGTCCAGTGAAACAACGACAGTGACGATGACAGTGGACCACAACCATCCGTTATATCTGTTTCCATCTGATGCGCCGGGGTCATTATCGGTAGGAGTTACGTTAAGTGGAATGGACAACTACACGATATGGAGTAGGGCAATGAAGCTAGCGCTGTTAGGGAAGAACAAGCTAGGGTTCGTCGATGGAACGATAAGGAGGGAGATGTTTCAGGGTGATATGGCAAGATTGTGGGATAGATGCAACGCAATCGTTGTATCATGGCTTATGGGAAATGTGAATAAAAGTCTGTTTAGTGGAATGCTGTTCAATGCAGAATCTCATACAATTTGGGAAGAATTGAAAGAAAGGTTCGACAAGGTGAATAGTGCAAGGGCTTTTCAATTGCATAAAGAAATTTTTACATTAAGGCAAGGAATCACGTACATGTCGATGTATTATACCAAGCTTAAGGATCTATGGGACGAATATGACTCGATTATGCCACCCCCAAATTGTTGTCCTAAATCGAAGGAGTTCAGCAGTCACCTACATTATCAGAGAGTATTGCAGTTCCTAATGGGGCTGAATGAAGGATATAATCAAGCGAGGAGCCAGATCTTAATGATGCAGAAAATACCTAGTCTAAACCAGGTATACGCAATGGTAAACCAAGAGGAAAGTCAAAGGATTGTCGCAGGAAACGATCGAATGACGCGAGAGACAGTTGACTCATCTGTAATGTTTACGACGAAATGGAAGCGAGGAAGAAATTTGGAAATGGAGTTACTAGTGGAGTCGCAAAGCAAAGAAAACCATACAATCCTAATGCACATTGTGATTACTGTAATGGCAAGGGACATTTTAGACAAGATTGCAATAAGTTGATGAAATGCGATTATTGTCACAAAACAGATACGCATGCATTGAATGCTATAGATTAATGGATACCCCGAGAATTTCGTATAAGACTAAGAAGGCATATAATGTGGCAGGATCTGAAATGTATTCTGATGTTACTGGTAAGGAAAATGAACCAGTACACAATCAACAGAGGAATTTCCAGCAGATTTATGGATATAATCAGGAGACTCAGCCTTTATATAATCAACAAAGGCCACTGCAGCAGAGCTATGGGCACAACCAGGAGCCTCAATCCTTTCATACGGTTCGACACTGATCAAGATCAACAACTTCAAGCTCCCGACGAAAACAGAAGAATGGAATTGCAAACACGGGCGTATGACCTCTTCTCGACATCGAGACACAAATGAAATGGATTGTGGATTCGTGAGCTACTAATCACACGGTTGGTAACAAGAGTTGTTTGCAACATACATACTTGCCGTAAAATACAGGAAAGTACATCTACCAACAAAGCGACTACTGGCGTGTCTCATATCGTGATTGCCATCTAGTGGAAAGGTGATGTTCTTGCAATGTCCTTTGTATACCAACTTTCAAATTTAACCTACGTCTGCTTCGGGTGACGCGAGTTAAAGCGTAGTGTGACCTTTTTCCCACACTATTGCATTTTTCGTGATCTCTCATCCGAGGTGCGGGATCGTAAGGAAGAGGACGGGTCAGTAATCGCAGTGTCCGGATACAAGGAATAAGGAGAGGCTTCAGCAGGTTGTACGGCAAAGAAAGACAATCATGGATGTTAAGACTGCACAAAAGACTATGTCATGTGCCGGTGAGTGTTTTAAAGAAAATGCCCCGCCTTAGTAATAAGAATTTCTTTGCCTTTAGACAAGCCAGAGATTTGTCCTCCGCAAGGCAAACAAGAGTTCCTTTTCCTATTAGTACTAGTAACTACTAAAGTTTTTCATTTACTACACATTGATGTATTGGCCTTAAGGTAGAGACATATAATGGAATGAGATATTTTTGACTATAGTGGATGATTTTTCAAGATGGACTTGGGTATTTCTAATGAGATTAAAATCGATGTAATCACGCTTTGAAAGATTTTTTGTTGAGATTAGGAATCGCTGCATCAATATTCAAAGAGTCGTCCGATAAACGAGCGTAATTTTTTAACCACGCTTGTAAAGAGTTTTTCACACAATATGGTGTAGTGCAGAGTACACGCCCATATTCACCGCAACAAAATGGTGTGGTGGAAAGGAAGCACAGCATATATTAGAAACAATAGAGCTATTAAGTTCCGTGCCAACCTACCGCATGTGTTTGGGGTTTACTAGTGATGTGAGTCGCCTACACTCGAATAGAGTACCTTCATCATATTGGGAACAAGTCACCTTATGAGTTGTTATATAACAAGCCTCCATCACTTTCTCATTTAAGGGTGATTGGATGCCTGTGTTTTGCAACAATATTGGTAAGGCAGGACAAGTTCAGTCCCAGGGCAGTGAAGGCTGTCTTCCTTGGCTATGGTAATGCTCAAAAAGGATACAGATTGTATGATATGGAAAATGAGACATTCTTTATGAGTAGAGATGTGGTGTTTGTGGAGGATGTGTTTCCCTATAAAGGAGGAGTTGATGATACTATTCATCATGGTAGAACCCATGATCATTTCAACTATGAGGATCTGGTTCACCATACAGTTATAGTCCCTCAGGAGATCCAGCATGAGACAGTTCATGTGACATCAAATGGAGCACCAGAGGACACAGTTCAAAATGTTCAGCAAGAAGGAGTTGAACACCACACTTCCACAGCAGAGGTACCTACCAGAAGATCTTCCAGGCTTAGTAAGCCTCCCATTTGGCATAAAGATTTTGTTACAAATCATGGACCATCCAAATTGCCTCTACTCTATATCCGATAGGTAGATTATACTAAACTCTCACCCAGATATCGAGTTTTATAGCTCATGTGTCGAAAATGTCAACCTAACTCATACAAAGAGGTCGCAAGGACGCAAGGTGGGTTGAAGCTTACGAGACCGAATCGCGCCTCAAGACAATGGTACTTGGAAATCGTATCACTTCCGAGGATAAAAAGGCTATAGTTGCGCTGGTCTATAAGATCAAGTACAAGGCAATGCGGAAGTTGAAAGGTACAAAGCAAGGCTCATTGCAGCGGCTATAGTCAAAGGAGGATTGGATTATCGGAGACATTTTCACCGTAGTGAAGATGTCTCATTGTAAGAGCGATGGTTTCTTACCGCCGCAGCAGCGGTCCATTCACCAAACGGATGTTTATAATGCTTTTTACAAGGTGACTTATATGAGGAAGTTTATACGACAATCCTCGGCGGGTTCAAGATTCACGGTAAGAAGCGGTGTGTAGATTAACGGTCACGTATGGTTTAAAACAAGCATCACGACAAATGAACATCAAGCTCACCACACTTTGATTGATTCTCGTTTCCAAAGAAAGCAACAGAGACTACTCGCTTACTAAGCACGCATGGTAGTATTGTGGTTGTTTCGTGTATGTGGATGATTTGTTGACATCGGAGATAACATGTCACTTATTCAAGATACAAAAGAAACTCAAGTCGATTTAAGATAAAAGATCTGGAGAATTGCGATATTTTCTTGGGATGAGTTTGCCGCGAGTGCCCAAGGCATACTCACGCACCAACAAAATACGCCACTAGAACTTGTCTCAGATTTGGGATTATCAGGGGCTAAACATGTATCATCACCCATGGACACAAATGTGAAATATACAACTTTGGAATTTGATCAACACATGGCAAAGCGTATTCGATGAAACACAAGAATGCTGATGAGCCCTCGTCGATCCCACCGCCTACGTAGGTTAGTTGGTCGATTGTCAGATCCGAATACCGCACTGATATTGCCTTCTCTCAGATAATGCTGAGCGCCTACGCAAGCTCCCAAAGATTCACATACGGAAGGCGGCCTTCGCTTGTCGATATATCAGCCAGAACTGTGTCCGGGATTCTCCTACACAAGTCCAGCACACAAGAGTTAAAGGCCTTCTGTGATGCAGATTGGGCTTCCTGCATCAACAGCAGGAAGTCAGTGACAGGTTATATGATTTTCTTTGGTGATTCACTTGTTTCCTGGAAATCCAAGAAACAAACCAATCAAGTTTCAAAAGCTCACGAGTCGAGTACAGAGCAACGGGCAAAGAATGGCCGAGGTGACTTGGATAATCGCCTTTATAAGGAGCGAGTCTCCCTGCATACACCAGTGTGTTTGTTCACTGATAGCAAATCTGCTATGCAAATTGCGGCAAATCCGGTGTTTCATGAAAGAACTAAACACATCGATATTGATTGCCATTTCATTCGGGAACAGATTCAACAAGGATTGGTGACTCCTACATTCGTGCCTACGACAGAGCAACCCGCTGATATATTGACCAAAGCATTGGGTCGACCTCAACATGAGTACTTGATGTCCAAGCTCGGCATGAAGAATATCTTCATGGTGCCTAGCTTGCGGGGGGTGTAGAAAATATCTAGTATAAACATGTATTGGAAAATATCTTTTAACCATGTATTAGATATTTTGGAGTGTATTAGAAGTATCTAGAACATTGGGGGGTATTTTGTACACATTGTAATAAGTTGGGTATATGTGCTGTGTATTACTCAATACAATGTAACTGATATTCATTCATTACAGAAACTGATTTCCCTCACTTTTCTCTCTCTTCTCTCTCATCTCCATCGTCCCCAACCGACTCGACTGCCATCTTCTCCATTTCCTTCTTCCTTCTTCCTTCGTCTTTCTTTCTCTTCCTCCGCTGTGTTCTATTCACTGTTCCATAGCTATTGCACAGTAAAGACCACAGCTGCTGCGCTGATTGAAGTTTAGTTCCTTAATGCGATAAGTTACTGGTTTGTCGATGAACCAGTAAATTAACACCTCTTGCTAAGAAATCGCTTTTTCTGATAAATGTAACAAGGTCAGTCCCAGATAACCCAAGTTGTTGTAAAGCTTTAATTTTGGGTTTAAGATTTTTTTCAACACTATAAATCAACAATTTAGGGGAAGAAGAAATGAGGGTTTTAATCTGTGGTTTGTTGAAACCCATTTCGTCAAAGACATCAACTAACAAATGCGGCTCATAACTTCGGAGTCTCAAACGAGTTACCTTGGAGCTTGTAGAAATGGCTTCTTCTGTAGAGAAGTCAAGTGAGTTCACCATGAACTCCACCAATATATCGGCACGGGAACTCACTGGAGCTGTCGAGTAAAATCTGATACTATAAGCAAGCCATGGAAGAGAAATGCTTTTTAGCGACATTGCTACCAAATGCAAACATCACCCTTCGTTTGCAGGCGGTACTAACGGGTCAAATAAGCTTATTTTGAGGGTTGTTTCATGTGTCATATTGTAATATATTGATGGTAAAAAGACCTAATATATACCCCAAAATATCAATATCACATTCAAATTATGGAACGAGGTTGGTCGGGTCGGGGCAGGATGAGTTCGCGTCCGGATCGGGTTTTTTTCCACTTAATTATAAAAAATAATATATACAAACACTTCAATAAATTGAACAACATAGTGTAATAAAAATATTTAAAGGCTCTTATATTATTTAATAGAAATATGACATAGTAATACAATTTTAAAATTACAATTTTGTGGTGTTGTTCGAAAGTTGCAATTGACATAGTAAAATACTAAAATTGCAATTAAAATTTTTACATATGCAACCATACTTTTTTAAATTTTTTTCACAATGTCTTGAGGATCTTCTGTTAAATTGGAATTTGTTTGTCAAATTTTTCAACGTAGCTTCCTGCTCCCTCGGATAAGATTTCGTTGTAGTTGTAGTCTTCTTCGTTGATATCCGGTTGGACGTACCTCCTACGCTCCGCACGAATCCAATCTCTGAATAGAACTGCAATCTCCAACGAGTCACTCGTCAATGAAGGTCTTTGCTCCCCTATTTAAAATCTTCCTGCATAAAAAACACTTTCAGGCGTTATTGATGACGATTGAATGTTCAAGACATCTCGGGTCATCTTTGTTAGCGTCGGAAATGTCTTCTCATTCTCCCTCCAGTATTTCAGCAAGTCTTTTTGTCCTTCAACATTGCCAATTAATTTGTACGGTACAACACCCTGCATAACATAAACATCCAATTCACTAACTTATGAAGAAGTCGTACCACTACACATTTTATTTCTAAGTCCTTGAATACTAGCAGCAGAAACCGCATGTGTTTTATAAGGTTGCATCGAAGTAGTAGAAGATAGTACGGAAGCTGGTTGATTATTTGCACTTTTTTGTTGGTAATACGTATATTATTTTTTTTTGCATTCGGTGTGTATGCTAGACGTAACTGTTTTTTTTTTTTTTGGGTAAATAAATAATATATTGCAAAAATCAGATCATAACATCGTTCATTGAGGGGTCTCAAGCCTCAACGTGGAAAACAGCAATAAATAATAAACTCGGGCGGTACACTAACGCGATGGTGTACGCTGGAAATAATCAGAATAACACGATAAGTAGCTAGCTTAATTCTAGCAATAACATCATCCTCAGTCACGGCAATCTCGTCGAAAATCAATGCATTCCGGGCCTTCCAGATCTCGAACACAACAACGCAGAAAGCAAGGAGTACAACCTTAGATCTCATCCTCGTCCCACGATGCTCCTTCTTTATCCACTTCAGAGTGCTTTCAACCGTGGACATCTCACGTCGAATTCCCAACCATGCCCGAATATGCCTCCAAATCCTGCCTGAGAACGTGCATTCAAAGAACAAGTGAGGCCGTGTCTCAAAGAACTCGCTGCAGTAACCCGCAACTAACATCCTCAAGATTGAGATACGAGAGCGTATCTCTAGTAGCTAGACGTCTCCGACAAGTAAGCCATACCGTGAAAGAATACTTAGGCGGGATGTATCCTTTCCAAATCTGGGACATCCAGGGCTTGCGTTCCCTCTTGGAACGTAGGACATCATAGACAAGCCCCGTATCTAGTCTACCATCAACACAACACCTCTCTAAGCCATCAATTACGGCCATGATCGCCAAAATCTGCGTGAACTGTCCGGATACGCATAGCTTGAACGAGAGTGAGTCCTCATGTCCGACCAGATAGCTCCATATCGATTGACCCCTCAAATAGTACGAATTCACCCACTTCACCCATAAAGAATCTGCATTCTTGTGGAATAACCAAATGGACCGTGATAGGAGTGCACGGTTCCATACCATGATATCCATGAGGCCTAGTCCCCCCTCCGCTTGCGGAACACAAACATCATCCCAAGCGACACGGGCTAGCCTCCCCCCCCACAAGAACTGAAGACAGGCTGAACGCACCTTATTAAGCACCGTGGTATGAAGCGGAAAGGCCCGGAACCAAAAGCCTTCAACTCCCTGAATAACTGATCGAATGAGCTCCAGTTTCCCAGCATAGGTGTAAAATCCGGGAAAAAAAAAATATAGTTGTGGTTGGATAATAAAAATATATATATATAAGAAAACAAAGAATAAATTGCATGAGATAGAGTTAGTGTTAAAGTTGGATAAAAAGATAGAGGAAATGAAAATAAGAAAACAAAAAAAACAAAAGAAAAAAAAAACATGCAGAATACGTGCATGGTACATCATTTCCCTTCACCCCTTCCCCCTTTTCATTTCCCCTCCAACTCTTGTCATTTCACCTCCCATAGGTTATAGAAAACTCCTTCATTTATACATTGTATTTACACACAAACAAAGTACATAACATAAAGGTTAGAAAATCAGAAAAAAAACAAGTGAACAAGAAGGAAAAAAAATCAAGAAAATATCAAGGGAGGAAGGAGAACAAGAAAATTAGGGAACACTAAGGAGCAAGGGTGGTTGTAGCAACCGAACCACAATCTTTTTCACACTTACAAGGTGAGTTTTCTCACTCAGAAATTCTTGGTAACATCCTTTATTTTAAGTTCAATACATGTTAGAATAAGAATTGAGTGTTGAAAAGAAATATTGAACTTTTGATTGTTTAGACAACTAGTTGCGTCATGAACTTTACGAACTGTTCTCACTGAGTTATAACTGTTAGAATTTGATGAAATTCGGAGGAGTGGTACACCTATCTAATATGATCATATAGAACCAAAAATGAGGTAAAATGGACGTACGGTTTGAAAGTTATCATAGTTCAACGTTCCTGCCTTAGATTTGGTCGAAATTCGGAAAGGCATAATTACGGCTGTTTTTATTGAGATTTACTTATTAGAATTATATGAAAATTTACATGGTTGTAAATATCTCTGTTACGGACAGATATATATAAATATTTATTAAAACGGACTTACGAGTTGAGAGTTATTGTAGTTTGAAGTTGCTGCCTCGGATTCGTCGGAATCCAGAAGGGCAGGATGTTGAAACGTAAAACTGTACTAATCTGTGGGGAATATGAAAATTGTTTCTAAATGAAAGTTCTAGATCTCTTTGTTGTGGACATTTTGAGACCTTACGGGGGTCTATCCGACTTACGGATTGAGAGTTATCGCTGTTTAAAGTTTCTGCCTCGGATCTATCGAGATCCAGGAAGGGCAGCGAATAAAAGTGTAAAACTGTACCAAATGGTACAGAATATGAAAGGATGGTTCAAATGGAGACGTGTAGCTCTCTGTTCTCATCGTTTTGAGATTTTATGGGGCTTGAACGGGTTTACAGATTAGGAGTTATGACTATTCTAAGATTGGGTGTTGTTTAATAAAAATTCTGCCGAAACAAATTTTATGTGGCTGTTTTGAGGATAAATTTGTGTTAGTTACCCAAAGTAGTTTTAAATGAAATTTGGTACAGAGAAAGATCCCCGTCTTACCTTAGCTTCCGCTTGAGAAACACCTTAGTTGGAGTTATGGTTAAAA
The DNA here is from genome assembly GCA_029844215.1 of Przewalskia tangutica. Lineage (NCBI taxonomy): Eukaryota > Viridiplantae > Streptophyta > Magnoliopsida > Solanales > Solanaceae > Przewalskia > Przewalskia tangutica. Next base: position 27,721,580 of record CM056736.1, on the reverse strand, counting down.
AGTTATAATCGTTACAAGTATGAATGACAGAATGTTGGGAAAGAGAATATTATTTATTCGATCTTCTGAAAAATATGAAAAGTGAATACGTGTTCACATAAATATATAAATATAAACATAATGGATCGGGTTGCACGCCGCAACAAAACGTAAAGTGAATACGTGTTCACAAATACGTAAATATAAACATAATGGATCGGGTTGCACGCCGCAACAAAACGTAAAGTGAATGCGCGTTCACAAATACGTAAATATAAACATAATGGATCGGGTTGCACGCCGCAACAAAACGTAAAGTGAATACGTGTTCACCAATACGTAAATATAAACATAATGGATAGGGTTGCACGCCGCAACAAAACGTAAAGTGAATACGTGTTCACAAATACGTAAATATAAACATAATGGATCGGTTGCGCCGCAACAAAACGTAAAGTGAATACGTGTTCACAAATACGTAAATATAATGGGTCGGGTTGCACGCCGCAACAAAACGTAAAGTGAATACGCCGCTCACAAATACGTAAATATAATGGGCCTGCCGCCGCAACAAAACGTAAAGTGAATACGCGTCACGAATACGTAAACATAATGGATCGGGTTGCGCCGCAACAAAACGTAAAGTGAATACGTGTTCACAAATACGTAAATATAATGGATCGGTTGCACGCAACAAATATGAAAGATTAATACATGTTCACATATATATAAATATGACAGTGAATACGCTGCTCACAAATATATAAATGTAATAAACATGTGGAAATGCAGGGAATGTCTTAACGTATAATACGAGATAAAATGAAGTGTTAGTTAAACCAAGAATTTCCTATGAGGAGTTGTTGCATATTTAAAGATGTTGTAACTCGATATGTTTTTGCAATATGCTTATTACGTTATAATGTGATTGCACTTGGAATATTGTGGTGTTACTTTGAATTGCAGGTGGTTCTCACCACTCTGTATGGTAGGTGACTTTATTTAACATGTTTCGTGAAAGCGTGATAGAGAAAGGCTCCACGCCAAGGCTAGCGATCGTCCCAGCCTCTTTTCATACCAAGTCCATTGTTTCGCTTGGTACTCCAGTTCGTAATGTCGCCCAATGTCTCGATATGCCCGTGGAATGATCTCCTTCCAACTTAAAATAATCTTTGTCAAGATGTCTATGTAGAAACAATATTTGCACGCACGTGGGCTCGCGTATGTTTTTTCATATAAAGTCATAAACATATTTCTTTATTGTTATTTTTATTAATCGCCCGTATTTGAATATAAGTTCAAATTTCTAAATAAAGAGAATTAAATGGTGCTCCTGGTGGAAAATAATTGTCCAGGTGCCATCACGCCCTAAGTAAAGACTTAGGAAAAGTCGGGGCGTGACAAGTTGGTATCAGAGCTAAACCAGGTTAAGAGATTCTAGGAAGTTTTCTTCGAGTTGGGTGTTTGAACGGTTACTTATTGCGACGGTGCGCGCCACCTTAGTAATAAGTGAACGGAATAACATCCTAAAGTTTCCTTCTTTCGTACTTTTCTCGTGCCTACCTCGAGTCTTTTCAAAGACTTGATTTCTCGTACTACCTCCTTCACACGTTAGAAAAGGGATTGTACAACGTTATAATCGACTAATATGATTTGTGTAGATGGCGATTATAAGGCGAGTTCCAACAAAAAGGGAAGTACTCATGGAATGCATAAAGGAAATGAGAGCTCGAGGAGTTCATGCGTCGCAAGATGGACTCGTAGGTGATTTTGATGAGTACATTGATGACACAATCGTACTATGTACATATTTGCTTAGACTAGAAGGAAAAGGCGTTCATACGACCGACCTTCTTCAACTTTCCAATTGGAGTCATACTACGGATAATAGTCAATTCCGCCCCGTAAAAGTTTCATTCGCATTCGTAAAGGCAAGGATGCTAAGAGAAGATATTACGTAAAATTCATTGCACCAATTTCTGCATTATGTAAGAGTAGTAAGGTATAAAATGAACTATATGGAAAGAGAAGCAAAAAGGAAGGTTCACAGGAGTTGAATGCCAACCTGCAGAATAGACGAATCATGCGGTTAAGCCCTTTAGAACGCGTGATAGTAGGTGTCTGCTCCAAAGACAGGGCTATAGCGGGTTGCACAGTGGCAGAGTTGACCTGATGTGATGTATTGTAGTCATGACATTGTTATTTTAAAATATGATGAATGAAGTGCTATGAATACAAGAAAGAAAGGATATGTTTTATTAAATTATTTTTCTTGTTGGCATATTGTGGTGTTGCATGCTTATGAACTATAAGAAAATTTAGAGCTAGAATAGACATTCCGTCTTCTAAAATACGAGTGTGTTTGTCTTCACGTAAAATGGTGAATTCACAAATCCCGGGCTCAAGAGGAGGTTCATCACGAAGCTCATGTACCTCCGCTGACGTAGTGGTGTCCAAGGAGCGAGAAAATGTCGGAGAAAATGTTGAGAGAACGAGAGTCAAATGGCCCAAGAAACGGTGGGACAAAAACTAGATAGACTCATAGAGTTAATGACACCGCAGCCCCACACATGGTTCCGCCCGCACCTAGTGTCTCTCGCCATAGCCCCAACTGTAACCACACGGCCCAGTGGACCGATTGCATCGCACTACGCATCGGGAGTGTAGAATCCCAAGCGACTGAGCAGGCTACGGCAAATTTTATGAGGCAAGAGAACCACCGCACTCGGGAAGGACCCCAAGGCCGACCCGATGGTATTCCTCGATGAAATTGAAGACTTAATGTTCACATTGGGACGCGTGGAGACGCAGGGCGCCAACTTGGTAGCGCACGACTAGTGGATGATGCAGGGGTGTGGTGAAGGAATTTTAGGAAAAATCGCCCCGATGTCACCACCAATGACTGGGAGGGTTGAGCGGCATTCATCGAGAAGTTTATGCCTATACGCCGCAAGGATGCGCTTAGACGGAGTTTGAACAATTGAAGCAAGGTGACCGCAGGTACAAGAATATGATACAGTTCGTGAGGTTATCGCATACAACACACATGTCGCCCCTACGAAATGGATGAGTCAAGCGATTTGTAGAGGTTTAAACCCAACATAGCAGAGAAGTGGTGGCGTTAGCCAACGATCGAACTTATCTTCGGGATTGTCGATATGGCTTTGAGGGTAGAAGGTTTCGCTAAAGCAAAAAGAGAATATTCGCAGAAGAGATTTGGACGCCGTGATCATTTAATCAGAGTCAAAATCAGAAGCAGGATTTTAGTAAGGGATCTTCAGGACCGAACCAATCTTTGGGTCAGACTTATTTCAAGCCTAAGGGGCACAGTTGGTATAATTACCAAGGTAGCAAGGACAAGGCCACCAACCCTAACACAGGAGGTGACAAACCGATTTGTAAGATTTGTCAAAGAAAACACACCGAGAATGCCTGGCCTAACGAAGACATGTTATAATCATGGAGAGTCGTGCCACTATGCCGTAGATTGCAAGAAGAGGACCCAAACTCAATATATTCAGTGAGGTCAAGCAACCACAACCGCCAGTGGGAAATCGTGAAACCAACCCCGCCAGAGTCGTGAGGTCAACAACCCAACAATTTAATCGGCCACGCTTTGCCCTGCAGGAATGGCGTAAGCATCTAATGCGGTGGTCACGGTATTTTGCTAGTCTCGAGTATTCCTGCATTTGTATTATACGATCCCGCCTACATTTTCATATGTGTCAATGAGCTTTGCTAAGAATTTACATGTAGAACCTTCTTATTTAAGTGAACTGTTGAGGTTATGACACCGCAGGGCCTCAATTGGGCCTCTCGTGGTAAATAATTTTCCATTAGAAGTGAATGGCAGGAACAATGGTAACCTAGTACTACTTGATATGGTAGACTTCGACGCCATTTGGGTATGGATTGGTTGTCGGCATGTTATGCCATGTTGGATTGTCGACGAAAGATAGTGAGATTAACTTTTTCCGGAGAACCGTAAGTTGTTATAAGGGTAGGGTTGGAATATCCTCGTGTCGCTTTATTTCCTACCTTGGGGCTCAAAAGTTATCGAGAAGTCATAGAGTGAGTATGATATCCGCTAATATAGTGGATACCCAAAAAGAATCATCACGCGAATGATGTTCCTATTGTTCAAATTTTCCGAGGTTTTTCCTGAAGATCTTCTGTGCCTTCCTCCTGATAGAAGTGGAGTTTGCTATGTAGTTAATTCCGTACAAGACCCATTTCTATTCCTCCATATCGAACGGCCCCACCGAATTGAGGAGTTAAAAGAACAATTGAAGGATCTTCGGATAAAGGCTTTATAAGGCCTAGTGTTTCTCCTCGTGCACCACTCGCTTGTGAAAAAGAAAGACGGATCGCTCCGAATGTGCATCGATTATCGGCAGCTTAATAAGGTCACGATCAAGAACCGATACCCATTACCAAGAATCGATGATCTTTTTGACCAACTTCAGGGAGCTAGCTACTTTTCCAAGATTGATCTCCGTCGATATCACCAAATGAAAATAAATCCGGATGATATATCCAAAATGCCTTTAGACCCGACACGCCATTATGAGTTCTTGGTCATGTCTTTGGGTTAACCAATGCCCCAAAGAACTTTTATGGATTTAATGAATGTAATCTTCAAACCATTCCTAGATTTGTTCGTGATTGTGTTCATAGATGATATCCTAATCTACAGTAAGAGTGTTGAAGAACATGAAGAGCATCTGAGGTTAGTGCTTCAAGCCTTGAAACAGGAGAAACTATATGCTAAATTTTCAAAGTGAATTTTGGTGGAAAAGGTAGCCTTTTGGGCCATGTCAGGTCAAGGGATGGAATTATGGTAGACCCCGTAAGATAGAAGAAGAAAGAATCGCCAAACCGACCACCCGGCAGAGGTTAGAAGTTTCTTGGGTTTACCGGGTATTATAGAAGATTCGTAAAGGTTTTTCTAGTCTCACGCTCCTTTGACCCGTTGACTCAAAAGCGGTTAAGTACCAGATGGTCGAAGCATGTGAGGCAAGTTTTCAGAAACTAAAGGAATTGTTGACTATCGCACTGGCCTTAACCTTACCATCCGGACAAGGAAGGGTTCACGCCTATCGCGACGCCTAGAGTTGGGTTAGGATGTGTCTTGATGCAGCTTGGAAAGGTTATCACGTATGCATCTAGACAATCAAGATACATGAGAAGAATTACCCAACTCATGACTTGGAATTAGTGCGGTGGTGTTTGCCTTACGAATATGGAGACATTATTTGTATGGTGTGCATGTGGATATATTTACAGATCATAAGAGTTTGCAAGACATAACCACGCAGGCGATTTGAATCTCCGACAAAGAAGATGGTTAGAGTTGCTTAAGGATTATGACCTTAGTATTCTTTACCATCCTGGGAAAGCCAACGTGGTGGCTGACACACTCAGTAGGAGATCAATAGGCAGCTTGGCCCATTTGGAAATACAAAAGAGGGTATCGTCGAGGTACAAAGATCGGGAAACCTCGGTTAGCTTAATCGAGATCGCGGGTAGGGTGGTAGTATATGATACCTCGCATGCCCTAGCTTCGTAAATAAAAGAAAGTCGTTTGAGGATACGAGTTTGTTGGATTTCGGAGAGAATCCAACAGGAAAACCTTCACGCCATATCGGGAGATAATGGCGGAACCCTTCTATAAGGGTAGGTTATGTGTTCCTAAGGTAAAGGATCTAAGGAGGAAAATCGTAGATGGGGGTCACAACACAAGATATTCCATTCATCCAGTGGTCAACAAAATGTATCAGACCTCAAGGCAAATTGCGTGGGACGGGATGAAGAAAGACGCCATGAGTTTGTCGGAGATGTCTTATATATCGCCAGTGAAATCAACATCAAAAACCCGTGGATTACTTCAGACATCGAGTCCCCATGTGGAAACGGGAGGCGATTCATATGGATTTTTTAACCGGTCTACCAAAACTCGAGAAGCGGTATGATTCTATTTGGGTGATTGTTGATCGAACACAAAGTCAGCCCATTTCTTACCTGGCCAAGACTACGACGCGCACCACAAGACGCACAGATTTATTTGAAGGAGATTGTGCGCGATACACGGTATCCCCTTACAAATTATTTCAGATAGGCTCACCACCTCACACTTTTGGCAAAGTTTCCAGCAGGTCTCGACAAAAGTTAAGTACGGCTTTCCACCCGCAAACAGATGGGCAGGTTGAGCGAACAATTCAAACACTTGAAGACATGTTGCGATCTTGTGTGTTAGATTTTCAGGGAAGCTAGTTGGACCATCTATGTCTAATTGAGTTCGCCTACAACAATAGTTTTCACTCTAGCATACAAAGGCCCCGTTTGAAGCATTATATGGACGAAAATGTAGGTCTCCACTTGGATGGTTCGAGGTGGGTGAGACACAATTGTTCGGACCTGAAGTCATTCAGGAAACAAATGATAAGGTACAGATGATTCGGGAGCGGATCAAAACAAATCATACCGGCCATAAGTCCTATGCGGATCATCTAAAAGAGATCTTGAATTTCAAGAGGAGAAAGTATTTTTAAAAGTGTCCCCAATGAAGGGAGTGATGTGTTTTGTAAGAAAGGGAAATTGAGCCCAAGGTTTATTGGGCCATATGAGATCTCATAAGAGTGGGAATGTGGCTTACGAATTAGCACTTCCACAAGAGTCGAAAGCAGCATCCTAGATTTCATGTGTCAATGTTACGAAAATACTTGCATGATCCAAGTCACGTCATCTTTCCCCAGGATATAGTTCTTAATAAAGAGCTTCAATATGAAGAGGCTCCGGTAGAAATACTTGACAGAAAGGTCCAACGCCTTAGAAATAAAGATATTGCTTCCGTGAAAGTCCTATGGAGGAATCACTCCACAGAGGAAGCCACCTGGGAAACTGATGAGGCGATGAAAGTCAAATATCCATTCCTATTTGACCAAGGTAATAAAAAAAAATGCGTTACATAGTACTTCATATGTGTGTCATTTGTGTGTCTATATGCATGTGTTATAACCTTATTCTCATTCGAGGACGAATGCTTCTTAAGGAAGGGAGAATGTGAAGCCCCAAATTTGTTACAATAACAATAAACATTATTGTGTCTATGTGATTATGTTACGACCTTATTCACATTCGAGGACGAATGTTGCTTAAGGAGGAGAGAATGTAAAATCCGGAAAAAAAAATATATAGTTGTGGTTGGATAATAAAAATATATATATATAAGAAAACAAAGAATAAATTGCATGAGATAGAGTTAGTGTTAAAGTTGGATAAAAAGATAGAGGAAATGAAAATAAGAAAACAAAAAAAACAAAAGAAAAAAAAGAAAAAAAAAACATGCAGAATACGTGCATGGTACATCATTTCCCTTCACCCCTTCCCCCTTTTCATTTCCCCTCCAACTCTTGTCATTTCACCTCCCATAGGTTATAGAAAACTCCTTCATTTATACATTGTATTTACACACAAACAAAGTACATAACATAAAGGTTAGAAAATCAGAAAAAAAACAAGTGAACAAGAAGGAAAAAAAATCAAGAAAATATCAAGGGAGGAAGGAGAACAAGAAAATTAGGGAACACTAAGGAGCAAGGGTGGTTGTAGCAACCGAACCACAATCTTTTTCACACTTACAAGGTGAATTTTCTCACTCAGAAATTCTTGGTAACATCCTTTATTTTAAGTTCAATACATGTTAGAATAAGAATTGAGTGTTGAAAAGAAATATTGAACTTTTGATTGTTTAGACAACTAGTTGCGTCATGAACTTTACGAACTGTTCTCACTGAGTTATAACAGTTAGAATTTGATGAAATTCTCTAATATGATCATATAGAACCAAAATGAGGTAAAATGGACGTGCGGTTTGAAAGTTATCATAGTTCAACGTTCCTGCCTTAGATTTGGTCGAAATTCGGAAAGGCATAATTTTTATTGAGATTTACTTATTAGAATTATATGAAAATTTATATATAAATATTTATTAAAACGGACTTACGAGTTGAGAGTTAGTGTAGTTTGAAGTTGCTGCCTCGGATCGCCGGAATCCGGAAGGGCAGGAATATGAAAATTGTTTCTAAATGAAAGTTCTAGATATCTTTGTTGTGGACATTTTGAGACCTTACGGGGGTCTCCCGACTACTGGATGATCCAGGAAGGGCAGCGATAAAAAGTAAAACTGTACCAAATGGTACAGAATATGAAAGGATGGTTCAAATGGAGACGTGTAGCTCTCTCTTCATCGTTCTTTGAGATTTTATGGGGCTTGAGCGTTAGGAGTTATGACTATTCTAAGATTGAGTGTTGTTTAATAAAAATTCTGCCGAAACAAATTTTATGTGGCTGTTTTGAGGATAAATTTGTGTTAGTTACCCAAAGTAGTTTTAAATGAAATTTGGTACAGAGAAAGATCCCCGTCTTACCTTAGTTTCCGCTGAGAAACACCTTAGTTGGAGTTATGGTTAAAAAGTTATAATCGTTACAAGTATGAATGACATAATGTTGGGAAAGAGAATATTATTTATTCGATCTTCTGAAAAATATGAAAAGTGAATACGTGTTCACATAAATATATAAATATAAACATAATGGATCGGGTTGCACGCCGCAACAAAACGTAAAGTGAATACGTGTTCACAAATACGTAAATATAAACATAATGGATCGGGTTGCACGTCGCAACAAAACGTAAAGTGAATGCGCGTTCACAAATACGTAAATATAAACATAATGGATCGGGTTGCACGCAACAAAACGTAAAGTGAATACGTGTTCACCAAGACGTAACTATACACAGAATGGATAGGGTTGCACGCCGCAACAAAACGTAAAGTGAATACGTGTTCACAAATACGTAAATATAAACATAATGGATCGGGTTGCACGCCGCAACAAAACGTAAAGTGAATACGTGTTCACAAATACGTAAATATAATGGGTCGGGTTGTACGCCGCAACAAAACGTAAAGTGAATACGCGTTCACAAATACGTAAATATAATGGGTCGGGTTGCACGCCGCAACAAAACGTAAAGTGAATACGCGTTCACGAATACGTAAACATAATGGATCGGTTGCACGCCGCAACAAAACGTAAAGTGAATACGTGTTCACAAATACGTAAATATAATGGGTCGGTTGCACGCAACAAATATGAAAGATGAATACATGTTCACATATATATAAATATGACAGTGAATACGCTGCTCACAAATATATAAATGTAATAAACATGTGGAAATGCAGGGGAATGTCTTAACGTATAATACGAGATAAAATGAAGTGTTAGTTAAACCAAGAATTTCCTATGAGGAGTTGTTGCATATTTAAAGATGTTGTAACTGATATGTTTTTGCAATATGCTTATTACGTTATAATGTGATTGCACTTGGAATATTGTGGTGTTACTTTGAATTGCAGGTAGTTCTCACCACCCAGATGGTAGGTCGACTTTATTTAACATGTTTCAGAAAGGGTGATAGAGAAAGGCTCCACGTCAAGGCTAGCGATCGTCCCGCACCTCTTTTCATACCAAGTCCATTGTTTCGGCTTGGTACTCGTCCAGTTCGTAATGTCGCCCAATGTCTCGGGATATGCCCGTGTGGAATGATCTCCCTTCCAACTTAAAATAATCTTTGTCAGTATGTCTATGTAGAAACAATATTTGCACGAGCATGGGCTCGCGTTATGTTTTTTCATATAAAGTCATAAACATATTTCTTTATTGTTATTTTTATTAATCGCTCCGTATTTGAATATAAGTTCAAATTTCTAAATAAAGAGAATTAAATGGTGCTCCTGGTGGAAAATAATTGTTCAGGTGCCATCACGCCCTAAGTAAAGACTTAGGAAAAGTCGGGGCGTGACAATAGGAAAGTGAATGATGCCCCCATTTCCGTATGTACCCGGAGATGGCATCCGTAAGAGGGGCAAACTGCCCTACCGAAACCGAGAGCGGAGCCAAAGGAACACCTAGGTAACGTACGGGAAATGACCCCTCCGAAAATCCAACCCTGTCAATGATCATGTCTCGGCTAATACCGTGTACTCCTGCCAAATAAATAGAAGATTTGGCAGGGTTCAGGGATAATCCAGATACCGCCTCCAAGTTCTCAAGGCTCTCCATAAGTACCGCAACCGACGTAGCACCCCCCCTGGCAAATAACATGAGATCATCCGCAAAGGCAAGATGTGTAATGCCCATACTGCCACACTTAGGATGAAAATTGAACCCGGAGTTTGTAGTCTTCAACCTCAGCATCCTAGAAAAGTACTCAATACAAAGGATGAACAAAGTAGGGGACATAGGATCACCTTGCCTCAGACCACGTTCACCTTTGAAATAGCCGTGTAGTTCACCATTTATGGATATAGAAAATGATGGCGTAGTGACGCACTCCATGACCCATCTCACAAATCTGTCCGGGAACCCAAGACCACGTAAAATCGAATCCAGAAACCCCCAAGATACCGTGTCAAATGCCTTGCGGAGATCAACAATTAGCATACACCTAGTCGAAGTCCGCGTCCTGTTGTACCCCTTCACGAGCTCCTGAGCAATGAACACATTGTCCACCAAGTTCCGTCCTTGCACAAACGCACCTTGGCACTCATCCACAATAGTGGGCATAAAGGCGGACATGCGATTTGCAAGAATTTTTGTATTAATCTTGTAAACCACATTAGTGAGGCCAATTGGACGGAAGTCACTAACCTTCGGATTTGTATCTGTCTTCGGAAGAAGAGCAATGATGGTGTGATTCAATTGTTTCAATAGGACCCCCGACGAGAAGAACTCCCGAACACCCCGAACTACATCCCGGCCGACCACCTCCCATCGTGACTTAAAGAAAGCCAAAGAAAAACCATCCGGGCCCGGAGCCTTGTCATTGCCTATATCAAATAACGCATCATGAACCTCCTTCTCAGTCACGGCCTGCAGTAGAACATCACGGTCATCATCACCAAGTTTCGGCCCCGAATCAAGGACAGCAGGGTCAATAGGCTCGGAATTCCGCGGAGTACCAAGCAAGTTCTTGTAGAAATCAACAAGCATATCCGCCACTTCCTCGTGAGATGAAGTGCACGTGCCATCCTCCTTAACAAGATAAGAAATAGCACTCCTCACATTGTTCGCCTTAATCATGCTGTGAAAGTACTTGGAGCTTCTATCACCTTCCACCAAGTGCCTACACCTAGCCTTTTGTTGCAAGAAATGCCTTTCTGCTTCAAGTAATGACGCGGCTTTAGCTCTCAAATCACCAACCTTAGCTTTCAAATCTTCATTCAACGGATCATTCATGTGCTCATCTACAGCTTGCTTGAACTCCAAATTTGCCGCATTGGCCTTTTGAGCGATACCTCCAAAAGCATTAGCATTCAATTCCCGTATCGGCTTCTTCAACGACTTTAACTTTGTAGCCAACCCAGATCGAAAGCGCCCCATCCACATATTGATTCCAACAGAGTCCAAAGATGCTATCAAAAGAAGGACGTAAGCCACATATTTAGAAACTTAAACGGACGACACCGCGTAAGACGTGATCACTAAGTTATCACGGGCAACGGTCCAAACCTGCCCATGGGCAAATAAGTGGCTGATCAATCCAAGCTTAAATCACTCCAATACTGATTCATCAAGACCCTATCCAGTTTAGACCAAATGGCACCATTCGTCCAAGTGAAGTACGACCCTGAAGCAGGAGCATCGGAAAGTCCATGTGCCAGCATAAAGTCACCAAGATCTTTCAGAACATAGGCCGAGAGGGGCGGACCTCCTACCTTGTCCTGAGTAGAGCAATAAGAGTTAAAGTCACCTAGAATCATCCATGGCTCAACAATACCTGTTCCTAGCTGAGTAAGATGATCCCATAGCTTCCTCCGTCCCGTAACACTATACACCGGATACACAAATGTGGCAAAGAACGATACCTGAGTCACGGTACATCGTGCGTGAACATGGACATGCTGCGAGTCCATACCAATCACCTCACAGCTTACTCTGGACGGATCCCAAAGTAATAGCATTCTACCACCATCAATGAAGTCAATGTTCGAACAGGACTTCCAAGCGGGAAATCTTTGAGCAGGAAAAGTCTTAAGTCTTGCTCGAGTGAACTTAGTCTCAGTCAGACACCCTATAGCCACCGAGTGTTGCTGAGCAAGCCTACACACTAGAGATTGTGTGGCTGCCCTATCCAGGCGTCCGCAAAGACCCCGGACATTCCAACATAGTACCTTCATCTAGAAACCGAGGAGGATACGGATCCTCCGCGCCCTGAGCTGACTGCCCTGCCCCTATACTTCTTGGAAGTGACTTCTTGCCACCCCTCCTTCTCCATATTACCCTGTCCACAAATATCCATGCCCGTCGCACCTTCCCTGGCTTCGGATCTGTCTGTAGTAACCGGGCTAGAGGGTATGTTAGAGCCCCCTCTGGCCTGGTCCATAACCACCTTCTCTTGACCCCTAACACCGCTACCAGAGGCATTAGTAACATTCTGTCCACGTACAACCCGCGAGCTAGCATTACTCTTCTGACCCGCCGGCAATGACTTGTCTAAACTCGGAGCTTTGCCCTCACTTCCGGAAGTATGCTGCTGATTCCGGACTTGCGGGGCAGTCCTAATAGCCACTACATTCCCTGAACTCTGTGGTATGAAGAGAGGGTTCAAGTGTAGTGACCCTGCATTGGCTACAACCTCCATTCTGCCCGTGTCTGCCCCAACACTTGTACGATTTTTCAAACTCTGTGAGTGAACAACTTCCGCAGGCTCATCCTCCTTTGACAGCTTCTTGCACTTCAAATGGTTATGTCCGAACATAGAACAGTGATAGCAATAGTCCGGATAATTCTCATACTTAACCTTCTGAACGTACCTCCTATTATCCGGCAAACAAACACCAAATTCCATCACGGGCTCCTTGCTCACGTCAATTTCAATCAAAGCACGTGCATAGTTCATCTTTGTTCTGTCCTTAGTAAACCGTCCGTATACAGCGTGTATCTATACGCGAGGCAATTTTTCTAAGTCCTAAGCACTCCAAACCGATAGTGGTACATCCTCACTCTACCTGCATCGAATGTTTGTGAACATATCGTCGGTAAGCAACGTGCCTTTCTCAACCAGTTTCAGCATCAAAGTCTTGCCATAAACCATATATGGCCCCCCGTGGAATACCTTGATCATATCCTCCTCCTGCATGAACCGAAAGATAGTCCAACTCGCTCAGAAGGTATGATTATACACTTAACTCCCATTTCTTGACAATGGAGTTAAGTGCATCTCTCGCCGAAACGGACTCAGGAAGATCCAACGAGACAACGGCCCCAAGTTTCGGCAAAGCGGAACTTCATCGCTGGTGTCCAAATTTAACATCATCATCCTTCTGCTCAATGAATTGAAGCTTCATACCCTTCTCCTCTAACCTTGAACCCGCAAACATACCGACATACGTTTTCTTTACCTTGCTAGCATCTCCGTCAACAGTAGCCTTGGGAACACTCGTCGAATCTATAGCCATATCAGTGAGTTGATCATCCTTATTATGTGAAGAATGACCCACGTTCTGCCCCTGGGCTTGAACCGACCCGCCACGACCCGCCTGACCCGAAGTGGGCCCAATGGGGCCGAAGCGGCCCATAGCTGCCTTCACCGCGTTGGGCCCAAGACCAGTGGCATCCCGCCCCGACCCAACCCCCTTCCCCGCCTGCATCCATCACCCCTTCCCCGGTCTCGTGACCGACCCGCTTCCACCGCTCGACCCACCTCGCCCACGAACACCGTGTGGGCTGATTTCATCCGCAAGCCTGGGCCCATTAACCTTATCACTCCGCTCCAGCCCAACACCATTTCCCTGGCCCAAACACACCCTACCCGACCCGTGACTACCCTCCTGCCCCGAAATCACTCCTGGGCCCACAGCATGGCCCGCTCCTAACCCTAGGGTTTCTGCCGCCGCCGCCTCAAACCCTAGGGTTTCCGACGCCGCCGCCACCTCACCAACACCACTTTCCGTCGGTCTTGCACCGGCCAATTCAAGAATTGCATTCTTGATGCTTGAATCAATCAATTCACCATTGCCATTGATAGGAACGTTAATGGCATCCATACTTGCAATATTTCCCGTGATTGCACCTTCACCGTGAACGTCGAGGTTGTCCACGCTTCCATTCACCACCACAACTTCCGTTCCTTGAAAATTTTCATCATGAGCTGCCGGAGCAGTCATGCTACTAGACGAGGCAAAACTAGGGGCAAACACCACCGGCGCAGTCACCGTCATCGTGGAAAGATCGCGATTTCGGGCTACACCTTCAACCATGTTATTGACGTGCATGGTTTCGACGTCTTTACCCCATTCATGTATTATCTTGATGGTATTATCATCAACAACTTTCTCAAGAACAACTCTTCTTTCCGGCGCAACATGCACCATGACCGTCGGATCCGCGACTCCAGGCACCAAATTCTCACCCACAATCACCGGATATGTATTCACCTTTTTCTTCTTCTTAATGGACTTCACCTTCATCGACGTACCCCCATCAATAACACCGGAAGCACCCTTAGTCTTGCCCATGACATGAGACAAGGCAAGAACGTAACAATAATTCAACTACGGATCCAAAATAGAACGAGAATGCCCAAATCTTGAACTTCTTGAATTATCTAGTGATTATCACGGCGAATATTGTTAGAATGGACAATAAACAACGTAAATAACCACAAAATAAACTTCAAATAGCCGAACCAACCAAGCAAGAAACCGTGTTCTTGACTTCTTGAAATAATTCTTGAGTCTTGAATTATTTCTTGAATCTTGAACACCTAACAACCACAGAAATCTCAAACAACAACAAGGACAATATTAAGCACTTTTGAATCTTGAAACTTGGCCGAAATCTTGAACCCTAAAACTCAAAATTTCCGCCGCAAACCTCACCAAAAACGCGTCCAAAACGTGACCCAATTAGACAAGGAAAATTCTATCAATCTACACGCATTCAATCCCGTGATGAAGGGAAGGAAAACATGAAGATTACGTGACAAATTGAGTAGGAAAATCAATTGGAAGAGACAATTTCGTGTAAGCCCTAGCCGAAACGTTGAGAGCGTTTAGGTCTAATGAGAGGAACTTCTCTCTAACTTACTGAACGTAACTGCTTCTTTAGTTGGTGGTTAGTTGGTTCTTCAGTTGGGTCTGTTGGAAGTACTTCTACACAATCATAAATCGTTTCTACAAGTGTTTTACAACCGTCTACTTTAATAGTTGGATTTTAATACAACACCAAGCAATATAAATAGTGGGATAGGAAAAAAGTATTTTTTTTAATTTTTTAAACATTTTTCAATAGATGTCTAATAAGTTGGTTTTTGCATATATATATATATTCATTAAGTAACAAAAATATTAGAGTTATATAAAATAACATATTTGAAATAGTAGGATAATAAATACCGAAAAATTATTTAGTAGGTTGATAAAATTTCTCTAAAAATCCATGAAGTTCTAAAATTTTATCC
Source organism: Przewalskia tangutica (assembly GCA_029844215.1). Taxonomy (NCBI): domain Eukaryota; kingdom Viridiplantae; phylum Streptophyta; class Magnoliopsida; order Solanales; family Solanaceae; genus Przewalskia; species Przewalskia tangutica. Next base: position 27,706,069 of record CM056736.1, on the reverse strand, counting down.
CAATCACTATCTACAAGCATATCCCTTGGATTTTTATTATGTGCATTAAATAATAAAGTAATAGGTTGTCTGTAATCGTAAGCAATAAAGTAGTTGCTCATACAGAGAATTACACCTAGTCGAAGAATTTTCTATATGATAATCCACAATCATGACATGTTTTTTATACTCTTTGTGTCTTTGTATTTTATTACCTTTAAAAATAAAATTTATAGCAAATCGTATTTTATCAAGAATGCTTTCAAAAAGTTTTAGGCCATTATTTACAACTAAATTATAAATATGACACACACATCTTACATGAAAATTATGAGGAAAAGATGAAATCAATCTAAGTTTTAAAAGTCTTATAGCATAATCATTAGAAGTAGCATTATCTATTGTAATATGTCATAATATTATCATCAATTCCATAGTAATTACAAATTTCATTAATATTTTGTGCAATAAATGTTCCAGTGTGACTATCATCTATATATCTATATGCTAAGATTCATTTTTGCATAAATCAATTTTTATCTATCCAATGACATATTACCGTAAATAATCATTTTTGTTAGTACTACGACCTATGTCAGAAATGATACCCACTTTGTCATTAAAATGATAAAGTGCATAACGTAAATACTGTTGATATTCACTTACAAATTTAAAAACACCCCTTCTAACAATTGATCTAGGAAAACCATTAAAAGCAGGATTATATGTTTCTCTAATGTAATGAACAAAACCAGGAATGAAGGAAATGAAAAAGGCAAACCCTCCACCGCAATTAATTTTGTAATAATTTTTCCTATCTTTGTTTTTATCATATTTAGGACCAAAAATTTCCCCGTCGTCAGGTTAATTTTACCCTGTATTAGGTCGGAGACACTATGGGAACCTTGTCTCGACTCAGATGGCATTGGCAAAGACGATTTTTTAGCCTCGTATTGATTCCACCTAGCTGTGTGTTCGCCTGGTACATGTCTCAATAATCCTCTTGTCCCACCTTGACCTTTTCCGATTTTAAATCTATAAACATTTTTATAAATTTTACATCTAGCTTGTTGATTCTCTTCGTCCCTATCAAAAAAATGTTATGAACGTGATTTTTATTTTCGTTTTGCGGGATCTCGATTCATATTAGGGGGAATAGGAGGCATTCCAGTTGCAGTTTCAGGCTGAGACTCGGTATGAGCCTGAGGTTGAGGTGCATTAGTGGGTCTGTTATCTATATTATCGCCTAAATTAAAATCTGATTCATCTCCTCCATCATCTAATGGTATATCATTAAAAAAACAGTATCATCAATATGACTGAAATTAATTAAATCATCGGGACTAGCAATAGGATTACTAGAAGAAGTATTCTTACCCTTATTACTCCTACTAGTAATAAGGGAAGGAACAAATGTACCAAACACAGACGTAACGTCGATGAGTAATCGAAGTTGAAAATTAAAACTTTGCTCGATAGATGATCCTCAAGCTAGTTGCCAACTTCACTCCTAATTTTTTTACTTTGATATAATATTTAATAGTAGGAAGATTTGTACAATTCTAGAAAGATAAATTAAGAGATTAGAGAGAAGGTAGAAAGATTTGTGAGAAAAAATGAATGGGAAAATGAGTTATTTATCGTTGGAAAATAGGGTTAAAGTGTAAATATATTAACTTGGGGGTTAAAAATAAATATAAATAGGGTAAGGGGTTTATAGGGTGGGGGCAAAAAATGGTTGTTATAGCCGTTGCACAATGACCAAAATCGAAATTTGACCGTTGTTGCAACGACTATTTTTGCAAAGGGGGACGGGTCGGGACTCGCGCAGGACGGGGTCGGGATGGGGCGGGATGGGACGGACAAGACGATCCCAGGCCCCGTCCCGAGTTCGAGCCCCAACAATTATTATTTTTACTTTGGGGGATAGGGACGGGGCAAGGCGGGTAGCGGGACGGGTAGGGATCGGGCCGACCCGGCCCACTAGACACCTTAATCCTAAACTATACCCGAAATCTTAATATCACACTCAAATTATAAACGTCACCTAACAATTTAATACCATCTTGTGAGCTGATGTGACACAACAAAATATAATTAAATAATAAGAGAGTGAGTTCAAAATTAAAGTAAAAATAAAATTTATTTTTTATAAAAAGCTGATTTTACCCACCCCCAATCACCCACCTCAACCCCCAACCCCTCTTCTCCTCCATCGGAACCACCATTTCCACTAAATTAAACGAGAAAATTTCAAATCAAACTAGATATCTCATTAAAATTTGAAGCAACTTTGTTGGGTCGCGGGGTATACTATGGAACAATAAAAACAAATTGAAAGTAAAACTAAATCGAATGCCAATACAGTTTTCAAATGTCAGTGATAATGATGTCCATCACAACTGACAATACTTGGATAAAACAGAAAAACCTTTGAAGAGTAAAATGCAACGAAAATAATAAAGAACACAAATGTTTAATATTCCTTCTTGTACAATTTTACAAAATAAATTAAAAAGTTGAAGTCGCATATGACTTATGCCTGAAAATCTATCTAAATAACATCCCATTACAATTGCTTCAATGAAGAACAAATCTAGAATCTAAGCAGCAATTATAATGTTGGACAGAATGTTGTTGACACGCTTAGACAACACTTGTGATCCATTATTCTGAGATGAATTCTCGAGAGCTCTCTTGATATTTTTGCAATCTGGTTCTGGATATCGATTCACTTTTCTTCCCTCTCTATTTATAGTAGAGAGTCTTCCTTGAAAAGTGCATCGACTTGTTTTAGAGGTTGAGGAAAAGGTGGGCAGCCGATAAGGTTTGTTGGAGGAGATCATGAAGCAAAATCCTCTAACTTCTTGGACTTGTTCCCCAAGATTAGCAACAACTTTGACTTGTTCTTACCATGTTTTTCATCAGCTCCTAATCACCTTGACAAGTCACTTTTCCATCGTCGTAAAAATCCCATGAGATTTGCTTCAGTTCCCTGAAATAAGGCAAAATTGTTTTACAGAATGTTGGTCTGAATGTCGTGACATTTGTTCCAATATTTCTGAATTTTAACGTAGTACTAAAAATGATATGTTAGGTAAAATGTCACAACACCAAACCCAACATTAACATTCTCCCCCTTTTTGTCTTTCTTCACAAAACCTATTATAATTTGTGCAAGTGACTTACAACAATGTCATAGATGTTGTCCTAACATCTATGATTACAATAATGCTTCCCCTTAACCTGTGACGGCATACAAATAAACATATGTATACTAGTGTATACTACTATATAGGATTACACACAATATTAGCATAACATAGAGGTACACATCATAAAGGATTAGAAGAAATAAGAAGGTTAAGCATTCACAAATCATCACCCAGGAAAAAACAAATTGTCAGAACATTATCAATTACATCCCAAATATCCAACCAAAACAAAGTCAATTCATTAACCATTCACCAGTAAATTTCCCTTGCATATTATGCAGTAGTAGTAGCTTCCAACCGTTTTCTACTTCTACATAATTTCAACTTGCTCTCTTCTCTGCTTGGCAGTTTCAACATCTGTTTCAGCCTTTCGCGAAGCAGCTTGAGTTTATGCCTTCAACCTTATCCTTTTTAGCAGGATTTTCCTTTCAACAACTTCTTCTCTTTGCATGGAAGCATCCACAACTTCTTATGCAACAACAACTTCTCCACCTTCTCCACTTTTGCCTTAACCAGCCTCTCTCTTCTCTCCTTGCATTTGCTCCCCCTGTGTAGAGTCATCTCTCCCCTTTTGTGAAAAAAAATCAGAAGTATGAAATGGGCTCTGGCTTGAACTAGTGCATCTCTGACATTATCAAATCCAGCAATTTGTAAGTTATTTTAGTAATCTGTTCCACAAGACAATTTGTAGGCAGTACAGACTGTCTTGGAGCAGTGTTTCCCTGAATATTGGGAACATTCCTGGCAACATTTTCCCTATCTACTTCTTTTGTCCAAGGGAGATCAATCACTCTCTCTTTGCTCTTTATAATATCTTTATTGACAATGTAGACTTCATAATCTTTTCCCAAAATATCTCCTCTCAAATGCTCTAGGCCTTGGCTAGTTAGTACTTTGAAAATCAGAGAAGGAAAAGGTAGGATGGAAGTTGATTAGTTTTCTGCCAGGTTGGCAATTTGATAGAAAATTGACTTGTCTAGATCAACTTTGAATCCTTTACCAATTTTGAAGAGTAGAGAGGCTTGTTCAGTTGTGACAATTGATTCATTTAGAGAGGAAAGCCAATTGTGAATTACTATTTTGTAGAGAGTTGAAAACAGAGCAGTGAGTTTTGATGCTGGGCATCTAGGGATCCATTGTTTAAGTATACCTCCAGTGAGATATTCTATCATTATATCCCTATTTGATGTTACTCTTTCTGTTTCTGTCACTTGCTCTTCAGTAAGACCCATACATTGATTGATGACTGAAGGTGTAAATTGATAAACTTTGTTGAAGAGATAAACCTTCCCAAATTTCTTTGAGGAGGTATCCTCTATAGCAGAGTTTAAATTTTCATAGAATAACCTTACAATCTCATCAACATACAATAATATTACCAAGAAGTTGTGTGTCTTCAAGAAAATCTATCAAACCATACTCAGAACAAAAGGTAATGTCTAATTATCTTTCCGACCTAATTACTTTATTTATATAGTAATCTTATTTATCATGTTTGGCTTTAGAGTAGAATCTATCAGAGAAGGCATTTACCTCATTGTCTGTATCAGACATGTTTGGGTTGTTGGATTCTGTAATGTTGGAGAAAGTAGGAGAATGTGCCTCTTCTGATGTTGACTGAAATGTTGTCTGAGATGTTGGGGCATCTGGAGAAACATCTGGGACAACACTTGATCTTGTAAATCTGGGAACTCCTTTCGGAAGGAATTGTTTCAATGGTGTTTCATCAGGAATTTCCCTTTCTAGTGGTACATCTTGATATTCAGAAGCAGCAGTTTCCAGTAGCACATCATCAAATTCTTTAGGAGCAGCAGATTCTTCAGGTTCTCCTTGGGTTTCTTCAGAGGACAGTGATGCGCGAAAAGATGCACACTTTAACGCAAGTGCACGTTATCGTGACAAGTAATATAGTCTTGGTAAGACCGAATATCGTCCACAAGGATTAGTGTTCAAGTACCAATTATCTATCTTTTGGTATCTATTTGGTAACCGATATTGATTTTTGTTGTTTATAACTAATAATTATAAAGGCTAATTAACTATAGGTTTACTTCAGTTGTGATGAGAATAGGGCTTCCACGTATCCTCAACTATCCGCTTATGTTATTTATTAATGCAATGAATTATGGTTTTCTTCTCTTGGAGCTAGCAGGTTTACGAAATCGTTTTATATTCTCGTTAAGGATATATAAACACTCAACCCCAGTATTGCTCCTTTCTACCTTTCGGTGATAAGGATGACTCTATAGGAGGATTAAGAACAAAAACCTAGTTAACCGTCACGCACCATGCGTAAAATTAGGGTTGTTAAGCCTCTCATTAACGCTACATAAATAATTGAGGTATTTTCATCCCCAATCCAAAATATGTCTACCCAACTTACAGCATATTCACAACCTCCTCCTTTCGAAGTTTGATTAGAAATCATATAAATAATGATAATTAGTGATCAATTAATTACCAAGCATTCAAAGCAATTATTGGATAAATCTCAACAAGAAGAAGAAATACCATAGACATGCATTAATTCATAACATAAGTTTCTAGTGAATCAACATGGAAAGCCCTATAAAAGAATTAGTTCCTAGCCATTGACATGACAAGAACTAATTCAAGGTTCATCATACAAAACTGAAATAAAAGAAAAGAAAAGGAAAGAAAGTTACTAAACTATGGTCTCCAATCTTCAAGGCAAGAATCCTTGTGTTGTGCAAGAAAGAGAACCTTTAAAAACTGCCTAGGGTTCTCCTTTTATAGGCTGAAAACCGCCTCTAACTTTTCCCTGCAGGCCTGGCCCAGAAATTCGTCATTAAACCTGATTTTCCCGCGTCGGCGCCGCGGCCCTGCTTTCGGCGCCGCGACGCCGCAACTTCTGCAGTACTTCGGATGATTCGGCGCCGCGGCCCTGATCTCTGCTATGCGAGGCGCGCGTACTGGGACTTCGCGGTATTTACGGATATTGGCGTCGCGGCCTCGCTGATGGCATGTAGCGCGCGGCGCGACTGCGTTTTTGCCTCGTTCGCCACTTTCTTGTCTTTTAAGCTCTGGAACCTCCACTTTTGCCCTCTTTTAGCTTCTTTTCCGCCATTTGGCCATTTGAACCACTTTGACTCAAAAGAAAGAAAATCTATCCTAATACGACACTTATTTGTACAAAAAGGGACAAAAGACTAACTAAAAATGACTCAAAAAGTGTATATAAAATACACCGATCAAATACCCCCAAACTTAACCTTTGCTCGCCCTCGAGCAAAGATAAAAAGAAATAATTAAAGACTCAAAGAAACGAATATAAAAGACTCACTGACATTGATCACTTTTGCTGCATTGGTGTTATCTAGAAAAACATGAAGGTTAGCAGAATAATATGCAGGAACATATAACATGAAATTTTGGCACACTAAACACATTAAGCTAGATATTTCGCAAACTCATTTTTATCATGCTTAATGGAAGTCAACATACTGAATCATGCTTGTAAAATTTAAAAAACCTATGGCATTTTTACTTGATATTCTCCACTAATCCTGGATATGCATAAAAGAGATCTTCAGGACTTTAAGGGTTGTATTGTAGGCTTAGGTAGGGGTTGGTAAAAATAGGCATTTAGGCTCATTTTTGTGTACCATAAGCTCTTTAGCTTTTCCATTTTTTCCTTTTCTTTTGATTCTTTTCTTCACTTCAATTCTATCTTTCCCCTCTTTTATTTTGGGAGAGTGAAGTGTATAATAATGACAAACACCCCAAACTTAGGCTTTTGCCTATTTCTTATTACTTTTTTATTGGGGTGCAACACGTTTATTCACTCTTTTTGTCTCTTTTTTTAACACAATTTATTCCACTACTTCACATTTTTACTTATGGCACAATTTGTGGGAATATATGGTGTCAAAGAAGAAGTTTCAATATTTAGGCTCAATGGGGCTGACTAGGGATACTTTTAAAGTCAGGGATAGAAAAGAATGGTAAGAATTGGCTATCAAAGAAATGCCTGAGTCATCTCCCTAACATGCATATCCTAACTATTTCGCCTCAAATAGCAAGCAATCATAACACATAAGTATTCATCATTTAGCATGCACAACTCAAGCAAGAAACTCCAAATAGACAGATTTTGTGAGTTTTTGGCATATCTAACCTAAGTGTTTAGATAGTTATTTTTAATTCCATTACATTATTCCACCTTACTTCACTAGGTGTTTCTAGTAACTACATCATACATGATCTTTGACAGACAATTATGACTCAAAAGAAAAAAAAATTGTGACTCAAAATATATACAAAACAATAAAAAAGACTCAAACATATTATAACAATATGACACAAATAAAACACCCCCCAAACTTAAATCACACATTGTCCCCAATGTGTGTAGACTTAACGACAATAAAATAAATAAGACACTTACAGACTTGGCTAAAATGGTGGTGGTGGCGGTGGATAATGCATCGACCATTGGTTGAACAGAGAACTCATCTCGTCAAATAGCTGGTGCAACTGTTGTTGCTCCTGTCTCAATTCTTGTTGCCCTTGTCTCAACTCTTGCTGTCCATGTATCACTGTGTCAAAATGTTGCATCATCATTCTTTGGTTCTGGAGCAACTGCTCCATCATAGGCACTGAGGGTTCTGAATCTGTGGTTGGCTGGTGGCTAGGTCCTGCCGCATATTGAGCCTCTATTTCAGGCTCATCTTCGTTTATTGCGGCCTCTGCTGCTGCTGCTGCTGGTGGTTGTGCTCTTCTTCTTGCTGCTGGGGGGCTTGGGTCTGGGAAAGAGTGCACTATCCCATATGTCACAGGCAGTTGGTTTCTCTCATGAGTATCAGTGGGTAGGACTGGGACCCCATTTATGTGGCATAAATTAGTGATAAGTGAGCCATGTCTCAATCCACCTGTTGTCACCAACCTGCTGATTTCTTCAATGCTCTGCACTATCTCTTTCCCCACATCAATCGTCATCCCCCTCATAATTCCATATATCGACGATCCTATCTTACGGCACTCTGGTGAAGTGCGTGGATGGAATCACGCGGTATTGACGAAATATAGCCAACCTTGGCGCTTTGTTGGCCGTACTGCCGGTGCTCTTGACCAATTTCTTGCAATATCAAAAGCAGCCCCAGGGTAGCTCACTGTGTCTGCGACGGTGTTCCAGTTGATGTTGTTGATGCTCCTAGACCATGTTCTAAAATGACTCCAATCACTAATTCCTCCTTCAACATCAACTGTTTTTAGAGACATATTTATCGTGTCTGCCGTCACAGGCATATATCTTCCCCTCACAAAACATTTGTTGTCCGCCCTCTCCGGAAAGTTAACATAAAATTCACGCACCATCGTTGTGTTCATTGGTGCTATCTTTTCCGGATTTACAAATCTCTTCCACCCCATTATTTCAATCATTGCCCGAATGGGCTCATTAACATCCTCCTCCCCAAACGACTCCATTTGATAGTCCATTCCCCTTTCAGGGATTAAGGGCCTAGTACTAAGCTTTTTGTATCTTTGGAAGGCTTGGTAGCTAACGAACCTAGTATCATCGTATTGCGGGGCTGATGTGGATGTGGAGGCTCTTCTCTTTCTGGCGGACATGGTTAAATCACTTTGTGCAGCTTATAACTTAGTGGCACAAATGTTCCCCAACACAATCAACAATTAGCAGCTAAAACACTAACACTCCTAAACTTCAACTCTACTACCCAATACCCACACCCTCCTTGTCTACTCCTTCTCTAAACTTCACAACCAATTTTTCAGCACCCCAACTACTTCACAATGCACACTTCTCCAAACAACTACCTTCTTTAACTACTGAAAGCTTTCAAGAAAAGATGAAGATTACCTTTTTATGGTGTTCTTCAAGGTATTCTTGCTTCTAATGGTGATTTGAGGCAATGGGATGGAGTTTTGTTGGTTGAGATATTAAGGGTTTTAGGAATTTAAGAGTTTTGGTTGTGGTTGAGTTTGATTTGTGGAGGATTTGTGGGTAAATTGTGGATTTTCGTGGGTTTTGTGGAGAAGGGGGGTTAGGTTTTGGTTTTGAGATTGGGGAAAATCTGATTTCTGGGCGTCTTTTAATTTCTGGATTTCCTCTTGGATGCGACCACTGCTTTTGGCGCGGCTGATGTTCTGCACTCACTGGAATTTACTGTGCGACCACATTCTGGCGCGCGGCTAGACTTGGCAATGTTTCTGGATTTTCGGCGTCGCGGCGCTTAAACTTCAGCGCCTTTTCAGTTCTTTTGCGCGCGACCTGCTGTGGCGCGCGGCTACCCATTTTTTCTCGAAATCCTGCTGTTCTCGTTTTCGCCTTCAATTTATTGGCTTTGCACATCAATCACATCACAAACACTACCTCCGTGAGACCGTTCTTAATAAAACTACTATATTAAAGTAAACTAAATCAAAATACCTTGGGTTGCCTCCCAAGTAGCGCTGTCTTTAACTTCTTTTAGCCGGACGCAAGGTCCTTAATTCAATAAACGTGGGGTGGATCAACCCCACAACTAATCCATTTTCTCCACATTTTTCGTTTTCTTTTTCTTCTTCTCCTCTTAGCATTATCGTTAAGTGGAAATTCAGGAACACATACCTGCTTCTGTGGAGGTTCGGCAAACCATGCCTGCTTTCGTGGGCTCATCTCCCTTTGTTTGACTTGTATGGGCTCACAGGGAGGTTTGATGGTGCTGATTGCAAAGCACCTGCTCATGGTTGGTGGCTCAATGATGTGTTTAAATACTTTAAACACCATTTCTTCCTTCTCCACCCTCAATGTCAGCTCTCCTCTTTCTACATCGATCAATGCTCTCGCATGCGCGGGAATGGTCTCCCCAATATGATAGGGATTTCTGCATCCTCTTCCATGTCAAGAATGAGGAAGTCCGCAGGGAAAAAGAATTTCCCTACTTTAACAATTACGTCCTCAATCTTCCCTCTTGGATGAACCATCGCATCTGTCGGCGGTGCGAGCTCACCGTGGTTGGTTTTGCCTCATGACTCGATCGTTTAAATACCGATAAGGGCATCAGATTTATACTTGCCCCTAAATCACACAGAGCCCTGTTGCATGTCACCCTGCCAACAGTGCAAGGTAGTGTAAAGCTTCCTGGATGCTTTAGTTTTGGTGGCAACTTCTTCTGCAAGATAGCATTACACTCATCCGTTAGTGCTACCATCTCGTACTCCGCCAGTTTCTTCTTCTTCCCCAAGATCTTCTTCATGAACTTGAAATTGGAGGGCATCTGCTCCAAAGCCTCTATAAAAGGTATGTTGATATGCAGCTTCCTGAATGTCTCCAAGAATTTGGAGAATTGTTTATCAACCGCCTTCCGCTGTAATCTCTGGGGGAATGGGATCTTCTCTGCATACTCCTTCTCTGGAGTTTTCTCTACTACTGGGCTTGATTCAACCACCTTCTCTTTTTCTATCTACGCCTTTGCTCAACTCTTGGTGAGGTATTCTTTGCTCAACTGTTTACCAACAATTGTCTTGCTGGCATTGCTCCCTCGGATTTACCTCTGTGTTGCTTGGCAGTGTACCCTGTGGCCTGCTGTTTGCCTACTTTGCTAGCTGACCCACTTGCGTTTCCAAGTTCCTGAACGAGGATCTAGCCACATCCTGGCTAGTGCAGGCGTTGGTGAGTGCCAACAAAGCTGCTCTCAGCTCGTCTGGATTTTCTTGCTGAACCGGTGCATTGAACTGTTGAGGTTGTGGGGCCTGATTAAAGGGCTGCTGATTTTGGTTCTGCTGGGTTTGGTACTGGCCCCTGTATTGATTCTGCTGCCCCTTGTCTCCTCTCCATGAGAAATTTGGGTGATTCCTCCACCCTGGATTATATGTGTTGGAGTATGGATTGTTTTGTGGCCTCTGATAGTTACCCACGGCCTGACACTCTACTTGCTCTATTGGCATATTATTAGGATCAGCTGAAGGACACCTATCGAATGTATGTGGGCCTCGCGATTTCCATGACTCTTTGGCATCTGCATTCATCGATCTTTGTATGTTCTTTTGTTTTTCGCCAAAAGGGCCACTGGGCATTGGCGTGAATGGCATCTATTTCGTGGACTCCCACTGTTCTTCTCCCACTCGTCGATCTCTCTTCTATGACATGGTTGTTAGTGGCCATATCTTCTAATAACTCGTGAGCGTCGTGGGCTGTTTTCCTCATGAATGTCCCACCTGCTGCTGCATCTATAATGGTCCTGGTTGTACCGCTCAGCCCGTTATAGAAGATGTGGACCAAGTTCCACAACTCAATGCAATGGTGTGGGCATTTTCTCTGTAAATCCTTGAACCTTTCCCAAGCTTCGTATAAGGACTCTCCATCTGCTTGGTAGAAGTTATTCAACTCCCCTCTCAATTTTGCTGCTTTGCATGGGGGGAAGAATTTGGCCAAAAATTTATGTGCCAGCTCTTGCCATGTAAAAATCGAATCGGCTGGCAGGGAATTCAACCATACTTTTGCTCTATCCCTGAGTGAGGAGGGAAAAATCCTCAATCTGACGGCATCATCAGTAACGTCGTTATATCTGAAAGTTGCACATAGCTCCAAGAAATTAGCTATGTGCATATGTGGATCCTATGATGGCAGTCCTCCAAATTGCACTGTCTTTGCGCGTCATGCGAGAATCGCCGGTTTTATCTCAAAGTTGTTTGCTCCTATTGCAGGGAGCCTAATACATGTCTGTGCTCCATTCACCCTCGGCAGCACATAGTCTCTCAAGCTTCTTTCTGCTTGGACTTGAACTCTTTCCTCGACATCCATAGGTACTTGCCGAGGTATTCCTGGGTTAGGTTGATTTTCACCTAACCCTTCTCTCATCATATTGTTGTTGTTTTGAACACCGTCCATCTCTATTAAGGCTGCAATCCGCTGATTCTTTCTGTTTTGTTTACAAGTTTTCTCAATCTCTGGATTGAAGGGAACAAGAGTGTCTGTGTCTGCTCCTCTTCTCCTTCGCATAAACTGATTTCCTGAAATAGATCAAAAACAGACAAACTAATCACGGTACCTTGATTTTTGAAATAAATACAAAAAACGTAAAAATAAAATAAAATAAAAAACCAAATTAGAAATTAAAAATAGATAAACTTGATATTGAACTATGCCTAATCCCCGGCAACGGCGCCAAAAGCTTGATGCGCGAAAAGATGCACACACTTTAACGCAAGTGCACGTTATCGTGACAAGTAATATAGTCTTGGTAAGACCGAATATCGTCCACAAGGATTAGTGTTCAAGTACCAATTATCTATCTTTTGGTATCTATTTGGTAACCGATATTGATTTTTTTTGTTTATAACTAATAATTATAAAGGCTAATTAACTATAGGTTTTACTTCAGTTGTGATGAGAATAGGGCTTCCACGTATCCTCAACTATCCGCTTATGTTATTTATTAATGCAATGAATTATGGTTTTCTTCTCTTGGAGCTAGCAGGTTTACGAAATCGTTTTATATTCTCGTTAAGGATATATAAACACTCAACCCCAGTATTGCTCCTTTCTACCTTTCGGTGATAAGGATGACTCTATAGGAGGATTAAGAACAAAAACCTAGTTAACCGTCACGCACCATGCGTAAAATTAGGGTTGTTAAGCCTCTCATTAACGCTACATAAATAATTGAGGTATTTTCATCCCCAATCCAAAATATGTCTACCCAACTTACAGCATATTCACAACCTCCTCCTTTCGAAGTTTGATTAGAAATCATATAAATAATGATAATTAGTGATCAATTAATTACCAAGCATTCAAAGCAATTATTGGATAAATCTCAACAAGAAGAAGAAATACCATAGACATGCATTAATTCATAACATAAGTTTCTAGTGAATCAACATGGAAAGCCCTATAAAAGAATTAGTTCCTAGCCATTGACATGACAAGAACTAATTCAAGGTTCATCATACAAAACTGAAATAAAAGAAAAGAAAAGGAAAGAAAGTTACTAAACTATGGTTTCCAATCTTCAAGGCAAGAATCCTTGTGTTGTGCAAGAAAGAGAACCCTTAAAAACTGCCTAGGATTCTCCTTTTATAGGCTGAAAACCGCCTCTAACTTTTCCCTGCAGGCCTGGCCCAGAAATTCGTCATTAAACCTGATTTTCCCGCGTCGGCGCTACCACGCTTCGGCGCCGCGCGCCGCAACCTGCGATGCCGGATGATTCGGCGCGGCCAGTCTGTTTATGCGAGCGCCCGTACTGGGACTCTGCGGTATTTACGGATATTGGCGCGCGACCCTGCGGTATTGGCATGGCGCGCACACGACTGCGTTTTTGCCTCGTTCGCCACTTTCTTATCTTTTAAGCTCTGGAACCTCCACTTTTGCCCTCTTTTAGCTCCTTTTCCGCCATTTGGCCATTTTAACCACTTTGACTCAAAAGAAAGAAAATCTATCCTAATACGACACTTATTTGTACAAAAAGGGACAAAAGACTAACTTAAAATGACTCAAAAAGTGTATATAAAATACACCGATCAGACAGCTCAAAATCCATGTCCTTTGTGTTACTACTCGAACAGGCAGGAACCTTAGTCTCAAACCTTAATTTCTTGATGATAGGTTCTTGTTGGATAGTTCTCTCAAACATTCTGCTTGACCTTCGGGAAGGAAAGGAGGACGAATTGGTCCTCTTTGCGATTGTAGAGAAATCTAAAGTAGCATCTACATCAATAGGGTTATTATCATCCCCATGATAACTGATTTCTAAGGGTTCTTGAACTAAGATAAGAACAATAGATGTACATTGTGGTGGACATGTGCTCATAGGTGTGTTGTTGGTGGTGTTGGCAGACATAGGGGTTGACATAGAAGATGTTTCCATGGGAGAGTTTGGAGGAAAGGGTTTAGGGTTTTTTAGATTTTTGGATGAAGAGTAAAGTGATGGTTCCATCGGTTTGGTAGGGGTTTTACAGAGAATGATGTGATCTTTTCCCCTTTTTTTATTTTTACTTTTCCGGAAAAAACAAAGATGGTAAAAAAGAAGAACAAATGGGATCGATATTTATACTCTTGGCAATTTGTAAAATTCTTTATTTTTAGGTGTTTGCTTTTGATTCAAAAACTTACCCCAAAATCTTGATAAAAATAGACATCATATTTGGAATTTAATCTTATCCTATTAAGGTTTCAATTCCAATTAAAAACATGGCATAAAAATAGGGAAGATAAAAAAAATTGATTTTTCAAAAGTCAGTTACGAGCAACATCCCAACAAATATCATTATCTGAAAATGTCAGCACCAATGTTGATAACATTTTGGACAACACAAGTATTATGATTCGCAAGAATATTTCTTTTTGACAACAAATCAAGACACATTTTATATGTATTTTATGAGTTTAACAACTGGACCAATGTAACATTTTTCTATCGTGTCCTTGATCTAATCATAAAACACATACAAAATTATTTTATGTGTCAAAAATAAGAATACTTATTTAGTATTCTTATAACTCCTTTTAACCACTTGATACTCCTATAGAATAGGAACGGTATCATTTCATGGGCTTTGCCCATTTTGCACAGTTGCCAAAAATTGTAAAGGCTTTGCCTTATTTTGATACTTTCTTTTATGATATCTAATATTATCGCAGAGAACGGTATCACCTTGGAATCATGTTCTTATTGAAGGATCATGCTTGTGTGACCAAAATTAATGCACTATACAGCAACAATAATCAGATTATGATATTACATAGGTAAATGTCACACGAAATGTTAGAGACATATCAACCGACATTCACCAAAATTGCCTTTTTAGAGATTACTAAGACCAAGAGATTTTTTCAAACTAGAAAATCTCTCATGGTCCAAAGCTTTTGTAAAAATATCAGCTAGTTGATTAAGAGTGTCAACATGTTTAATTTGAACTAGCTGTTTTTCAACCAAATCTCTTAAAATGATGTCTAATATCAATATATTTTGTACGTCGGTGCTGAACTGGATTTTCGAAAATATTCATGGCACACAAATTATCACAGTACAAAACTAAGATATTATTTGAAAAATCATATTCGTCTAACATGTATCTTAGTCATATTAATTGAGAGCAACAACTTCCAGCTGCTACGTATTCAGATTCAGCAGTTGAAAGTGAGACACAATTTTGTTTACGACTATACCATGAAATAAGATTATTATCAAGATAAAAACATCATCCACTAGTACTCTTTCTATCATCTACATCACCAGCCCAATGTGGGTCACTATACCCTATTAAATTAGGATTAGTGTCCTTAGAATACCAAATTCCTAACTCACTGTGCCTACAACATATCTAATGATACATTTTATGGCATTTAAATGAGAGATTTTAGTACAGGCTTGGAACCGAGCACATACACAAACACTAAACATTATATCAGGACGACTATCAGTGAGATATAGAAGGCTACCTATCATAGAACGATACAATGTTGGGTTGACATTTTCACCAACATTATCCTTACATATCTTTTGTGACGATCCCATTGAAGTTTTCATCCGCTTTGCATTTTCCAATCCAAACATCTTAACTAGATTCTTGGCATATTTGCTCTCGGATATGTAGATTTCATCTTCACTTTGATTAATCTGCAATTCTAAGAAAAAAGTTAATTCCCCAATCATGTTCATCTCAAATGTTGATAACACTGCTTCAACAAATGTTTTTAGGTAAGACTGTGAAGTCGAACTAAAAACTATGTCATCTACATAGATTTGAGCAATAATAAAATCTACACCATGATGTTTAATGAATAAAGTACGATCAGATTCACCATGTTTAAAACCAAATTCAAGAAGAAAGTTAGTTAAACGTCCATACCATGCACGAGGAGCTTTTTTTAATCCATACAAAGCCTTTTTGAGCTTGTATACATAGTGTGAGGATTTAAGAATGCACCTTTTACATCCATTTGGTGTAAAGTAATTTTCAGAAAGCATGCAATGGCAAGAAGCAGTCTAATTGATTCAATTCTAGCCACAGGTGCAAAGGTTTTTTCATAATCGATTCCTTCAACCTGAGTATAGCCTTATGCAAATAGACGAGCTTTGTTTCTTACAACGGTTCTCGATTCATCTAATTTATTTTTTAAAATCTACTTAGTTCCAATTATAGTTGTATTATTTGGACGTGGAACTAAGTCCGAGTCTTCATTTCGAGAAAATTATTCAAGCTCTTCTTGCATTGCTTGAATCCAAAATTTATATGTAAGTGCTTTTAAAACATTCTTTGGTTCTAAAGTAGTTATAAAACAAGAAAGACTAACCTTTTGGTATATGGTATACATACACACATACCTTACCATATTTATGTAATTGAGTGGTTCTTTCTATCTTGTTCTAATTCCCTCAAAAACTCCCCCTATCACCTGACCTGTTGGATGATTTTTCTTAATCCTTGATGAAGGGTCCCTTCGAACTTGATCTAGCAATTCAGCATTTGACTCCTCATCCGCACCTTTTGTGATCTATGGTTCAGGTACATATGTTGCTTCAGATGTAGTAACATTTGGGGCAACATCTGGTTCTTCAGCAGTCTACACATTTTCCACTGAAACTATAGTGTTATTTTCAATTGCATTTCATGTAAAATCAGAAAAATCATCAAAAATAACATTTACAGACTCTTGTACAGTTTTTGTCCTTAGAGTGTACATTCAGTAAGCATGACTATTTTGGGAATAGCCAACTAAAATTCCTTTGTCACTCTTAGAGTCAAACTTTGCCAATTGATCTCTATCATTTAAAATGTAACAAATACACCTAAAACATGAAAGTAACGCAAGTTAGGTTTATTTTCATTCATTATCACATAGGGTGTCATCTTTGTTCCAGACCTTAGATAGACTCTGTTAGTGATATGATAAACAGTATTTAAGGCTTCAGCCTAAAAACGTTTTGACAGTTTTTTAAAACTCAGCATAACTCTAGCAATTTCTTGCAATGTTCTATTCTTCCTTTCTGCTACCCTATTTTGTTGAGGGGTTTTGGGAGCAGAAAACTCATGGAAAATTCCCCTTTTTCTCACAAAATTATGTGAAAGAGTTATTTTCAAATTATTTTCCATGGCCAAATCTAATCCAAAAGATAAGATAATAGAACAAGTTCATAATTCTAGAGTGCACAATCCTAAATATGTCAAAAGTTTGTGAATTTTCTTTCAAAAAATATATCCAAGAGTATCTAAAATAATCATGTACTATCACATAGGAATACCTCATGCCTCCTAAACTGTCTACCTCAATTGGACCCATAAGATCCATGTGCAATAATTGAAAACAGTGAGACGTACCTGAATGTTGTCCGTCATTCAGGACAATATTATGGGAAATACGGGTTTGCTTACATTGGAGACAATCTGCACAGACTGTTTTACCTATTTGGCTTAAGGTTGGGTAAGCCTCTTGTTGACACCCAATTTTGTCCCTCTTACGATTATTTATCGTAAAATTAAACTATTTTTAAACACCCAAAACTCTACCCAAACAATTAAATTTCCAGCCCACACCCGCTGCTCAAACCCCAGCCCAACTTCCTTTTTATCTCCTAATTTCATCCAAAACATTCCCCTGAAGCCCACAACCCAACTTCCCTTTTATCTTTTTAAATTCATGGTTGATTCCCCTTTGTTTACTCCCAAGCCCCATTCACGTCCATTTTATTTTTCTGAGGCCTATTCCCTTATTCCCCCTAAAAAAACCTAATATCAGAACCCTAACGTCTCTTTTCCCATCTTCCCAAATTTCTGAGCGCAGCAGACGATTTCCCTCTTCTCTCTTCTATTTTTGGAATGACACCAGAGCCCTTTCAACCTTGGACATAGGGTGTGCTCCATTTTCGTGTTATATCACGTGAAACACTTTGATTTGAACGATTTCGCTTTGACTGGTTTTTGAAATCTTGAGCAAAAATCCCGCTCAAAATCGAACCCTAAAATCATGCTATAAAAGCTGGCTTTCGGAGTCCATTTGAGGACAAGTTTTCGGGCCGCCATTTTTCTTCTTAAACATTCTAAAAGATTTCTTCGTTTTTCCTTCAATCTTCTTAAATACAAGCCTATAAATTCCATTTCAGGAACTGGGAGCCGCCGCCTTATTCTCTTTCAATATCAAAAAATACTTTGCATTTTCTTACGAAACTCTGAAGAAAACATTCAGCCGCCGACTCATCCCATTTTAAAAACCCTAAACTACTTTTCATTCTACTGAGCCTTTTCAAATACAAGTTTAAAACTATTTGTTTGGTTCGAAAATTGGTAGTCCGCTTGAATTTGAAGGGCCTCGCCTCAGTTCGTTGCACCCAAAAAAGGTCAGCAAAAAAATAATTTTCTTCTTTGTCTTAGTTATTTTTATTTCTTTTTTTTCTTTATTTATTTCTGTTGTTCGCGAGCGGGTATAGATTAATTTAGTTTTGTTTTGTTTCATTCAGATAATAATTTTATGTTCATTTTTGTTCGAACTATTGGCTTCACATGAATTAGAGATCCTAACTTGCAACAACAAATTTTTTTCATCCACTCTTGATCGATTATAACACCAAGACCTTGAGGGCATTGTATATCCAAGTCTTGTCAGAATGTCATAAAACCCAAATTTAAGAGAGTTGATAATATACGTGGAGTGTTTGGTCCAACCGGTGGCCGCGTAGTCTTCTCACTCGAGTTGTCCGCTCGGGAACCTTGCGTCTAGTAAGCCAAATCTTAGCAAATTTAGGATATAGCTATACTACCCTTTCATCTTAAGGCATGCATGCATTAACCTTAGGTGGGTCGGTCCTTGGTATCGTCTCCACAATTAAGAAATCTATCAAAACTGGTCGACGGGTTTCACAACTCAATGACCAATCAGCATATTATGTGTAGCGTGTTAATGATAGACGGATCCAAGCTTAATCTAGACATGCCGAAATTGGAAAATGCATCGTCATTTGGTCGCCATTTCCAACAAAACATTACAGTTTAATGGCTTGGACCTATTTATTATAATCTCGCATATTTGGCGTTTAGGCCCACCTCTGGCATAAAAGAGGTCCCAAGCATATTAGAGCGCGCACTTGATTTGCATGAAATTTGCTTATTATTGTTTATCGCTTGCAATTGTGTACATATTATTCAAAACAATAATTACTCATGTTATACTAACTTGGTTTGCTTCATTTTTTAGAAAGATTATTTTTTGCCTAGCTTATTCCCCCAAAAGGTTGATTCACGTTGACTGACAGAACATCTCTACTTCACCGAATCAAAGGAACAATCATCCAGCAAAATGACTGATTCAGGGTCGTCCGAACAAACTGGCTCGGGACCTGTCGCTCTTCCAAGAGATGAACCGAAAAATTCAGAAAGGGGAAATACTAGCATCCATGATGAATTCCTTGCCCAATTGTTGCAATAGATGGCGACCATGCAGAATGAGATTGACCGACTTAGAAAGCCCACCAATCCACAACCTATCAACCCACAAAGCAAACCATAAAATGATCCTCTAAACCTCCCGAATCCATATATGCCTCAAGCTCTGATTACCCAAACTACCCCACTCATCCAAAATATCCCACTCACCCCAAATTACCAGGCAACTCATCAGATGCCAACAACGCACATAGCTAACCAGAACCATCAATATGTTCCACCGATATATGCAACTGAAGCCCGACCCTTTTTTGCCATCATACCAAACCTACCCCCCAAGTGGTTGACCAGTACGAGGAAATGGAAAAGCATGCTCGATCTAGAGTTATTGAACGTATGGTGAAAGAAATTCATAGTCTGAAAGAGGCATTCAAAAGCATTTAGATAAGCGAGGGACATGAGGGGCTCGAGTATGAAGATCTTTTCATGCATCCAGATGTCGAATTACCCGCCGGTTATAAGGTGCCTAAATTCGATTTATTCGATGGGAAAGGAAATCCCCGTGCTCATTTAAGGTCATACTGCGATAAATTGGTTGGAGTAGGAAAAGATCAAGCCATAATTTTGAAGTTGTTTGTAAGAAGCTTGACAGGTGAAACATTCGACTGGTACACTAGCCAGAATCCACGAAAATGGCATAACTGGAGCGCCATGGCACAATACTTTGTGGACAGGTTTAGATTTAACACTGACACAGTCTTGGATAGGGTTTACTTGATGAAGTTGGAAAGAAAATCCACAGAGACATTCAGAGAATACGCCATGAGATAGAGGGCAGAAACAACCAAAGTTCAACCCCCGATGGCAGAAGACGAAATGACTAATCTCTTTGTGCAATCCATAAAAGATGCAACATACTACAAGAGAATGATAAGTGTTATAGGACGGAGTTTCTCCGAAGTAGTGATGATGAGAGACTTCATAGAAGAAGGTATCAAAATAGGGAGAATCACGAACTTAGCGGCGTTGCAAGCAATGAGTAAGGAGATCCAGTCAGACTCGTTTGGGGTAACAATCAGGAGGAAGAGAGACGTAGTATCCTCTGTCATGACAATCCAGGGATGTAGGCCAAACCAAATGCCAACCTACCAAAACACCCAAAATTCTCAGCCTTACTATCTACACTCACTTGATCCCTACCTTGTTTATCATACTCAGCCATCATATAACACACCCCGACCACGAATCCATCCACAAAACACGCGCAGACCCAACATAAACTACGAAAGAAGGCTGGTCAAAACCTTTACGCATTTAGCTGAACCTATACCCTAACTATATGAGAGATTGAGGGATGTAGGAATACTCCAGCCAATCCCAAATAATATCCCTAATCTCGCTTCCAGATAGCACGATGAGACTAAACGTTGTGCATACCACTCTGGAGCCATCAAACACGACACTGAAAATTGTTATACCCTCAAAGACAAAATCGAGGAATTGATCAAAGAATGAGTCATCCAGCTGAAAGGAGCTCCCCCCAATATAAACAATAATCGTTCACCAAATATTGATAATGCCCATGTGAACATAATTGTCGAAGAAAGCAGTTTGAAAGGGATTGTTGTGCCAGTTCAAAGAGGGAAGAAGGTT
Organism: Przewalskia tangutica; assembly: GCA_029844215.1. Taxonomy (NCBI): domain Eukaryota; kingdom Viridiplantae; phylum Streptophyta; class Magnoliopsida; order Solanales; family Solanaceae; genus Przewalskia; species Przewalskia tangutica. The sequence goes on along the minus strand of CM056736.1, from coordinate 27,684,878 downwards.
GAATCATCGGTCGATCTCCAGAGGAAGAGAGATGCTCCTTTGTCAGTGTTTGTTCCGCCTGAATTAGTCGTTCATCAAAACATGCGCTGCACAGGAATTAGAGATGGCAACGGATCCTGGACCCGGTCCGGATCCAGATCCGTTTTATAAGATATGGATCTTCAAAATTTAGACCCGACGGATCCGGATCGGACCCGGATCCATTTATGATGGATCGGATCTGGATATGGATCCTGTCTTTAAGATCCGTATCCGGTCCAGATCCGACCAGTGGATCCATTTTTTATTAAATACATTATACATTTATTATAATTAATGGCAGTGTATTATTCAATTAAGGATAGGTGTGGTGAAGGCTAATCGTTCCATTTTTTGAATGTTTCGAAGTGAAAGTGTAAATGCAAATTCTTTTCCTTTTGAACTAAAATGTTCAAGTACTTTGAGATTTGAGAAAAAAATGAATCAAATTATCACACTTGAGATATTTTATACTGTACTAAGCAATATGATATTCAAATATTTTGTGAATAACATTTTTGTTGGTGCATGCAGATACTGGAACTGGGAATAATAGTGCACTCAGTGATAATAGGAATAGCATTGAGTGCTTCTGAAAGTCCCAAAACCATAAGGCCTCTTGTAGGTGTTTTGACTTTTCATCAATTTTTCGAGGGCATGGGACTTGGTGGATCCATTGCTCAGGTACTAATATTAATTTTTGTTTTCACTTTTTTCTTTCCGAATTGTCATTATTATCGGAATAAAGACGTTTAACCTTATGTTATACATTTCGATGCAAATTATTTGAATGTTGGAATATTATTCAAGGCAATTTTTTATATGTGGATTTAGATATGTGGACCCGATGAATCTGATTTTTATGGACCCGATGGATCTGGATCCGGATCTGAATACATGTATGAAAAATGGATCAGGATCTGGATCTAGTAGGATCCGGTCCAAATCATATATGTTTCCATCCCTAACAGGAATCAAAAGAAGGCGATACAGAAAACCGCCTGGAAGGGCTAAAAAATCTTCCCGTTACTGAAAAAGAAGCATAAATACAATGTGATCCGGGATGATCCCGCTGAAGACTCGACCATCTGAGATGCAGAGCAATGAGACATTTTGAACAAGTGGACTCATACCCTTGTCTTGGTCCTTTGAGAATCTAAAAAAATACATAGATAGTTTAACATATTTTGCCTCCTCTCGCTTGTATTGGAACTACGTGTGACTTTATTCCCTTGGCGGATACGTAGGCGGCCATATCGGTTTCGGTCCATCTTTAGAAAAACATTATTTTACCTAGTCTTGTGTTACACCCCGTAAGTCCAGGACATGTAAAAGAGAATGTACGTAAGGAATCAAGACTTGGAAATTAGTACGAAAGGAAGAATTGTTTTTCCGACGGAAAATCTTCCGGACGTCGGAAAGGAAAAATGTTCGTTGTTGAGAATTGGATTCTCAAAATACATTATTTGAAAAGTTTGGAACTCTTAACCATATGGAAATTTATTTTTACGGATTTGGTCATGTGGGGCCCACCCGAGGAATTTTACATTTTTTGTGGGTCCCACGAGGGTTACGGAATTTTATGGACGAATGAGAGGGCGACACGTGGCACCCCCACACTTGGTCTTGGTCGAAATTAGTGAGGGTAAAATGGTCATTGACCATCTTGGAAGATAAGTCTTGCAAGCTTGATATAATTGACCAAGTCAACTTGCCACTTAGGCTTGATCCATGTGATCTTCATCTTAGCCACCCATATGTTTAAGTCTAAGCCATCCAATGTGTTATATAAGCATGCTACTAGTGCAAGACTTGCTCTTCAACACTTAGAAAAATTAGACAACTCTTGTTCCTCACTAAGTGCTCTCGGGTTCACCATGGTATCCACACAAAAATTTTGTAGTTTTGATCCTTTGTTCACAAGACTTTAACCCAATGTCCCTAAGGGTATTATAAGGATATCTCAATAGAAATATTGCGGAAAAATGGCGTTTTCGTATTAGTCGCAAGGCGGAAACTTAAGGAGTTCTTCAACTTTGAAGTTGGAACTTGAAGATGGGTTCTTCATAGGCTTCTAAGGAGTGCTTGGAGTGATTGGAACCTAAGGAAATGAGCTAAGAATTGCTAAGGCGCGACTTTGAATCTTGGAATTTTTAAGGGCTTGTAAAGGTATAATCTTGTCGTTTTAGCAATTAAGTTTACTTATTGTTGTAGCTATGGATAATAGCAAGAATGAGTTATTTATTATGAAGTTGGATAAGTGTTTTGGCTATTGGAACCCTAATCCGAAAAACTAGCATGTTAGCCTTAAGATTACAATTCAAGTCGATTATTAGTTTAAGTCGTCGCATGTTGTATAAAGAAGGAAATTGTAGTTGTTGACGTTGTTTATGACTATATAACATGTTAGACCTTAGAACTTGGAATTGGAAAAGGATTGGAAAAGACTTAGTGTTGTTGGTTATTGTTGGCCGAGAATGGCTAGTGAGTATTAAACTACTTGGTATGAATTGTGGGGCGGAATTTTACACGTATTGTAAGGCGTGTAATCCCCTTTGTTTGGTTGTTGTTTTGAGCCTTAAATGTGGCGTGTTGGTTATTGTATTCGGCCTTGAAAAAGGTGGCAAAGTGAGTAGAAACAAAGGAAGTGCTGCCCAATTTTCCGTAGAATTAGAGACCGTACACTTAGTATTATTCTACGTTAGAGACTAGAAGTTGATATTCTTGTTGTGACCATTATAGGTTGACACTTCTACGTACGGCGTATTCGGCTTAGCTTGTGGATTTAGCCGAAAAGGTATGTGAACTATCTCCTCTTCTAGCATGATTCCTTAAGATAAAGAAAGTATTTCCTACTCCTTAAATGATCCATTCCTTGGTTGTACTTGGATTGCCTAGTATAGAATTTGTTCTATGTACTTCCTTGATTGTACTTTGATGTTTAGATTGTAAGTTGTATAATCCATTTTCTTAGTGAAGTTTGGATTCTTAAAAGTGAAAGTATTTTATTTAAAGTACATAGAGTCTTGAAAAGGAAGTGGTTTCCAAACCTTTTGGCTAGTGCCTTAGTTCCAAAACCTAATGGTCATTATAATGACTTTAGGGGAGTCAAAGGAGTGATTTACTTAATTGTCTTAAAAAGAGGAGAAATGACATGATTTAAGAGAAGTAACTTGTTTTAAAGGTGTGAGTTACTTGAGGTTTAAAAGTAGAAGAAACTTGTTTTCTATATATTAAGAGACTCGAAGTATTTTGAAAGTTAAGAAACTTGATTTGAAAGTTTGTGATACTTGGTTTTAAGTATAAGTCTCTTGGTTATAAAAAGTATGAAATTGTCTAAAAACCATAAAGGGTTATCACGACTTTATGGGAAGTTGGTTATAACGGCTTTATGGAAGGTTTAGAAAGTTGTCTATTTTTGATTAATGGGCATAAGTTGCCTAGATTGTGAAAAATTTGAAGTTACTTGGTTTCAAGCTTTGAAATGAGTTTCTAAAAGTGTAGTAACTTACTTTGAAAAATAGACACACCTTGATACTACGGGTGTTAGTATCTTGGGGTTTTACATAGAAAGGAGTCTTTTGAAAAGAATGTATGTACGTAGTACTTTGGCCTGTTTAATTGAGAATTATTCTATGTGTGCCTTGATAAGTACTTTGGCCTGTTTAATTGAGAATTATTCTATGTGTGCCTTGATAAGTACTTTGGCCTGTTTAATTGAGAATTATTCTATGTGTGCCTTGATAAGTACTTTGGCCTGTTTAATTGAGAATTATTCTATGTGTGCCTTGATAAGTACTTTGGCCCGCTTAATTGAGAATTATTCTACGTGTGCCTTGATAAGTACTTTGGCCCGCTTAATTGAGAATTATTCTATGTGTGCCTTGATAAGTACTTTGGCCTGTTTAATTGAGAATTATTCTATGTGTGCCTTGATAAGTACTTTGGCCTGTTTAATTGAGAATTATTCTATGTGTGCCTTGATAAGTACTTTGGCTTGTTTAATTGGGAATTGCCAATGTGTGCTGGTGATAGCATTTGAGTACAAGTATTATGTTTTATTACGCCGCGCGACTCGGTTGGAGGGTCACCGCCTTGTTGTAAGTTTACTTGGACGCATCGACGGTGAGGTGGGATTCCACCGTATGCTTCCATTATTTGTGTTACCCTATGGTCATTCTTATACGATGTGAGATTCCGGCACGCGACCACGCGAGGATACTCGCGACACGCTAATACGATGTGGGATTCCGGCACGTGACTGCGAGTCGTTAGATTCGGATTTGTTTGTGTTACCCTACGGTCATGCTTATACGATGTGGGATGCCGGCACGCGACCGCGAGGATACCCTACGGTCATGCTTATACGATGTGGGATGCCGGCACGCGACCACGAGGATACTCCTCGAAACGCTTATACGATGGGATTCCGGCACGTGACCGTGAGCGGTTTGATTCCCGATTTGTTTGTATACCCCACGGTCATGCTTATACGATGCGGATTCCGGCACGCGACCACGAGGATACTCCTGGATATGCTTATTGGTGTTATATTATATCATGGATCAGCCGGTGAGGAAGGATTCCACGGCATAATTGATATTACGGGCGTGAGACCCATAGTTATATTTGAATAGTGACTTTGAGGCCGCGCCACGACTTGATATGATCGCTTATGTATTATATCGTAGGTTGGCTATCATACATGTCTCGCTTTGTTTAGACTGTTATGATTTCATTACAAGATTTCATCGCTCACATACTTGGTACATTCTTCGCATCGACTCTCGGGCCGTCATCGCCGCAGTTTAGGTAATGTAGTTTGGTGATCGGCAGTGTAGGACCGCTCGAGTTTTGGATAGCTCCTCTGCTCGTGAGTTTATCATTTTGGTATAGTTCCTTCATCATGTGCTTTGTACGATTATGGGTACGGCGGCCTTGTCGTCGTCATATTTCAGTATAACTCTTAGAGGTCTGTATTCATATGTGGGATTGGACTCATGTACAGTGTAGTGTCTTTTGATTATGTATATTATGGCAGCCTTGTCGGCTTTGCCCTTGTACGTATGTTGGTTTAAAAAAAAATGAGGTGTTATTTAATTTCCGCAGTTTACTTAGTTGTAAGGTAGAAGGGTGCCTAGGTAGGGCACCAGTCACGGGCCCGGGGTTCGGGGCGTGACATCTTGTCTGTTTGAACTACGTTTGACCTGATTCCCTTGGCGGGATACGTAGGCGGCCATATCGGCTTCGGTCCCACTTTTAGAAAAATTACAATCCCCTTTGTTTGTAACGAACTACGTTATGACCTGATTCTCTCGGCAGGATACGTAGACGGCCCATATCGGCTTCGGTCACACCATTAAAAAACTTTTCTCCTTTATTTCGGATATAACTAAATACACGCTTCTAGATCATCTTAATAAGATAGACAGACAACCCCCACAAGACTCAGTTTCGGCCAAGCGAAATTCGCATATTTGAAACTGGGACAATTTTTTGGGGTTTGTCGTAAAAAGACACCAATAAACACCGAAAAATTGATCTTGGAAATCCGACAAAAACTTTTCTTATAAGCACTCTATTTTCAATAAACATTTTTCATTAACAGCTAACCAAGGCAAGAAATCAGACAGGGTTACAGGTATGAACAATCCAGGCGCCCGAGCATCAAGAATCAAAGCTACAAAGTCAACGCGAATCGACCACCCCTCCAAAACACACAAATTTTCTTTGAGCGTGGGTTTTTCATACTAGCAGAAGCAGAAAATACAGCAACAATCAAAGTTCAAACTCCGCAATAAGGTTCAGCGCATCAACAATCACAAGTCATCACAACCCATGATGTTACACCCCGTAATTCCATGTCTACTAAGTGAGAACATGATTATGGAAATAAGTTTTGAATGTTGGAAGGAAAGGATTTTACATTTTCTTATATGGAAAATTTTCGAGATTTATGTGATGACAAGAATTAATATGGATTATTGCCAATAGAGTTATGGACTTAGTGTAGATTAATTAAGTCTTGGTATTGTGAAGTGTGGCCATCGAAATATTGAGAAAAAAATGACTAAGTGTGGGAGATATTTTATGCAAAGAGAAGACAAGTGGGGTTCATGGGTCCCTCTCCACTTGTGCTATATACACTTATATTAATCAAGTCTTCCAAGACTTAGGCTCATAAATATCTTCTCATCCAACCCTTTATCTCTCCCTTAACCTTCAAGGTTCTCGAAAATCCCTAGCCAAAGTGAAGAACAAGATCAACTTATTTACGAGATTAAACACCTTAACCAAGTTCTAAGCCAAGTTAACCTTGCAATTAGTGGGTCACAGTTTTTAGCTTGAAAGTTCTCTTGAAACCCTAAGCTTGTTGATGAACTTTTTGGAAGTAAAACCTTAAGGCAATATGGTTACAAGCTTGTAGAGGATACGTGTGTGTGATTATAACGTGAAGAAGTGGTGCAAAAGTGAAAGTTAGTCAAGGTTTGGCCGAGACTTGTGGACTGTTTTATGATAAAACTAAGGTAAGATTTCTTCTTACTCTTGAAGTAATTAGAAGTTACATCATGTTATAGTTGATAGATGAACTTGTGTTAAGAGAAATGGAGAATAAGAAATGCATGAGACAGTTTCGGCAAGCTAGCCGATTCTGGACAGTTTTGTATATTGGATTTGTTGGTTGTTATTGTTGTTATCATCGTCACTACTTGCATGTTAAAATGAAGGAAATCTTGTTATTACAAGTTGTTATGGTTTATATAAACATGTTGAAATGTGAATTGGATTTTAAGGAGTTACAAAAGGGTTGTTGGCCGAGAACTCCCTAAAACTGTGGGACGTTGTTGTGCTGTTTTAGGGCCTGTTTTGTGGTGTTATAATGTTGAACATTCAGTTATCATTATGCATGTTTAAATGTGGTAATTGCTAATTTAAGTCCTAAAGGAATAATGGTGTAGAAAGGTGTAGAAAGGCTTCACATTCTACCCTTGTTGTGTTGGATTATGGACTGTTTTTAGTGGACTATTTTATGGATTAAGAGGCTGGATTAACATAAGAAGTAGGTGTGTGAATCACCTTGGTTGCTCTTTTGATTGTGTACTTAATTGGTACTTGGTTATTGATGTTATTGGTCTTATTTGTAAGGTGGAATCGTATGTATAAATAGGAGAAGTGCTACCCAAATTAATTTTTATACGAAAAGAGAATCATTACTTGGTATATGACCTACACTTGTAAGCATGAAGTTGATAGACGTATTATTGTTATTATAGGTTGAAGTACTACTTGAGACGTATTCTGGTTGTCAAGTTGGTATAGCCTATAAGGTATGTGAAACTATATTTTCTTCTTTTGGCATGATTTGTATAAAGTAAGTGTGCGACGGACGTACCTAGTTTTATTGGATCTTAATCCTTATTGATACATGATATGAGAATGTCTTGGTTTTTCTAAAATTAAATATATGAGAGTGCCTTGGTTTTCTAAAATGAAATTTCATTTTAAGGTTTATACATGATATGATAGAGCCTTGGTTATTCCTAAAATGAAAGTCATTCTATTTATTCCTTTGAGAGTCAAAAGAGGATTTGAAATTTCGTATGGTTGCTCACGGTAATCTATTCATGCTTGAGATGATGATTTCACACCGAGTCCCAAAATAGGCCGGGTACGGTATGTATATGAACACCGTGACCTTCATTAGAGGCCGGCTACGTTATAGGTATGATTCCATGGACTTGCAACCCATGATGCGGGTATAGATACCCATGAACACCGAGACTTTCATAAGAGGTCTGGTACGTTATATGCATGATTTCATGGACATGTATTCATGATGCGGGTATAGATACCCATGAACACCGAGACCTTTATTAAAGGTCGGGTACGTTATATGTATTTGATGCCATGGGCATGTATCCATGATGCGGGTATAGACACCTATGACATATATGATTCCATGGACACATATCCATGATGCGAGTATAGATACTCACGACAGTATATGATTTCATGGACATGTATTCATGATGCGAACATAGATACCGATGACGGTATATAACTCCCACTTTTTAAAAAGGTACAGTTGGCTCTTATTTTATTTGGCACGGTTGGATCTGGTATTTGATTTTCATACTTGTCTCTGTCATCTTTTGGTCAGTTATGCTCTTATTTACTGTACTTGATGTTTACATACTTAGTACCTTGTTGTACTGACCCCCTTCTCCGGGGGCTGCGTTCATGCCCGCAGGTGTAGGTACTCAGTTTGGTGATCTGTGTGCTTAGGATCATTGCTCAGCTTTTGGGATAGCTCCATTGTTCCGGGGCTTATTATTTTGGTACGGTTTTGCCGTTACAGGCTTATGTATATTTAGGGGTACGGCGGGGCCTTGTCCCGTCATAGTTAATGTCTTACTCTTAGAGGTTTGTAGTCATGTGTGGGTTGGACATATGTACAGTTGTATTTCATTTCGGATTTGTGTATATAATGGCGGCCTTGTCGGCTTGCCTATTTCATTATATGACAGTTCTGGCGACAGGACCCCTTTGTTTTGAGATATTGAGTCTTTCATTAGCTTCCGGAGGTCATATGTGATATGTGGGTATAAGGGTGCCCAGGTAGGGCACCAGTCGCGGACCCGTCAGCTCGGGTCGTGATAAAAGTGATATCAGAGCAGTTCGTCCTCGGAATGTCTACAGACCGTGTCTAAGTAGAGTCTTGAATATAGGTATGTTGTGCACCATACTTATACGCAGGAGGCTGCTGGACATTTAGGATTTGTTTCCATTCTTTCCTCTCCTAGATCATGTGATAGAGTTGTGTTATTAAGAGAATTCCCCTCTCTAACGTATTATTGTGTTGCAGCTATGCCTCCAAGGAAAGTGACAGTGGCCCAGAAGGGCAAGTCAGTAGCAGGAGCTACTAGTCAGACTCAGAGAGTTACTAGGGCACATGCCCAGTCCATGCCTGAGGATGTACGCCAATCGGCGAGTTCAGTTACACCGCCATCACCAGAGGAGCTTAGAGCACCTCCAGAAGCCCCGATACTTGAGCCTCTAGTTCCTCAGCCAGGGGCAGAGGATAGGGCCATGAGAGATGCAGTTCAGCTGCTGACTAGACTAGTGGCAGAGCAGAGCCGTAGGCAGGGACTAGGAGTTGATCCTAGGTCCGACAGTTTGAGGGTTCGTGATTTCTTAAATTGTAACCCTCCAGAGTTTTTCGGGTCACAGCCCGAGGATGATCCACAGGAGTTCATCCGATGACGCAGCTGCACACTTGTGGCTTGAGATCGAGTCGGTTGAGTTAGCTTCATATAGGATGCGGGATATAGCTACAAATTGGTATGAGTTTTGGGAGTTGTCTAGGGGAGGGGATGTTCCTCCAGCTACATGGGATAAATTTACAGAGGCATTCCTTGGTCACTTCTTGCCTTCAGAGATGAGGAGGGCTAGAGTTGACATATTCCTACAGTTGAGGCAGAGTGGCAGGACCATTCGCGAGTATAGCCTGGAGTTTGATTCATTGGCGAGATATGCGCCTACGATTGTGGCTGATATGGCCGATAGAGTTCATCGCTATGTGATGGGACTAGATCGATTCGATCGATGGTTGTTTGGCGCGTGGCTCTTGACCCGGTATGGATATTGCCGCATCCGCATATGACAGGGTGGAGGACAACCATAGAGGGCGTCATCCAGACAGAGAGCACGACCGAGGCCAGCCTAAGAGGGCTAGGTCGGATGGACAATTTGGTGGGTTTCGAGGTGGATAGCCTTAGCAGCAGGGTAGATATTCTTCCCAGCCAGCACAGAGTGTACCCTCGCAGCCTATGGGCAGGAGGTTCGATCGCACGGGGTACTTAGGAGCTGGTCAGGGCTCTCGGGGTTCAGGTTTGCAGGTATACAGGGGTTCTATCCAGCTGAGGCCACCTTTACCTCGGTATTCTCAGTGTGGTAAGTCCCATTTTGGGGGATGCCATTCTGGTACAGGTGCATGTTTTTCTTGCGGCCGTCTAGGCCATATGATGAGAGATTATCCTTCCAGATGTGGTACAAGTGGTATGACTTAGCCTACTGGATCAGTTGCTGGTTCATCATCTACTATCGCTATATGCCCCGCATGGCAGGGTATTCACAGGCCAGCAAGTCGTGGTAGAGGTCATGGCGGAGCTTCTAGTTCTGGCTGTCCTTCGAACCGTATTTATGCTTTGGCCAGTAGACACGACCAGGAGGCGTCATCGGATGTTGTCACAGGTATATTGTTGATCTTTTTCTGTGATGTATATGCATTGATAGATCCAGGTTCCACGTTATCCTATATATCTCCCCTTGTTGCTAGTAGAATTGGGATAGAACCTGAGTCGATAGAACTTTTTGAGGTAGCTACGCCGGTATGAGATTCAGTCATGGCTAGGCGTGTATATAAAAATTGTTCGGTGATTATATGCAGTAGCCATACCATAGTGGATTTGATAGAGTTAGACATGACTGACTTTGATGTGATTATGGGTATGGATTGGTTAGCTTCTTATTATGCTAACGTTGATTGTAGAGATAAGTTGGTTCGATTTCAGTTCCCAGGCGAACCAGTGATAGAATGGAAAGGGAATACAGCATCGCCGAGAGGTAAATTTATTTCATACCTCGAGGCAAGGAAGATGGTCCGAAAGGGTTATATTTGTCACTTGGTCCGGGTGCATGATACGGAAGCTGAGGTACCGGCTCTTCAGTTAGTTCAGGTGGTTAATGAATTCCCAGACGTATTCCCAGATAATCTCCCACGTCTTCCTCCAGAGCGGGAGATAGAGTTCACTATCGATGTACTCTCAGATACCCAACCTATATCCATTCCTCCTTATATAATGGAACCTCTAGAGTTGAAGGACTTGAAGGAGCAGCTGAGAGACTTGTTGGAAAAGACTTCATTAAGCCTAGTACATCTCCTTGGGGAGCACCGGTATTATTTATGAAGAAGAAGGATGGATCGCTGCGGATGTGTATTGATTATAGGCAGCTGAATAAGGTAACCATCAAAAACAGGTATCCCCTCCCCAGGATTGATGATTTGTTTGACCAGTTGCAGGGTGCTAGGTGTTTTTCAAAGATAGACCTGCGGTCCGGTTATCATCAGGTGCGGGTCAGGGAGGCAGATATCGCAAAGACATCATTCAGGACCCGATACGGGCATTATGAGTTTAGGGTAATGTCTTTTGGGTTGACCAATGCTCCAGCGGTATTTATGGATTTAATGAACCGGGTGTTCAAGTCATTCCTGGATACGTTTGTTATAGTATTCATTGATGACGTCCTGGTTTATTCTCGTTCAGAGCAGGAGCATGCAGACCATTTGAGGACAGTACTTAAGGTACTCCAGCACCGGCAGTTGTATGCCAAGTTTTCTAAGTATGAATTTTGGTTGGCCTCAGTGGCATTCTTGGGGCATATTATTGGAGCTGATGGTATTCGGGTGGATACACAGAAGATTGAAGCAGTTAAGACTTGGCCCAGACCTACTATACCTACGGAGATATGCAGTTTTCGGGGGCTTGCAGGGTATTACCGGAGGGTTGTGGAGAAGTTTTCCTCGATCTCAGCGCCTTTGACTAGGCTAACTCAGAAGGAGGCTAAGTTCCAGTGGACGGATGCTTGTGAGCAAGGCTTCCAGTTGTTGAAGGATAAGTTGACTACGACTCCAGTTCTAACTCTTCCTGATGGACAAGAGGGTTATGTCATTTATTATGATGCTTCAGGTGTGCGGCTAGGTTGTGTATTGATGCAACAGGGTAAGGTTATATCTTATACCTCCCGACAGCTCAGGAAGCATGAAAAGAATTATCCCACTCATGATTTGGAGCTTGCGGCAGTAATACATGCTTTGAAGAGATGGATACATTATCTATATGGAGTTCATGTTGACATTTATACAAATCACAAGAGTCTCCAATATATCTTCAAACAGAAGGAGCTGAACTTACGACAGAGACGGTGGTTAGAGTTACTGTCACGACCCGACCCCGGGCCGCGACTGGTGCCCTACCTGGGCACCCTTCTAATCATACAACATAACAAACTGCGGAAGATAAATAACACTCTTTTGTTTTTTAAACTAAGGCCAAGCCGATAAGGCTGCCATAACATAAAAATTACCCGAAAGGGTCTACACTGTTTAACAATGCAAAAACAACGCTAGCCACCCAAATTTACGTATTTAACATGCACTCTAAGATTTGGACTAATTCTATGGCGGACAAGGCCCCGCCGCACTTCGAATATACATAACCATGACGACAAGCTCCTAACATGGAGCCATCTCAAAATGCTTTGAACCGGGATCATAAGCTCGCGGATCCACAATCGTACCTAAACTCGCGGACATGAACGCACTTCCGGCGGGGTCGATAACAAAATTGCGAATATGGAACGGAAAATAAGGTACAAGAACAAATCATAATGCATAAAAGAATGACAGGGCAAGTATAAAGAAAGGGTAAATATCGGATCCTACCGTGTCATTTCAGATCTCGTGAACTTAATCGCACCTTATTATCTTTTCCCATTTTTCCATAAGAGTATAGTCAAATTCTTACGCATATACTTAAGAAAACTCATCAAGTTCATAACATATAACTTACGATTCTTGCATAACCTAATCCGGCCCCTTTATGGAAGAACGCTTATACCGCTTACCAACTGGGACGCGATGAGTCACATAAGTCCGCCCATAAAGGTATAATGCCCGCCTAACTGGGACGCGATAAAATCACATAAGTCCGCCATAAAGGTATCTCGCATAAAAATAGAGGCTCATGATCAAAGCGGGGTCCTCGCCTGTAGTATCGATAAGCAATCCTACTCGGGACTATTTCACCCGCATAGTCCCGTGGACCCGCATGAGGTATTCCTCGCGATAGGTTGTACCACCGCACGGGACTATTTCACCCGCATAAGACCATAAGGACTCGCATGAGGTATTCTCGCGATCACGGGTAGCAAATCCACTGAATGTGGTATAACGCCTTGGGGTTTACCCTCATTTATACTCTTACCCTGCAGTGGTATAACGTCTTGGGGGTTTACCCCTCATTTATACTCTTACCCTGGAGAAGGTGGTATAACATCTTGGGGGTTTACCCCTCATTTATACTCTTACCCTAACTCAACCGGCCATCATACATAACATAAGCCCTACCAGCTTATCATACATAACATAAGCACTACCGACTTATCATACATAATATAATCACCACCGGCTTACCATACATAACATAAGCACCACCGGCTTATCATACATTACAAACAAGTTAAGAAATCCCCTAACTTCTTATTAGCTTGTTCATATACACTCTCATTTTTGTTTACTTAAGGCACTAACATGTCATTATAAAATCCGGGAATTTAACCCAACGTACTACGTGCCTCTACTCCTTTAAAATGATTCTCTTTCAAATAAAACTTCCAAGATACTAATAACCGTAGTATCAAAGTCATATCTACTTTTCAAGACAAGTCACAATACCTTTTAGAAATACATTTATAGGCTTCTAAATCAAGTTACTTCTTTCTTTAAAACCTTAAGCAATTGGTACCTTTAAAACAATTTGCCCTTCTTTATTTCAAATCATTTTTTTGCTTACATTACTGAAGAAAACCATTCTTTTAATCTTCCATAAAGTTGTTATAACCAACTTCCCATAAAGCCGTTATAACTCTTTATGTCTTAGACAAATTCATTCCTTTTATAACCAAGAGACTTATACTTTCAAATCGAATTACATAGCTTTCAAAATACTTCAAGTCTCTTAACTTTTAAGAAAATCAGTTTCTTAACTTAGAATATCAAGCTTCTTAACTTTAGAAATCAAGTCTTTCCAAATCAAGTATTCTATACTTGTAATCAATTAATTTCTTCCTTTAAGAATCAAGTCCCATAACTTGAAAAATAAAGTCTCTTAACCTTTTAAAATTTTGAGGTTCATAGTCTTAAAACTTCATACGTAAATTCTTATAAATTAAGTAACATATACCTTGGTGCGTTGAGAATACGTTATACTTATTTATAACGATCTTAATCAAGTAGCCATGATCTAGGAAATGTAATACAATTTTGTCTTATCTTAGCTTCTATGCAGATGGAGAATTCTACTCATTTTAACTTAATTGATTGTCATTACATTTTCCTTTATTAACGCTGCAGTGGCTTGTTCGATACTTATTCTCATTTGTGCCGTAACTTAGCCAAGTCAACTTGGCTCCAAATACCTCCTAACGACTCTTACCAACATCCCCCATAAGACTTGGTAAGAACTTAGGATAACTTAGACATAACCTTTACGTAGAGTAAATCAACATACATACCTCTAAACTTCTAAGAGTAGAAGGAATCATGAAATAGTACTACATGTATATTCCATACATAGAATCATGTCAAAAGAAGGAAGAGGTTCACATACCTCGCGACGATTATCGACAAATAGCAAAATGCTCCGAAGTACTTCAACCTTGATAGTTATTCCATCCTTCAAGTAGAATACGCTATACTTAGTACTTCAACCTATAATGGCCATAATACGTCCATTAAACCTCTAGCTTCAAACGTAGAATATTCTAAGTGCAAGGTCACTAAATTCTACTAAAATCTGACAAAGACTTCCTTTGTTTCTACATACTTTGCCACCTTTTTCAAGGCCGAATTCAATAACCAAACACGCCACATTTAAGGCTCAACAAAGTAGTTAACAATAGGGGATTACACGCTTAACAAGACGTGTAAAATTCCGCCCCACAATAAATATCCAAATAGTCCAACATTTTAATGCCAAATGGCTACAATGCAACAACAATGTAAAGTCTTTTCCAATTCCTTTTTCCATCCCAGTTATTTAGTGTAACATGTTATATAGCCACAATTGATTATAACAACCACAATCTTCAATTAGATAACATGTGACGATTCTAACTATCGACCAACTTGTATTTCAACTTCAAATGGCTAACAAGGTCATTTCGGTTTTTAGGCTTCTAATATCCATAACACTTATTAATCACCAATACATATATCTCATGCTTGATAAAATGTATCACTACAACAATAAGAAATCTTCAATCACTTAAGAGGAAAAAATGGTTACATTGATAAGCCTAAAATAGTCCAACAATCTTGCCCACTTTAGCCCTCTTTCCGAAATTCTTCTTCCCGCAAATATCATCTCTACGAACCCCCTACAAGCTTGCCAACGTATTTCCTTCTTGTTGCCTTTCTAAAAATCTCATTTAGGCTTAGGGTTTCATAAACTTTTAGAGAAAGAGAAGGAAAATTTCTATGGAGGAATTCTTGCAAATGACCAAGTCTTGCAAGACTTGGTCATAATATAGCCTCTATCTTGATCCACAAGTTGGGGGGACACTTGTCACCAACTCAGGGGTCCTCTACAACAAATATCTTCTATTTTTACCCTATTTCTGCAAAAAATCTCGCCTCGGCGCCGCGGCCCTGCAGCCGGAGCCGCGGCGCTGCAATTTCAGACAATTTCAGGCCTTTCGGCGCCCCGGCGCTGCAGCCGGCGCCGCGGCGCCTGACTCTGTCTGCTCTGTCAGCCAATCTTGTAACGTCCATAACTTTCTACTCCGATGTCCTATCGACGAGCGGTTTGTTGAGTTGGAAACTAGACTCAATGAACTTCATATTAGGCTTTTGAAACACCTAAAAACCCCAATTATACTAGGAGATATACTGCTCCCAAGTTGACTGAAAAACTGTCCAAAAATATTCTGCCATTTTTTTTTTTTTTTCCAACTTCGAATCTTATTTCCTTTCGTACGTTCTCATATCATCCTCTTGGAATTACGGGGTGTAACATTCTTACCCCCTTAGAAACATTCGTCCTCGAATGTTCTTTTGGAGTCAATCTAATAATTAGCGACACAGTTTCCTTTTACAACCCCTTCATACCATTTTTTTTCCACAATACAATACTTCTCCCTGCTATCTAAAATCAGAACCTTTGGCACAACGACATCAAGATCTTACCGCCTCACATCCATCGCTTAATAACATGGGTACACACAACACCATAATACGCAAACCATCCTTTTATGTGGGAGAGCTTATCTCTCTTTCATAATCTTGATCATCTAGTGCCACCTTATAATCGTATAGATATATAAGACCTACCAATGATGTCCTCTGCTTTCCACAGCAAAGACTCATACTTATCTTATTCTTGCCTTGCGCATTTTTCCTGAAATTATTCGGGATGTCGTGGCCGTGACCGCCACATTAAACCAATTCCAAGTACCTCCAAGGGCACTTAACATAAAATCCTTCAATAATTTTAATAAGTCAAGTCACATAGACTCCAAAATTTCATGTCAACGGCGAAGTAGTAACTTACGGTTTACTAGCACTTTCATTCCTTCCCATCGATAACCGCTCACCGAACACCGAATCGAACCACCTTCTCTCTATAGTCAACCTTGGCATACCAGAAGCCCATTAGTCCATACCCATAATGACCTCAAACTCTGTCATAACAGGTCTGCTAGGATCCGACGACTGTATCGCCACCGGTAAATTATTATGTATCCGCTCAGCTACCACCCATCACTCACTGGTGAAGTAACCTCGAAAGGTTCTAAAGGATTTAGGCTCTATTCCTATAAACTTGTTTGCTCTGCCTTACCGGTCGCATTTCTTCCGTATTTCCCAACTTATTCTAACATACGCACATAACTTCCAGATTACTCGCATCCAATCTTTGGAGCTACCTACATGAAAAAATTATGGCCACTTCGGTCACTCACGAACTGGTTCCGATAGAACTCATCCTGGTACGCGTAATACGATTTAATAGACTTGTTCTTTGCACCCTCGCGGACTCGCCACGAATGACTACTACCATCGATCCCACCCCATAAACGTACACTAACTTCTCATAATATCCTAACCGTGTTGTCTTGATCACAACAACCATTACTTATCCCACACGGATCTCCTCCGTACTATCATCTTAAGCATACCACGTAGCTTAATTTACAATCATAGTCTTCCATTAAGTCTCTTAACATGATTTCTTAAAGGTTCAATACCTTCTCGCATGTACCTCATCACTTCCTAGTTATCTCAAATTAGTACGTAAAACCTTGATGAATCAGTTAAACTGTTTCATACCTTCCCAGATCTATTTAGTCCTTACCAACTCGTATTCCAATATCATTTTAGGCAACACGCGTCTGACCCTCATACATAACTCCGTATAGCTGTGTGTCACAATTCCAACTATACTACCATCATTACTAACCTGGATATGCAATCCACATAGTTCTTACTGGGTCATTGCTGCCTTCCTCGTAGCTGCAATCAACATAACTCGTTAGGGAGAGACGACCCTAACAACACACTTATCGCACGATCTCGAGTGAGAAGAATGGAAACCATCCTAAATGTCCTGCAGCCTCCTGATTATAGATGTGGTGCACAACACACCGATAATCAAGACTCTACTAGACACGGTCTGTAGACACTTTCCGAGGACTAATCGCTTCGATACCACTTTTGTCACGACCAACTCGAACCGCGATCGTGCCCTACCTGGGCACCCTTCTAATCATACAACATAACACACTGCGGAAGATAAATAACACTCCTTTTTTTTTAAACTAAGGCCAAGCCGATAAGGCTGCCATAACATAAAAATTACCCGAAAGGGTCTACACCGCTTAACAATGCAAAACAACGCTAGCCACCCAAATTTACGCATTGAATACAGACCTCTAAGATTTGGACCAATGCTATGACGGACAACGCCCCGCCGCACTTCAATATACATAACTCGACGACAAGCTCCGAACATCGAGCCATCTCAAAATGTGAACCAGATCATAAGCTCGCGGATCCACAATCAGGTACCTAAACTCATGACATGAACGCAGCCCGAAGAAGTCGATAACAAAAATTTAATATGGAACGGAAAATAAGGTACAGAACAAATCATAATCAGACAAAAGAATGACAGGGCAAGTATAAAGAAAGGGTAAATACCGATCCTACCGTGTCATTTCCATCTCGTGAACTTAATCGTACCTTATTATCTTTTCCCATTTTTCCATAAGAGTATAGTCAAATTCTTACGCATACTTAAGAAAACTCATCAAGTTCATAAACATATAACTTACGATTCAGATTACCTAATCCGCCCCTTTATGGAGGAACACCTATATCGTCGCCCAACTGGGACGCGATGAAATCACATAAGTCCGCCCATAAAGGTATCTTGCCTACCAACTGGGACGCGATAAAATCACATAAGTCTGCCCATAAAGGTATATGCATAAAAATAGGAGGCTCATGATCAAAGCGGGGTCCTCGCCCGTAGTATCGATAAGCAATCCTACTCGCGGGACTATTTCACCCGTGATAGTCCCGTGGACCCGCATGAGGTATTCCTCGCATAGTTGTACCACCGCACGGGACTATTTCACCCGCGTAAGACCATAAGGACTCGCATGAGGTATTCCTCGCATCATGGGTAGCAAATCCACGGGCATGTGGTATAACGTCTTGGGTTTACCCTCATTTATACTCTTACCCCAAGGTGGTATAACGTCTTGGGGGTTTACCCCTCATTTATACTCTTACCCTGGAGAAGGTGGTATAACATCTTGGGGGTTTACCCCTCATTTATACTCTTACCCTAACTCAACCGGCCATCATACATAACATAAGCCCTACCGGCTTATCATACATAACATAAGCACTACCGACTTATCATACATAATATAATCACCACCGGCTTACCATACATAACATAAGCACCACCGGCTTATCATACATTACAAGCAAGTTAAGAAATCCCCTAACTTCTTATTAGCTTGTTCATATACACTCTCATTTTTGTTTACTTAAGGCACTAACATGTCATTATAAAATCTGGGAATTTAACCCAACGTACTACGTGCCTCTACTCCTTTAAAATGATTCTCTTTCAAATAAAACTTCCAAGATACTAATAACCGTAGTATCAAGTCATATCTACTTTTCAAGACAAGTCACAATACCTTTTAGAAATACATTTATAGGCTTCTAAATCAAGTGACTTCTTTCTTTAAAACCTTAAGCAATTGGTACCTTTAAAACAATTTGCCCTTCTTTATTTCAAATCATTTTTTTGCTTACATTACTGAAGAAAACCATTCTTTTAATCTTCCATAAAGTTGTTATAACCAACTTCCCATAAAGCCGTTATAACTCTTTATGTCTTAGACAAATTCATTCCTTTTATAACCAAGAGACTTATACTTTCAAATCGAATTATATAGCTTTCAAAATACTTCAAGTCTCTTAACTTTTAAGAAAACCGGTTTCTTAACTTAGAATATCAAGCTTCTTAACTTTAGAAATCAAGTCTTTCCAAATCAAGTATTCTATACTTGTAAATCAATTCATTTCTTCCTTTAAGAATCAAGTCCCATAACTTGAAAAATAAAGTCTCTTAACCTTTTAAAAATTTGAGGTTCATAGTCTTAAAACTTCATACGTAAATTCTTATAAATTAAGTAACATATACCTTGGTGCGTTGTGAATACGTTATACTTATTTATAACGATCTTAATCAAGTAGCCATGATCTAGGAAATGTAATACATTTTTGTCTTATCTTAGCTTTCTATGCAGATGGAGAATTCTACTCATTTTAACTTAATTGATTGTCATTACATTTTCCTTTATTAACGCTGCAGTGGCTTGTTCGATACTTATTCTCATTTGTGTTGTAACTTAGCCAAGTCAACTTGGCTCCAAATACCTTCTAACGACTCTTACCAACATCCCCCATAAGACTTGGTAAGAACTTAGGATAACTTAGACATAACCTTTACGTAGAGTAAATCAACATACATACCTCTTAACTTCTAAGAGTAGAAGGAATCATGAAATAGTACTACATGTATATTCCATACATAGAATCATGTCAAAAGAAGGAAGAGGTTCACATACCTCGCGACGATTATCGACAAATAGCAAAATGCTCCGAAGTACTTCAACCTTGATAGCTATTCCATCCTTCAAGTAGAATACGCTATACTTAGTACTTCAACCTATAATGGCCATAATACGTCCATTAAACCTCTAGCTTCAAACGTAGAATATTCTAAGTGCAAGGTCACTAAATTCTACGGAAAATCGGACAGCACTTCCTTTGTTTCTACATACTTTGCCACCTTTTTCAAGGCCGAATTCAATAACCAAACACGCCACATTTAAGGCTCAACAAAGTAGTTAACAATAGTGGATTACACGTTTAACAAGACGTGTAAAATTCCGCCCCACAATAAATATCCAAATAGTCCAACATTTTAATGCCAAATAGCTACAATGCAACAACAATGTAAAGTCTTTTCCAATTCCTCCCAGTTGTTTAGTCTAACATGTTATATAGCCACAATTGATTATAACAACCACAATCTTCAATTAGATAACATGTGACGATTCTAACTATCGACCAACTTGTATTTCAACTTCAAATGGCTAACAAGGTCATTTCGGTTTTTAGGCTTCTAATATCCATAACACTTATTAATCACCAATACATATATCTCATGCTTGATAAAATGTATCACTACAACAATAAGAAATCTTCAATCACTTAAGAGGAAAAAGTGGTTACCTTGATAAGCCTAAAATAGTCCAACAATCTTGCCCACTTTAGCCCTCTTTCCGAAATTCTTCTTCCCGCAAATATCATCTCTACGAACCCCCTACAAGCTTGCCAACGTATTTCCTTCTTGTTGCCTTTCTAAAAATCTCATTTAGGCTTAGGGTTTCATAAACTTTTAGAGAAAGATAAGGAAAATTTCTGTGGAGGAATTCTTGCAAATGACCAAGTCTTGCAAGACTTGGTCATAATATAGCCTCTATCTTGATCCACAAGTTGGGGGGACACTTGTCACCAACCCAGGGGTCCTCTACAACAAATATCTTCTATTTTTACCCTATTTCCGCAAAATATCCCGCTGGCGCCAGGTCCTGTCCCGCGAGCCGCGGCGCTGCAATTTCGCACAATTTCAGCCTTCGGCGCCTGCAGCCGGTGGCCGCGGCTCGACTCTGTCTGCTCTGTCAGCCAATCTTGTAACGTCCATAACTTTCTACTCCGATGTCCTATCGACGAGCGGTTTGTTGAGTTGGAAACTAGACTCAATGAACTTCATATTAGGCTTTTGAAACACCTAAAAACCCCAATTATACTAGGAGATATACTGCTCCCAAGTTGACTGAAAAACTGTCCAAAAATATTCTGCCAACTTTTTTTCTTTTTTTTCTTTTTCCAACTTCGAATCTTATTTCCTTTCGTACGTTCTCATATCATCCTCTTGGAATTACGGGGTGTAACAGTTACTAAAGGACTATGATGTTGATATTCTATACCACCTAGGGAAAGCCAATGTGGTAACGGATGCTCTTAGCCGTCGGTCTATGGGTAGTTTGACAGATGTGCAGCCGGATGGGAAGGAGATGATTTGTGAGATACACCAGCTAGCGAGCTTTGGAGTCCGTTTGGCCGATTCTGTAGATAGTGGAGTTCTTATTCGAGGAGTTGTCGAGTCCTCTATCGTAGAAGAGGTGAAGAGACATCAGTATGAGGATCCTATCCTGGCACGATACAGAGATTCAGCTCTTCGAAAGGAGAAGACTCTATTTGAGGTTGTACCTGATGGGGTGCTATGGTATGAAGGCAGATTGTGTATACCTGATGTTGCAGGACTACGACAACAAATCATGGGATAGGCACACAGTACACGGTATTCCATTCATTTGGGGTCAACAAAGATGTATCATGACCTTAGAAGCGTATATTAGTGGGATGACATGAAGATGGACATAGCGGAGTTTGTTGCGTAGTGCCCGAATTGTCAGCAGGTTAAGGTTGAGCACCAGAGGCCTGGTGGATTATTGCAACAGATAAAGATCCCAACGTGAAAGGTGGAAGTGATTAATATAGACTTCGTTATAGGCGTACCTCGTACTCAAAGGAAGTATGACTCCATATGGGTTATTGTGGATAGGCTGACGAAATCAGCCCATTTTCTTCCAGTCAGGACTACTTACTCAGCTGAGGACTATGCTAGGCTGTACATAAGGGAGATTGTGAGACTGCACGGGGTTCCCACATCTATTATATCGGACAGAGGGCCTCAGTTTACAACTAACTTTTGGAGGTCGTTTAAGAAGGGATTGGGGACCAGGTGACTCTTAGCACCGCATTTCATCCTCAGATGGACGAACATGTAGAGCGTACTATTCAGACACTGGAGGACATGTTAAGAGCCTGTACTATTGACTTCAGGGGTAGCTGGGAGGATCATTTACCACTCGTGGAGTTTGCGTATAACAACAGCTATCATTCTAGTATTCAGATGGCCCCATACGAGGCCTTATATGGGAGGAAGTGCAGGTCACCTATTGGGTGGTTTGATGTGAGCGAGACTATGTTACTTGGCCCAGACATGATTCATCAAGCTGTGGATAAGGTGAAGCTTATCCAGGAGAGATTATTAGCAGCCCAGAGTCTACAGAAGTCGTATGCAGATAATCGACGCCGACACTTGGAGTTTCAGCTTAGTGATTGGGTATTCTTGAAGGTATCACCCATGAAGGGTGTGATGAGGTTCGGTAAGAAAGGAAAGCTCAGCCCGAGATACATTGGGCCTTATCAGTTTATTCGCAGGGTAGGCAAGGTTGCCTATGAGTTGGATCTACCATTTGATTTAGAAGCGGTACATCCAATTTTTCATGTATCGATGTTGCGTAAGTGTATTGGTGATCCTTCTAGAGTCTTTCCAGTAGATGATGTCCAGGTGACAGAGGAGTTGACTTATGAGGAGAGTCCTATAGCCGTGCTTGATCGCCATGTTAGACGGTTACGGACTAAGGATGTGGCTTCCGTCAAAGTATTGTGGCGGAACAATAATAGGGAAGAGATAACGTGGGAAGCAGAAGATGAGATGAAGATGAAGTATCCTCACTTATTTCCGGTGCCTACAGGTAATTCCAATCCCTATTTGACTATGTTGATTGATGAATGAGACATGTGTTATATTGTGGCCATGTGTGACATCTTTGTGTTTGTTGAATATTGGTTGATGGGTATAGTTAAAGGGGACTATGTCGAAACTGTTATAGCTTAAGACCTACTATGAACATTCAGGATGAATATTTCTAAGGAGGGAAGAATGTTACACCCCGTAATTCTATGGCTACTAAGTGAGACCATGATTAGGGAAATAAGTTTTGAATGTTCGAAGGAAAGGATTTTTACATTTTCTTATATGGAAATTTTTTGAGATTTATGTGATGACAAGAATTAATACTATTAGTTGGATTATTGCCAATAGAGTTATGGACTTAGTGTGGATTAATTAAGTCTTGGTATTGTGAAGTGTGGCCATCGAAATATTGAGAAAACAATGACTAAGTGTGGGAGATATTTTATGCAAAGAGAAGACAAGTGGGGTTCATGGGTCCCTCTCCACTTGTGCTATATACACTTATATTAATCAAGTCTTCCAAGACTTAGGCTCATAAATATCTTCTCATCCAAACCTTTATCTATCCCTTAACCTTCAAGGTTCTCGAAAATCCCTAGCCAAAGTGAAGAACAAGATCAACTTATTTACGAGATTAAACACCTTAACCAAGTTCTAAGCCAAGTTAACCTTGCAATTAGTGGGTCACAATTTTTAGCTTGAAAGTTCTCTTGAAACCCTAAGCTTGTTGATGAACTTTTTGGAAGTAAAACCTTAAGGCAATATGGTTACAAGCTTGTAGAGGATACGTGTGTGTGATTGTAACGTGAAGAAGTGGTGCAAAAGTGAAAGTTAGTCACGGTTTGGCCGAGACTTGTGGACTGTTTTGTGATGAAACTAAGGTAATATTTCTTCTTACTCTTGAAGTAATTAGAAGTTACATGATGTTATAGTTGATAGATGAACTTGTGTTAAGAGAAATGGAGAATAAGAAATGCATGAGACAGTTTCGGCAAGCTAGCCGATTCTGGACAGTTTTGTATATTGGATTCGTTGGTTGTTATTGTTGTTATTATCGTCACTACTTGCATGTTAAAATAAAGGAAATCTTGTTATTACAAGTTGTTATGATTTATATAAACATGTTGAAATGTGAATTGAATTTTAAGGAGTTACAAAAGGGTTGTTGGCCGAGAACTCCCTAAAACTGTGGGACGTTGTGGTGCTGTTTTAGGGACTGTTTTGTGGTGTTATAATGCTGAAAATTCAGTTATCATTATGCATGTTTAAATATGGTAATTGCTAATGTAAGTCCTAAAGGAATAAGGGTGTAGAAAGGCTTCACATTCTACCCTCGTTGTGTTGGATTATGGACTGTTTTTAGTGGACTGTTTTATATGGATTAAGAGGCCGGATTAACATAAGAAGTAGGTGTGTGAATCACCTTGGTTGCTGTTTTGGTTGTGTACTTAATTGGTACTTGGTTATTGATGTTATTGGCCTTATTTGTAAGGTGGAAACGTATGTTTATAGGGGAAATGTTGCCCAAATTTTTATACGAAAAGAGAACCATTACTTGGTATATGACCTACACTTGTAAGAATGAAGTTGATAGACGTGTTATTGTTATTATAGGTTGAAGTACTACTTGAGACATATTCTAGTTGTCAAGTTGGTATAGCCTATAAGGTATGTGAAACTACCATTTCTTCTTTTGGCATGATTTGTATAAAGTGAGTGTATGACGGACGTACCTAGTTTTATTGGATCTTAATCCTTATTGATACATGATATGGGAATGCCTTGGTTTTTCTAAACTGAAAGATATGAGAGTGCCTTGGTTTTCTAAAATGAAAGTTCATTTTAAGGTTTTATACATGACATGATAGAGCCTTGGTTATTCCTAAAATGAAAGTCATTCTATTTATTCATTTGAGAGTCAAAAGAGGATTTGAAATTTTGTATGGTTGCTCACGGTAATCTATTCATGCTTGAGATGATGATTTCACACCGAGTCCCAAAATGGGCCAGGTACGGTATATATATGAATACCGAGACCTTTATTAGAGGTCGGGTACGTTATAGGTATGATTCCATGGACTTGCAACCCATGATGCGGGTATAGATACCCATGAACACCGAGACCTTCATAAGATGTCGGGTACGTTATATACATGATTCCATGGACATGTATCCATGATGCGGGTATAGATACCCATGAACACCGAGACATTCATTAGAGGTCGGGTACGTTATATGTATATGATTCCATGGACATGTATCCATGATGCGGGTATAGACACCTATGACATATATGATTCCATGGACATGTATCCATGATGCGAGTATAGATACTCACGACAGTATATGATTCCATGGACATGTATTCATAATGCGAATATAGATACCGATGACGGTATATGACTCTCACTTTTTAAAAAGGTACAGTTGACTCTTATTTTATTTGGCACGGTTGGATCTGGTATTTGATTTTCATACTTGTCCCTGTCATCTTTTGGCCAGTTATGCTCTTATTTACTGTACTTGATGTTTACATACTTAGTACCTTGTTGTACTGACCCCCTTCTCCGGGGGGCTGCGTTCATGCCCGCAGGTGTAGGTACTCAGTTTGGTGATCCGTGTTCTTAGGATCATTGCTCAGCTTTTAGGATAGCTCCATTATTCTAGGGCTTATCATTTTGGTACGGTTTTGCCGTTACAGGCTTATGTATATTCAGGGGTATGGCAGGGCCTTGTCCCGTCATAGTTATTGTCTTACTCTTAGAGGTTTGTAGTCATGTGTGGGTTGGACATATGTACAGTTGTATTTCATTTCAGATTTGTGTATATAATGGCGGCCTTGTCGGCTTGCCTATTTCATTATATGACAGTTCTGGGGACAGGACCCCTTTGTTTTGAGATATTGAGTCGTTCATTAGCTTCCGGTGGTCATATGTGATATGTGGGTATAAGGCTGCCCAGGTAGGGCACCAATCGCGGACCCGTCGGCTCGGGTCGTGACACATGCGGTTCACAAACGCATGAACAACGATATCATCGCAGCTCATTTGGTTCACAAACGCATGATATCCAGATCAAAGACATCATTTTAACCCAGACCGGATCTGCAAAAAAAACTACATGGTTTGCAAATGAACTACGTTATGACCTGTTTTTCCCTGTTGGGATACGTACGCGGCCTATCTCGGCTTCGGTCACACTATTAAAATTCTCTCCCTTATCTCGCATGTAATAAAACGCCTGTTGTATTCTCGTCTCAGGGAACAAACACCTTTGGAGGCACCTCAGGGAACAAACACCCTTAGAGGCATTTTTGACCTCAAGGAACAAACACCTTTGGAGGCACCTCAGGGAACAAACACCCTTAGAGGCCTTTTCGACCTCAAGGAACAAACACCTTTGGAGGCACCTCAGGGAACAAACACTCTTAGAGGCATTTTCGACCTCGGGGAGATGCATTTTGAGTCTCAGAGAACAAACACTCTTAGAGGCATTTTCGACCTCAAAGAACAAACACCTTTGGAGGCACCTCAGGGAACAAACACCCTTAGAGGCTTTTTCGACCTCAAGGAACACCTTTGGAGGCACCTCAGGGAACAAACACCCTTATAGGCTTTTTCGACCTCAAGGAACAAACACCTTTGGAGGCACCTCAGGGAACAAACACCCTTAGAGGCATTTTCGACCTCGGGGAACAAACACCCTTAGAGGCATTTTTTACCTCAAGGAACAAACACCTTTGGAGGCACCTTAGGGAAAAAACACCCTTAAAGGCATTTTTCACCTCAAGGAACAAACACCTTTGGAGGCACCTCAGGTAACAAACACCCTTAGAGATTTTTTCGACCTCAAGGAACAAACACCTTTGGAGGCACCTCAGGGAACAAACACCTTTGGAGGATTTTTCGACCTCAAGGAACAAACACCTTTGGAGGCACCTCAGGGAACAAACACCCTTAGAGGCATTTTCGACCTCGGGGAACAAACACCTTTAGAGGCGTTTAAATACCCCTTCCCAAACTCACAAGTTTCTTTGAGTGCAGGTTTTTCATCAGCATTGCGTCTATACCACGACGTCATCAGTATTACGTCTATACCACGATGTCATCAGAATTGCGTCTATACCACGACATCATCGGCAATGCGTCTATACCACGACGTCATCAACATCACGTCTATACCACGACACCGTTAACATTATGTCTATACCACGACGCCATCATCATCACGTCTATACCATGACGTCATCAACATTCTGATTATACATCTCAACATCTGCAACTACGACACCTTCAGCACATTATGTCTACATATGACAACATTCCTACTTACATGATCGCATTTCTCGTATATTTATGCTTTATCGTTTTTGTCTTAACAGTTATGCACTAATTTTTGTTCAGTTTTAGCCTGCAGGAACCTTAATTTACAGGAGCAGGAGCACAATGTGGAACCATCTTTTACAGCGAACTGATGCAATTTGTTGGAAGACTGGACCTCCCGACAATGGTCAGCAACTTACTTCGAATATCGCTCTGCTCTTTCCCAAGATTTTGCCATAAAAGCCCAGTGTCATCATAATTCGACACTAGGAAAAATTTTGGGATCCGCGTCAGCCGTCCTTTTAATTCCCTAACATTATCATAACTCAGTGTCATCATAATTCGACACTGGGATAAATTCTGAATCTGCGTCCGCCCAGATTTAATCGTTTTTAGCATCACAGCAACCCAGTGTCATCATAATTCGACACTGGAAAATTTTTTGAATCCACGTCAACGACATCTTTGATTCTTTAGCATCACAGCAATCCACTGTCATCATAGTACTCTATTCCCGTGCGAGCTTTGAGAATCAGTCTACCTCTCTATAACACAATCAAATTCGACACTGGGACAAATTTTGGATTCGCATTAACCTTGCCTTTAATTCTCTAACACCGATAGCCCAGTGTCATCATAATTCAATACTGGGACAAATTTTGAATTTGCGTCAGTCCGCCTTTAGTTTTTCTAGCGCCATGAAAACCTAATGTCATCATAATTCGATACTGGGACAAATTTTGGGATCCGCGTCAGTCGTGCCTGTAGTTTCCAAGCATCGTCGTAACCCAATGTCATCATAATCCGACACTGGATAATTTTGAGTCGGTACCAGTTGTGCTTCCAATTTTCTGGCATTAGAAATCCCTATTTCTTTTTGAAACTTTGTTTGCCCATGCATTTCCTAATCTTTGACAATCAGGACAAAATTGGCTATAAGTCAACGTCTTTGTCTGAAGACTCTTTCATCCTCTCCATACAAAGAGGGACAAGCTGTTGACACCTAATTTTGTCCCTCTTACGATTATTTATCATAAGATTAAACTATTTTTAAACACCCAAAACTCTACCCAAACAATTAAATTTCCAGCCCACACCCGCGGCTCAAACCCCAGCCCAACTTCCTTTTTATCTCCTAATTTCATCCAAAACATTCCCCTGAAGCCCACAGCCCAACTGATCGGTGTATTTTATATACACCTTTTGAGTCAGTTTTAGTTAGTCTTTTGTCCCGTTTTGCACATATAAGTGTCGTATTAGGATAGTTTTTCTTTCTTTTGAGTCAAAGTGGTTAAAATGGCCAAATGGCGGAAAAGGAGCGAAAATAGGGCAAAAGAGGAGATGCCAGAGCCAAAAACAGAGAAAGTGGCGAACGAGGCTGAAACCTGCACCAAAGACCGCGCGCCTCGCAGCAGCAGGTCCGCGACGCCCACTATCCGAGAGGTCGCAGAAGACCCAGCGGCCGCGGCCACGGCAAAGAGCGCAGGCCGCGCGCCTAAACATCCGGTAGCTACAGAGCTGCAGTGGCCGCGGCGCCTCGCAACAGATATCGGGCGCGGCGCCAAATCACCCGACGGATTGCAGAACTTCCGGCCGCGGCGCTGCTCGCAGGCCGCGCCGACGCTGAAAAATTAGGTTTTGGACGAAATTCAGGCCAGCTCAAGGAAAAGAGAGAGGCGGTTTTCACCTATAAAAGGAGAACCCTAGGCGCTTTTGGGTTCCTTCGCACAACACAAGGCTTCTTGCTTGGAGATTGGAGACCATAGTTTAGTAATTTCTTTTCCTTTTCTTGTTTTTATTTCAGTTTTGTATGATGAACTTTGAATTAGTTCTTGTCATGTCAAGGACTAGGAACTAATTCCTCTAGAGGGCTTTCCAGTTTGAATCTCTAGAAACTTATGTTATGATTTAATGCATGCTTATGGTTATTCTTCTTCTTGTTGAGATCTATCCAATATTTGAGTTGAATTCTTGGTAATTAATTGACAACTAATTATCACTATATGATTTCTAATCAGACTCCGAAAGGGGGGGATTGTGAATATGCTGTAAGTTGGGTATACATTCTGGATTGGGGATGAAAATACCTCAATTATTTATGTAAGCGTTAATGAGAGGCTTAACAACCCTAATTTTGCGCATAGTGCGACGGCTAACTAGGTTTTTGTTCTTAATCCTCCTATAGAGTTATCCTTATCACCAAAGGTAGGTAAGGTGCGACATGAGGTTGAGTGTTTATATAACCCTAACGGAGTATAAACGATTTCAGAATCTGCTTTCTCCAAAAGAAGACACTATAAGTTATTGCATTAATAAGTAACATAAGCGGATAGTGAGGAGACGTGGAAGCCCTATTCTCATCACCACTGAAGTAAACCCTTATAGTTAAATAGCTTTTATAATTCTTAGTTATAAACACAAAATCAAATATCAATTTACCAAATAGATACCAAAAGATAGATAGTTGGTAATTGAACCCTAATCCTTGTGGACGATATTCGGTCTTACTAAGACTATATTACTTGTTACGATAACGTGCACTTGCGTTAAAGTGTGTGCATCTTACCGCGCATCAAGTTTTTGGCGCCGTTGCCGGGGATTAGGCATAGTTCAATATCAATTTTGTCTATTTTTAATTTCTAATTTGGTTTTTAATTTTTATTTTTATTTTTTTTATTTTTACGTTTTTATTATTTTTGGAAAATTCGAGGTACCGTGATTGGGTGTTTGTTTTTTATCTATTTCAGGAAATCAGTTTATGCGAAGGAGAAGAGGAGCTGACACTCTTGTTCCCTTCAATCCAGAAATTGAGAAAACCTCAGAAACGTAATGTAAAGAATCACGATTGCAACCTTGTTAGAGATGGACGGCGTTCAGAACAACAACGGGATGAGAGAAGGGTTAGGTGAAAATCAACCCCATCCAGGAATACCTAGGCAAGAGCCAATAGACGTGGAGGAGAGAGTCCAAATCCAGCCAGAAAGAAGTTTGGGAGACTATGTGCTGCCAAGAGTGAATGGAGCACAAACATGCATTAGGCTCCCTGCAATAGGAGCCAACAACTTCGAGATAAAACCGCACTTCGAGCATCGACAAAGACACAGCAATTCGAGGATCGCCATCGGAGGATTCATATGCACATAGCTAATTTCTTGGAGCTATGTGCAACTTTCGATATAACGGCTACATCGATGATGCCGCCGATTGAGACTTTTTCCCTTCTCACTCAGGGATAGAGCAAAAGTATGGTTGAATTCCCTGCCGGCCGATTCGATTTTTACATGGCAAGAGCTGGCACAGAAATTCCTAGCCAAGTTCTTTCCCCCATGTAAAGCAAAGAAATCGAGAGAGGGAGTTGAACAACTTCTACCAAGTCGATGGAGAGTCCTTATACGGCTTGGGAAAGGTTCAAAGATCTACAGAGAAAGTGCCCACACCATCAGATTGAGTCAGGAACTTGGTCCACATCTTCTACAACGGCCGAGCAAGACAACCAAAACCATTATAGATGCAGCAGCAGTGGAGCATTCATGAGGAAGACACCCACGACGCCTACGAGTTATTAGAAGATATGGCCACTAACAACCATGTCATCAAGAGAGGTCGACAAGTGGGAGGAGAATCCGGAGTCCACGAAATAGATGATATCACGCTTGAATGCCCAAGTGGCCCTTTTGGCGAAATAAGCAAAGAACATACAAGGTCGATGAATGCGTGCGCAGATGCCTAAGTCGCGAGATACGCGTGGCCCACATACATTCGACAGTGTCCTTCACCGATCCCAACAATATACCAACGAGCGAGTGTCAAGCGGAGGTAATTATCGAGGCAACAGAACAACCCTACTCCAACACTTATAATCCAGGTGGAGGAATCACCCAAATTTCTCATGGAAAGAGACCGAGGCAGCAAGAAATCGATACTGGCAGCGTGAGTCGACAGAGGCGATCGTAACCAAAGAAATCAAAATCAGCAGCCCTTCATTCAAGCCCCACAGCCTCAACAGTTCAATGCATCGGTTCGAGAAGAAAAGCGAGCCGAAGCGGTATAAAGACTTGACAACGCCGACGCGATTCATGACGAAGCTAGATCCTCGCTCGTAAACTTGAAACACAAGTGGGTCACTAGCAAAGGTGCAAACAAGAGCCACGAGGACATTGCTAAGCAATACAGGTAAATCCAGGAAGCGATGTCGAGCGATGCAGTTGAAAAGTGGAAGACAATTGGAGCAGCAGTCACCTCAGCCAGTAGTTGAGAAGAAGGCAGAGTTAGAAAAAGAGAAGGTGATTGAGCCCAACCCAGTAGTAGAGAAAACTCCAGAGAAGGAGTATACAGAGAAGATCCCTTTCCCCCAGAGACTTCAGCGAAAGGCGGTTGATAAACAATTCTCCAAATTTTTGGAGACATTCAGGAAGTTGCATATCAACATACCTTTCATAGAAGCATTAGAGCAGATGCCCTCCTATTTTAAGTTTATGAAGGAAATCTTGGGGAAGAAGAAGAAACTGGCAGAATACGAAATAGTAGCACTGACAGAAGAGTGTAGTGCTATCTTGCAGAAAAAGTTGCCACCAAAGCTAAAAGATCCAGGGAGCTTTACACTACCTTACACAGTGGGCAGGGTAACTTGCAACAGAGCTCTGTGTGATTTAGTGGCAAGTATAAATCTAATGCCCTTATCAATATTCAAAAGATTGGAGTTGGGTGAGGCCAAACCAACTACAGTAAGCCTGCAACTGGCCGACAGGACAGTGGTTCATCCAAGAGGCAAGATCGAGGACGTGATTGTAAAAGTAGGAAATTTTTTCTTTCCTGCAGACTTCCTCATTCTTGATATGGAAGAAGACGCGGAAATCCCTATCATATTGGGGAGGCCATTCCTAGCAACGGGGAGAGCTTTGATTGATGTTGAAAGAGGAGAGTTAACATTAAGGGTGGAGAATGAAGAAATGGTGTTTAAAGTTTTTAAACACGTCATTGAGCCACCAACCATGAGTGGGTTCTTTGCAATCAGCACCATCAAACCCCCATGCGAGCCAATACAAGTCAACCAAAGAGAGATGAGCCCAAGAAAGCAGGCATGGTTTGCTGAAATTCCACTAAAGGAGGTAAGTGTTCCTGAACTCCCCCTTACTGATAATGCTAAGAAGAAAAGAAGAAAAAGAAAACGCAAAATGTAGAGGAAATGGATTGGTTGGGGGCTTAATCCACCCCACGGTTATTAAAGCTAAGGAACTTGCGTCCGGCTAAAAGACGTAAAAGACAGCGCTTGTTGGGAGGCAACCCAACGTTTTCAATTATGTTATTCTAATTTCTGTCTTTAGTTTATTTTATTTTATCTAAGAAACGATCTCACGTCTTGGTCTTGTGTTTGTGTTATTGACAGTACATGCAAATAAACCGGAGGACGAAAAGATGAGCAGCCGATTTCGTAGCGGGTAGCCGCGGCTAAAAGAATCAACAAAGCGCTGAAGTTTAAGCCTTGTAGCGAGCGCGCGTAAATCCGTAAATGTGCCAAGTTTAGCCGCGCGCCAGAATGGTCGCGCAGAAAGTCCCGAAGGAGCGCAGAAGATTGGGCGCCGCGGCGCCAAAAGCAGGGCCGCGGCGCCGAAGCGGAAATCCAGAAACTTAAAACGCCCAAAAATCAGATTTTCCCCAATTCCAATTTCAAAAACCTAACTCTCCCTCTCTAAAAACCCACGAAATTCCAAAAATTTTCCCACAAATCCTCCACAAATCCAACCCAACCACAACCAAAACTCTTAAATTCCTAAAAACCCTTAGCTATCTCAAACAACGAAGCTCCATCCCATAGCCTCAAACCACAAATTGAAACAAGAACAGCTTGAATCTTCTCATAAAAAGGTAATCTTTTTTTCTGTTCTTGAGTCCTTCACTGTAGTCACAGGAGGTAGTAGTTTGAAGGAGTAGTGTAGTTGAAGTAGTTTGGGTACTGAAAAGTTGATTGTGAAGTTTGGAGAAAAGAGTAGAAAAGGAGTGTGGGTATTGGGTAGAAAAGTTGAAGTTTGGGGGTATTGTGTTCGCTGCTAGTTGTTGATTGTGTAAGAAACATTTGTGCCACTAAATTGTAAACTGCAGAAACTGTTTTAAAAATGTCCACCAGAAAGAGAAGAGGCTCCACATCCACCCCAACCCCACAATATGATGAAAATAGGTTTGTGAGTTACCAAGCCTTCCAAAGATACAAAAAGCTTGATACCAGACCCGTAATACCCGAAAGGGGAATGGATTACCAGAGGGAATCATATGGGGAGGAAGATGTTTATGAGCCCATCCGGGCTATGATTGAATTAAGGGGGTTGAGGAGATTTGTAAATCCGAAGAAAATAGCACCAATGAACACAACAATGGTGCGTGAATTTTATGCGAACTTTCCGGAGAGGGTGGAAAGGGGATGCTTTGTAAGGGGTAATTATGTGTCTGTGACAGCAGAAGATGTAAATGCACAACTAAAGACAGTTGATGTCGAAGAAAGCAGTGATTGGAATCACTTTAGAACGTGGTCTAGAAGCACCGACCGCATCGACTGGAATGCCGTTGCAGACACCGTAAGCTACCATGGGGCTGTTTTTGATATGGCAAGGAATGGGTCAAGAGCACTGAGCAGGTGCCAATTCAACAAAACAGCCAAAGGTTGGCTATACTTCATCAGCGCCCGCATGATTCCATCCACGCACTTCACCAGAGTGTCAGAAGACAGGATTAAGCTAATATATGGAATCATGACGGGAAAAACGATTGATGTGGGAAAAGAGATAGTGCAGAGCATTGCAGAAATCAGCAGGCTGGTGACGACATGTGGATTGGGACATGGCTCACTTATCACTAGTCTATGTGCCTTCCGAGGGGTCCCAACCCTACCCACTGACACTCACGAGAGAAACCAACTGCCGGTGTCCTGTGGGATAGTGCACTCTTTCCGCACCCAAGCTCCCAAAGAAGACGAAGAGCACAACAACAAACAACAGCAGCAGAGGCCGCCATGGGACGAAGATGAGCACGAAATAGGGCTCACATGAGGCGAGACCTAGCCACCGCCAACCATAGTGAGCAGAACCTTCGCCACGATGGAGCAATTGTTTCAAAATCGGATGAGGATGATGCGGACCTTGGACACGATGAGTACAAGGACGAGAAGAAACAAGGCAACAAATCAACGAGTTGAGTTCCTTGTTCAGTCAGTGGTCCATGCACTATCCCATGCCACCGCCACCACCACCATTTTAGCCAAAAGTTTGTAAGTGTCTTATTTCTTTTATTTTCTTTGAGTCTTGCACACATTGGGGACAATGTGTGATTTAAGTTTGGGGGTGTTTTATTTGTGTTTTATTTTCTTTGTGTCATGTTATGTTTTATTTAAGTCTTTTTTATTGTTTTATGTTTATTTTGAGTCACCAAAATTTTTAATTTTTTTCTTTTTTGAGTCATAATTGCCTGTCAAAGATCATGTATTCTGTAGTTGCTAGAAACACCTAGTGAAGTAAGGTGGAATAATGTAACGGAATAGAAACAACTATCTAAACACTTAGGTTAGATATGCCAAAAACTCACAAAATCTGTCTATTTGGAGTTTCTTGCTTGAATTGTGCATGCTAAATAATGAAAACCTATGTGTTATGATTGCTTGCTATTTGAGGCGAAATAATTAGGATAGGCATGTTAGGGAGATGACTCAGGCATTTCTTTGATAGCCAATTCTTACCACTCTTTTCTATCCCGGACTTTAAATATATCCCTAGTCAGCCCCGTTGAGCTTAAAAATTGAAAACTTCTTCTTTGACACCCTATATTCCCACAAATTGTGCCATAAGTAAAAATGTGAAAAAGTGGAACAAAGTGTGTTAAAAAAGAGACAAAAAGAGTGAATAAGTCTGTTGCACCCCAATAAAAAAAGTAATAAAAAAGAGGCAAAAGCCTAAGTTTGGGGGTGCTTATCATTATTATATACTTCACTCTCCCAAAACAAAAGAGGGGAAAGATAGAATTGAAGTGAAGGAAAGAATCAAAAGAAAAAGGGAAAAATTGAAAAGCTAAAGAGCTTATGGTACACAAAAATGAGCCTAAATGCCTATTTTTACCAACCCCTACCTAAGCCTACATTACAACCCTTAAAGTCCTGAAGATCTCTTTTATGCATATCCAGAATTAGTGGAGAATAGCAAGTAAGCATGTCATAGAATTTTTGAATTTTCACGCATGATTTAGTATATTGACTTCCATTAAGCATGATAAATATGAGTTTGCGAAATATCTAGCTTAATATGTTTAGTGTGCTGAAATTTCATGCTATATGTTCCTGCATATTATTCTGCTAACCTTCATGTTTTTCTAGATAACACTAATGCAGCAAAAGTGATCAATGTCAGTGAGTCCTTTATTTTTCGTTTCTTGAGTCTTTTATTTTATTTCTTTCTATCTTTGCTCGAGGGCGAGCAAAGGTTAAGTTTGGGGGTATTTGATCGGTGTATTTTATATACACCTTTTGAGTCAGGTTTAGTTAGTCTTTTGTCCCGTTTTGCACATATAAGTGTCGTATTAGGATAGTTTTTCTTTCTTTTGAGTCAAAGTGGTTAAAATGACCAAATGACGGAAAAAGAGCGAAAAGAGGGCAAAAGAGGAGATGCTAGAGCCAAAAACAGAGAAAGTGGCGAACGAGGCTGAAACCTGCACTGGCATGGCGCCTCCTGCGATCAGCAGGCGCGGTGCCACTATCCGAAGGCTGCGAAGACCAGCGCGCGGCCTCATGCGGCAGTGCAGGTCGCGGCGCTAAACATCCGAGAAGTTGCAGAGCCGCGGCTGCCCGAACAGCAGATATCGGGCGCGGCGCCAAATCACCCGGACGGACATTCCGGCCGCGCGCCGTCATGCGGCGCCGACGCGGAAAAATTAGGTTTTGGACGAAATTACGGCCAGCACGAAGGAAAAGAGAGAGGCGGTTTTCAGCCTATAAAAGGAGAACCCTAGGCAGTTTTTAAGGGTTCCCCTTCTTGCACAACACAAGGCTTCTTGCTTGGAGATTGGAGACCATAGTTTAGTAATTTCTTTTCCTTTTCTTGTTTTTATTTCAGTTTTGTATGATGAACTTTGAATTAGTTCTTGTCATGTCAATGACTAGGAACTAATTCCTCTATATGGCTTTCCATGTTGAATCTCTAGAAACTTATGTTATGATTTAATGCATGCTTATGGTTATTCTTCTTCTTGTTGAGATCTATCCAATATTTGAGTTGAATTCTTGGTAATTAATTGACAACTAATTATCACTATATGATTTCTAATCAGACCCCGAAAGGGGGGGATTGTGAATATGCTGTAAGTTGGGTATACATTCTTGGATTGGGGATGAAAATACCTCAATTATTTATGTAGCATTAATGAGAGGCTTAACAACCCTAATTTTGTGCATGGTGCGTGACGGTTAACTAGGTTTTTGTTCTTAATCCTCCTATAGAGTTATCCTTATCACCGAAAGATAGGTAAGGTGCGATACTGGGGTTGAGTGTTTATATAACCCTAACGGGAGTATAAAACGATTTCGTAAACCTGCTTTCTCCAAAAGAAGAAGACCATAAGTTATTGCATTAATAAGTAACATAAGCGGATAGTGAGGAGACGTGGAAGCCCTATTCTCATCACCACTGAAGTAAACCTTTATAGTTAAATAGCTTTTATAATTCTTAGTTATAAACACAAAATCAAATATCAATTTACCAAATAGATACCAAAAGATAGATAGTTGGTAATTGAACCCTAATCCTTGTGGACGATATTCGGTCTTACTAAGACTATATTACTTGTTACGATAACGTGCACTTGCGTTAAAGTGTGTGCATCTTACCGCGCATCACCAACCTCCCTTTTATCTTTTTAAATTCATAGCCCATTCCCCTCTGTTTACTCCCAAGCCCCATTCACGCCCATTTTATTTTTCTGAAGCCTATCCCCTTATTCCCCCTAAAAAAAACTAAAATCAGAACCCTAATGTCTTTTTGCCCATCTTCCCAAAATTCTGAGCGTAGCAGACGATTTCCCTCTTCTCTCTTCCATTTTTGGAATGACACCAGAGCCCTTTCAACCTTGGACAGAGAGTGTGCTCCATTTTCGTGTTATATCACGTAAAGCACTTTGAGTTGAACGATTTCGCTTTGACTGGTTTTTGAAATCTTGAGCAAAAATCCCGCTCAAAATCGAACCCTAAAATCATGCTATAAAAGCTAGCTTTCGGAGTCCATTTGAGGACAAGTTTTCGGGCCGCCATTTTTCTTCTTAAACATTCTCAAAGATTTCTTCGTTTTTCCTTCAATCTTATTAAATACAAGCCTATAAATTCCATTTCAGGAACTAGGAGCCGCCGCCTTATTCCCTTTCAAAATCAAAAAATACTTATCATTTTCTTACGAAACTCTGAGACAACTTTCAGCCGCCGACTCATCCCTTTTTAAAAACCCTAAACTACTTTCTGTTGTTCGCGAGCGGGTATAGATTAATTTAGTTTAGTTTCGTTTCATTCAGATAATAATTTTATGTTCATTTTTGTTCGAACTATTGGCCAGTGGCGGAACTACAGTAACCAAGGTGGTGCAGTTGCACCACCAGATTTTTTAATTTTTTTTCACAAAACGACGTCGTTTTGGTGTTGGCCCTGCGTTTTGATAAAATGCAAAACGACGTCGTTTTGTTGAAGACAAAACTACGTCGTTTCGTCCTCTCCGCCTTATTATTCATTACCATTTACAGATTAAGATTCATTCTTAGTTTCTTACCCTACCCAAAACCAAATGTAGCTATTCATTCAATCATTCTTACCCAACCCAAAATCAAAAGTAGCGATTCATTCTTATAATGATAGAATTTCCATGGAGATCGTAACTGGCTTCTCTGAAACACATTCAAAGGTTACTTCTTCTTTTTATTATTTTATTTTCATTCTTGGATTATATGTTCTGAATTTCTGATGTCTTTTTTATTAAGTTTAGAATTAACAATGAGAATGTGTTATTCTTTATTTCATTTCAGGGTAATTCTGTTTTAGGGAAGCACTTTGGATTCTTGAAAACATCTGTCAGTGGAAGAATTTCATCAGAAATCTAGTAAGTAAAATGAATCTATATCTATATTACTTTTATTTTTATTTTTTAGCAGCAAGTAGTAGCGATTCATTACAGCAACTCAGCAAGTAGTGATTCATTACAGCAAGTAGCGACTCTTACCCAAAAGCAAGTAGTGATTCTTACCCAAATGACATGCTTAAATCATCTCCTTTTTATTCATTGCAGCAGCAGGGCTTATATCCAATAATTTCAAAGTCAAGTGTTGAAAAAGCTTGACTCGTGCGATCAAAACTTGAAGATTGGTAAAGAACTTATTTTAATTTCTGGGTCAGTGTTAAATTTTTTTGTTTTGCATTCATTTCCTTTCCTGTTTCTAAATGAACTGTTAATTTTATTTGTTAGGAAATTAGGATGCAACGCTATTATGAAAAGTGTCCTAAATATAAAGCAAATACTAGTATTTTGGGTAATCAAGAACTAGTGTTAAATCAAGAAACACCGGTGATAGATCAAGAACCATCCGAAGCTCGAATTGATGTATCAGATTATGCTAATGAAAGACAAAAATATGTTGACTTTGATACATTGCAAGCAGATCCTCGCGTAGGAAGCAATTTGGACTATCATCCAGATATTCAAAATGAGGTTAGGAAAGCTTATTTAATCAAAGGTGCTCACCAACCTCGCAATTTTATATTCCCTTGGACACAATATAATAGTGTTAGACGTCGATTTTGTGTGAAATGGTTTGATGAGTATGATTGACTTGAGTATAGTGAATCCAAAAATGCATCGTATTGTTTACCATGCTATCTGTTTAAAAATGTAGCAAACTATGGTGGTGAAGCCTTTGTTCGAATAGGTTTTGATGATTGGAATAATTCGATAAGAATTAGTAGGCATGACAATTGTAGTAATGGTGAACATGGAGATTGTGTGTATAAAGGTCGTGATTTATTGAACCCCAAACAAAGTATTATGGCTGCATTAACAAAGCAGACTGTTCAAAAGAATATTGACTATAAAGTTCGTTTGAATACGTCACTTATCGCTACAAAATATCTTTTGCGAGGCGGCTCTCCATTTCGGGGTCATGATGAGTCACCAAGTTCTTCATATAAGGGTCATTTTCTTGAAACGATCAATCTTTTAAAGGAATGTAATCAAGATTTATGTCATTTATTAAATTGTGCTCCAAGAAATAACAATATGACTTCCCCTCTGGTTCAAAAGAGTCTTACTGCAGCTTGTGCTTATGTTATAACTAAGCAAATTGTTGACGATATTGGGGATGATGTGTTTGGTGTGTTAATTGATGAATCTGGTGATTGTTCGGGAAAAGAACAAATGGTTGTTGTTGTGCGTTATGTTGACAAGGAAGGGCTTGTTATGGAAAGATTTTTAGGCATTATACATGTTAAAGAAACAAGTGTAAGTTCACTGAAAGAGGCACTACAAAGTTTACTTGGCATTCACAAGTTGAGTATATCAAGTATACGAGGACAAGGGTACGATGGTGCAAGCAATATGAGTGGTCGTTTTGGTGGGTTGAAAACTTTAATTCAAAATGAGACCCCTGCTGCTTATTACGTGCATTATTTTGCCCATCAACTTCAGTTGGAACTTGTTGCTTGTTCTAAACGTCATGTTGGTGTTAGTGCCTTTTTTGGTAAGGTAAATTCACTTGTTAATTTGATTCGTTCATCCAACAAAAGAATGGAACTACTTCGAGGAAAACAAAAGATGCATTATGTCAATATACTTGAAGAGGGATTGATACAAACTGGTAGAGGATTGAATCAAGAATCGTCTATTGTTAGAGCATGTGATACTCGTTGGGGGTCTCATTTTAATACTCTTAATAGTTTGATGACTTTGTATGGCCCTGTGCTTGGGGTACTTGAAGAAGTGGGGAGTGATAGTTCTTTTGAAAGATATGGTGAGGCTATAACTATGTTAGATTTGCTTCAATCTTTTGACTTTGTGTTCATGCTGTATTTAATGGTTGAGGTTTTAGGGATCACCCAAGATTTGAATACATCTCTACAAAAATGTGATCAAGATCTCTTGAATGCACTACAACTTGTCACTACTGCCAAGAGACGACTTCAAGAGTTGACGGATGATGGTTGAGAAGAACTTTTATCCAAGGTTATGGAAGTTTGTTATAAGCATGAATTTGATGTGCCGGATATGGATGCACCATATGTCCAAGGAAATAAATCTAGACGACAATCGAATCTTTCAAATATTCATTATTATAAGCGTGATTGTTTGTTTAGTATTTTAGATTTGCAAATGCAGGAGTTGAATGCTAGGTTTGATGTGTAGAACATCGAGTTTTTACATTGTGTTGCATGTTTGAGTCCGTTAAAATCATTTGCAGCATTTGATAGATCTAGATTGTTGAGAATGGTGGAATTATATCCAGATGATTTTGTGAACTTTCCTGAAGTGATTATGCGCAACCAGATACAAAATTATATTGAAGATGTTCGAACTAACCCATTATTTTCTAAGTTGAGAGGACTTCCAGATCTTTGTAAACTTCTTGTGCAAACAGGTAAAAGTGAAACATATCCCGTGGTGTATTTGCTTCTGAAGTTATCTTTGATTTTGCTCGTAGCAACTGCAAGTGTTGAACGAGTTTTTTCAGCTATGAAGTATGTGAAACGGGAACTATGTAATAAGATGGGCGATCAATGGTTAAATGATCGACTTGTAACTTTTATAGAAAGAGATGTACTAAAGACTATTAGCAATGATGTTATTATGGAACATTTTCAACAAATGGACTCTAGACGATTTTCTTTGTAAAGGTAGTTCGTCAGTTGTGATTTTTTCATGTCGTTAGGCATCTTATTAGACAACAAATGTTCATAACAAATCTATATAATTTGTTGTGGCAGGAATGATGCAGAGGAAGCCTTGCAGAAGTTGAATAGAACTGCTAGTGCGCCTTTCTTGGGGACGAAACCCAGCAAATAAACAGGTATTATCTCTTTATTTCTCCCATCACCTCTTTGTCTCTTCGCTGTTGCTTCTTTGAATTTTATGTCTTTGGAAAAAAAAGAATCTCCAAGACAAGCGAACAAATGCTTAGGACAAGTCATAAATCCAGTAGCTAGCATCTGTCATGCCTCGTAGTTATTCTATTCTCCAACATTTTCTTGAATTACGGAAACTCATAGTTATGCTTGATAAAAGAGGAATATTTATTATCATGATTCATAAGCTATCCAAAAAGCCTTAGTGTTTTAAAATAACATACTTCTTGTAAGTTGTAACAATGTTGTTTAACTTTCTGGAGGTTTTGTTATTATATTAGAACATTTGGTTGGTAAACACTTGCAATGAGATTTTCCATGTACTTGATATGATAAGCTGGCTTTATTGTTTCGACATTTCAGAAGTCGAATCCTTTGTCTGAAGAAGAGAAGTTGACATCAACTCGAAATAATGGCGAACCAAAGAGGCAGAACATATTTCAAGAGAGATTACGAGCAGAGCATGAGTCGTTTAGAGCTGTTTTCGAGTCCTTCAGAACTGGCTTTAGAGCGTGGTTGGCAATTTTGTATGCCATGGGTCCATCGAGTCTATACTGGTAATTATGGTAATGAATGTTATCAATGCAATTTTTTTTTTTTTTTGCTACGCAAAAAAATTTACTTCGTAGTTTGCACCACCAAATATTAGTGTCTGGATCCGCCACTGCTATTGGCTTAACATGAATTAGAGATCCTAACTCTTTCTTTTTTTGTTTGTGCTGGTTTAGTTTTTTTTAATATTAATATCATTATTTTCTTTGTGAATAGTTATAATGGCATATAGTTAAGTAGTACATTTTAAATGAATAGGAAGATGTTTTGCTTTAAAAATGTGAAATATGGAATTCCTTTTGTTAGCCGCCAGTGGTGAAATATGGCATATAGTATGCAAGTATGTGTTCATTATTCTCTAATCCTTAGCTGGTTTTCTTTACGAACATGTTTTCTTCAAATCAGTAGAACTTGCCTGAATCCTGTGTGTTAAAAATGGATAGAAGACACACCCAGTGTATTTTCTCAATTCGTGTTGTTTTAATCTTTCGGCCCACAATTTAATTCCAACCTAGCTAGACAACACACTCTTTAAATGCTACTTGAGATTTTGTCCATTTTAAATACAGGTGTGGATTTTAGTTCCTATATGTTTGGTCGAGGTTTTAATTTGTTTAAACTTTAAAGAGCTGTTTTGTCCTAAATTAAGTGTGGTATGATTGCTTCATATTTAATCGGGTTCACTGGAAATGATAGGAAAACATGTTTGCTAATGGTCTAAATATACTTATCTGATAGCAATTAATAACTAGTTCGCTTGTCTGTTTCTTTTCACTTAGTGATAGAGGTCTAAATCTGATTGTTAGGTCCTTAAAACTTGAACTCCATTCCTATGTTAAAGTTTTGAGTTTTCATGTGTTCGAATCCGGCGATCCTTGATTTAAATACGTGATAGTCTACTTATTATCTTGCTAATGATATGAAATATGGTACTGAGATCATATCGGACTGACCTCTATGCTCCTCCTTTGAAAAAATAGATTCAGTGCACTTGGGCCTACTTGTCCTGTGAACATTAAATGATTCAAATGTGTTAAAATTTATGTCAACATTTATTTATTATTTTATAAGGTTTGGGATATCTACTAATCATTTCCCTTTTCTTTTATTTGCATGAAATGCATCGCTCTGAGATGAAGAGTCTCGTTGCGAGACTCAACATGACTACGATGAAACAAAGATCCGCATCCATGTCTTTTGCATTCCCCGACTTCGGAATTCCAAAATCAAATGGGCCAAATGACAATGTCATCCGCCATATGTCACTCT
This sequence comes from Przewalskia tangutica, assembly GCA_029844215.1. Classification (NCBI taxonomy): domain Eukaryota; kingdom Viridiplantae; phylum Streptophyta; class Magnoliopsida; order Solanales; family Solanaceae; genus Przewalskia; species Przewalskia tangutica. The sequence continues at coordinate 27,641,562 of CM056736.1, read as the reverse complement.
TTTATCTTTACTTTTTAATTATGTCTTTACTTTTGTTTTAATTTTAAATATGTAATCTTGCATAAATATAGAACTGTGTAGAATAGGTAGACTTAAAACCAATAGATTAAAGGGGAGGGTAGCGTAAAACAGAAAATTATTTTTTATATCTCTAAAACATGCATTTTTAATGATGCCTTACAAGTTCCTATTTTCATAAAACTTTAATTTTATACACAACATATAATTTTCAAATAAATTATTTTTCGTGCATTTTTAAAATAAACTTCATGCAAATTTATCAAATATATACATCTTACAAATAAATATTTGCAACATCTCTTCTTAACTTTATGCTTTCCAAAACATGCATTTTTAAATACCATAATTAACCTAAGTTTGACCGGATAATCGCAAGTTAGCGGATCTTAAAGGATCTCTAACCCATTCCCTTTAGGATAATAGAGAACCCTTACCTAGAATCTCATTAAGTTTTGCAGACTATTAATTGGAGTTATTTTAAGTATATTTCTGCTAGAATAGATGTCCTAATTCATCTTTAAAATAATTAGGTGGCGACTCCTTAAATACAATCTAGGAATCAACCCATATGTCGTATACCGTTCTGACTCCGGTTAAAATAGGGTATGACACCTCTAACCGCTTCATATGAGACCAATTTTTTCAACTTGCGGTAGTTGACATGCCCCAACTTTTCATGTCATAGTGTTGTGTTATCTATCTTGACATTATTGCATGTTTCTTGTCTTGCAACAAGATAACAATTATCACTTGTTCTAGTACCTGACATGACACATTAATTTGCTTCATTCGTAACTTTACATGCATTCTTATTAAATTTTACCTCAAGATTGTCATCACACAATTGACTAATACTAATCAAATTAGCCATTAAATCTTCAACGTGTAAGACATCTCTTAAAGTTGGAAATTCAGGAACATCCAAGATTCCTTTTTCAATTATTTTACTTCAACTTCCACCTCTGTAAGTTACGTTACCTCTATTGAATGACTCATAGTTCTTTAAAAACTCCTTTGTACCTATTGTTGACACCCAATTTTGACCCATCTTTTGGTTATTTATTGCAATTTTAAGTATTTTTGGATACCGCATTTTTATCATCATTTTTTACATTTTTCTTATAATAATCATATTTTTACATAATATTCTATGTTTTATTTTTCACAAAAATGGCATCACATCTTTTATTTTTTAAATTAAGCATTAGGTCTTTCTTAATATTATTTTTATTATTATTACACAGTCATTTTATTTTAATAATTTTTGCATTTATTCAAATAATTAAATGACATCGCATTTTATATTTTTAATTAGGCATTGAGCATTTCTTAAATATTATGTTTTTATCATATTGTCATTTTATTTTAATTTTGCATCTCTTTAAATAATTTTTCTTTTTAATGATAAAACCTTTTGTATTTTTACTCAAACCAAGTCATTAAACCAGTCCAATCCGAGGTCTAATGCGAATCAGTCCAAATCCATACCCTTTTTATTTTTCCCCATAAAATTCAAACACCCTTTTATGCACACCCCCCCCCCTAAAAAATATGTTTTAATTTCCCCCAAAATCCAAACCCTAACCTAAAAACCCCCTATAAATAAAACACATCTCCCCCTCTTTCTTTTTATACTCAGCAGTCGCACAAGCCTATCAAATTTATTATTTCGACCTCTCCCTTTCTAATTTGTTGAGAGACTTCTGCCGCAACACTCACATCCCGTTGACCCCCCTCTCTCTCTCTCTCACCCCACACCCGTCGCCGACTCCGAAAAACCATACCAACCCAACCCCGGCGAACCTACCACATCATACCACCACTGTCGGAACTTCACCTGACAACCACCATGGCGGCGTCGCTCCGGCATACCCTTGACATGGAAGTGACGACGTCGTGGTCCTTTTCCGTTGTTGTTATGGTCGGAAAACTGAGCTGAACTCCAATGACACTTGGGGTTTTGTATTTCTCTTGTTGGTTATGTGGTGCGGTTTATGTTGGACTGATTTTTTTTTATTTGTTTGAAATATCGCTGGAGTTTGGAGCTCCGGCGACCTCAGTTTGACTTCATTTTTCAGTATATGTGTCTAGTGTTTGTTGACGGACTGATTTTGGTCTGGCCGGAGTTTTAAGACTCTGGTGACTTTGGTTTTGACTTTGTTTTGATATCTATTTGATAGTTTCGGTATGGACTGCTTTTTCACATTGTTGATATCTTGCCGGAGTTCTAAAACTCCGGCGACCTTCGTTGGGTTTTTTTGTTTCTTGATTTCTGTGTTGGTTTTGGTTAACGGACTGATTGTTTTTGGTTATTTTGATATCTCACCGGAGTTCTAAAAACTCCGGCGACTGTTGTTGGTTTTATTTTGTTGGTTATCTGTCGGCGTTGGCCTCTGCTGGACTGATTTTCGCGGCTATGGCGTTCCGCCAGAGTTCTAAAAAACTCCGGTGACCTGTCGGTTCTATTCTTTTGGGATCTGTTTGACTGTGTTGATTAATAGATTGGTTTTCTGATTCGGGGTCGGGTCATCGGATTCCGTTGAGCTGGCTGCTTTTGTTTCCACTGGTTTCACAGACCATTTTCACTCACTGTCTGTTGCTACTATTTTTGGCTATTTGGCCATTTCGTCGGACATGAGTTCTGGCCATTTTTCTTGATTTTCGGCCATTTTTGCTACTGATTTTTTGGCCATTTTGTCAGACTGATTTGTTGCCCTCTTGCTACTGATTTTTGACATTTCTTGTTGGTTAACTGATTTAACAAGATACTACACTTGTTGACCGATGAAGGAATCTCCGTCTGATTTCTCATGCTTCCCCTGTACAAAAGATGAATTTTACTTTTGATTTATTTATTAATTTTTGTCATTATTTGAGAATTATTTACTCTTTTTCTAAGTGCAGAATGCTTAAAAAGGGTTAAAAAAGACAAAGGATTTCCTTTCAGAGTTTTATTTTATGTTGTATTTAATTTTAGTTTTATTATATTTTGTATTGCATTTCATTGTAATTGTAATTGTAATTATTGAAATATTAAAAATAGATTGATTTAGATAATAAGTTAAAAAATGATAGATTAAAATCGGAAACCGCTAGTTTATTTATTTTTAGGTCCGTCTCAATATTTTCAAATATTCTTTTTCTGTAAAGTATATATTTTTTAAGTACACATATTTCTAAAGTGTGATAGATAATTGTGAAGTCTCAAATTATTATTAAATTATTATTACAATAATAATAATAATAATAATAATAATAATAATAGGGTGTATTAGTAAATTAAGAATTTTAGTTATACTATACTAATGACAAATGCCAAGATTACTCAACAAATAAGAGTCTTAATTTAGCCTAGAATAAAGTGTTTCTATATATTCTTTTGTCTAGGATGATTTTGTCTTCTTTAGTCTTTTGGATCATGTCATGCTTTTAACATAAATTGCAAGTGTAATAATCTTTTTTTTATAAGGACTACATGTTTGGAAATCTATTAATTGGCAAAATATATAATGCAAACTTAAGATTTCAGGTATGAACTGACCACATTTAAATTCTTCATACACGTTCTGTTTCTTTTTGGTAAGGAAGCAGCTTACTTCCCTTCCCTTCCCCTTTAATTTCCCTCCACTCTTAGTCTTCCACCTCCCATAGGTTATACAAACACCTCAACTTATATATTGTACTTGGCACAAACAAAGTACCTAGTACAAGGAATAGAAAATCAGAAAAAACAAGTGAACATGAAGAATAGAAATTAGGAAAAATATCAATACTAGGGAGCAATAGTCACTTTTAGCAATCGAACAACAATTATTTTCACGCTTACAAGGTGAGTTTTCTCACTCATAAATTCTTAGTGAAATCGTTTACTTTAAGTTCAATACATGTTAGAATATGAATCGGGTGTTGAAAAGAAATCATGAACTTTTGATTGTTTAAACAACTAGTTGAGTCATGAACTTTACAAACTGTTTTCACTAAGTTATACTTGTTAGAATGGAATGAAATTCGGAAGTGTTGTACACCTCTCTGTTACGAGAATATTGAGCCAAAGAGGAGATGAAACAGACTTACGGTGTAAGAGTTATCATAGTTTAAAGTTTCTACCTCGGATTTATCAGATCCGGAAAGGCAGAACACAACAACGTAAAACTGTACATATCGGTAAAGAATCTGAAAATTTGTGTTGAATACAAGTTCTATATTTATATGTTGTGGATATTTTGAGACCTTACGGAAGTCTATCCGACTTACGAGTTGAGAGTTATCATTGTTTAAAGTTTCTGTCTCGGCTTGACTGAAACTCGAGAAGGCAGAACTTTACAACATGTTTTCACTAGGTTATACTTGTTAGAATTTGGTGAAATTTGGAAGTGTTGTACAGATGTATGTGATGGTCATATTGAGACAAAGCGGGGATAAAATGGAATTACGGGTTGATAGGTATTGTAGCTTAACGTTTCTGCCTCGGATCTATCGGAATTCGGAAAGACAGAACACAAAAATGAAAAATTGTACCAACTGGTACAGAATCTGAATGGGTGGTTTACGTGGAGACGCATAACTCTCTGTTCTCGTCATTTTGACATTTTACGGGGCTTGATCGGGCTTACAGATGAGAAGTTATGACTATTTAAACATTTGGCCCTGTTTTAAAAGAATTCTGGTGAAACAAATTACATGTGGCTGTTTGGTGGATGAATTTGTACTAGTTACCCAAACTGTTTACAAATGAAATTTAGTACAGTGGAAGGTCCCCGTGTTACCTTCGTTTCAGAGTAAGGCACAACTTATTTGATGTTACGGTTGAAGAATTATAACCATTACAAGTACGACAGGCAGAACGTTAAAAAAAAAGAAGAATATTATTTATTTGACCTTCTGAAAATACAAAGTGAATACGTGTTCACAAATTTGTAAATGTATTGGATCGGATTGCACGCCGCAACAAATATGTAAAGTGAATACGTGTTCACAAATATATAAATGCATTTGTATCGGGTTGCACGCCGCAACAAATATATAAAGTGAATACGTGTTCACAAATATGTAAATGCATTTTTAAATGTATTGGATCGGGTTGCACGCCGCAACAAATATGTAAAGTGAATACGTGTTCACAAACACGTAAGTGCATTTATAAATGCATTGGATCGGGTTGCACGCCGTAACAAATATGTAAAGTGAATGTGCGTTCACAAATACGTAAACATTTGTAAATGCATTGGATCAGGTTGCACGCCGTAACAAATGTATAAATGCAAGGGAATGTCTTAACGTGTAATATGAGACAAAACAAAATGCTAGTTAAATTAGAGTTTCCTATAAGAAGTTGAGATGGATGTTGCATACTTGTATGATAAAGGTGTTGTGACCTAATATATTTTTGCAACATGCTTATTATGTTATAATGTGATTGTACTTAAAATATTGTGAGTTTACTTTGAATTGCAGAGCGAGGTTCTCACTCAGCCCCGGATGGTAGGGTTAACTCTTTATTTAACATGTTTCAGGAGAGCGCAATAGAGGAAAGGCTCAACATCAAGGCTAGCGATCGTCCCGCAGCCACATTGCCGTACAAAATCCATTGCTTCAGACTTGGTGCTTGTCGTGCTTAATATATAGATGAAAGGTTTAGTTTCAGTATATCGGGAAATGTCCGTGTGAGATTGTCTCCTTTCAAACTTGAAATATCCACTCTCATTAGGTCTAGATAGAAATAAAGTTTGCACGAGCATGAGCTCGCACTATGATTAATGAAATTCTTAGAAAAATTTCTTTACTTTTAATATTGTTACTATTTCCGCATTTAAATATACGTCTGAATTTAGAAAGAAAGAGAGTTAGATGGTCCTGGAAAAGAGATAGTTATCCAGGTGTTATCACACCTAACTAAAGACTTGAGAAAAGTCGAGGTGTTGACAGTCAATTTTGACCCGTTTTTTGTATATTTGTTGCAATTCTAAGTATTTTAGCACATCGCATTTTTAATCAGTATTTTTGCATTTTTTATCTTTTTATGTTAAAATAAGCATCATGTCTTCGTTAATATTATGTTTTTATTATTGTTAAACACCGTCGTTTTATTTTAATAATATTTGCATCTCTTTAAATAATTAATTAGCATCCCGTTTTACTTTTAATTAGGCATTAAACATTTCTTAAATATCGTTTTATTATTATTATTATCGCATCGGCATTTGTATTTTATAATTTTGCATCTTTTTAAAATAACTAACCAGCCTCGCATTTTTGTCAAACTAGACCAGTCCAGTCCAGTCCAAGACACAATTTGAATCAGTTCAAACCAACACTATTTTTAATATCACCCAAACACCCTCTTTTATTTTCCCCCCCTAAAATCAAATACCATTTTTCATTTCCCTCCCCAAAACAATACCCTACTTTTCATTTCCCCCCCCCCCCCAAATACCTAACCCTAATCCTACCCTATAAAACAAAACTTCCCCACCCTAAACAAAAGAACCCCAGCCGCACACTTAACCCCTCAGCCCTCTCTCGTCACTTTCTCCCTCAACTCCCATTCCCTCACCATCTCCTTCACCAGCAGCCCCCTGCCCTCTCACCCCCGTCTACCTCCACGAACCAACAACTCTCACTCTCCTCTCCATTCCCTCTCCTCGTGACTCTCCCTCACCGTCCGACACCACCACCGCCTTTCGCGACCTGTGAGCATTATATAGTGTTTTCTCACCACCAAAGGGAGGCGGAGCTCCGAGATCCATTTCGGAGGCTTTATGCTCTTTGGTTGAAATCTCTCGAGCATTTGTGAGATTTTAAAGGATCTTGACAACATAGGCCCGATAACATCCTCTTGAAGTTGCTAGAGTTTTACGGTTCTACGATTTTAGCTCCCGGATATCGATTTGCGGTGGTTGTGAAGCTGTGCAGATCCTTTAGCTTGAAGAACTCTCACCCAGGTGTATCGCCTCTTTTAATCTTTATTTTACTATATTTTGCCCCCTTTACCTGCTCTATCTAATATACATATTGTCTGAGGGACTGCGGGCTTTGTATATGTTTGATTTTGAGGTTGATTATCCGTCTGTGGTGTTCCTTCCTTCAAGCGATTAGTGTTCTTGGTGCTCTTATGGGTGTTCCAATCATTTGGGTGAGTTTATAGATTTTGCTGGGTTATATTGACACTATCACTAAGCTTGTCTTTCCCCTGCTTTGGTTCTGTTCTATCGTGTTCTTAAGATTCAGGAGACGCTAATTGTTCTTAGTGTTATCTTGCCGAGGGTGTATTTGGGTGTGACTTGTCTGTGTTGGTGTTCTTATTCTTATCCCTGAGATTTTGTTTGTTTCTTTGAAATTTGTTAGTTAGCGAATATTAACCTTTTAATCTCTTAGCTATACTCATATCGTTATAAGTTCTTTGTGATATAACCTCATGTTGCCTTTTTGTTAGATTTCCAATTAGTTCTTAATCTTCATCACTAGGCATTGTGTGCTCTTCATGTTCTTCGTGTTCTTCATATTATGTTCTATATTGTTCATGAAGGCTGATATCTTTTGTTAATTTTGATTCATTGCTCTCTTAGTCTCTCTCATGTTTTGCATTTCTCTATGCTTGTTTGAATTTACTGCATATTGTACCGTTGGGTAGCGACTGATTGCACATTTTGGTGATTGCTTGTCTTTGATGCCATTCCTGCGGTACTTTATTTTACCTTTCTGGGATTGCACACTGTTCAACATTTTTTCTCACTGCCATAGTTGTACCTTTGCTGCGTTACCTATACTTCTTACCTGTGTGGAGCTGTCTAATGTGTATATATATATATAGACATACCTATTGGCATTTTGTGTTATATTATATATATGTGTATTATATATATCATATATAACTACCGTATATTATATTTTATAGTGTTTTCTTGCATTCTTTCGGATGCTTTTGTGTAAGCCGTGAAAGTTGAAGCGTAATTTGCTTTCTCTCATCTTTAGCGTGTTCTTTGTGTGTTATTTGTATTTTTGAGTGTATTACACGTTGGATAGCCCTAAAAGGTGGCTAGAGGACACTTTATTGTAGCTTTCCACTGCTTTTAGCCGTTGTCTCTGTCCTATATATATATATATTCTATACTTATATATTCTCTTTGTGCTAGTACTGCTTTTAAATATATATTGCATTCAACACTTATATATATATATATATATAAGTAACCTCTTTGGTGCTAGCATTGTTTACTTGATCTATTGTTTAATTTCCGTGCTGCTGTTGTTATTTCTATGCTTATATATTATATATTTTTATATATTTTATATCTCCTCCTGCTCCGGTTACATACTGTCTATTTCCTGGTCCCCTTTGTTCGAGGTTACTGTGCACTTCCTTTTGTTTTTGCAGAATGTAGGTATACGTACGAGTGCAGACAACTATTTTGAACGTTAAAAGCTTTGGGTTTGGGTTAGTCTTCCCCGATAGCCTGCCATGCCTAAGGTTCTAGAAGCTTTTTGATCTTGCTGCGACATTGGAAATGGAAGAAATTTGATTATGAGTCCTTAAGTTATTGTTTCTCTCCAAAGCTAAATGACCAATGAAAAAGTTATCCGTCGATTTTTGAGGCCCCACGATTTGCAAAGACGGAAAATAAAATAAATGAAGCTTTACGGCAAGGATGATTTCTTTCACTTACACCGGATAATCAACATGCGCTGGCAGGGCGAATTCTCGCAGCCGCACTTGTTTAGGCTGTCCCACTTTATATATTTTTCATATCTGAGCCCTCCGTGTTTAAAACTATTATTGTTTTGGCACGGATATGAAGGTTTTATTTATTTTATTGCTTTTAATAATATTGGCCGATGAAGGAATCTCCGTCTGATTTCCAAGGCCTCCTCTGTGCAAAAGACGGATTTATTTATTTTTGCTTTACTTATTAAATTCCTGTCATTACTTTAAAATTATTTATTCTGATACTAACACTTTTACTAAGTGTTTATGCAGGTAGTCGGAGATCATCTTGTGCAGAAAGCCTAAAAAGGGCTAAAAGATGTCCCGGAATGTTATTTTATATCGCATTTAATTTAGTTTTATTATTGTGTAGTGCACTTTATTTTAATTATAAATGCTTAGAATAGGTAGAATAAAAAGAGCAATAAATAATTAACCTAGGTTTGAACGAACAACCATGAGTTAGCGGATCTTAAATGATGCCTAACCCCTTGCCTTTAGGATAATAAAGAACCACGATCCGAATCTCACTAATTTCGGACCATTAAATGGAAGTCAATTGCGTATTTTTATTGCAATAAACTAAGTGTCCTAATTCACTATAATAATTAGGTGGCGACTCTTAAAAACGACATTATTGCTCCATCCAGGAACCGCGCCAAGAGCAACGTTGCGTACCGTTCGGACCAGTCGAAAATTCGAAAGCGGGCGACGTAAGCGACTCATTTGGGGATATCAGGTTCTTGATCATAACATACTCAGGTTAATTAAATATTGCACTTTATTTTGCTTTTATATTTGTTGTAAATATTTTATATTGTTTGCTTTTATTTTGTAATTAACTACTTTAATTGCTACATTCTTTTATTGCTTTCCTTAAATTGTCATTTCGCTCATATTTCCTCCATTCTGGAAAATTAACACTATCACACACTACACGCGAGGTGCGCAGTGCATCGAAAATTCTTTCTTCAAAACCCAAATTTAGGAGAGTTGGTAATAGACGCGGAGAATCCGGTCCAACCGGTGGCCGCGTAGCCTTCTCACTCGAGTTGTCCGCTCGGGAACCTTGCGTCTAGTAAGCCAAATCTTAGAAAACTTAGGATAGAGCTATACCACCCTTTTATATTAAGTCATGCATACATAAACCTTAGGTGGGTTAATCCTTGGTATTAACACCACAATTAGAAATCCACCAAAATTTGTCGACGGGTTTCATAACCCAACGACCCGTTAGCATACTATGTGTAGCATGACAATGATAGACGGATCCAAGTCTGGTCATGACACGCCGAAATTGGGAAAAGTGCACCGTCATTTGGTCGCCATTTCCAACAAAACATTACAGTTTAACGGCTTGGACTTATTTATCATAATCCCGCATATTTGGCGTTTAGGCTCACCTCTGGCATAAGGGAGGTCCCAAGCATATTAGGGTACGCGCTTGATTTGCATGCTTTTTGTTTATTATTGTTTGTCGCTAGCAACTCTGTACATATTATTTAATTCAATAATTGTTCTTTTGTGATTTCGGGCTCGAGCATTTGCATTTTTGCACTTTTTGCTCTCACATTGCAATCGGGACTTCTACTGTGTAAATCACTCTTGAATAGCGTGACTTGGACTTTGTGAAGCATCAACCACCACTCCGGTCGAACCAATCAGGGGAGTCTTTGACTATATTGTCACACTTTTGCATTTTTATTATTTTGGTCATTTTCCTACTCACCTATTTTTTATATTTTTTGCAGAAAGGTCGTCCTCACAAACAACCGAGGGCGGTCGGGAAAAAAAAAGAGCGTTAGTTATGTTGATTAAAAAAAGTTAGTCTATACCAGATTCAACGAGACATCGCTCTCAATTCTTCTTTACTTTATATTTTATTTATATTTGTAAACTCAATTGGTATGTTTAGCGTTAATTACATAGTTCTTTCATATCATACATTTTACAGCATAATTATTCCGAACTACGCGTGTCTGATTCTCACCATACGGTGTGATACGTAGGCAACCCATCTAGGGTTCGACACCACCACAAAAATAAAAACCACAAAAATAAAAACAAAAAAAAAATAAAACAAAACAAAAAAAAAACGCATTTCTCACTCATGCATCCATTCATCATGTTTTCGGGCATTTATTTTACTTTGCATTCGTCCACAATGGACAATCATTTCTTTTGCGCAGCTTATATTGCTATTCTTTCATTGATAATTTTTTTTCAAGCATACATTTTACAACATATTTGAATGAACTACGCGCACCTGATTCCCTCGGGATACGTGGCAAAATTTCTATTCGGTTCGTACCCATTATTCAGAAAATTATAAAAAATAATATTTTGTTCATAAATATAAAAAAAAAATGTTATTCAAAAATACAAAAACATTTTTTAAGTATTATTGTTTGACTTTGTTGATACCAACACAGTTACAAGTGTGCATAAAAAAATAAAAAAACAAAAAAAAAACAGTATGGGTTGGCTTTGTGGTAAATCATAAATTCTTTTGGTACCTCTTATTCACATCCGTAAATGACATTGTCTTGCGTGTTTCCAAGATAAGGACGAAACCAACCTCATCGTTTCATATGCATTGTGTGGTGAGTGTTTGAATAAGTTCAATTGCATTGCATTGTGATCTAGAACTTGGCATGAATGTTTGTTGAGGCGAAATCTTGAGTAACACTCGGTGTAAGAAATGAACGTAGGCTTTCTTTGACCCGTTTGAGCCTTTTCAGCCTACCAAATAACATTATCCCTAGTACACCCCTTTGAGCATAAAACCTATTTTTTGACAAACGCATATTAAACCTATACCCTTTCTGAGTGCGTACGCACTATCCCTCTCTTGGCCCGACCTCCTCGAGTGCTTTAGAAATGTGCAAGTGGCTGACAGAATTCTAGCTGAAGTTTACAAAGACAAAAATTGTCAAAATCTCAAAAAAAAAAAAAAAAAAAAGAAGCAGAGACGACTTCACACAAAGAGGAAATCAAAAGCCCCGATATGAAAAAAAAAAGGGAATATATGACCCCGAAAAAAAAAGGGGGGGCTCCAAATGAAGTATTCAAAGGAAGTCAGTGCAGAAAAACTGGGACAAAAAAAAAGTAAGTCATCATTAAAGCGCACAAATATCAAGCATGGACGTAGTCCAACTCTCGAGGAATGATTAGTCACTTTTACCCAAATGATATCCATTCCTTTCCCCAAGCCTACATTACAAGCCCGTGACAAGCCCTACATGATCTTATACTGAGGGTTCTCACATTAGTGGATACTTACATGACGGTCAAGCCTATGGTATCACAATTGCATGCATTGAACATCTTTTTGAGTGTGAGCGCAATTCTTTCAACGTCCCAAAATTCAAAATACTGAAATATATGTGTGAAATGGGACTTTCTTTCAGTGAGGGCATTTGAAACGTGAGGCTACGTGTAGTTCGAAACCTTGGATGCAAGCAAGTGTGTCGACACTCAGGTATGTTTGAGGTACTATCTGAAACTGTGTGAATTACACCAGAGTCAATCTCGGTTAGACTGAAAACAATAAAAGAACATCCTTATGCACAATACTAATTGTTGGTATCAACTGGAGTCAGAACGTAATGTCGTCTTCCATTTTTTCAGAAAAAACAACAAAATGCATATTACATAAAAAATCCTTATTTTGCATCACGAACTACGTCTTGACCTGATTCCCTCGGCGGGATACGTAGGCGGCCATATCGGCTTCGGTCCCGCATTATTTTAAAATCATAAAAAATCTTATTTTTTGCAGCACGAACTACGTCTTGACCTGATTCCCTCGGCGGGATACGTAGGCGGCCACATCGGCTTCGGTCCCACATCATTTTAAAATCATAAAAAAATCGTTATTTTTGCATCACGAACTACGTCTTGACCTGATTCCCTCGGCGGGATACGTAGGCGGCCATATCGGCTTCGGTCCCGCATTATTTTAAAATCATAAAAATTCTTATTTTTGCAGCATGAACTACGTCTTGACCTGACTCCCTCGGCGGGATACGTGGCGACCACATCGGCCGGCCACACCGCGCGTCGAAATATTTCTTCCTTGTTTCTGCACATGACTCGATTTTGTCCATTGGAGAGTTTAGCATCCTCATATATTTTGCATCCATTACAACCTACATATTTTCGGGGGGTTGCATTCTCATCTACTCAATTGTACATTGTCCATATTCTATCATTAGCTTTTCATTCATTATAAAAATAAAAAAAAATGCTTACCTGACCGCCTTGATAGCGTCAAGATGAAACCTTACCCAGTTCAACATCTTCATTACCAGAAACTGGGACATTTTAAGGAATTCAGTGCAAGAAAATGGCAATAGACAGGAAAAGCAGGCCAACTAGGTCTTCAGTGCAAACCAAGAATGCAAGCGTCAAGAGCCAAAGCTACAGAGTCGACGCTAATTAACCACTCATTTCCTAAAAAACTCACAAGTTTTCTTTGAGTGCAGGATCTTCATATCAGCAAAGGCAGGAACACAACAATAGGCCCACGCGGGTTACAAACGCACAACGTCTATGCAATGACGTTATCTCAACTCAGGCAAGTCACAAAGCAGGTATGCTCATAAACCAATGCATTTCATTTAAGCCTATGCAACGGCTTCATTCATGTTTCGTCCATGCAACGACGAGCATCTGCATCGCGTCTATGCAACGACGCCATTTCATTTAAGCCTATGCAACAGCTTCATTCATGTTTCGTCCATGCAACGACGAGCATCTGCATCGCGTCTATGCAACGACGTCATTTCATTTAAGCCTATGCAACGGCTTCATTCATGTTTCGTCCATGCAACGACGAGCATCTGCATCGCGTCTATGCAACGACGTCATTTCATTTAAGCCTATGCAACAACTTCATTCATGTTTCGTCCATGCAACGACGAGCATTCGTGATCGCGTCTATGCAACGACGCCATTTCATTAAAAGCCCATGCAACGGCCGTTCATGTTTCGTCCGTGCAACGACGAGCATCTGCGTGATCGCGTCTATGCAACGACGCCATTTCATTTAAGCCTATGCAACGGCTTATTCATGTTTCGTCCATGCAACGACGAGCATCCGTGATCGCGTCCATGCAACGACGCTTTTCATTTTAAGCCTATGCAACGGTTTATTCATGTTTCGTCTATGCAACGACGAAGATCTGATCGCGTCCATGCAACGACGCTTTTCATTTTAAGCCTGCAACGGCTTCATTCATGTTTCGTCTATGCAACGACGAGCATCTGATCAGCGTCTATGCAACGACGCCATTTCATTTAAGCCCATGCAACGCTTCATATATGTTTCGTCTATGCAACGACGAGCATCTGCGTCGCGTCCACGCAACGACGCTTTTTTATTTTTAAGCCTGGCAACGGCTTCATTCATGTTTCGTCTATGCAACGACGAGCATCTGCATCGCGTCCATGCAACGACGCCTTTTCATTTTTAGCCTATGCAACGGCTTCATTCATGTTTCGTCTATGCAACGACGAGCATCTGCATCGTGTCCATGCAACGACGACATTTCTTTTAAGCCTATGCAACGGCTTCATTCATGTTTCGTCTATGCAACGACGAGCATCTGCATCGCGTCCATGCAACGACGCCTTTTCATTTTAAGCCCATGCAACGGCTTCATATATGTTTCGTCCATGCAACGACGAGCATCTGCATCGCGTCTACGCAATGACGCCATCAACATCTACAATAACCTTGTCTTTTTCAGCACCACATCACCTGCAACCCAGTGTCAATCATACTTCGACACTGGGACATTTTTAATCGGGCCGCTTTGCTTCTATTTTTGCATCACAACGACCCAGTGTCATCATGATTTGACACTGGGACATTTTTTGGATCTGCATCATCCCTATTTTTGAATTCTAGTTTATAAAACAGGATAAAATTGGCTACAAGTCAACATCTTTGTCCGAAGACTCTTCCATCATCTCCGTACAAAGAGGGACATGCTGTTGACAGTCAATTTTGACCCGTTTTTTGTATATTTGTTGCAATTCTAAGTATTTTAGCACATCGCATTTTTAATCAGTATTTTTGCATTTTTTATCTTTTTATGTTAAAATAAGCATCATGTCTTCGTTAATATTATGTTTTTATTATTGTTACACCGTCGTTTTATTTTAATAATATTTGCATCTCTTTAAATAATTAATTAGCATCCCGTTTTACTTTTAATTAGGCATTAAACATTTCTTAAATATCGTTTTATTATTATTATTATCGCATCGGCATTTGTATTTTATAATTTTGCATCTTTTTAAAATAACTAACCAGCCTCGCATTTTTGTCAAACTAGACCAGTCCAGTCCAGTCCAAGACACAATTTGAATCAGTTCAAACCAACACTATTTTTAATATCACCCAAACACCCTCTTTTATTTTCCCCCCCTAAAATCAAATACCATTTTTCATTTTCCCCCCCAAAACAATACCCTACTTTTCATTCCCCCCCCAATACCTAACCCTAATCCTACCCTATAAAACAAAAATTCCCCACCCTAAACAAAAGAACACCAGCCGCACACTTAACCCCTCAGCCCTCTCTCGTCACTTTCTCCCTCAACTCCCATTCCCTCACCCTCTCCTTCACCAGCAGCCCCCTGCCCTCTCACCCCCGTCTACCTCCACGAACCAACAACTCTCACTCTCCTCTCCATTCCCTCTCCCTCGCACTCTCCCGTCACTGTCCGACACCACCACCATTTCCGGCGACCTCTAGAGCATTATATAGTGTTTTCTCACCACCAAAGGGAGGCGGAGCTACTGAGATCCATTTCGGAGGCTTTATGCTACTGGTTGAAATCTCTCTGAGCATTTGTGAGATTTTAAAGGATCTTCAGCAACATGGGCGCCGATAACATCCTCTTCGAAGTTGCTAGAGTTTCTGGTTCTACGATTTTAGCTCCCAGATATCGATTTGCAGCTGGTTGTGAAGCTTTGCAGATCCTTTAGCTTGAAGAACTCTCACCCAGGTGTATCTCCTCTTTTAATCTTTATTTTACTATATTTTGCCCCCTTTACATGCTCTATCTAATATACATATTGTCTGAGGGACTGCGGGCTTTGTATATGTTTGATTTTGAGGGTTGATTATCTGGGTCTGTGGTGTTCCCTTCCCCTTCAAGCGATTAGTGTTCTTGGTGCTCTTATGGGTGTTCCAATCGCTGGACTGAGTTTATAGATTTTGCTGGGTTATATTGACACTATCACTAAGCTTGTCTTTCCCCTGCTTTGGTTCTGTTCTATCGTGTTCTTAAGATTCAGGAGACGCTAATTGTTCTTAGTGTTCTCTTGCCGAGGGTGTATTTGGGTGTGACTTGTCTGTGTTGGTGTTCTTATTCTTATCCCTGAGATTTCGTTTGTTTACTGGGCTGTTGGTTAACTGAATATTAACCTTTTAATCTCTTAGCTATACTCATATCAGTATAAGTTCTTTGTGATATAACCCTCATATTTGCCTTGTTCTTAGAGTTCCAATTAGTTCTTAATCTTCATCACTAGGCATTGTGTGCTCTTCATGTTCTTCGTGTTCTTCATATTATGTTCTACATTGTTCATGAAGGCTGATATCTTTTGTTAATTTTGATTCATTGCTCTCTTAGTCTCTCTCCTGTTTTGCATTTCTCTATGCTTGTTTGAATTTACTGCATATTGTACCGTTGGGTAGCGACTGATTGCACATTTTGGTGATTGCTTGTCTTTGATGCCATTCCTGCGGTACTTTATTTTACCTTTCTGGGATTGCACACTGTTCAACATTTTTTCTCACCGCCATAGTTGTACCTTTGCTGCGTTACCTATACTTCTTACTCGCATGAGTCAGTCTAATGTGTATATATATATATAGACATACCTATTGGCATTTTGTGTTATATTATATATATGTGTATTATATATATCATATATAACTACCGTATATTATATTTTATAGTGTTTTCTTGCATTCTTTCGGATGCTTTTGTGTAAGCCGTGAAAGTTGAAACTGTGGACTGCTTTTCTCTCATCTTTAGCGTGTTCTTTGTGTGTTATTTGTATTTTTGAGTGTACTACACGTTGGATAGCCCTAAAAGGTGGCTAGAGGACACTTTATTGTAGCTTTCCACTGCTTTTAGCCGTTGTCTCTGTCCTATATATATATATATATATATATATATATATATATATATATTCTATACTTATATATTCTCTTTGTGCTAGTACTGCTTTTAAATATATATTGCATTCAACACTTATATATATATATATATATAAGTAACCTCTTTGGTGCTAGCATTGTTTACTTGATCTATTGTTTAATTTCCGTGCTGCTGTTGTTATTTCTATGCTTATATATTATATATTTTTATATATTTTATATCTCCTCCTGCTCCGGTTACATACTGTCTATTTCCTGGTCCCCTTTGTTCGAGGTTACTGTGCACTTCCTTTTGTTTTTGCAGAATGTAGGTATACGTACGAGTGCAGACAGCTATTTTGAACGTTAAAAGCTTTGGGTTTGGGTTAGTCTTCCCCGATAGCCTGCCATGCCTAAGGTTCTAGAAGCTTTTTGATCTTGCTGCGACATTGGAAATGGAAGAAATTTGATTATGAGTCCTTAAGTTATTGTTTCTCTCCAAAGCTAAATGACCAATGAAAAAGTTATCCGTCGATTTTTGAGGCCCCCACAGTTGCAAAGACGGAAAATAAAATAAATGAAGCTTTCTGGGCAAGGATGATTTCTTTCACTTACACCGGATAACCAACATGCGCTGGCAGGGTGAATTCTCGCAGCCGCACTTGTTTAGGCTGTCCCACTTTATATATTTTTCATATCTGAGCCCTCCGTGTTTAAAACTATTATTGTTTTGGCACGGATATGAATGTTTTATTTATTTTATTGCTTTTAATAATATTGGCCGATGAAGGAATCTCCGTCTGATATCCAAGGCCTCCTCTGTGCAAAAGACGGATTTATTTATTTTTTGCTTTACTTATTAAATTCATGTCATTACTTTAAAATTATTTATTCTGATACTAACACTTTTACTAAGTGTTTATGCAGGTAGCCGGAGATCATCTTGTGCAGAAAGCCTAAAAAGAGCTAAAAGATGTCCCGGAATGTTATTTTATATCGCATTTAATTTAGTTTTATTATTGTGTAGTGCACTTTATTTTAATTATAAATGCTTAGAATAGGTAGAATAAAAAGAGCAATAAATAATTAACCTAGGTTTGAACGAACAACCGCAAGTTAGCGGATCTTAAAGGATGCCTAACCCCTTCCCTTTAGGATAATAAAAAACCCTGATCCAGAATCTCACTAATTTCGCAGACCATTAAATGGAAGTCAATTGCAGTATTTTTATTGCAATAAACTAAGTGTCCTAATTCACTATAATAATTAGGTGGCGACTCCTTAAAAACAGCACATTATTGCTCCATCCAGGGGAACCGGGCCAAAGAGCAACGTTGCGTACAAGTTGGTATCAAAGCTAAACTAGGTTAAGAGATTCTAGGAACTTTCTTTGAGTTGGGTGTTTGAACGGTTACTTATTGCGACGGTGTGCGCGCCACCTTAGTAATAGGAAGATCAAATAACATCCTAAACAGTTTTCCTTCTTTCATACTCTTCTCGTACCTATCATGAGTCTTTTCAAAGACATGGTTCTTGTACTACCTCTTTCAAAAGGGTCTTGGGGAAGGAGATTGTACAACGATTAACTAACTGACAAGTGTTTTGTAGATGGTGGTTATAAGACGAGTTCCAACGAAGAAGGAAATGCTCATGGAACAGCAAAGGGCAATGCGAGCTCAGAAGGAATTCATGCGTCGTAAGATGGACTGAGGAGATGATTTTGACGAGTACATAGATGACACAATCGTACTATGTACGTATTTGCTTAGGACTAGACAGAAGAGGCGTTCATATGACCCGACATTCTTCAACTTTTCAATTGGAGTCATACTACAGATAATATTCAACTCCGTCCCAGAAAATTTCCATTCCTCATTCAGAGGGGCAAGTATGCTAAGAGAAGATATCACAGAAGATTCATTGTACAAATTCCTATTTCAGGTAAGAGGGGTAAGGGATAGAATGAACGATATGGAAAGAGAAGCAAGAAAGAAGGTTCACAGGGAGTTGAATGTCAACCTGCAGAATAGGCGAATTATGCGGTTAAGCCCTTTAGAACGTGTTATAGTAGGTGCATGTTTGAGTAAGAGAGCTATAGTGAGTGGCAGAGAATGATCTGATGTGGTTTATTGTAATGTCATGAAATATTTTGAATGAGAGGAATGAAGCATTATGAATGCAAGATATGATTTGTCACTATTGTTTAAACATTTGGCCCTGTTTTAAAAGAATTTTGGTGAAACGAATTACATGTGGTTGTTTGGTGGATGAATTTGTACTAGTTACCCAAACTGTTTACAAATGAAATTTAGTACAGTGGAAGGTCCCCGTGTTACCTTCGTTTCAGAGTAAGGCACACCTTAGTTGAAGTTATTGTTGAAGAATTATAACCATTACAAGTACGACAGGTTGAACGTAAAAGAATAAGAATATTATTTATTTGACCTTCTGAAAATACAAAGTGAATACGTGTTCACAAATTTGTAAATGTATTGGATCGGGTTGCACGTCGCAACAAATATATAAAGTGAATACGTGTTCACAAATATGTAAATGCATTTGTAAATGTATTGGATCGGGTTGCACGCCGCAACAAATATGTAAAGTGAATACGTGTTCACAAATATGTAAGTGCATTTGTAAATGTATTGGATCAGGTTGCACGCCGCAACAAATATGTAAAGTGAATACGTGTTCAAAAATACGTAAACATTTGTAAATGCATCGTATTGGGTTGCACGCCGCAACAAATGTATAAATGCAAACGCATCAAATGTATAAATGCAAGAGAATGTCTTAACGTGTAATACAGGACAAAACAAAATGCTAGTTAAATTAGAGTTTTCTATAAGGAGTTGAGAGAGGATGTTGCATACTTGTATGATAAAGGTGTTGTGACCTAATATATTTTTGCAACATGCTTATTATGTTATAATGTGATTGTACTTAAAATATTGTGAGTTTACTTTGAATTGCAGAGCGAGGTTCTCACTCAGTCCCGGATGATAGGGCTGACTCTTTATTTAACATGTTTCAGGAAAGCGGTATAGAGGAAAGACTCCACATCAAAGCTAGTGATCGTCCCGCAGCCTCATTGTCGTACCAAATCCATTGCTTCGGACTTGGTGTTTGTCGTGCTTAATATATAGTTGAAAGGTTTAGTTTCAGTATCTCGGGAAATGCCCGTGTGAGATTGTCTCCTTTCAAACTTGAAATATCCACTCTCATTAGGTCTAGATAGAAACAATGTTTGCACGAGCATGAGCTCGCACTATGATTAATGAAATTCTTAGAAAAACTTCTTTACTTTTAATATTGTTACTATTTTCGCATTTAAATACACGTCCGAATTTAGAAAGAAAGAGAGTTAGATGGTGCTCCTGGAAAGAGATAGTTATTCTGGTGTCATCACTCCCTAACTAAAGACTTGATAAAGTCGGGGGCGTGACAATAATTAACCTAGGTTTGATCGGATAGCCGCAAGTTAGCAGATCTTAAAGGATGTCTAACCCCTTCCCTTTAGGATAATAAAGAACCCTGATCCAGAATCTTATTAATTTCGCAGACCATTAAATGGAGATCAATTGCAGTATTTTTATTGCAATAGTTCATGTGTCCTAATTCACTTAACTAATTAGGTGACGACTCCTCAAAACAAGCATTTTCAGCTATCTAGGGAACCGCGCCAAAAGAGCAACGTTGCGGATACCGTTCAGATCCCGAGGTCAAAAACGGGCACGACACGTATCATGTGACGAAAACATTCACTATCAAAGTACCAATAATTGCAATGTTAGTTCTTAAAGTAGTTATCGCAACATTACAAGTTATATCAATTTTGCGAACCCAAACTCTTTTAAAATATTTTTTTACTTTTTGGCTTAGAAATGTTGCTTCGAATGTTGTCAGAAATATTGGATAACCTTTTTGACAACATTTTGCACACTGAGTCTTGAAGTTGAAAGAGTATGGTTTTAAGTGGCCAGGAGAGTTACAGTGATGACACTCAAACTTCATATTCTTTGACATATATGAGAACCTATTATTTATTCCTTTTTCTTTTACAAAGCATATTTTCTCATTTTTGTCAAACAAACTAGAGCATATAGTTTTAAGTTAGTTTTCGTACCCAATATCTGCATGTGAATGTTTACTAAAGCTGAGTATTTTATTCAATTTATAAGTCCCTGAATTGAGCTTACGGAAGGTTGCTTCGGCTAAATCCAATTTTACACGAATCTTATCAAATTCAGTATCCTTTTTGGTAAGTACAACCTCTAGTCGGGTTATTGTGTCTTTTAGATCTACATTCTCACGAGTTAAATTTTTTAGCTTTGTGTCAAATTGCTTGGATTCTATAATTAAGGCTTTACAAATGCTTTGTAATTCATTAATCATGTCATCGTTGTATTCAACTTGATCCATAAACTCAACCTCACCACTAGAAATAAAACCACTAAATAAATTTACAATAAGATAGTTAAAGAATATGTACCTTTCTGATGTTGCTGGCGATGCAGATGTTGTTGCAGATGTTGCCTGAAATGTTGTAACATCTGAGGCAACATTACAGATGACATCTTCATTATCAGACAGAGATTGTTCATAAACAGTGGATAGCATTGCTTGTGATTCGACTTCTTGATCTCCTTCCTCTTCTCTTTCATCGTCACTAAGCGAGACCCACAAATTCTTATCAAATTTTCTAAGAGTATTAGCACATTTATTAGCATAATGACCCCAACCTGATCATGCATGACATTGCACATACTCTAATTGTTTGGGATCAAATTTGGTACGATATGAATTGGTTCTTCTTAGTGGACTTTCTTTTTTAGTACTTGGAAGGAACCTTGAGGGCTTTTAATTGAAGCTTTGATTTTGATGTTGTTTAGATTTAGATTTATTTCTCTCATTGTTGAACTTCCTCACCATCGAATTGTATTTTCGAGTGAGTAAGACAACATTAGCACATTCTGTCACGCCCTATTTCAACCGCGACATTAATTCAGCGAATCCTGCTTTAAAGGTTAAAAATAAAAATAAAAGTGCTAAAAGGTGCAAAGGTTTCACGGAGTCGCCACCTAATTAGTTTGGTGAATTAGGACACCTAAATGTCAACTAAGTAAAGTCAACACTAACTTCATTTAATGGTCTGCTAAACTATGTGAGATTCTGGGCAAGAGTTCTTTATTTTTTTTTTATTTTTTTTGATAATCCAGGTCTCGGGGTGGCCTTAGTACCCCATATCGCTAGTACCTGCACAAGTACTGGTACTATGCTCCTGGAGGCGAATGGAACCCGTTCTTAGCCGCCACCGCCAGGTAAATCGCGGGATGTGCGCCCCGCATTCAGTGTCTGATCGCCACCAACGGATCAATGCTACAAGGTCCGACCCCCCAACAGGGATTGTCTGAGGGAGTATCAAACCCACACTGCAACATGCCCGCGCGGTTAAGCTATCAGACTTTAATACGAGGCATATGCCCCGGAAAACGTATCTGCCGAGAATCGAACTTGTGACCCTAAGGCCACAAATTTGACTAATGACCACTAGGCCACTATCTTTGGATGGCAAGAGTTCTTTATTAATCTAGAGGGAAGGGGTTAGACACCCTCTAAGATCCGCTAACTTGCGATTGTCCGCTCAAACCTAGGTTAATTATTATGTTAAGACGATGCATATTTGAAAATATTTATTTTAAAAAAAGGAAGATGATGCAAGTGTTTTATTGAAAGTGCATTTTTATAAAAGATTTATAAGACTAATGCTATAAAAATACATATAAAGTTTAAAAGTATGCATTTATATTATTTATGGAGAAAAAATGATGCAAAGTTGATTTATTAACTAAATGCGTATATTTACTTGCTAACTTGATCATGATCAACATAAGTACGCCATGATACAAAAAATACTTATTTTTGCAATTGATAAAATAATTGTCTATATATATTAATAAAGAGTTTATGAGAAAATCAACTTCTTTTGTTATGCCTTAATTTCATGATTAGATATGCAAATTAAATTGTTAGGCAAAAGATTAGACATGCATGACAAGCCTAAGATAAATAACTAGGGGAATGCCAAATTTCTAATACCCAATTACTTTCTAATTTATTGATTCAAGGTTTAACTGTTCTAAGTGTTCTACTAATTAGAGTAGCGTTAGGCAAATAATTACAACAAATGAATGGGGCGGGGTAGGAAATCAAAAGAGGACTCGAAGGCATGGCCTTGTCATTCCGCCTGTGGTTTGGAAATTTCTAATGCGGATAGAGAGATGCACATTGATGTGGGTCTTCGTATGTTGTAGCTCATGATGAGTCTCGCCATGAGACTCTTCATTTTTGCTCCGATGCATTTCATGTAAATAAAGAAGAAGATAAGGATTAATATATTCCAACTTTATCAACAAGTAAATAGACAAATAATCACGTACTTAAACATATACAAAGCTTAATTGCATTATATTACTCTGGAGAAATAATGAGTGCTAGTAGTAAAGGCCTAGCAATGCTTAGAAGACTCTTCACACACAATTACTTCGTAATATAAGGTCAATCAAGCCAAAATATATGGAAACCCTTCCTGTTTTACAGCTGATTCCCATAACAATGAAGTGCACAGTCACGTCAGTAAATGTGTGGGTATGGACTGCTTTGAGTTATGATTTTAAGATCCAATATAACCAAGAATCAATAAACTCAACCTATATACTACAGGAAGTTAGCAGGTATGGACATATTCAGTTTCCTTCGTTTCCAGTAACTTAAAAGGAACATGCAGGCAAGTTTAGCTAATTCATAAAAGAATCAACGACACACTAGAACATGAACAACATACTTCGACCTTTGGAATTAGAAAGGAAGATTCAGTTTGCGTATATGGGAAAGCATAACAAATTTGGGATCATTTTCAGCAACATACTGGATGTAAAGTACTAGGCATGCCAGTTTCCTTCGTTTCCAGTAACTTAAAAGGAACAGGCAGGCAAGTTTAGCTAATTCATAAAAGAATCAACGACACACTAGAACATGAACAACATACTTCGACCTCTGGAATTAGAAAGGAAGATTCAGTTTGCGTATATGGGAAAGCATAACAAATTTGGGATCATTTTCAGCAACATACTGGATGTAAAGTACTAGGCATGAAGTCCGGAACATGAGAATCCTAAACGAGCAGTTTCAGCATGTGTAACAAGAGGCAGAGACATCTTTCCTTCTTATTTAGACAATTTCAACACTAGATCTTACTACATTGAGACATTTTAAGTATGAGATGCTATAGAGGCTATGACAACAATTTAGTTTCAAATAGTGTAAGGTGACGATGCACCACCTAGACAACTTGGTAGATGTGGCATGATATCAGATAACTTATAGTACTTTACATGATAACACGGAGTCATTTTAAACCTTAAGCAGGCAGGGCAGATGTGCAACCAGTTTAATGGACATATAGACAGGGAATTGTTCAAACCACTAATTCAAAAGGATATCTAGATACACACAGTTACTCAAGCTTTAACTAAGCAAAGTAAATATGTTGATACTGCACTTTACTAGCAGAATTGAATCAGAAACCAGATTTCATTTTTTATCATAGAGAGTGTATAGATAAACATGCCTATGAGTCCACAAAGGCGACTAAACTTTGTTGCTAATAGGATCTTAGGATATGTAACCAGGGACAATCACAGTAGTATACGCAAGATTTCGACTACCGAGAAACATCAGATTATGCTAAACACATATACGTAATGACCTTTGCTAAACAAGTATTGAAACAGCATATTAATCCAAACTAACACACAAAACACCCGACAATACAAAATAAGGCCATAGGAACTTGGGTTTACCTTTTTTGGGTAGTGAATGATGCGCGATTTAATGCACACACTTTAATGCAAGTGCACGTTGTCGAGTCAAGTAATATAGTCTTTGAAGACCGAGTTATCGTCCTCAGGGATTAGTGTTCAAGTACCAACTTCTATTCTTTGTTATCTATTTGGTGACCGATATTTGAGTTGTTGATTATAACTAATAATTATAAAGACTAATTAACTATGTGTTTACTTCAGTGATGATGGAAATAGGGCTTCCAAGTCTCCTCAACTATCCACTTATATTACTTATTAATGCAATTAACTATGGTTCTTCTTCTTTTGGAGATAGCAGGTTTACTAATTCGTTTTATACTCCCGTTAAGGCTATATAAACACTCAACCCCAGTAGCGCTCCTTTCTACCTTTCGGTGATAAGGATGACTCTATAGGAGGATTAAGAACAAAAACCCTATTAATGCTACACAAGTAATTGAGGTATTTTCATCCCCAATTCGACCTATGTCTACCCAACTACAGCATAGTCACAACCTCCCCTTTCGAATTTCGGTTAGAAATCATATAAGTAATGATAATTAATGATCAAGTAATTATCAAGCAATCAAATCATCTATTGGATAAATCTCAACAATAAGAAGAAACCATAAACATGCATTAATTCATAAAATAAGGTTCAAGTGAATTGACATGGAAAGCCCTATATTAGAATTAGTTCCTAGCCATAGACATGACAAGAACTAATTCAATATCCAACATAAAACTGAAAATAAAGTAAAAGAAAGAAAAGAAATTACTAAAGAATGGTCTCCAATCTTGAACTCCAAGATGTGTTGTGTTGTTGGCAAGAAGGGAACCCTTAAAAACTGTCTAGGGTTCTCTTTTTATAGCCTCCAAACCGACATTAAGGTTTTCCTTCAGGCCTGGCCCATAATTCGTCTAAAACCTGATTTTTCCCGCGTCGGCCAGCGCACTCTTAGCGCGCAGACCGGAGTTCTGCGACTTTCGATGATTAGCGCGCGCGCTCTATGTCTGGAGGCGCCGTAGCGCTGGAACTTCTGCAAGCCTCTGAAGATTGGCGCGGCGCTGATTCTGATCGAGGCGCCATGGCGCGGCGTGTCCGTGCCTGGTTCGCCACGTTCTCGCATTTCAAGCTCTGGAAACTCCGTTTTTTCCCTCTTTTCGCTTCTTTTCCGCCAAAAAGCCATTTTAACCAATTTGATTCAAAAGAAAGAAAATCTATCCTAAGACGACACGTATTTGTACAAAAAGGGACAAAAGACTCACTAAAAACGTCTCAAAAAGTGTATATAAAATACACCGATCAAATACCCCCAAACTTAACCTTTGCTCGCCCTCGAGCAAAGATCAAAAGAAAGAAATAAAGACTCAAAGAAAAAGAAAATAGAAAGACTCAATGACATTGATCACTTTGTTGCATTGGTGTTACTTAGAAAAACATGAAGGTTAGCAGAATAATATGTAGGAACATATAGCATGAAATTTTTAGCATTCTAAACACATTAAGCTAGATATTTCGCAAACTCATTTTTATCATGCTTAATAGAAGTCAAAATACTGAATCATGCATGTTAATTTCAAAAATCCTATGACATTTTTACTTGTTATTCTCCACTAATCATGGATATGCATATAAGAGATCTTCAGGACTTTTCAGGGTTGTAATGTAGGCTTAGGCATGGGTAGGTAAAAATAGGCATTTAGGCTCATTTTATGTACCATAAGCTCTTTTGCTTTTCAATTCTTCCCTTTTCTTTTGATTTCTTTTCTTCACTTCATATCTATTTTTCTCCTCTTTTGTTTTGAGAGAGTGAAGTGTATTATAATAACAAGCACCCCCAAACTTAGGCTTTTGCCTATTTCTTATTACTTTTTTTTATTGGGGTGCATCAAACTTGTTCACTCTTTTTGTCTCTTTTTTAACACATTCTATTCCAACTATTTCACATTTTTACTTATGGCACAAGTGTGGGAATATAAGGTGTCAAAGAAAAAGTTTCATGTTTAGGCTCAACGGGGCTGACTAGGGATATTTTTAATGTCAGAGATAGAAAAGAGTGGTAAGAATTGGCTAACAAAGAAACGTCTGAGTCATCTCCCTAACATGCATATCCTAACTATTTCGCCTCAAATAGCAAACAATCATACACATAGGTTTTAATCATTTGACAATGCACAATTCAAGCAAGAAACCCCAAATAGACAGATTTCATGAGTTTTTGGCATATCTAACCTAAGTGTTTAGATAGTTGCTTCTAATTCCATTACATTATTCCGCCTTACTTCACTAGGTGTTTCTAGTAACTACAACATGCATGATCTTTGACAGACAATTATGACTAAAAAAAGAAAAAAATTATGACTCAAAAATACACAAAACAAATCAAAAAGACTCAAACATATTACAACAATAAGACACAAATAAAACACCCCCCAAACTTAAATCACACATTGTCCCCAATGTGTGCAAGACTCAAAGAAAATAAAAAGAAACAGGACACTTACAGACTTGGTTCAAAATGGTGGCGGTGGCGGTGGCGGTGGATAATGCATTGAATGCCGTGAGAGGGGAGGGGCTCAGGATTTTTGATTTGGAGAAAGGGCCGTCGGATTTGGGCGTCGTCCAAGAATTTAGATTTTCCGTTGTGGCGCCGCGGCCCTGCTCCTGGGAGCCACGACGCTTAAACTTCAGCGCCCTTCTGATCTTTTGGCGCCGCGGCCCTGCTCCTGGGCGCCGCGGCGCTCTGCCGATTTTCTGGAAATCCTTGGCTTATCTTCAGTTTTCGCCCTCCAAGTTCTTGGCCTTGCACCTGTCATCACAACACATAGCACTACCTCCGTGAGACTGTTCTAAGTAAAGACTAATTGCATTAAAGTAAATAAATTGAAATACCTTGGGTTGCCTCCCAAGTAGCGCTGTCTTTAGCGTCTTTTAGCCGGACGCGAGTTCCTTATCATTTTAGGTTGAGAGAGATTACTAAGTTCATTTATTCTATTTCATTGATCAAATATGGTTTTAACCTCTGTCCGTTTACCTTGAACGAGGCTCCCTCTCTCCCTTTTTACTTCAACTGCACCATATGGGAATACTCTTACCACCGTGTATGGTCCTGTCCAACGCGATTTCAACTTGCCTGGAAATAATTTTAACCTTGAGTTGAATAAAAGCACTTGTTATCCTTCTTGGAAGTCTTTTGGTATCAACCTCTTGTCGTGTCATACTTTCGTTCGTTCCTTGTAGATCTTTGCATTCTCATAAGTTGCCACGAATTCATCCAACTCGCCACCGTAGTAGCCTCTTACGCCTCCGCTTTGGCATCCATGTTTAGCTTCATCATTGCCCAATACGCTCTATGTTCCAACTCTACTGACAAATGACATGCCTTACCAAAAACTAACTTATATGGTGACATTTCTATTGGTGTTTTGAATGTTGTTCTATATGCCCACAGTGCGTCATCCAGTTTGATAGACCAATTTTTCCTTGAGCTATTCACTGTCTTTTCCAATATGCTCTTCACTTCCCTATTTGACACTTCTGCTTGCCCATTCGCTTGAGGGTGGTAGGCAGTTGTGGTGCGGTGGTAGACTCCATATCAGGAAAGCAATGAATTCAGCTGCTTGTTGCAAAAGTGAATTCCTTCGTCACTGATGATGGCCCTCGGAGTGCCGAACCTTGTGAAAATATTCTTTTGAAGGAATCTTTGCACAGTCTTACTGTCGTTTTCTTTTGTGGCTCGCTTACCCATTTGGACACATAGTCCACTGCCAGAAGGATATATTGATTTCCAAAGGACGGCGGGAATGGACCCATGAAATCGATTCCCCACACATCAAATAGTTCCACTTCCAATATCCCTTGCGAATGCATTTCATTTCGTCTTGAAATGTTCCCTGTTCTCTGACAACTATCACATCTCTTCACAAAGGCATGGGCATCCTTAAAAAGTGTTGGCAATAGAACCCGCTGCGATACCTTTGCCGCTGTTCTTGATGCCCCAAAGTGTCCACCACATGGTAGGATATGACAATGAGTGAGAATCTGGTGCATCTCCTCCTCTGGTATACATCGCCTGATGACTTGATCGGCACATTGTTTGTATAACATCGGCTCCTCCCAATAGTAGTGCTTTACTTCGGAGTAAAACCTCTTCACTTGCGGTCTTGTCAATTCTGGGGGTATTACCTTAGCTGCAAGAAAATTAACAAAATCAGCATACCAAGGTAAATTAAAATTCGCACTTACTTGAAACAGTTGCTCGTCTGGAAAGTGATCATTTATCTGTACATACTTGGTGTTCTGGATCTCTGTGTTCTCCAGCCTTGACAAGTGGTCTGCAACTGAATTCTCTGTCCCTTTCTTGTCACAAATTTCCACGTCGAATTCTTGTAGTAGCAAGACCCATCGAATGAGGCGAGGTTTTTCATCCTTCTTTGTCATCAAGTACTTTATGGCAGAATGGTCAGTGTATACTATCACCTTATTTCCAATCAAGTATGGCCTGAATTTCTCAAATGCATACACTATTGCTAGTAACTCTTTTTCTGTAGTCGCGTAATTTAACTGTGCGTCATTCAGAGTTTTACTAGCATAGTAAATGGATCTAAATACCTTGTCGATTCTCTGTCCAAGCACTGCTCCCACTGCATAATCGCTTGCATCGCACATTAGTTCAAATGGGAGCTCCCAGTTTGGTGCAATGACTATGGGTGCTGAAATAAGCTTCTCCTTGAGTGTCTGAAAAGCGGTCAAGCATTCCTTATTGAAGTCAAAAGCAACCCCCGTCATTAGCAATGTGGAAAGGGGTTTTGAAACCTTTGAAAAATCCTTGATGAATCTTCTATAGAAACCCGCATGCCCAAGGAAACTTCTGACTCCTTTTGTTGATACTGGAGGTGGGAGATTTTCGATTACTGAAATCTTTGCTTTGTCTACCTCAATACCTTGGTTTGATATTTTGTGTCCCAGGACAATCCCTTCTGTTACCATGAAATGACACTTCTCCCAGTTTAGCACAAGGTTAGATTCTTCACATCGGCTTAACACTGCTTCTAAGTGCCTCAAACATTCATCGAACGATGCTCCAAAGACCGAAAAATCATCCATAAAGATCTCTATAGTCCTCTCCACCATGTCTGAGAAAATTGCCATTATACACCTCTGAAAGGTCGCAGGTGCATTGCAAAGCCCGAATGGCATCCTTCTGAATGCAAATGTACCAAAAGGGCAAGTGAATGTTGTCTTTTCCTGATCTTCTGGTGCTATCGCAATCTGATGATACCCTGAGTAACCATCCAGAAAACAGTAGTAGTTGTGCCCTGCAAGTCTATCCAACATCTGATCTAGAAATGG
The DNA here is from genome assembly GCA_029844215.1 of Przewalskia tangutica. Lineage (NCBI taxonomy): Eukaryota > Viridiplantae > Streptophyta > Magnoliopsida > Solanales > Solanaceae > Przewalskia > Przewalskia tangutica. The sequence goes on along the minus strand of CM056736.1, from coordinate 27,611,457 downwards.
CAACGGAAAGTGGTCTTTTCTGGTTGCCTTGTTCAACTTGCGATAGTCAATGCAGATTCTCCATCCAGTAACCGTTCTAGAAGGAATGAGCTCGTTCCTTTCGTTGGTCACCACTGTCATTCCACCCTTTTTGGGTACCACTTGTACTGGACTCACCCATGCGCTGTCAGATATAGGATAAATTACTCCCGCATCGAGCCATTTCAGGATTTCCTTTCTGACTACCTCTTTCATGTTTGGGTTTAGCCGCCTTTGTGCCTCGATGGATGGTCTGCTCTCCTCATCTAGACGGATCTTATGCATTACTGTTGACGGACTTATCCCCTTTATGTCTGCTAATGTCCACCCAATGGCACGCTTGTGAGCCCTCAAAGACTCTCTCGACTTATCGGTCTGCTGTGGATAGGTGGCATGAGATGATTACTGGTAAGGACTTATCTTCACCTAGATATTGGTATTGTAAATGATTGGGTAGGATTTTTAACTCTAACTCTGGAGCCTTCTCTGTGGATGGTATTGATCTTTCTGGCATCTGCCCAAGCTCTTCATACCTCTTCCTATCCCATTTCTCATAAGTATTCATCCAATTTGCATACTCCATTAGCCTTGGGTCGTTTCCACTACTATCATCCCATTTGGTCAGTACTTCTTCAAGCGTATCCTCGTTTCTGAACCCTTTGGCCGACACTGCATCTTCGATAATATCAATGGCCGAGCAGTTATCATTGGCATCTGGAAAGGTTGCTGCCCGAAAAACATTGAAAATCACCTCTTCTTCTTCCACCCGAAGCTTCAACTCCCCTTTGTGAACATCGATGAGAGTCTGTCCTGTGGCTAAGAAGGGTCTGCCAAGTATGATGGGGATTATGTCGTTATCTTTTATGTCTAAGATAACGAAATCAGCGGGAAAGATGAACTTGTCCACCTTTACCAATACATCTTCGATGACTCCTCTAGGATGAACTATGGAGCGGTCAGCTAACTGCAAAGTGATGTTTGTAGGTTTTACTTCTCCCATTCCAAGTTTGCAGAAAACTAGATAAGGCATCAGATTTATGCCTGCCCCCAGATCGCACAATGCTTGCTGACATTCAAACTTTCCAATGGTGCATGGTATGGTGAAGCTCCCTGGATCTTGTAATTTCTGAGGTAGTTTTCTCTGTAGGATGGCACTACATTCTTCAGTCAACACCACTGTTTCGTAGTCCTCTATCCTCCTCTTTTTGCTAAGAATATCCTTCATGAACTTTACATAGCTCGGCATCTGCTCTAGTGCTTCAGCAAACGGGATATTGAGTTGCAATTGTTTGAGAATTTCCACAAATTTAGAGAATTGCTTGTCAAGAGCACATGTTTTTAGCCTCTGGGGATATGGTATCTTCACCTGGGGTGCGTTCACAACAGCTTCTACCACTTTTTCCACGGGCTCAGCCGCGGCCTCAAACTTCGCCTGCCCAGAATCTTCGCGCGCCGCTCATCGGCACCGCGGCGCTGCTGCTGCTGCGAACTTTCCATCTCCACTGATTCGGCATTCTTCAGGTCAATCGCTGACATTGTGCTTTCATATTTCCTCCCACATGTGCAGATTGTTTTTCTTGCATTTCGCTGTTCAACATGACCGCGAGTTGTCCTATTTGCGTTTCCAATTTCTTCAAGGACATTCTCGTTTCGTCCATGAACTGAGTTTGGTACCTAGTCAAACTGAGTATGGCTGCTCGTAACTCCTCCCTCTTTTTTTTGTGGGGTTGGAGCTTTATCGTATTGATAGTAATAATCCATGTCTTCAGGATCCATGAGATGAATCAAAACCAACAACGGATCACGGCAACTGATTCTCAAGAAATAATTAAAAAAAACGTAATAAAATAATAATAAAAAATAAAAACCAAATTAGAAATTAAGAATAGATAAATTTGATATTGAACTACGCCAATCCCCGTCAACGGCGCCAAAAACTTGTTGCGCGATTTAATGCACACACTTTAACGCAAGTGCACGTTGTCGAGTCAAGTAATATAGTCTTTGAAGACCGAGTTACGTCCTCAGGGATTAGTGTTCAAGTACCAACTTCTATTCTTTGTTATCTATTTGGTGACCGATATTTGAGTTGTTGATTATAACTAATAATTATAAAGACTAATTAACTATGTGTTTACTTCAGTGATGATGGAAATAGGGCTTCCAAGTCTCCTCAACTATCCACTTATATTACTTATTAATGCAATTAACTATGGTTCTTCTTCTTTTGGAGATAGCAGGTTTACTAATTCGTTTTATACTCCCGTTAAGGCTATATAAACACTCAACCCCAGTAGCGCTCCTTTCTACCTTTCGGTGATAAGGATGACTCTATAGGAGGATTAAGAACAAAAACCCTATTAATGCTACACAAGTAATTGAGGTATTTTCATCCCCAATTCGACCTATGTCTACCTAACTACAGCATAGTCACAACCTCCCCTTTCGGATTTCGGTTAGAAATCATATAAGTAATGATAATTAATGATCAAGTAATTATCAAGCAATCAAATCATCTATTGGATAAATCTCAACAATAAGAAGACAACCATAAACATGCATTAATTCATAAAATAAGGTTCAAGTGAATTGACATGAAAAGCCCTATATTAGAATTAGTTCCTAGCCATAGACATGACAAGAACTAATTCAATATCCAACATAAAACTGAAAAATAAAGTAAAAGAAAGAAAATAAATTACTAAAGAATGGTCTTCAATCTTGAACTCCAAGATGTGTTGTGTTGTTGGCAAGAAGGGAACCCTTAAAAACTGCCTAGGGTTCTCTTTTTATAGCCTCCAAACCGACATTAAGGTTTTCCTTCAGGCCTGACCCATAATTCGTCTAAAACCTGATTGTTCAGCGTCGTAGCGCCGCTAAGTTCTGCAGCCTTCACGATGATTAGCGTCGCGCGCGGTTCTGCAGCCTTTTCGATGATTAGCGTCGCTACTGGAACTTCGCAAGCCTTCAAGATTGGGCGCCGCGCCTGTTCTGGTGGCTAGGCGCGCCATGCGCCGCCCGTCCGTGCCTGGTTCGCCACGTTCTCGCATTTCAAGCTCTGGAAACTCCGTTTTTGCCCTTTTTTCGCTTCTTTTCCGCCAAAAAGTCATTTTAACCAATTTGACTCAAAAGAAAGAAAATCTATCTTAAGACGACACATATTTGTACAAAAAGGGACAAAAGACTCACTAAAAACGACTCAAAAAGTGTATATAAAATACACCGATCAGTGAACTGAGGCGGCATTTCTGTCACGACCCGACCGGTTCGCGATCGTGCCCTACCCAGGCACCTGCTCTGTATACATCGAGAATAGCGGAACATACATGAAACTTATAAAATAAAATAACGACAGATTAAACCACGAGTTAGCCGATAAGGCTACCTTCCCGACACATATACATATACATAACAACAAAGAAGCATCCCTTTCTTTTTATTTTACAAACCGACCCACAATATGTAACTACGCACTTAAGAATTACAATCTGCGGGGCGGGGCTCGCCATACCTGAATGTACATAAGTCTACCACATCGTGAAACCGTACAAAGACAAGCCTCCTGAGTGAAAGGGCTTCTTTCCAAAATCAACAGAGATCCTAAGAGCAAGGATCACCAACCTGTGTACCTATCACTGCGGCATTGAACGCACTCGGCGGGGTCGATAACAGTAATGCAGTATGGAATAGAAATAAAATGCAATAACCAAATCATATCTGTATAAAAGAATGTCCTTTTACTCCAAATCAATCATATATTAACCGCTCCTTTCCTTCTTTCGATAAGATTTAACAACATATTCTTACATACTTACTTAAGAGTTTAATCCATCTTTTTCACATAACTTACATATCTTACATAACATAATCCGCCCATTTGCGGGACACGGTGTCTTGATGAATCATGTGACATAATCCGCCCGCTGGGGCTCGGTGTCTTGTGGAATCATGTTGCATAATCCGCCCGCTGTGGGGCTCGTGTCTTGTGGAATCATGTAGCATAATCCGCCCGCTGTGGGGCTCGGTGCATCGTGGAATCATGTAGCATAATCCGCCACGCTGTGGGGCTCGGTGTCTTGTGGAATCATGTAGCATAATCCGCCCGCTGTGGGCTCGGTGTAAGATGACGTAACCGGCTATGTGAAGGCTCGGGTAATATGGCGAATCCGCCATGTAGGCTCGGTGTATCTCATAACGTAATCCGCCTATTTGTAGGCTCTGTATTTCATAACGTAATCCGCCTATTTGTAGGCTCCTGTATTGTGATAACGTAATCCGCCTATTTGTAGGCTCGGTGTGATTTTCCTTACATAACATTTTCAAACCATCTTTTCACTTCTTCTTAAGTCGTCATAACAACTTCCCATAAAGCTATTATAACAACCATTCATTTTAGAGAACTTAAGGCCATTTATTCTTGAAACATTAGGGAAACTAAACCCAAAAATACTACGTACATACATACTTAAAAAGAATCATAGAACTCCTTTCTTTTTAAAGCTCAAGTCACATACTCCTTTGTAAGCCATCTCCTTATCTTTTGAAATAAATTAAGAAGCCATACTTTGTAAAATTAAGTCATTTCCACTTATAAAATCAAGGCTTATAGCCTTAACACCTCGTAGCATACACTCTTTCAAATCATGTCGCTTATACTTTAGAAATCAAGTCCCATAACTTGAAAAATAAAGTTTCATAATCCTTTAAAGAAAATCAAAGTTCATAGTCTTAAAACTTCATAACATGCATTCTTTAAAGTCCAATTACTTATACTTGTAAAATCATGTCATCTACACTTTTAAAACCAATCCCATTTTCACATATAAATTCAAGTCATTTTCAAACATAAAAATCAACTTACATACTTACTTTAAATAAATCAAGATACATAGCTTGAAATCAAATCTCATAATTTCCTAACGATTCTTACCAATATCTCCCATAAGGCTTGGTAAGGACTTAGGACAATTTAACATACTTAATTTAGAGTCAACAATGTGGATACTTCTTAACTTCTAAGAGTAGAAGGAATCTTAAAATGTTATCACATGGATATTTCATACGTAGGATCATGCCAAAGAAAGAAGAGGTTCACATATCTCGCGACGATTGTCGACAAGTAGCAAAATGCTCCAAAGTACTTCAACCTTGAGCTATTCCATTCTTCAAGTAGGATACGCTATACTTAGTACTTCAACCTATAATGGTCACCATACGTCCATTAACCTCTTATTTCAAACGTAGAATATCCTAGGTGCTAAGTCACTAAATTCTACGGAAAATCGGACAGCACCTCCTTTGTTTCTACTCACTTTGCCACCTTTTCAAGGTCGAATACAATAACCAAACAGCCCCAATTGGCTCACAACAATATAGAAGGTAGTCTAATACAAATGAATAACTAAATGCCCCAATTGGCTCACAATAATATAGAAGGTAGTCCAATACAAATGAATAACTAAACAACCCCAATTGGCTCACAATTTAGAAAGTAGTCCAATACAAATGAATAACAAACTAAAAGTACAAATTCGGCCACCTTAAGTTCAACAATACCAATTCTTAACCAATTTCCAATTCAATCCAAATTGGTAGCATATCAAGATATCAAGTCGCATTTGATCATATAAACCGTAATCTTCAAGTAATTAACATGCGACTATTCTAATAACGATCAAATTGTAATCCAACTTAACATGGCCTACATTACATTTCGAACTTCCAAGACCACAATCGATCTATAATCCTTATAAACTTCAACTTAACAACTTCATGCTAGCAACAAGCAAAGCTAACAACAACAATATAAATATATAATCTTGTAACACTTTTAAAAGACAAGATTATACCTTAACGATTCTTAATCCAATTCCAATCCGAAGTCGCTCCTTAGTAGTTTAGAACCTCTCCAAGACACTTCAATTCGTTTGTTTAGACCCTTAGAACCATACCAACAACTTTCCTTCAAACTTCCAATCCAAAACTTAGAAAGCCACTAGGTTTTCATTTTGCGACTAATACGAAAACTCTCTTTTCCCGGGATTTTTCTATTGAGATATACTTACATAACACTCATGAACCTTGGGTTAAAGTGGGGGAATTATTGGACAACAATTGAAAATTTTCCTTTGGAACCCTAGGTTGGCCGAGAGCTCCCTTCCATGCTCATCCAATTTTTCTTGAAAATTTGCTAAGTGTTAAGCCTTGTCTTGCACTAGGGAGCTTATATAAATAAATGGAGGGTCAAGATTAGAACAAATGGGTGGTTTGGATGCTTTTCACATGGATCAAGCCAAGTGGCATTGATCAACAATGTCATGCTAAATGTCTTTGCAAGACTTGATCTATTAATTTGTGGTCAAAAGACCATTTTCTCCATCACATTTTCGTCCAAGACCATTAAGGGGGGGTGACACGTGTCGCCCTCCCGCTCGTCGCAATATTTCGTTTTCCGACAAATTTCAAAATTCCGATAAATTTTACTGCCTCAAACCTTAACCTTTGAGTTCTTACGTACGTTCTTAAAACATGTCCTGTAAGTACGGGGTGTAACATTCTTCCCCCCTTAGAAACATTCGTCCCCGAATGTTCTTTCGGAGTCAAACTTATAATTAGCGACATAGTCTCCTTTCACAACCCCAACATACCAACAATGCCACACATGGCCCTAATACCTCGCACACGCATATTTGTCCATCATAAGCCCAAAAGAGATTATATTTTCGTACTTCCAACTCCTTCTAACATACATACATAACTTCCATACCTATTCTGGCCTCTTATCTTTGGAGTCACTCTATGAAACAATATAAGGTCATTTCCGCCACGACTGGTTCGGTGGAACGCGCCCACGAACCCGTAAAACAATTAACTAGACTTGGGCCTTGCACTGCGTGACTCGCCACGAGCGGAACTACTACCAACTGATCCCACTCCATTTCGTGCCATGGGAGACTCGTATAGTCCTCAACCCGACTCGGCCGCACTTAACTCTTATCCTTGGTCCGACTTAAAATCTTATCACGAGAAAGCCTTATATACCTAAGGTCTCGGCAGTAATCAATATTCTTAGGCTCGCAATTTCCATGCTCCAAGCCTACCTAACCAGTCCCCCAATAAACGGGTACAAAAACTTCTCATAAAACCAAAACCATGTTGTCTCGATCACGACAATCATTACTTACTCTATACGGACCTCATCCGTACAATTCTCTTAAGCCTACTACGCAGCTTAATCTATTAACACGACATTCCGTTAGGTTCCTTAACATGGCTTCTTAAGGGTTCACTACCCTATCAGACAGCTCATCCTTTCCCAATTATCTCAAATAAAACATAAGATCTTGGCGAGAATTCATTAACTATTCCATACCTTCCCAGTATCTAGTTAGTCTTTACCAATTCCTGGAAATCTAACATCATTCTAGGCAACACGCGTCTGACCCTCATACATAACTCCGTATAGATGTATGTCACAATACCAACTATACTACAATCATTACCAACCTGGATACGCAATCCACATAGTCTTTCTGGTCATCACGCTTTCTCGTAGCTTCAAAAAACATAACTCGTTAGGGAGAGACGACCCTAACAACACAGCTTTATCGCACGATCTCAGAGTGAGAAGAATGGAAACCAATCCTAAATGTCCTGTAGCCTCCTGATTATAGATGTGGTGCACAACACACCGATAATAAAGACTCTACTAGAAACGGTCTGTATACACTTTCCGAGGACTAACTGCTCTGATACCACTTTTGTCACGACCCGACCGGTTCGCATCGTGCCCTACCCGGGCACCCTGCCTGTATACATCGAGAATAGCAATGAACATACATGAAACTTATAAAATAAAATAACGACAGATTAAACCACGTGTTAGCCGATAAGGCTACCTTCCCGACACATATACATATACATAACAATGAAGCTACATCCCTTTCTTTTTATTTTACAAACCGACCCACAATATGTAACTTCTACAGCACTCTAAGAATTACAATGCGGCGGACAGGCTTCGCCATATCCCTGAATGTACATAAGTCTACCACATCAGGGAAACCGTACCAAAAGACAAGCCTCCGGAGTGAAAGGGGCTTCTTTCCAAAAACTGAACAGAGATCCTAAGAGCAAGGATCACCAACCTGTGTACCTATCACCTGCGGGCATGAACGCAGCCCCCCGAAGGGGGTCAGTACAACAGGTACCGAGTATGGAATAGAAATAAAATGCAATAACCAAATCATATCTGTATAAAAGAATGTCCTTTTTACTCCTGAAATCAATCATATATTAACCGTTCCTTTCCTTCTTTCGATAAGATTTAACAACATATTCTTACATACTTACTTAAGAGTTTAATCCAGTCTTTTCACATAACTTACATATCTTACATAACATAATCCGCCCATTTATGGACACGGTGTCTTGATGAATCATGTGACATAATCCGCCCGCTGTGGGGCTCGATTATCGTGGAATCATGTTGCATAATCCGCCCGTGGGGCTCGGTGTCTTGTGGAATCATGTAGCATAATCCGGCCCGCTGTGGGCTCGGTGTCGTGGAATCATGTAGCATAATCCGCCGCTGTGGGGCTCGGTGTCTTGTGGAATCATGTAGCATAATCCGCCCGCTGGGGCTCGGTGTAAGATGACGTAACGGCCATGTGAAGGCTCGGGGTAATATGGCGTAATCCGCCTATGTGTAGGCTCGGTGTATCTCATAACGTAATCCGCCTATTTGTAGGCTCGGTGTATTTCATAACGTAATCCGCCTATTTGTAGGCTCGGTGTGATAACGTAATCCGCCTATTTGTAGGCTCGGTGTGATTTTCCTTACATAACATTTTCAAACCATCTTTTCACTTCTTCTTAAGTCGTCATAACAACTTCCCATAAAGCTATTATAACAACCATTCATTTTAGAGAACTTAAGGCCCTTTATTCTTGCAACATTAGGGAAACTAAACCCAAAAATACTACGTACATACATACTTAAAAAGAATCATAGAACTCCTTTCTTTTTAAAGCTCAAGTCACATACTCCTTTGGAAGCCATCTCCTTATCTTTTGAAATAAATTAAGCCATACTTTGTAAAATTAAGTCATTTCCACTTATAAAATCAAGGCTTATAGCCTTAACACCTCGTAGCATACACTCTTTCAAATCATGTCGCTTATACTTTAGAAATCAAGTCCCATAACTTGAAAAATAAAGTTTCATAATCCTTTAAAGAAAATCAAAGTTCATAGTCTTAAAACTTCATAACATGCATTCTTTAAAGTCCAATTACTTATACTTGTAAAATCATGTCATCTACACTTTTAAAACCAATCCCCTTTTCACATATAAATTCAAGTCATTTTCAAACATAAAAATCAACTTACATACTTACTTTAAATAAATCAAGATACATAGCTTGAAATCAAATCTCATAATTTCCTAACGATTCTTACCAATATCTCCCATAAGGCTTGGTAAGGACTTAGGACAATTTAACATACTTAATTTAGAGTCAACAATGTGGATACTTCTTAACTTCTAAGAGTAGAAGGAATCTTAAAATGTTATCACATGGATATTTCATACGTAGGATCATGCCAAAGAAAGAAGAGGTTCACATACCTCGCGACGATTGTCGACAAGTAGCAAAATGCTCCAAAGTACTTCAACCTCGAGCTATTCCATTCTTCAAGTAGGATACGCTATACTTAGTACTTCAACCTATAATGGTCACCATACGTCCATTAACCTCTTATTTCAAACGTAGAATATCCTAGGTGCTAAGTCACTAAATTCTACGGAAAATCGGACAACACCTCCTTTGTTTCTACTCACTTTACCACCTTTTCAAGGTCGAATACAATAACAAAACAGCCCCAATTGGCTCACAACAATATAGAAGGTAGTCTAATACAAATGAATAACTAAACAGCCCCAATTGGCTCACAATAATATGAAGGTAGTCCAATACAAATGAATAACTAAACACCCAATTGGCTCACAATTTAGAAAGTAGTCCAATACAAATGAATAACAAACTAAAAGTACAAATTCGGCCACCTTAAGTTCAACAATACCAATTCTTAACCAATTTCCAATTCAATCCAAATTGGTAGCATATCAAGATATCAAGTCGCATTTGATCATATAAACCGTAATCTTCAAGTAATTAACATGCGACTATTCTAATAACGATCAAATTGTAATCCAACTTAACATGGCCTACATTACATTTCGAACTTCCAAGACCACAATCGATCTATAATCCTTATAAACTTCAACTTAACAACTTCATGCTAGCAACAAGCAAAGCTAACAACAACAATATAAATATATAATCTTGTAACACTTTTAAAAGACAAGATTATACCTTAACGATTCTTAATCCAATTCCAATCCGAAGTCGCTCCTTAGTAGTTTAGAACCTCTCCAAGACACTTCAATCCGTTTGTTGAGACCCTTAGAACCATACCAACAACTTTCCTTCAAACTTCCAATCCAAAACTTAGAAAGCCACTAGGTTTTCATTTTGCGACTAATACGAAAACTCTCTTTTCCCGGGATTTTTCTATTGAGATATACTTACATAACACTCATGAACCTTGGGTTAAAGTGGGGGAATTATTGGACAACAATTGAAAATTTTCCTTTGGAACCCTAGGTTGGCCGAGAGCTCCCTTCCATGCTCATCCAATTTTTCTTGAAAATTTGCTAAGTGTTAAGCCTTGTCTTGCACTAGGGAGCTTATATAAATAAATGGAGGGTCAAGATTAGAACAAATGGGTGGTTTGGATGCTTTTCACATGGATCAAGCCAAGTGGCATTGACCTAGTCAACAATGTCATGCTAAATGTCTTTGCAAGACTTGATCTATTAATTTGTGGTCAAAAGGCCATTTTCTCCATCACATTTTCGTCCAAGACCATTAAGGGGGGGTGACACGTGTCGCCCTCCCGCTCGTCGCAATATTTCGTTTTCCGACAAATTTCAAAATTCCGATAAATTTTACTCGTCTCAAACCTTAACCTTTGAGTTCTTACGTACGTTCTTAAAACATGTCCTGTAAGTACGGGGTGTAACAATTTCGACCCGTTGAACCCACTAAGATTATATTGCTATGCGAATGAAAAGGGCAGGGCTTTTGATTTGATAATGATTGCTGGCTCATGACTGATATTCGAAGAGTGAAAGGGTTTCTGACTGATGTTGTAAAGAAGAAAAGGGTTTCGAATTTCTTACTCTTAGACTGCTAATTTTCGGATGCCTTTGCATGTATAAATTGATTTGTTTATATAGCCATGATTTGGGTTTCAATTTAGGTAAGTATTTATGGCGATTTGGTGATATTGGGCACCAATTTTGGGATTCGAAAGGTAAGTTTAAGGGCGATTTTCTGGACTGATTCGATACTAATTTTGGACGATTGTTGGGGGATTTGCTTTCGGTTTTTGGTACTGACTTGGTGCTTATTTTGGTGCGACTTGTTACCATTTTCGACGACTTCTTGGTGTAATATTTGATTAAGGTAAGTTTATATCTTGGGCTAGTTTGATTGCGATTCTAGTGCTGATTTGGTTCGATTTGGGCCCTGATTTTGGTGAGATTTTAAGGCTGATTTGGTTCGATTTTTGGTATATTTGGAGATGGTTTTTGACAATTTTTGGGAAGGCTGATTTCCAGAATTTCGTAGGTGTGATTCGGGTATTTGTTTTGGTAAATTGTAAAATTTTGGTGTTTATTAGTAAGGTCTTGGTTATGGTAAGTTGTACGAGTGTGAGATTTGTTTGGTTTATGGTAAGTTTTGGGTGTAGATTAATAGTGGAGGCGGCTGATTGAGAAATGGGTCTAGGTTTTACTGGTTTTGTGTGGAGCATATATGAGGAAGATGAAAAATGAAAGAGGCTTGGGTTTGGGCCGATATTGGGTTTTGGAGAATAAGTTTTGGGCTGTGGGAAATGCTGAATAAAATAAAAGGGATGTATTGGGATAGTATTTGATTATAGGTAAATAAATGGAGTTTAGGTTATTTATAAAATTGTTTTGATAATTATTAAAATAATAAATGCGGATATGATATTTAAGGAGTGCTTAATGCTTTATATAAATGCGGCGTCATTCTTAAATGATTATTTATATATGTATTATTATTATAAGAGTTATTTTGTGATGTTTACAACAACAACAACAACATACCCAGTGAATTAAACTTGAAGTGCCACATTTTTGCTCTTATATAATTTCCTTTGATTCTCAATGTTCATCTCATAGGTTTTGAGAATGTTCATCAAGGTATGAAGGTCTATAGTAGCAAGATTGTGAGCTTTTTCAATGACACAAATCTTTAAATTGAACTTTTCAGGAAGAGAATGGGGAGCTTTTTCAACAAGTTGAGTGTAGGTTAATGGTTCACCAAGCACTTGACATTCATTAGAGATGTCAATTAACTTTTCAAAATAAGATTTAATGTCATCCGCTTCTTCCATCCTTAAACGTTCATATTTGCTCATGGGCATGTGTAGCTTAGTTCGACGAACACTTGAGCTACCTTCACAATGATTTTGTAAGGTATCTCATGCATCCTTAGTCGTTGGGCAGTTTTGAATGAGTTTGAACATGTAAAGAAACCCATCCAAAAATTGCATTTAAGGTCTTTTCGTTAAAGCTAGCATAATTATTTTCTTCCGCCGTCCATTCGGATTCAGGTTCAACTAGAATGTCAACTTCCTCATCCGGCGGCAACAGTGGAACAACATACTCATTGGTTATAGATCTTCATGCCCTAACATCAATTGATTTGATGCGAGAACGTAGACGAATCTTCCAATATGCATAGTTTGTACCATCTAAAATGAGAATTCTACCAATATTTGGATTAGCCGGATCCATAACTTTGAATAATAGGACCAAACACCTATTACGTTAAGTGTTAGATCTGATACCACTTGTTGGGTCCCGGAGTATACTATAGAATAATAAATATAAACTGAAAGTAAAACTAAATCGAATGCCAATACGATTTGTAAATGTCAGTGATAATGACGTTCGTCACAACTGACAACACTTGGATAAAACAGAAAAATCTTTGAAGAGTAAAATGCAGTGGAAATAATAAAGAACACAAAAGTTTAATATTTACATATGTTATATTGAATATATAACATATGACGGTCAGTGACCGAAAGTATTGTATATATTTATATACAATTGAATAAATTCCCTTTTGTACAATTTTACAAAATAAAACAAAAGTATTTAAAAAGTTGAAATCGCAGATGACTTCTGCCTGAAAAATCTATCTAAATAAACATAGACATCATCTCATTACAATTGCTTCAATGAAGAACAAATCTAGAATCTAAGCAGCAATTATAATGTTGGACAGAATGTTGTCGACACGCTTATGCAACACTTGTAATCCAGTATTCTGAGATGAATTCTCGAGAGCTCTCTTGATATTTTTGCATCTAATTCTGCATATCGATTCACTCTTCTTCCCTCTCTATTTATAGTAGAGAGTCTTCCTTGAAAAACTCATCGACTTGTTGTAGAGGTTGAGGAAAAGGTGGGAAGCCGATAAAGTTTGTTGGAGAAGATCATGGAGCAAAATCCTCTAACTTCTTAGACTTGTTTTCCAAGCTTAACAACATGTTTGAGTTATTCTTCCCACGTTTTTCATCAGCTACTAATCACTTTGCCAAGTCACTTTTCTATCGTGGTAAAAATCCCACGAGATTTACTTCAGTTCTGTGAAGTAAGACAAAATTGTTTTACAGAATGTTGGTCCGAATATCGTGACATTTGTTCCAACATTTCTGAATTTTAACTTAGTACAAAAATGATATGTTGGGCAAAATGTCATAACACCAATCCCAACATTAACAATATTTTTCATTGATAAAAGCTTTTACAAAATGCTAGAACTTTAGAAGTAATCATTTACTGAGCATTTAATTTTACTCATAAAAATGCATAAAACATTAGTCTACACAAATTAACAGCAATTGTGAGGAATGAAAGAAGAAAATTAGCAGCATTTCTAAGAAATAAAGAAGAAAATTAAATACTCTTACTTGTAAATTCATTTTTTATTGAAGTTAAATTTATCTATGTTCAATAGGAATTTCAACATTAAAGCAATTGACCTCGTAGAAATTAGAAATCGACATTGTTGAGGTAAACTACTACTAGCTTCACTAACTCAAAATGATGCAGCATGGTGATTGTTGTGGTGAAATGCAGCTAAATTCACCACCGAAATCACATCATCACCATCCATAAATTTTGCACACATCACCATGCCCGCCATCAAAATCGCAGCTCTCCTCTCTTAAAAAATAATACCTCTAGGGTAGTTGAAATGAGGGGGTTTTCACAAGAAGAGGAAAGGAGGTTGGGGCCGTGGTTGAAGATGAAGAATAAAAGTTGGGTTTGAAGATGAAGAAGAAATAGTGGGTGGGGGGAGGAGGGTTTTGACTTTTGAGGGGTTATGAAAATTTATATTTTACAATAAAAGAAAAGTAAATAAAATTTAAGCAAAATAAAAGAAAAAGAATATAAAATTTTAAATTTAAAAGATGTCTGATGTGGCGCTGACATGGCGGGGGTAACACATCCCTTGTGCAGCGGGTTATATGTGTATTAGGGGTAAATAAATTCACTTTTTAATTGCTCAGGGTGTAATAGATCGCCTTAATAATTTTAGTGTGATATCGAGATTTCAGATTTAGTTTAGGGGTCAATCTATATCTTTTTCCTATATTGTAATATTTTATAAATACAATATTGAATAAAGGGAAAAGGGGCATATTTGCCCTCCGTCAAAGTTGGGGGACAAATATACCCCTTCTGTTAATAAACTTCCACCATGTGGACATTATTGATCACATTTAACTGCGATGCACATGTGGAATCCACGTGGACGCCACCTGTGCGCCACATGGATGACCCGACCCGACAATTACCCGACCCGATTTGAAATAAAATCCAAATACGCTGCAATGGAGAACACCCAACTATTTCTTCTTCAAATTTGTGCCCTAAAAATCAGCCACTTCATTCTCCAGCAACAGCAACATCGATTTCCATCTTCCAACATCAATATTTCAAGTTTTGTCCTCGAATTCAATCAGTAATCTTCCAGTACAGCGAGCTCTTCTTCCCCAAAAGCGAAAATCGAAGCTGTCAAGGTTCTAAATTTCATCAACTTCCGTCTTAACATTCAGGCCTACTAATCGCGTACGAGAAGGTTAGAAATTCTTGAACTTTATATGTTTAATCGATACTTATATGGTTCTAAGTCTTTCGTCGACATATAAATGTCTAATCGACATTTGAATTTCTGCAAATTTTTATTGTTTGAAGATTGAAATCCAGCGTCTTATATATATGGTTATAATGTTTGGTTCATCTGGTCGCTAAAAAAACAGTGAACTCAATCGTCGACATAGGCATAATTTTTCGGACTTGAGAACTCAATGTCGACTGGTTTTAAATCGACTTGTAGTTGATTTTATTAGATTTGGTTGTAGAATAACCTACTAATCGCGTACAAGAAGGTTAGAAATTCTTGAACTTTATGTGTTAATCGATACTTATATGGTTCTAAGTCTTTCGTCGACATATAAATGTCTAATCGACACTTAAATTTCTACAAATTTTTATTGTTTGAAGTTTATGTGTTAATCAATACTTATATGGTTCTAAGTCTTTCGTCGACATATAAATGTCTAATCGACACTTGAATTTATGCAAATTTTTATTGTTTGAAGTTTATGTGTTAATCGATACAATTTTTATTGTTTGAAGACTTAGAACCAATTGTCGGGTAACTGTTAAGTGCATACTTGAATGTTAGAAATTTTTATTGTTTGAAGTTTATGTGTTAATCGATACAATTTTTATTGTTTGAAGACTTAGAACCAATTGTCGGGTAACTGTTAAGTGCATACTTGAAGGTTAGAAATTTTTATTGTTTGAAGTTTATGTGTTAATCGATACAATTTTTATTGTTTGAAGACTTAGAACCAATTGTCGGGTAATTGTTAAGTACATACTTGAAGGTTAGAAATTTTTATTGTTTGAGGATTGAAGTTCTATGCTTCTTATTCTACTTCGAAAGTGTAAATTTGGTTCGTCGATGAGTTTTGACAGTCTTTGTTTCGATTAAGTTATAGTCGATAGTGTTTGTTTAAGTTTATTAGTTAATACAATTGTGTTTATGTTCAGCAAGTAAGAAATGTCTCAAGTTAGTTGTTCTTCACAAAGGAGGTGTCATTGTGGTATGACTGCGAATCAATTTATTTCGAGGACTACTTCAAATCCCGGAAGGAAATTCTTCAAATGCCCCAAACCTAAGGTAAGTAATTTTAATCTAATACTTTGACGACATTTTTTGTTTGTTTGATTTTGTTTTTTTCTTCTTCATTTTTTGCTTATAGAGAAGTTGTTGTGGATATTGGCAATGGGAGGATGAGGAACATATTGAAAGTTTCTCTGGCGAATTAATGTCGTCATTGGATGTGTTTAAGAATGTAATAGCAGATTTGAAGAGTGAAAGAGATATGTTGAAAGCAGAAATCGTTGTGTTTTGAAGTTGCGCGTGTTTATGATGATTTCATGGGCGTTATTTGTTGGATTTGTTGCGGCATCGATTATGAAATGATTATGTATTTGTAGTTGAGTAAGAACTTTTAATTTTATGTTTAGGAATTAATATTTGTAGTTGTGTATTGAAGTTTAATGGCAGTTAAATGTTTTTGAAGAATCAGTCTCATTTTGTCACCATTGGCTGCTGTAAAAGATGTACTTTGTAAAATGGTTGTGGTTATATTATATGCAGTTTTATTTCCTAATTGCTTGTTACAGTTGCATTTTCATAGTTGCAAACAGCAATATTGTTTGATTGAGAGCTAATTTGACTCCATATCAATAGCAAGATAAAGTTGAAATATATCAAGAGCTAATTTGACTCCATATCTGCAGATTGAAACAAAATACAATACTTAGGTGAAACAAGAATCCAATAATTTTCTCTTATAACGAAGCTGTTATTTTTCGGCCTATTTGTTATGCTGAGAAGGGAAAACTGGAAAGCTGAACATTGATATATTTTCTTCATTGTCAAGGTGCCAACTTCAATGAATAAACACACTAGATAAGAGGCTATAACAACAAAAACAGTCGAATAATTTCTGCAGTGACTAGAAAATTTCAGAGTGGTATTCTGCAGTAGAAAACTAGAAAATTTCTGCAGTGACTAGTCGAATAATTCAAGAGAATATACACAACAAAAACAGGCAACCGAATATCTCATTGACAACAACAGCAGCATAACAACAACAACATGAAAAGAGCCTTGTTTCGTAATATCTCATTGACTAAAAACACAGCAGCAACATAACAACAACATTGTTGACAAACACCAAAAAAGTTTGACAATGGTGAAGGCATCAGTAATTCATGTCTTCGTCATGTGTCGGACTGCCTATTTCTCTTCCATGTCTTCAATTTCTCTCTTATAACAAGAGCCTTGTTTCGTGGTTGATAAGGCAAGTTGGTTGGCTCACTCATTGAAGTAGAATCACCAACGATGGATATTTTTCTTGTTGGTGTAGCTAATCTTTGTTTCATCCTTTCAAGTATTCTAGTATTTGTCTCAGAAAATGACCTTGGCCTTAATGATGGTTCTGCTTCTATCATAGCGGTGGTGCTGCTGCATTGAGTTAGACGTTCTTCCGTTCTCGCTACAAAACTTTCTTCCGTTTTCGCTCACGGGAGTAAATATGTGCTGCTGCTGCTGCTTTTATTCCTTGCAAGTTGTTTCCCTTTACTAGCCTGCTGTTTAAAACAGGACAGCAGCAGCATCAGCAACTAAAAATTGAAAAAACAGGACAGCAGCATCATATTTGCAACTAAAAATTGAAAACGAGACACCGAAATGGTCGATTAGAACACCACAAAGAAGAATTCAAAAATTGAAAAAGCAGACAGCGAAGAACTAAAACGAACACCACAAAGAAGAATAACTAAAAATAGAAAACAGACACCAAAGAATTGATCGATCGAACACCACAAAGAAAGAATTCAAATAAAGAAAAACAGACAAAGAAGCAGATATTTGCAACTAAAATTGCACCAAAGAATGATCGATTAGAACACCAACAAAGAACTAAAAATTGAAAAACAGACAAGAATAACAATTAAAAAGAACACCACAAAGACTAAAAAGAACACCACAAAGAAGAATAACTAAAAATAGAAAAACAGACACCAAAGAAATGATCGATCGTAACACCACAACAACAACTAAATAAAGAAAAAACAGGACAGCAGCAGCATATTTGCAACTAAATATTGAAAAACGAGACACCAACAGCTGACTGAGATGTGTAGAGTGTTACCTTATCACATCCCCTTGCATTGTGTCCACTGTGATGGCATGTAGAACATGTCATAGGTTTTCCTTTCCTTGAAGCGGACCATTCACCTTGTCTTTTCAAGTTTTCCTTCCCCACTCTTCCTCTCTTAACTTTGGGTCGACCCACCATCTTACACATTTGTGGTGGTTCCATATCATGACTCTTTTCATATTTCCAGAATTTAGACCCTCTAACTGGTTGAAGTTTGTGTGAATAGATTGACAAGTAGGTTGACTTATTAAAATATGGGTGAAAGGCTCCCTCGGCAATAGGATCCTTGTGTCTATGCTTGTATGCTCTTATAGCATGAGGACATGGGATACCACTAAGTTCCCATGTCCTACAACTACATTTCTTTGCCATTAGATCGACAATATGTGTATCGGTTCCCTCAGACACTTCAAACCCATCATCACCACTAAAATGTACCTCACAATTTTCAGCAATAACCACAAAGTCCTTGTAAATCTCTAATGTTGTAGGACTGTATTCCGTAGCCCATTTATGCCCTTGACTTTCATTCGCTACCAACATGGCCATTACCTACACAATGTTAAGGTGTTAATTCCGTGTCTTAAAACTAAATTGAAAGGGTCAAGTGTTACCTTTAATCTAATATCTTCAAGCATCTTGATAATTGGCTTGTGCCTTGCCTCCAGAATCCACTTGTTAAACGACTCTGTGATGTTGTTATCCACATTTTGATTCCTGCAAGTTGTGTCGAAGTAGGCTCTAACCCAAGTCACAACCGGTATGTCAATAAATTCTCGGGTGGTGATCCATCTCACCTATAACCTTCAAATGGTCAACAAACTCTTCATGATAAGAGCTCCATGCACAATGCCACATCTTCTTCTTCAATGCTTCAGAACCACCCCATCTTTTCAACCAATTGTGCTCTATATGTTTAGCACAAAACCTATACTTAGCTTCAGGTAACTTTGTCTGGATTGCATCAATTAAACCCTGCATATATACATCAAATTTTTAGTTTTTCAGATTTTCAGTTTTCAGAATTTTCAAGATTCCTGCATTTTCAGTTTTCACAATTTTCAGTTTTTCAGAATTTTCAGAATTTCAGAATTTTCAGAATTTTCAGAATTTTCAGATTTTCAATTTTATCCATGGTACTTAAATCATAAATATTTTACCTTTTGCATATCAGACATGATGGTGATCCCTTGGCCTTGCTGCAGATTTAGTGAATTCTTTAGTAGTCCTAAAAACCAATTCCAAGTGACCTTGTTCTCTTTAGAGACTACTGCCCAGGCTAGTGGATAAATATGGTTCATTGAATCTTGACCAACAGCTACCAACAGTTTCCCTTTAGCATTTCCTTTCAAGAATGTGCCATCCAATCCTATGAAAGGTCTTAACCCACCACTAAATCCATTCTTCATTGCATTAAAACATATATACATTCTTAGGAACTTTCGTACTCCCGTTTCAAGTGCATCCCTAGATATGTTGATTACAACATCATCACTTCCACGGTTGCTATTCCTCAATTCATTAGCATAACTCTCTAACTTATTATACTCATCATTGTAATCGCACTAAGTTCTCCCAAAATTATTCTCTTGGCCCTCTTACACTTATGAAGACTAACATTGACATTAAAGACGACTTTCAGTTCTACCCTCATTTCTTTGACCTTAACTTTTGGATCATTTTGTAGCTTGTTTTGGAAATAATGAGCTATTGTGTCACAATCTACTCTTTTGCATTCAAATACTGGTGGACAATTGTGTTCATTAACCAATGTTTTAACTGAAACCCCGATCCCGTTCTTGCATTTACTGATGGAACATTTAAAAGGACATCCCTCAACACACTTGTACCTAACCCTAGATTTGTCACTTTTCAACAATACCAACCATTTATTTTGCGATAAGGCATAAAGCTTCATAAACATTCTAGCTTCAATGATATCTTTGAAAGACATTCTAGGATATATAGTTTTGAAATGCTCTAACTTTTGTGTAATATCTCTTTTATTCTGAAGTCTAATAAGCTCTAATTCTGCAACATCAAAATCATCATCACTAGACTCATTACCAGAAGAGTTTAATGATTCATTGGCACTGTCACAGCCTGTGTCGGCCTCAACATCAATACAATATGACTCAGAATTTTGTGCAATGTTAGTCGCATCAAAATCATCAACATCTAAGTCACATTCAGCTGCGACATCAACATCTAATTCACATTCTACAAGGCTTTCCATGACAATGATCTGCAAAAAACAATACAACACTCGCGTCAAAAAAAATTGTTGGTTTACTGTCGATTAGAGATTTCAATCGTCGTCGGCATCGTCGAAATATAATATCGAACAAATACAACAAACATCAACTAAAAACAAAACAAAGTCGTCACAGTCTACAAGTCGATTTAAAACCAGTCGACATTGAGTTTTCAAGTCCGAAAAATTATGCCTATGTCGACGATTGAGTTCATCGCTTTTTAGCGACGGATAGACCAAACATTATAACCATATATATAAGACGCTGGATTTCAATCTTCAAACAATAAAAATTTGCAGAAATTCAAATGTCGATTAGACATTTATATGTCGACGAAAGACTTAGAACCATATAAGTATCGATTAAACATATAAAGTTCAAGAATTTCTAACCTTCTCGTACGCGATTAGTAGGCCTGAATGTTAAGACGGAAGTTGATGAAATTTAGAACCTTGACAGCTTCGATTTTCGCTTTTGGGGAAGAAGAGCTCGCTGTACTGGAAGATTACTGATTGAATTCGAGGACAAAGCTTGAAATATTGATGTTGAAAGATGGAAATCGATGTTGTTGTTGCTGGAGAATGAAGTGGCTGATTTTTAGGGCACAAATTTGAAGAAGAAATAGTTGGGTGTTCTCCATTGCAGCGTATTTGGATTTTATTTCAAATCGGGTCGGGTAATTGTCGGGTCGGGTCATCCATGTGGCGCACAGGTGGCGTCCACGTGGATTCCACCTGTGCATCGCAGTTAAAGGTGATCAATAATGTCCACATGGTGGAAGTTTATTAACAGAAGGGGTATATTTGTCCCCCAACTTTGACGGAGGGCAAATATGCCCCTTTTCTCAAAGTTGGAGGGCAAATATGCCCCTTTTCCCTTGAATAAATTGTATTGTTTGCTATGGTTTTGATAACAAATTTATTGTTTGGTTTAATTATACCCTATTGCATAATAATATTAATATATTAAAAATATTCTTAATTATTATAACTATTGGATTTATCAATAATTATTACAAAAATATATGATATATTAAAAGGGATGGATAGCTTTGGGTTCTCTCGGTGCACATTAGCATAACGTGTATCCTTAATTATTATAAATATTAAATTTATCAATAATTAATACAAAAAATATGATATATTAAAAAGGGATGGATAGCCTTGGGTTCTCTCTGTAGGATTTTGTTGGGTTCGTGTACGCAGCGAAATTTGAAAATTTGTGTTTCAAACCCAACAAACGGACGAACGCAGGATGATTATGTAATGATAAAGCAAACATACAAACATTGTTAACCGTAATGCATCGATAGAATACTTACGGTTTTGCAATCTGGAATCTTCGAGTGTAATTCGAGGGTGAGCACGCAACTATTACTTCGATTGCAAGCTCCAAGAACTGTGATGTAATTACTCTTTTGAAAAGCTAGGAAATCTAGCAGAATTTCAGCGGAGAATTATGAATTGAGTGTAGTAAAATAATGATTGAACCCTTTATTTATAACTGCATAAAGCAGCTAGGATTCCCATGTGGGCCAGGCCCAGAAACCGAGGTAAAGTGGGTCATTCAGACTCCACTGGACACGTGGCATCGCGACCCTGGGTCCCAAGCGCCGCAGCCCTAGTCCAATTTTGCCCAATTTCTTTTTTAATTAAATTCGAAATCCTGTCTCGATTTAATTAAATAATACACGACTTATGCCGCATAACTTAATTTGTACAAAACTTATGTCGAACGAAGCAAAAAGTTTAGTTTTCAAAATTAAATGTTACAGAACTTATGTTGAGCGAAGCAAGTCTAAATATGTTAAATGAGAAGCGAAGACAAAAATTAAAGATTATAAATATGAGGGGCAAAAATTAAAGACCACAATAAGAGAGACAAAACTTAAGGACCAATCCATATGAAGGTAAATCCGTGCAAAAACTAATTTGGTTTTGACATAGTGGCACTCGAAATGCACTTTAATATTTTTCAAGTTCATACAAAAATAATTATTCTTTTCATTTTTCTAAATACAAAATAATATTTTCATAACATTTCGTAATTAAAAAGAAAAGAAAAAGGAAGAAAATGAAATAGATTTAAACAAAAATTTAAAAAAAAAACGAAATTACACGTGTATTTCACCACATGCCAAATGTTTGATTCTCTATGTCACGTCATTACTTAGGGTGTCATTTATTACACTTTAAAAAGTTTGTGGGGGAGGGGGGTAATAGAACCCCTATAAAAATAAGGTGTGTCGTAGCAACTTCAGGTATAGATCAGGGGAATAATAGTGTCATATATATGTGTGTGTATGTATGTGTGTGTATATATATGTGTCTATTTATATATAAATAGTTCTTATATAGAATGTAGCAGCTATTAATGCCAACATCAAGGTTATTATAAGTGACTACGATTATTAGTTGTTAATATACATTGAGAACTGAAAAAGGGTCACAATTTAGCCACTAAGAAGAGACTACGGTTATTAGAAGTGACTATGATTATTAGAACAGACTACGATTATTAGAAGCGATTATGGTTTTTATAAGCAACCTACGGTTTAGATGAAATTATCTTGAAAATTGGTGAATTAATTCTTGAAATTTATCGTTATTGGCGTTTAAATAGATATTTAACAAAACAATAACGCCATTATTGATATAAATATTAATATCAATGAAATAATGCAAGTCGTTCGCTATTAATATAAACATTACAAGTTGGTCGCATAATTATTTCACCTATTGCAATAAAGACAATAACATTTCACATTGATCGCATGTAATTATGTTATAAATTTCAATATAGATCATATGTAGTATAGTAACCATTTGCAACATGATGTAAAAAATGTGATGTTCATATATAGTTATATCACCAATTCCAAGTTGTTACATATAACTATCACATCATAACTTTTTCTTCAACACATTATTAACATTACTCATTAATCATTTGCATTATTTTAAATTATTATAGTGTTGTTTCACTAATTTCATGGTGATAACATATTGTTTAGTTACAAATATAAGTTGTATAATCTAAAATTAGTCACTTCTTATTGAAAAAATCTTCTTTGGTTACAAAAGATGAAGTAATACAGTCATTTGTTATTAATCTAAACATTACAAGTTGGTCGTATAATTATTTCACGTATTGCAATAAAGACAAAAACATTTCACATTGATCAGATATAATTATGTCATCAATTTCAATATACATCATATGTAGTATGGTCACCATTTGCATCATGACTAAAAAAATATGTGATTTTCACATATAGTTGTGTCACCAATTCCAAGTTATTACATATATCTATGATCATCACAACTTTTTCTTCAACATGTTATTAACATTACTCATTAATTATCATTATTTTAGATTATTATAGTGTTATTTTACTAATTCATGGTGATAACATATTGTTTAGTTACAAATATAACTTTTGTAATTTAAAATTAGTTCACTTCTTATTAAAAAATATTTATTTTTGTTGCAAAAGCAAATGTTACATTATAGATTCTAATGTTATATAGATGATCTCTAATAACTCAGAGTATGCAAGTATGGTGACATAGCTCTTTGAGAGCTCCATTCTCCTTTCCCCAAACACCTTATTAACTAGTTTCAACTACTACCAATCCTCAATTCTTGAGAAGGCCAAAAGGTATTGCTAGGATTCGATGGTAATAACCTCTTTGTGGTAAAGATATGATGTAGACTAAGCGATACAAGATATTCATGAAGGCTGTAAATGTATTTATGTTATTGGTTTATGCATAAACGTTGTCTCGTCTATAATAAGAGTTATAAATCTAGAATGTTCATCTTCAACCTAATCTCAAATCTGAAATGTTCATCTTTTACCTCAAGCTCAAATCTGTAATTTTACGCAAAATCAGCTTAAATCTTCTCCAAACTCCCTTAAATTTTAGATTTAGACTCCTCCAAAGATCCCCAACAAAATTCAATGACACACTTGAAATAAATCACTCCTTCATAAAATTCATTTTTCAAGTTTGAAGCTCAAGCTTCAACAATGGCTATCCTAAAGCTCAAATCTGAAATTTAATCCAAAACTACCTTAAATCTTCTCCAAACTCTCTAACATTTGTGATTTAAACTCATCAAAAGATCTCCAACAAAATCTAATAACACCTACTTGAAATGAATCATTCTTTTCAAAACTCATTTTTTCAAACTTGAAACTCAAGCTCCAACAATGGCTCTCAATAGAGTATATCTCGGATGTTCGAGGGAAAAAACCTGTGGGAATGAATTGAAATGAAATAAAATTTTATATTTTTTAATAAGGTGAAAGATATATTATTTTAGATTTTTATTTTTCTCTAGTTTATTAATTCTTACTTTGAATAAAAGTGTGTTTTTAAAAACTGGGGGGCTGATTTGGAAGTTTGAAATAGTTATTATTTTAATTTATTTTAAAAAAAATTATTGGACGTAAATATATGTTTAAAAGTTGAGAGCTTGTTTTGACGCTCAACTAACTTGTCTCCACTTAATTAAGATTAATCCTAAAAAGATAAATTTTGGTCCATATTTCTAAAAAAAACTAGCTTTGGACCCCTTTACTAATCTCTCTTTGGCTTTTAGTTTGTTCTGAAATTGGTATTTTCGTAACTAATTAATTAATTAAAGTAATTCACAATGAAGAAGATAATGATAGAAATAAAAATGTTGAATTTTAACTTTTAAGTTACATATGAGCAACAATAAACATCCATTAAAGTAACTTTTCTATCATTCCGCAATACAGTGGACAAAAATATCATTATACCTAGGAGTATATAATAAATGAGAACCAAATTGATAAATTGAGTAAATTAAAAAGATAATAATTTAATGATTTGATTTTAACTAAAAAGTCAAACTTATGTGTATGATATGAACTTTTCCCCTCTATGGTGTTGTACTTGATAATTTTGTGTGCAATTGATTCAAATGAATTGGATTAGGTATTAATTATATGAAATAGTATGACATGAATCATATTTCACAAAAAACAAATTAATTTAGTTATAAAATGTTTCACATCGATTCAAATAAACCAAAAAGTTTAAAAAAAATAAAAACACAAAAAAAACTCGAGTTTATTGATTTGATTTTCTTTATAGATATGAAAACGACACAATTGATTTGATTTAATAAATAAAAATCTACATCAATCAGACTTATCTATAGGTACCAAACATCAAATAAAGAATATAAATATATGTATGAATATAAAAAAGATTTGGGTGAAAAAATTTATGACCAGAAAACCGATTTAGAAAACCAGACTATAAAATAATGACTGGATCTCGATCCAAATGTTCTTTCTTGATCTAGCAATAAGGATGGGGCAGTGTGAAAAGATAAATTAGAGGAGGAGGGTTGATGAATGAAGGCTGCGGTTAGAGAGAGAAGTAGCACTAAGGGTCTATTTGACCAAGCTTTTTTAAAAGTGTTTCTGTTTCTTAGAAGTAGTTTTGCTGAAACTGTTTCTAGGAATCTGCTAGGGTGTTTGACCTATAATTATAGAAGTACTTCTGAGAGAACAAAAACACTTTCCTGTTCTGACTACATTTATGCAAAGAAACTAGAATATTATTTTTAATATTTAAAACTATTTAAAATATTCTTTTATATCATATGTTTCTAAAAATTAGTATATCTTTACAATTTAATATTTTTAACTTTTTTTATTTAATTGCAACATTTAATAAAATAATATTATATTGTACATAAGAAATGTAACGACAATATGATAGTCAATGACTCAAATATGTTCAAACCTACCCCCTCTCCCCGCCCTACCCACACCTACCCCTCCACCCCCACCCCCACCCCATCCTCAAATTTCTATTTAATATTTTTTTTTACTTTTATAAAAATATAAAAAATTTACCCCCATCCTCAAATTTCTATTTCATATTTTTTGTTACTTTTATAAAAAATTATTTAAAATATGAAAATTTTCTTACCACCCCCTACCCCCCAACCCTAACCACACCTAACCCCTCAACCCCATTGATTTTATATATTTTTTACTTTTATAAACAATTTATAAAAATATGATTTTTTTCTTACCCCCGCCCTACCCCTCCACCCCATTGCCCTACCCCATTCTCAAATTTCTATTTGATATTTTTTTCTTACCCCCCCCCCCCCCTTTAGCTATTTCTTTTTTATTTTTTTTTATTTTTTTATTTTTTTTAAAAAAATATTTTATTTTCTTTTTCTACCCCCCCCCCCTACCTCCTCATTCTCAAATTTTTTTTTTTAAAAATTTTAAAATGAGATTTTTCTTAATTCACCAACTACACCCCCCAATGTCTCCCCCAAATTTTTTATTATTTTCTTATTATATTATATTATTAAAATTTTATTTTGATAAAAATAGTAAAAAAATCCCAAAAAACTTAAAAAAAAAAAAACTTTTTTCAAGAGACTTTTTTCAAAATTATTCAAATTTTTTAAACTCTTCAAAACTTTTTTTTTTTTTTTTAACTATTTATACTATTTTATTTATATGTGTTTGTGTAAAAAAATTTACCAAATTAAAAAAAACATATACTAAACCACTAATGATGAAAGGGGGTCATACATTAAAAAAAAAAATAAAATATAATCCTCAAAGTATATAATACTAGCTCACCCATAAATTTTTCTTATAAGATATAAAAAGAAAATAAAAAGAAAATAAGACCCCTTACCATTTGTATGGTAGAAAATGATATTTTCAGATTTCTTATCTATTTTTTTTAGATATCTTGTTTATAAAAAAATGAAGATCTTTGGTAAAAGTGTTATAAAATTAAAAAAAGTTTATAAATGACCAAAAAAGTTCACGAAGTTATTTATGCACTTAAACTTGAGTGTGAAATACGCTTTTGTCATGCCAAACTTCTGGTGAGACATATTTATGTTAACGTGAAGTAACTAATTAAACTAAAATATTTATGTACAAATTATCTACGTATTTTGCTAAACAAAAGAGGCAAAATGGCAACCCTAAATTTCTTTTTAGAGGTTAGATAATTACTAGCTTTACTTTTTTTGTTAATTTTGAAATTTTCAGCTAAAGTTCTTAATTTCACAAATTCATTTCTTTACCCAAAAATCACTTTTATTAATAAAGCAGCTTCGGGATATTATTTTATTTGTTATTTTATCACAAAAAAAGGATGAAAATATTGGTTCATCAGAAAACGAAGGGTCAAATAAAAAAATGGATAAAATTAAAAATCTAGATTAATGGCAGAATTCTCATCAACCTTTGCTTCAGTTGTTTAGCTCAGTACGGTAAGAAAATATTAATGTCCTTTGGAGAGTCTTTCTTATTAATACAAATATTTATAGGTGTACAATATTGAATCATTTCGATGACAAAGATCTCAATC
This sequence comes from Przewalskia tangutica, assembly GCA_029844215.1. Lineage (NCBI taxonomy): Eukaryota > Viridiplantae > Streptophyta > Magnoliopsida > Solanales > Solanaceae > Przewalskia > Przewalskia tangutica. Next base: position 27,583,373 of record CM056736.1, on the reverse strand, counting down.
CTGCCATAATTAAATAATATAAAATATGGTAAATATGTACCCTAAATATTACAAATATATGTGTGTTAATACACCCTCTCAGTCTGAGCGGAAGGAGGTCGGACGCTAAGACTGGATCTGAAGTCAAGAAATTGTTGTCTAAGAAGACCCTTTGTGAATATGTTCGCATACTGATAGGAAGAAGGCACATGTAATACCCTAATATGACCAAGAGCAACCTTCTCACAAACAAAGTAGATATCCATCTCAATATGTTTGGTTCGCTGATGCTGAACCAAATTATGAGACAAGTATACAACAAATATATTATCATAATAAACTAAAGAAGCCTTTACTTAGGGCGTGATGGCACCTGGACAATTATTTTTCACCAGGAGCACCATTTAATTCTCTTTATTTAGAAATTTAAACTTATATTCAAATACGGAGCTATTAATAAAAATAACAATAAAGAAATTTGTTTATGACTTTATTGAAAATATAACGCGAGCCCATGCTCGTGCAAATATTATTTCTACATAGACATACTGACAAATATTATTCTAAGTTGGAAGAGAGATCATTCCACACGGGCATTTTCCGAGACATTGGAACTGACATTCTGAACCTGACGAGTACCAAGCCCGAAACAAAGGACTTGGTATGACAAGAGGCTGCGGGACGATCGCTAGCCTTGGCGTGGAGTCTTTCCTCTATCACGCTTTCCTGAAACATGTTAAATAAAGAGTCACTCTACCATCAAAATGAGTGAGAACCTTACCTGCAATTCAAAGTAACACCACAATATTCCAAGCGCAATCACATTATAACGTAATAAGCATATTGCAAAAACATATCAGGTTACAACATTTTTAAATATGCAACAACTCCTCATAGGAAATTCTCGGTTTAACTAACACTTCATTTTATCTCGTATTATACGTTAAGACATTCCCCTGCATTTGGACATGTTTTTTACTTTTTTTTATTTGTGAGCAGCGTATTCACTTTTCATATTTATATATAGGTGAACATGTATTCATCTTTCATATTTGTTGCGGCGTGCAACCCGATCCATTATATTTACGTATTTGTGAACACGTATTCACTTTATGTTTTGTTGCGGCGTGCAACCCGATCCATTATGTTTACGTATTCGTGAACGCTTTTTCAATTTACATTTTGTTGATGCGTTCAACCCTACCCATTATATTTACGTATTTGTGAACGCGTACTCACTTTACGTTTTGTTGCGGCGTGCAACCCGACCCATTATATTTACGTATTTGTGAACACGTATTCACTTTACGTTTTGTTGCGGCATGAACCCGATCCATTATGTTTATATTTATATATTTATGTGAACACGTATTCACTTTTCATATTTTTCAGAAGATCGAATAAATAATATTCTCTTTCCCAACATTCTGTCATTCATACTTGTAACAATTATAACTTTTTAACTATAACTCCAACTAAGGTGTTTCTCAAGCGGAAACTAAGGTAAGACGGGGATCTTTCACTGTACCAAATTTCATTTAAAACTACTTTGGGTAACTAACACAAATTTATCCTCAAAACAGCTATATGAGATTTGTTTCGGCAGAATTTTTATTAAACAAAACCCAATCTTAGAATAGTCATAACTCCTGATCTGTAAACCCATTCAAGCCCCATAAAATCTCAAAACGACGAGAACAGAGAGCTACACGTCTCCATGTGAACCATCCTTTCATATTCTATACCATTTGGTACAATTTTACACTTTTATTTGCTGCCCTTCCTGGATCTCAATAGATCCGAGGCAGAAACTTTAAACAGCGATAACTCTCAATCCGTAAGTCGGATAGACCCCCGTAAGGTCTCAAAATGTCCAAAACAGAGAGATCTAGAACTTTCATTTAGAAACAATTTTCATATTCCCCACAGATTAGTACAGTTTTACGTTTCCACGTCCTGTCCTTCTGGATTCCGATGAATCCGAGGCAGCAACTTCAAACTACAATAACTCTCAACTCGTAAGTCCGTTTTAATAACTCTTTATCTATATCTGTCCGTAACAGAGAAATTTACAACCATGTAAATTTTCATATAATTCTAATAAGTAAAACTCAATAAAAACAGTCCGTAATTATGTCTTTCCGAATTTCGACCAAATCTAAGGCAGGAACTTTGAACTATGATAACTTTCAAACCGTATGTCCATTTTACCTCATTTTTGGTTCTATATGATCATAATAGAGAGGTGTACCACTCTTCCGAATTTCATCAAATTCTAATAATTATAACTTAGTGAGAACAGTTCGTAAAGTTCATGACGCAACTAGTTGTCTAAACAATAAAAAATTCAATATTTCTTTTCAACACTCAATTCTTATTCTAACATGTATTGAACTTAAAATAAAGGATGTTACCAAGAATTTCTGAGTGAGAAAACTCACCTTGTAAGTGTGAAGATTATTGTTGTGTGGTTGCTAAAATTATCCTCACTCTCTAGTATTTTGCTTCTTGTTCTTCTTGCCCTCTTGGTATTTTTTTCCTCTTCTTTTCACTTGTTTTTTTTCTGATTTTCTAACCTTTATGTTATGTACTTTGTTTGTGTGTAAATACAATGTATAAGTTGAGAGTTTTCTATAACCTATGGGAGGTGGAATGACAAGAGTTGGAGGGGAAATGAAAAGGGGAAGAAGGGAAGTGGGCGTCTTTGCATCTGCATTTTTCTTCTTCTTCTTTTTTTTTGTTTTCTTATTTTCATTTCATCTATCTATTTATCAAACTTTAACACTAACTCTATCCCATGCAATTTATTCTTTGTTTTCTTATATATATATATTTTTATTAACCCAACCACAACTATATATTTTTTTTTCCGGATTTCACATTCTCTCCTCCTTAAGCAACATTCGTCCTCGAATGTGAATAAGGTCGTAACATAATCACATAGACACAATAATGTTTATTGTTATTGTAACACTAATTTGGGGCTTCACATTCTCCTTCCTTAAGAAACATTCGTTCTCGAATGAGAATAAAGTTGTAACACATGCATATAGACACGCAAATGGCACACATATGAAGTACTATGTAATGCATTTTTTTTATTACCTTAGTCAAATAGGAATGGATATTTGACTTTCATCGCCTCTTCCGCTTCTCAGGTGGCTTCCTCTGTGGAGTGATTCTTCCATAGGACTTTCACGGAAGCAATATCTTTATTTCTAAGGCGTTGGACCTTTCTATCAAGTATTTCTACCGGAGCCTCTTCATATTGAAGCTCTTTATTAAGAACTATCTCCTGGGGAAGGATGACGTGACTTGGATCGTGCAAGTATTTTCGTAACATTGACACATGAAATACCGGATGCCTGTTTCGACTCTTTTGGAAGTGCTAATTCGTAAGCCACATTCCCACTCTTCGTGAGATCTCATATGGCCCATAAACCTTGGGCTCAATTTCCCTTTCTTACCAAAACGCATCACTCCGCCATTGGGGACACTTTTAAAAATACTTTCTCCCCTCTTGGAATTCAAGATCTCTTTTAGATGATCGCATAGGACTTATAGCGGCTATGAGCTGTTTTGATTCGCTCTGAATCATCTGTACCTTATCATTTGTTTCTTAAATGACTTGGTCGAACGATTGCGTCTCACCCACCTCGAACCATCCAAGTGGAGACCTACATTTTCGTCGATATAATGCTTCAAACGGGGCCATTTGTATGCTAGAGTGAAAACTATTGTTGTGGCGAACTCAATTAGACATAGATGGTCCAACCGGCTTCCTGAAAATCTAACACACAAGATCGCAACATGTCCTCGAGTGTTTGGATTGTTCGCTCGCTTGCCCATCTGTTTGCGGGTGGAAAGCGTGCTTAACAACTTTTGTCGAGACCTGCTGGAAACTTTGACAAAAGTGTGAGGTGAGCTGGCAACCCCTAACTGAAATAATTTGTAAGGGAATACCGTGTAAACGCACAATCTCCTTCAAATAAATCTGTGTGTCTTGTGGTGCGCGTCGTAGTCTTGACCGGTAAGAAATGGGCTGACTTTGTAAGTCGATCAACAATCACCCAAATAGAATCATACCCTTCTCGAGTTTTCGGTAGACCAGTTACAAAATCCATATGAATCGCCTCTCATTTCCACATGGGGACACCAATGTCCTGAAGTAGTCCGTCTGGTTTTTGATGTTCAGCTTTCACCTGTTGACACATAAGACACCTTTCGACAAACTCCGCAACATCTTTCTTCATTCCGTCCCACCAGTAATTTTCCTTGAGGTCCTGATACATTTTTGTTGACCCTGAATGAATGGAATATCTTGTGTTGTGACCCTCATCTAAAGATTTTCCTCCTTAGATCTTTTACCTTAAAACACACAACCTACCCTTATACCAAAGTGCAGTCGTTTTCTTCTAATGTAAATCGTGAAGGTTTTCCATGTTGAATCCTCTCCCGGAATCTAACAAATTTCGTATCCTCAAACTGACTTTCTTTTATTTCTGCAGCTAAGGCAGACTGAGAGGTATCATGTACCGCCACCGTGCCTTCACCGACCTCAGTTAAACTAACTCAGGGTTTCCCAATTTTGTACCTCACGACGATACCTCTCTTTTGTATCGCCAAACGAGCCAAGCCGCCCGTTGATCTCCTCTGCGAGTGCGTCAACTACCACGTTAGCTTTTCCAGGATGGTAAAGAATGCTAAGATCATAATCCTTAAGCAACTCTAATCATCTTCTTTGTCGGAGATTCAAATCCTTCTGCGTGGTTATGTACTGCAAACTCTTATGATCTGTAAATATGTCCACATGCACACCATACAAATAATGTCTCCATATTCGTAAGGCAAACACCACCGCAGCTAATTCCAAGTCATGAGTTGGGTAATTCTTCTCATGTATCTTCAATTGTCTAGATGCATACGCAATAACCTTTCCAAACTGTATCAAGACACATCCTAACCCAACTCTAGAGGCATCGCAATAGACTGTGAACCCTTCTTGTCCCGATGGTAAGGTTAGGACTGGTGCAGTAGTTAACAATTTCTTTAGTTTCTGAAAACTGGTTTCACATGCTTCCGACCACTGGTACTTAACCGTTTTTTGAGTCAACCGGGTCAAGGGAGCAGCAAGACTAGAAAAACCTTTTACGAATCTTCTATAATACCGAGCCAAACCCAAGAAACTTCTAACCTCTGTCGGAGTGGTCGGTTTTGGCCAGTTCTTCACTGCTTCTATCTTCTGGGGGTCTACCATAATTTCATCCCTTGACACAACATGGCCCAAAAAGGCTACCTTTTCCAACCAAAATTCACACTTTAAAAATTTAGCATATAGTTTCTCCTGTTTCAAGACTTGAAGCACAACCCTCAGATGCTCTTCATGTTCTTGAACACTCTTACTGTAAATTAGGATATCATCTATGAACACGATCACAAACAAACTAGGAATGGTTTGAAGATTCTGTTCATTAAATCCATAAAAGTTGTTGGGGCATTGGTTAACCCAAAAGACATGACCAAGAACTCATAATGGCCGTATCGGGTTCTAAAGGCTGTTTTGGATATATCATCTGGATTTATTTTCAGCTGGTGATATCCCGAACGGAGATCAATCTTGGAAAAATAGCTAGCTCCCTGAAGTTGGTAAAAAAGATCATCGGTTCTTGATCGTGACCTTATTGAGCTGCCGATAATCGATGCACATTCGGAGCGATCTGTCTTTCTTTTTCACAAAGCGATCGTGCAGTGCGGGAAACACTAGGCCTTATAAAGCCTTTATCCAGAAGATCCTTCAATTGTTCTTTTAACTCCCTCAATTCAGCTGGGGCCATTCGATATGGAGGAATAGAAATGGGTCTTGTACCCGGAATTAACTCTATAGAAAACTCCACTTCTCTATCCGGAGGAAGGCCTGAAAGATCTTCAGGAAAAACCTCCGAAAAATTCCGAACAATAGGAACATCATTCACTGCTGGGGATTCCTTTTGGGTATCCACTATATTAGCCAGATATGCATACTCCACTCTGTGACTTCTCAATAACTTTTGAGCCCAAGGTGGGAAATAAAGCGACTGAGGATATTCCAATCCTACCGCTTATAACAACTTACGGTTCTCGGGAAAAGTTAATCTCACTATCTTTCGCCGACAATCTAACATGGCATAACATGCCGACAACCAATCCATACCCAAAATGACGTCGAAGTCTACCATATCAAGTAGTACTAGGTTCACCATTGTTCCCCTGCCATTCACTTCTAATGGGAAATTATTTACCACCCGAGAGGCCCACATTGAGGCCCTGCGGTGTCATAACCTCAAAAGGTTCACTTAAATAAGAAGGTCCTACGTGTAAATTCTTAGCAAAGCCCATTGACACATATGAAAATGTAGAGCCGGGATCGTACAATACAAATGCAGGAATACTCGAGACTAACAAAATACCTGTGACCGCGCATTAGATGCTTCGCCTCATTCCTCTGGGCAAAGCGTAGAGCCGATTAGAATTGTTGGGTTGTTGACCTCCCTGACTCTGGCGGGGTTGGTTTCCCTGATTTCCCCTGTAGGCAGCTGTGGTTGCTTCTGACCTCCCCTGAATAGATTGAGTTTGGGTCCTCTTCTTGCAATCCCTGGCATAGTGGCCTGACTCTCCACAGTTATAACATGTCCTCGTTAGGCGACATTCTCCATTGTGTTTCCTTTGACAAATCTTACAAATCGGTTTGTCACCTCCTGTGTTAGGGTTGGTGGCCTTGTCCTTGCTACCTTGGTAATTAGACCAACTGTGCCCCTTAGGCTTGAAATAAGACTGGCCCACAGATTGGTTCGGTCCTGAAGATCCCTTACTAAACTCCTGCTTCTGATTTTGACTCTGGTTAAATGATCCTGACGTCCGAAATCTCTTCTGCGAATATTCTCTTTTTGCTTTAGCGAAACCTTCTACCCTCATTGTCATACCAACGATCTGAAGGTATGCCCGATAATGGGCTAATGCCACTACCTTCTCTTCCAAGTTTGGGTTTAAACCCTTAACAACTCTTTTGACCTTCTCCCTTTCTGTAGGAATAATATGTGTGTTGTATGCTGACAATCGGATGAATTAGGTATTGTATTCTATCACATTGCGGTCTCCTTGTTTCAACAGTTCAAACTCACGTCTGAGCGCATCTTTTCGGGAGTTAGGCATGTACTTTTCACTGAATGCGGCTCTGAACTCCCCCCACGTCATCGGTGGTGACATCGGAAAATGATTTCTTCTAAAATTTCTCCACCACACCCGTGTGTCGTCCACTAACCGTGCGATTACCAAATTGACGTCATGCGTCTCCACACATCCTCGTGTAAACAGTAGGTTTTCTACCTCATCGAGAAATACTATTGGGTTAGACTTGTAGTCCTTCCCTGTATAGATATGTTCTCTTCTTCTCACAAAATTTGCCCCATAGTCTATCTGGTACCTCTCCTACCTTTTCGGTCGGTGGTGCAGTCACATCTGGTTATTTTATCGTTGTACACTCCCTTCCACAATCCTTTGAAGGAGGTAGTACGAGAACCAAGTCTTTGAAAAGACTCAAGATAGGCACGAGAAGAGTATGAAAAAAGTGAAACTTTAGGATGTTATTCCGTTTACTTATTACTAAGGTGGCGCGCACACCGTCGCAATAAGTAACCGTTCAAACACCCAACTCGAAGAAACTTCCTAGAATCTCCTAACCTGGTTTAGCTTTGATACCAACTTGTCACGCCCCGACTTTTCCTAAGTCTTTACTTAGGGCGTGATGGCACATGACCAATTATTTTCCACCAGGAGCACCATTTAATTCTCTTTATTTAGAAATTTAAACTTATATTCAAATACGGAGCTATTAATAAAAATAACAATAAAGAAATTTGTTTATGACTTTATTGAAAATATAACGCGAGCCCATGCTCGTGCAAATATTGTTTCTACATAGACATACTGACAAATATTATTCTAAGTTGGAAGAGAGACCATTCCACACGAGCATTTCCCGAGACATTGGAACTGACATTCTGAACCTGACGAGTACAAAGCCCGAAACAAAGGACTTGGTATGACAAGAGGCTGCGGGACGATCGCTAGCCTTGGCGTGGAGCCTTTCCTCTATCACGCTTTCCTGAAACATGTTAAATAAAGAGTCAGCCCTACCATCCGAAATTTGGTGAGAACCGTACCCTGCAATTCAAAGTAACACCACAATATTCCAAGCTCAATCACATTATAACGTAATAAGCATATTGCAAAAACATATCAGGTTACAACATTTTTAAATATGCAACAACTCCTCATAGGAAATTCTCGGTTTAACTAACACTTCATTTTATCTCGTATTATACGTTAAGACATTCCCCTGCATTTCCACATGTTTATTACATTTATATATTTGTGAACGCGTATTCACTTTTCATATTTATATATAGGTGAACATGTATTCATCTTTCATATTTGTTGCGGCATGCAACCCGATCCATTATATTTACGTATTTGTGAACACGTATTCACTTTACGTTTTGTTGCGGCGTGCAACCCGATCCATTATGCTTACGTATTCGTGAACGCGTATTCACTTTACGTTTTGTTGCGGCGTGCAACCCGACCCATTATATTTACGTATTTGTGAACGCGTATTCACTTTACGTTTTGTTGCGGCGTGCAACCCGACCCATTATATTTACGTATTTGTGAACACGTATTCACTTTACGTTTTGTTGCGGCGTGCAACCCGATCCATTATGTTTATATTTATATATTTATGTGAACACGTATTCACTTTTCATATTTTTCAGAAGATCGAATAAATAATATTCTCTTTCCCAACATTCTGTCATTCATACTTGTAACAATTATAACTTTTTAACCATAACTCCAACTAAGGTGTTTCTCAAGCGGAAACTAAGGTAAGACGGGGATCTTTCACTGTACCAAATTTCATTTAAAACTACTTTGGGTAACTAACACAAATTTATCCTCAAAACAGCCATATGAGATTTGTTTCGGCAGAATTTTTATTAAACAGAACCCAATCTTAGAATAGTCATAACTCCTGATCTGTAAACCCGTTCAAGCCCCATAAAATCTCAAAACGACGAGAACAGAGAGATACACATCTCCATGTGAACCATCCTTTCATATTATGTACCATTTGGTACAGTTTTACACTTTTATTCGCTGCCCTTCCTGGATCTCGATAGATCCGAGGCAGAAACTTTAAACAGCGATAACTCTCAATCCGTAAGTCGGATAGACCCCCGTAAGGTCTCCAAATGTCCACAAGAGAGCGATCTAGAACTTTCATTTAGCAACAATTTTCATATTCCCCACAGATTAGTACAGTTTTACGTTTCTACGTCCTGCCCTTCTGGATTCCGATGAATCCGAGGCAGCAACTTCAAACTACAATAACTCTCAACTCGTAAGTCCGTTTTAATAAATCTTTATCTATATCTGTCCGTAACAGAGATATTTACAACCATGTAAATTTTCATATAATTCTAATAAGTAAAACTAAATAAAAACAGTCCGTAATTATGTCTTTCCGAATTTCGACCAAATCTAAGGCAGGAACTTTGAACTATGATAACTTTCAAACCGTATGTCCATTTTACCTCATTTTTGGTTCTATATGATCATAATAGAGAGGTGTACCACTCTTCCGAATTTCATCAAATTCTAATAATTATAACTCAGTGAGAACAGTTCGTAAAGTTCATGACGCAACTAGTTGTCTAAACAATCAAAAGTTCAATATTTCTTTTCAACACTCAATTCTTATTCTAACATGTATTGAACTTAAAATAAAGGATGTTACCAAGAATTTCTGAGTGAGAAAACTCACCTTGTAAGTGTGAAGATTATTGTTGTGTGGTTGCTAAAATTATTCTCACTCTCTAGTATTTTGCTTCTTGTTCTTCTTGCCCTCTTGGTATTTTTTTCCTCTTCTTTTCACTTGTTTTTTTCTGATTTTCTAACCTTTATGTTATGTACTTTGTTTGTGTGTAAATACAATGTATAAGTGGAGAGTTTTCAATAACCTATGGGAGGTGGAATGACAAGAGTTGGAGGGGAAATGAAAAGGGGGGGAAGGGAAGTGGACGTACTGCATGCTGCATTTTTTTTTTTTTTTTTTTTTTTTTTTTCTTTTGTTTTGTTTTTTGTTTTTTTTTTTTCTTATTTTCATTTCATCTATCTATTTATCAAACTTTAACACTAACTCTATCTCATGCAATTTATTTTTTATTTTCTTATATATATATATTTTTATTAACCCAACCACAACTATATATATTTTTTTTTCCGGATTTCACATTCTCTCCTCCTTAAGCAACATTCGTCCTCGAATGTGAATAAGGTCGTAACATAATCACATAGACACAATAATGTTTATTGTTATTGTAACACTAATTTGAGGCTTCACATTCTCCCTTCCTTAAGAAGCATTCGTCCTCGAATGAGAATAAGGTTGTAACACATGCATATAGACACGCAAATGGCACACATATGAAGTACTATGTAATGCATTTTTTTATTACCTTAGTCAAATAGGAATGGATATTTGACTTTCATCGCCTCTTCCGCTTCCCAGGTGGCTTCCTCTGTGGAGTGATTCTTCCATAGGACTTTCACGGAAGCAATATCTTTATTTCTAAGGCGTTGGACCTTTCTATCAAGTATTTCTACCGGAGCCTCTTCATATTGGAGCTCTTTATTAAGAACTATCTCCTGGGGAAGGATGACGTGACTTGGATCGTGCAAGTATTTTCGTAACATTGACACATGAAATATCGGATGCACTGCTTCCAGCTCTTGTGGAAGTGCTAATTCGTAAGCCACATTCCCCACTCTTCGCAAGATCTCATATGGCCCAATAAACCTTGGGCTCAATTTCCCTTTCTTACCAAAACGCATCACTCCCTTCATTGGGGACACTTTTAAAAATACTTTCTCTCCCTCTTGGAATTCAAGATCTATTTTCCGATGATCCGCATAGGACTTATGACGGCTATGAGCTGTTTTGATCCGCTCCCGAATCATCTGTACCTTATCATTTGTTTCTTAAATGACTTCAGGTCCGAACAGTTGCGTCTCACCCACCTCGAACCATCCAAGTGGAGACCTACATTTTCGTCCATATAATGCTTCAAACGGTGCAATTTGTATGCTAGAGTGAAAACTATTGTTGTAGGCGAACTCAATTAGACATATATGGTCCAACCAGCTTCCCTGAAAATCTAACACACAAGATCGCAACATGTCCTCAAGTGTTTGGATTGTTCGCTCAGCTTGCCCATCTGTTTGCGGGTGGAAAACCATGCTTAACTTAACTTTTGTCCCGAGACCCTGCTGGAAACTTTGCCAAAAGTGTGAGGTGAACTGGGAACCCCTATCTGAAATAATTTTTAAGGGAATCCCGTGTAACCGCACAATCTCCTTCAAATAAATCTGTGTGTACTGTGGTGCGCGATACGTAGTCTTGACCGGTAAGAAATGGGCTGACTTTGTAAGTCGATCAACAATCACCCAAATAGAATCATACCCTTCTCGAGTTTTCGGTAGACCAGTTACAAAATCCATATGAATCGCCTCCCATTTCCACATGGGGACACCAATGTCCTGAAGTAGTCCGTCTGGTTTTTGATGTTCAGCTTTCACCTGTTGACACATAAGACACCTTTCGACAAACTCCGCAACATCTTTCTTCATTCCGTCCCATCAGTAATTTTCCTTGAGGTCCTGATACATTTTTGTTGACCCTGAATGAATGGAATATCTTGTGTTGTGACCCTCATCTAAAGATTTTCCTCCTTAGATCTTTTACCTTAAAACACACAACCTACCCTTATACCGAAGGGTACCGTCATTTTCTTCTAATGTAAACTGTGAAGGTTTTCCATGTTGAATCCTCTCCCGGAATCTAACAAATTTCGTATCCTCAAACTGACTTTCTTTTATTTCTGCAGCTAAGGCAGACTGAGAGGTATCATGTACCGCCACCGTGCCTTCACCGACCTCAGTTAAACTAACTCCGAGGTTTCCCAATTTTTGTACCTCACGAACGATACCTCTCTTTTGTATCGCCAAACGAGCCAAGCTTCCCATTGATCTCCTACTGAGTGCGTCAACTACCACGTTAGCTTTTCCAGGATGGTAAAGAATGCTAAGATCATAATCCTTAAGCAACTCTAATTATCTTCTTTGTCGGAGATTCAAATCCTTCTGCGTGGTTATGTACTGCAAACTCTTATGATCTGTAAATATGTCCACATGCACACCATACAAATAATGTCTCCATATTCGTAAGGCAAACACCACCGCAGCTAATTCCAAGTCATGAGTTGGGTAATTCTTCTCATGTATCTTCAATTGTCTAGATGCATACGCAATAACCTTTCCAAACTGCATCAAGACACATCCTAACCCAACTCTAGAGGCATCGCAATAGACTGTGAACCCTTCTTGTCCCGATGGTAAGGTTAGGACTGGTGCAGTAGTTAACAATTCCTTTAGTTTCTGAAAACTGGTTTCACATGCTTCCGACCACTGGTACTTAACCGCTTTTTGAGTCAACCGGATCAAGGGAGCAGCAAGACTAGAAAAACCTTTTTACGAATCTTCTATAATACCGAGCCAAACCCAAGAAACTTCTAACCTCTGTCGGAGTGGTCAGTTTTGGCCAGTTCTTCACTGCTTCTATCTTCTGGGGGTCTACCATAATTCCATCCCTTGACACAACATGGCCCAAAAAGGCTACTTTTTCCAACCAAAATTCACACTTTAAAAATTTAGCATATAGTTTCTCCTGTTTCAAGACTTGAAGCACTACCCTCAGATGCTCTTCATGTTCTTCAACACTCTTACTGTAAATTAGGATATCATCTATGAACACGATCACAAACAAACTAGGAATGGTTTGAAGATTCTGTTCATTAAATCCATTAAAGTTGCTGGGGCATTGGTTAACCCAAAAGACATGACCAAGAACTCATAATGACCGAGTGGGATCTGATACCGAATCACCATCCAAAGCACTGAGCTTTGATTTAGAATCAACTGGAGTAGCCATGATCTTGCAATTAGCCATTTTAGTCTTGTACACAATCTCCTCTGCATACTTACGATGTCAAAGAAATATATTATCTGCAGATCTAGTCACTGAAATACCCAAAAAATTGCTCAACTTTCCCAAGTCAGTCATAGCAAATTATGGTTTTAGCCGTGCAATAATCTCATTTTTGAACACCTCAGATGAGGCAGTGAGCACAATATCGTCCACATACAACAGTAAATAAACAATGCTACTACCTCGGTGAAAAATGAATAGAGAATTATCACATCTGATGCACACAAATCTGATCATATACTGCGCAAAACGATCATACCATGCTCGAGTGGCCTGTTTCAAGCCATAAAGTGACTTACGGAGACGACATACATACTGAGGGACGGTAGGATGGACAAACCCTGGCGGTTGGTGCATGTAAACAGTTTCTCTTAAATCCCCATGGAGAAATTCATTTTTTACATCAAACTGATGAATCGACCAGTGCTTTCCCATAACAATGCTTAGAACTATGTGAATAGTAGCCGGTTTAAAAATTAGATTAAATATCTCACCGTAATCAATACCCTACTGCTGGTTAGTACCATTTGCCACAAATATTGCCTTATATCTCTCTAAGTCACCACTGTCCCTATACTTGTGACGAAATATCCACATGCAACAGATCACATTCACCTCCTCCGGTCGAGGAACCAAGTCCCAAGTATGCTGTTTCGTTAAAGCATTAAACTCCTCACACATGACCGCATTCCAATTCGGGTCCAATTTGGCTAATTTTGAATTTTTGGGAATATGTAAAATTATTTGGATGGACAGATTGAATTGGACTTTGGATTTGAAAATTCTGTGTTGGGCACGGGTTTTCATGCGGTATAAGGGTGTAGGTTGGGTAAGGGCGCAAGTTGACTGGTCTGTGGTATTTGGTATTGGCAGAATGTGTTTGGTGTAGGACTCGGTGTTGGTCGAGGGTGGTGGTTTGGTGAGTCAGAACAGTAACAATTGGTGGTTTTAGGGTCGATTAGGTTGGGTTGATGTTGGTGTCGGTATCTGGGTTAGGTGTTGTCGCGGTTCTCAGTATAGTAGGGTATGGTGTCGGTGGGGGAATAGGTCAAGTGATGGGGTTGGTTGGATGGTTGTCGGATAATGGACTGATATCAGCTTAGTGGGGAGACTATAGGGGCGACTCAGGGTATGGGACGATGACCAGTGAACTGGTGGAGAGTGGTGGTCGATTACCGGTAGTGGTGACACTCAGCCTTGACAGTGTAAGAGTTGACGACATCCGTAGGGATGCCGACGGGCAGACTTAGTGGGTGGCAGAAGGTGGTTGTGACGAGGCGGTGGGATTGGGCTGACATAGTTCCCGAAGGGTGATGGGAGAGAGATCTGACTCATCTAGAAAATTGTAATCTAGTTTTAAAATTTTTGGATGTTCGAAAATGGAAATGTTGTCTCGTCAGGGTGACGTGACGAGATATGTGAATTTTATGAGTGGAAAAGTCGTAGCACAGATAACCCCTATGATTTGACGGAAATCCTAAAAAGACACACGGAGTGGTGCGGGGGGCTAATTTATGAGGGCGATGGAAGTGAGATTAGGATAACATAGGCAACTGAATATCCGAATGTGATCATATGAGGGAATCCGATGGTGTAAGATTTCTGTCGGAGTCATGTTATAAAGGGTACTAGTGGGTAGAATATTAAGGACGTATATAATATTTGACCGCATAAACCCAAAAGGAGGGAGGGAGAGAGGCATGAAACATGAGAGTGTGGACCATGTTATTATGACACGCTCAGCTTTACCATTTTGAGGGGACGTGTGAGGACACGAAAACCGAAAGACCATGCCATTATTTTTGCAAAATTTTTTAAACACGAAAATTTTAAATTCACTACCATTATCACATTGGAAAGATTTTATAGTTAGTTTAAATTGCATTTTGATAAATGTGCAAAATTCAAGAAAATTGCCAAAAACTTTGGACTTGAATTTTAGTAGGTAAATCCAAATAAAGTGAGATTCATCCAATAATATGAGATAATATTTATGACCTATGAAGCTAGTAATGGGGGACATCCACAAATCAGCATGAACAATATCAAACGGAGCAAACGTAACACTAACAGATAAATTAAACGGAAGGCGAACATGTTTTCCTAATTGACAAGAAATGCAGTTTTGGGCAAGTTTCCCATTAAAATGAATGAAATTATTGCTTCTAAGAAAATTAAAAACAGGAGCTCCTAGGTGTCCAAGCCTATTGTGCCAAACTGACGGAGATAAGGCAGCTAGGGTGGTATGTGAGCGAGAACTGGCAACAGACGAGGGTGTGAATGAATATAGGTCCCCTGTGCTATTGTATCTCGTAAGAGGTGTCTCCGTATGTATATATTTCACAGTAAACCCAAAAGGATCAAAATCAATAGACACATAATTATTACGAGTAAATTTCCTAATGGATATTATTTTTTTGAGTGTGGGCGTGACCATAACCCTGAATTAGAATGCGGTGACCATTTCCAACTGTAATAAATTGAAGAGACTTTAAACAGAATAATTGTGAAAGATTACCTGCAGACCGGGTAAGGTGAGATGAGACTCCGGAGTCCATGTACCAATTTTTATCGGGCTACTGTAAATTCATACTGCTGAACACCTGACCCAAATTCGTGGGGATCTGATTTGTGGGTTGCTATTGAAACTGGTCCTGTGCGACGTGGGCCTGGTGCTGTTGGTATTGGGTAGGGCGATAACCCAGAACTGGGCACAGTACCCCTTGATGCTGAAATGGGTAGTGGGCTGAAGAGTAACCTAGGAATGTGGCCTAGTGCTGGTTTGGGTGATTGGATGTTGGGCCGACCCATGAGGCAGATTGGCTGGGCTGCTGCTGCTGGATGGATTGCTGGCCCCTTGCTCTTCCGCGGCCCTTACTGACTCGCCCCCTGTCACTCTTGCCGCCGCGGTTGGATGTTTTTTGGCAGAGGCTGCTGGCCAGTAGTGGCGTGATTTTGTGCAGGCGTTTCAACTGCTAACGTCTTCTGGTGATGCTCGTCTTGATTCACATGTCGAGTTTCCTCCAATAATAATTGCAAACGTGCTTTGTTGATACTGGGTAGAGGGTCAGCCTGTTGTATCATCGTGGCGAGAGTGTCATATTTGCCCTTTGGGAGGCATGCAACCAATTACAATACCATCTTTGTTTCGGAAATGGGCGTACCAACGTTGGACAGTTGGTCTGCCACCAGTTTCAACTACTTACAATACTCTGACATATTAGAAAAATTTCAAGACGGGTGTTGTTGAACTGTTCTTCCAAGTACACTGCACGAGTGGGCTTGTTGTCTTGAAATATTTCTTCTAAGCGTGTCCATAACTCACGGGCGGAGGCACCCATTTTCATGATCGTGAGGAGTAAATCTTTAGATATTGAGTCATATATCCACTGTTAGATGACGACATCTAGACGATGTCATGTCGTGTCGTCGATTTCGGGAGGGCGAGAGATGGTGTCGTCGATGTGGTCAAGCACATGATGAACACATGCGTGAATGCAAAACATTTCCATCCAAGACTAATATTGACCATCTTCCTGATCAAGCATCAAGGAAACAAAGTTCTTGATGTTAGTAACGACAAGAGCGGGGTAGAAAGATGGCGAGGAGAGGTTGGTGGTGGGTGTTTGGATGACGACTGGGGTAGAAGCGGAAGCGTCAGAGGACGTGGGAATAGCCATAGGATGGATTGTGTTACTGATCGGTGTATTTTATATACACCTTTTGAGTCAGTTTTAGTTAGTCTTTTGTCCCGTTTTGCACATATAAGTGTCGTATTAGGATAATTTTTCTTTCTTTTGAGTCAAAGTGGTTAAAATGGCCAAATGGCGGAAAAGGAGCAAAAAGAGGGCAAAAGAGGAGATGCGAGCCAGCAGAGAAAGTGGCGAACGAGGCTAAAATCGGACCGGTAGCCGCGGCCTCTGCGAAAACGAGCGCGGCGCCACTATTCGAAGCGAAGACACGGCGCGGCTACCGAGCAGCAGTCACGGGCGCGGCGCTAAACATCCGGAGAGCTACAGAAGATCTGGCGCGGCGCCTCGAACAGCGAATAGCGGGCGCGGCGCCAAAACAACCGGACAGTGCGAACTTCGAGCCGCGGCGCTGTCTGCGAGGCGCCGACGCGAAAAATTAGGTCTTTTGACGAAAATCTGGGCGAGCTCGAAGGAAAAGAGGGAGGCGGTTTGCAGCCTATAAAAGGAGAACCCTAGGCAGTTTTTGAGGGTTCCCCTTCTTGCACAACTCAAGACTTTTGCTCGGAGATTGGATACCATTAACTTAGTAATTTCTTTCCTTTTCTTTACTTTATTTCAGTTTTGTATGATGAACATGGAATTAGTTCTTGTCATATCAATGGCTATGAACTAATTCTCTTATAGGGCTTTCTATGTTGAATTGCTTGAAACTTATGCTATAAATTAATGCATGCTTATGGTTGTTTTTCTTATTGAGAGATCTATCCAATAATTGAGTTGAATTCTTGGTAATTAATTGACAACTAATTATCACTATATGATTTCTAATCAGATTCTGAAAAGGGGGGATTGTGAATATGCTGTAAGTTGGGTAGACATGCTTGAATTGGGGATGAAAATACCTCAATTAGTTATGTAGCGTTGATGAGAGGCTTAACAACCCTAATTTTGCGCATTGTGTGTGACGGTCAACTAGGTTTTTGTTCTTAATCCTCCTATAAAGTTACCCTTATCACCGAAAGGTAGGTAAGGAACGATACTGGGGTTGAGTGTTTATATAACCCTAACGGGAGTATAAAACGATTTTAACCCTGCTTTCTCCAAAAGAAGAATACCATAAGTAATGCATTAGTAAGTAGCATAAGCGGATAGTGAGGATACATAGAAGCCCTATTCTCATCACTCCTGAAGTAAATCTTTATACTTTAAATAACTTTTATAATTCTTAGTCATAAACAACCAATCACTCATTAATTCACCAAATAGATACTAGAAAATAGATAATTGGTACTTGAACCCTAATCCTAGAGGACGATATTCGGTCTTATCTAAGACTATACTACTTGATACGATAACGTGCACTTGCGTTTAAAGTGTGTGCATCTTACCGCGCATCAAGTTTTTGGCGCCGTTGCCGGGGATTAGGCATAGTTCAATATCAAAGTTGTCTATTTTTAATTTCTAATTTGGTTTTTAACTTTTCTTTTAATTTTTAATTTTTACGTTTTCTTTTGAAAATTCGAGGTACCGTGATTTGTTGTCTGTTTTTGATCTATTTCAGGAAATCAGTTTATGCGAAGGAGAAGAGGAGCAGACACCCTCGTCCCCTTCAATCGAATTGAGAAAACGCAAGCGAGCGAAAGAATCAGCGGATTGCAACCTTGTTAGAGATGAACGGCGTTCAAAACAACAACAGGATGGGAGAAGGGTTAGGTGAGAATCAACCCCATCCAGGAATACCTAGGCAAGCGCCCGATAGGCGTGGAAGAGAGTCCAAATCCAGCGAGAAGAAGTTTGGGAGATTATGTCGCCAAGAGAAAATGGAGCCAGATTGCATTAGGCTCCTCTGATAAGAGCCAACAATTTTGAAATAAACCGGCGATTACGAGCATGATACGGCCTGCATTGCAATTCGGAGGATCGCCGTGGAGGATCACGTATACGCATAGCTAATTTCTTGGAGCTATGTGCCACTTTCGAATATAACGGCGTTCGATGATCCGTCAGTTGAGGCTCTTTCCTTCTCACTCGGGGATAGAGCAAAAGTATGGTTGAATTCCACGCGGTAGATTCGATATTCACATGGCATGGTAGCACGAAATTCCTAGCCAAGTTCTTTCCCCATGTAAAGCGAGAAATTGCGAGGGGAGTTGAACAACTTCTACCAAGCTGATGGAGAGTCCTTATATGAAGCTTGAGAATCCTTCAAGGATCTACAAAGGAAGTGTCCACACCATTGCATTGAGTTGTGGAACTTGGTCCACATCTTCTACAACGGGTGGCAAGATACAAACGTAACCATCATAGATGCGGCGGTGGAGCATTCATGAGGAAAGCGACCACGACGCTCATGAGTTATTAGAAGATATGGCCACTAACAACCGTATCCTTTGAAGAGAGGCGACTAGTGGGAGAAGAACCGTGAGTCCACGAGATAGATGCTATTGTCGCCTTGAATGCCCAAGTGGCTCTTCTAGCGAAACAATTCAGCAACATACTGATGTCGATAAATGCGTCTGGATGCCTAAAAGTTGTGAGATATGTGGTGGCCCACATACATTTGATAGGTGTCCTTCAGCGGATCCCAACAATATACCAATGGAGCAGGCAGAGTGTCAAGCAGTAGGTAATTACGAGCGGCAATGAACAACCCTACTCAAACACTTATAATCCGGTGGAGGAATCACCCAATTTCTCATGGAAAGGAGATCGGGGCAGCAGAATCAATATCGTGGCGTGAGAACCAATATCGAAGCAGCAGAATCGGTATAGGGGCGATGTCGAACCAGCGATGCAGAATCACGACCTTTCACTCAAGCCGCGGCATCAGCGATTGATACGCGGTTGAAAGAAAAGCGAGCAGTGGCATTGTAGCGGCAACGCGATGCAGACCGATTCGCGTCAAGCTAGATCCTCCTTCAGGAACTTGGAAACTCAAGTGGGTCAGCTAGCAAAGCAAGCAAACATCAGGCCACAGGGGACATTGCCAAGCAATACAGAGGTAAATCGAGGAAGCGATGTCGAGCGATGCGGTTGAGAAGTGGAAAGACAGTTGGAAGCGGCCACCTCAACCATCGTTGAGAAGAAATCGAGTTAGAAAAAGAAGGTGATTGAACCTAGCCCGGTGATAGAAAACTCCGCAGAAGGAGTATACAGAAAAGATTCCTTTTCCCCAGAGATTACAGAGGAAGGCGGTCGATAAACAATTTTCCAAATTTTGGAAGTATTCAGGAAGCTGCATATCAACATACCTTTTATAGAGGCTTTGGAGCATATGCCTTCCTATTTCAAGTTCATGAAAGAAATCTTGGGGAAAAAGAAGAAGCTGGCGGAATATGAGATAGTAGCACTAACAGAAGAGTGTAGTGCTATCCTGCAAAAGAAGTTGCCACCAAAGCTAAAGGATCTGGCAGCTTTTACACTACCTGCATGGGCGGGGTGACTTACAGAGCTCTATGCGATTTAGGGGCAAGTATAAATCTGATGCCTTATCGCTTTTAAAAGATTGGAGTTGGGAGAGGCGAACCAACTTTGTGAGTCTGCAACTAGGTAGCGGGGATGGTGGTTCATCCACGAGGAAAAATTGAGGACGTGATTGTGAAAGTAGGAAAATTCTTCTTTCCTGCAGATTTCCTCATTCTTGATATGGAAGAAGACGCAGAAATCCCTATCATATTGGGAAGGTCATTCCTAGCAACGGGGAGAGCATTGATTGATGTTGAAAGAGGAGAGTTGACATTAAGGGTGGAGAATGAAGAAATAGTGTTTAAAGTGTTTAAACATGTCATCGAACCACCACCCATGAGTAGGTGTTTTGCAATCAGCACCATCAACCCCCCATGCCAACCATTACAAGTCAACCAAAGAGCGATGAGCCCAAGAAAGCAGGCATGATTTGCTGAAATGCCACTAAAGGAGGTAAGTGTTCCTGAACTCCTATTCGATAATGCTAAAAAGAAAAGAAAAGAAAAGCGCCAAATGTGGAGGAAATGGATAGGTTGGGGCTTAATCACCCCCGAGGTTATTAAGGCTAAGGAACTTGCGTCCCGGCTAAAAGACGTTAAAGCAGCGCTAGTTGGGAGGCAACCCAACGTTTTTCAATTATGTCATTTTAATTTACTTTTAGTTTATTTTATTTTGTCTGAACAATCTCACGATCTTGGGGGCTTGTGTTTGAGCCGTGATTAGTGCAGTGGAAATAAATCGAAGAAAAGCAAAGATGTCGAAAGCGGGTAGCCATGCCGCTGGGAAGCGGTATGGCGCCAAACGAATCGACGAGCACTGAAGTATAAGAGTCGCGACGCCCAGGAGCAGGGCCGCGGCGGTAGAATTCCAGAAGGTTTGCCGAGTTTAAGCGCGCTTGGGAAACAATGCGGCGCCAAAATATCTGAAGATGTGTTGAAGTTTAAGCCATGCGCCAAGCATGTGAGGCGCGCGAAAGTCGAAAGAGCATAGATGTTTGGCGCGCTGGCCACTAAGCGAACATGGCGCGGCGGGAATCGAAACTTAAACGCCCAAAAATCGAGTTTTCCCAATTCCAAAATCAAAAACCTAACTTTCCCTCTCCAAAAACCCACGAAATTCCAGAAATTTGCCCACAAATCCAACACAACCACAACCTAAACTCTTAAATTCCTAAAAAACCCCAACTATCTCAAACAACGAAGCTCCATTCCATAAACCTCAACCCACCAATTGAAACAAGAACAGCGTGAAACTCTCATAAAAAGGTAATCCCTATCTTTGTTCTTGAATCCTTTTACTGAAGTCATAGGAGGTAGTAATTTGGAAGAGTATTGTAGTTGGAGTAGGTTGGGGTGCTGAAAAGTGATTGTGAAGTTTGGAGTAAAGAGTAGAAAAGGAGGTTGTGGGTATTGAGTAGAAAGGGTGAAGTTTGGGGGTGTTGTGTTCGCTGCTAGTTGTTGATTTTGTAGGAGACATTGTGCCACTAAATTGTAAATTCAAGAAACTGTTTTCTTACAATGGCCACCAGGAAGAGAAGAGGCTCCACATCCACTCCAACCCCACAATATGATGAAAATAGGTTTGTAAGTTACCAAGCCTACCAGAGATACAAAAAGCGATACTGCACCCTAATACGAGAAGGGAATGGACTACGAGAGGGTCATATGGGGAAGAAGGCGTTTATGAGCCCATTCGGCGATGATTGAGTTAAGAGTGGAGGAGATTTGTGAATCGGATAAGATAGCACCATCAACACAACAACGTGCGTGAATTTTATGCCAACTTTCCGAGAAGGTGGAAAGGGAATGTTTTGTTAGGGAGTTTATGTATGCGTGGCGAGAGAATGTAAATGCACAATTGAAGGCGGTTGATGTTGCGAAAGTAGCGATTGGAACCTCTTTAGAACATGGTCTAGGAAGCGGCAACAATATCGATTGGAATAACATCGCGAACCGATGAGCTACCCCGGGTCGCTTTTTAGATTGGAAGAAATGGATCTGAGCATCGAGCGGTGCCCAATTCAAGGCGACGGCGTGGTTGTACTTCGTCGGTGCCGCGTGATTCCATCCACGCACTTCACCAGAGTGCGTAAGATAGGATTAAATTGATTTATGGAATTATGAGGGTGATAATTGATGTGGGGAAAGAAATAGTGCGAGCATTGAAGAAATCAGCAGTTGGTGACAACAGTGGATTGGGACACGGCTCGCTTATTACGATCTATGCCACGAGTGCGGTCCCACAACTACCCACGATACTCATGAAAGAAACCAATCGCGGTGTCACATGGGATAGTGCACTCTTTCCTGCACCCACCCCAAAGAATCGGACGGAGAGTACAACCACCACCAAGCAGCGGCAGAAGAGGCCGCCATGGATGAAGATGAGCCTGAAATAGGGGCTCAATATGAGGCAGGACCCAGCCACCGGCCAACCACAAGAGCAGAACCTTCAGAGCCCACAATGGGGCAATTGTACCAACATTAGAGGGAGATGATGCAGACCTTGCAAACAGTAGTACAAGGACAGCAAGAAACAAGGCAACAAATCGACGAGCTGAGTGCCTTGTTCAACCAATGGTCGATGCATTATCCACCGCCACCACCACCATTTTAGCCAAAGTCTGTAAGTGTCTTTTTTTTCTTTTATTTTCTTTGAGTCTTGCACACATTGGGGACAATGTGTGATTTAAGTTTGGGGGTGTTGTATTTGTGTGTCATGTTATGTTTTATTTAAATCGTTTTTATTTGTTTTATGTCTATTTTGAGTCACCAATTTTTTTTTTTTTTTTGAGTCATAATTGCCTGTCAAAGATCATGTATGATGTAGTTGCTAGAAACACCTAGTGAAGTAAGGTGGAATAATGTAAAGGAATTGAAGCAACTATCTAAACACTTAGGTTAGATATGCCAAAACTCACGTAACTGCCTATTGGAGTTTCTTGCTTGAGTTATGCATGCTAAATGATAAATGCTTATGTGTTATGATTGCTTGCTATTTGAGGCGAAATAGTTAGGATATGCATGTTAGGGAGATGACTCAGGCATTTCTTTGATAGTCAATTCTTACCATTCTTTTCTATCCCGTACTTTAAAAATATCCTAGTCACCCATTGAGCCTAAATTTGAAACTTCTTCTTTGACACCTATATTCCCACAAATTGTGCCATAAGTGAAAATATGAAATAGTGGAGTACATTGTGTTAAAAGAAGAAACAAAAAGAGTGAACAAGTTGATGCACCCCAATGGAAAAATAATAAGAAAGAGGCAAAAGCCTAAGTTTGGGGGTGCTATTAGTATAATACACTTCACTCTCCCAAAACAAAGAGGAAGGATAGAATTGAAGTGAAGGAAAGAACAAAAGAAAAAGGGAAAATTGAAAAGCCAAAGAGCTTATGGTACGTAAAAATGAGCCTAATGCCTATCTTTACCAACCCCTACCTAAGCCTACATTACAACCTCAAAGTCCTCAAGATCTCTTTTATGCATATCCAAAATTAGTGGAGAATAGCAAGTAAGCATGCCATAGGAATTCTTGAATTTATATGCATGATTTAGTATATTGACTTCCATTATGCATGATGAATATGAGTTTGCGAAATATTTAGCTTCATGTGTTTAGTGTCTTTGAAAATTTCATGTTATATGTTCCTGCGATATTATTCTCGCTAACCTTCATGTTTTTCTAGTTAACATTTATGCAAAGAAAAGTGATTAATGACAGGAGTCTTTTATTTTTCGTTTCTTTGAGTCTTTTATTTTATTTCTTCTATCTTTGCTCGAGGCGAGCAAATGTTAAGTTTGGGGTATTTGATCTGTATTTTATATACACCTTTGAGTCGATTTAGTTAGTCTTTTGTCCCGCTTTGCACATATAAGTGTCGTATTAGGATAGTTTTTCTTTCTTTTGAGTCAAAGTGGTTAAAATGGCCAAATGGCGGAAAAGGAGCAAAAGAGGCAAAGAGAGATGCGAGCCGAAACAGAGAAAGTGGCGAACGAGGCTAAAATCCAGGACAGCGCGCCACTATTCGTAGAGGCAGAAGACTGGCTGGCGCTCGCAGCCAGATGCAGAGGCCGCGCGCCTAAACATCCGAGGAGCTACGAAGATACAGTACGCGCGCTCTGCAGCAGATAGCGAGGCGGCGCCAAAACACCCGACGGAGTGCAGAACTTCCGGCGCCGCGGCGCCGACGCGGAAAAATTAGGTCTTTTGACGAAAAACTGGGCCAGGCCTGAAGGAAAAGAGGGAGGCGGTTTGCAGCCTATAAAAGAAGAACCCTAGGCAGTTTTTGAGGGTTCCCCTTCTTGCACAACTCAAGACTTTTGCTTGGAGATTGAATACCATTAACTTAGTAATTTCTTTCCTTTTCTTTACTTTATTTCAGTTTTGTATGATGAACATGGAATTAGTTCTTGTCATGTCAATGGCTAGGAACTAATTCTCTTATAGGGCTTTCTATGTTGAATTGCTTGAAACTTATGCTATAAATTAATGCATGCTTATGGTTGTTTTTCTTATTGAGAGATCTATCCAATAATTGAGTTGAATTCTTGGTAATTAATTGACAACTAATTATCACTATATGATTTCTAATCAGATTCTGAAAAGGGGGGATTGTGAATATGCTGTAAGTTGGGTAGACATGCTTGAATTGGGGATGAAAATACCTCAATTAGTTATGTAGCGTTGATGAGAGGCTTAACAACCCTAATTTTGCGCATTGTGCGTGACGGTCAACTATGTTTTTGTTCTTAATCCTCCTATAAAGTTACCCTTATCACCGAAAGGTAGGTAAGGAACGATACTGGGGTTGAGTGTTTATATAACCCTAACGGGAGTATAAAACGATTTCGTAAACCTGCTTTCTCCAAAAGAAGAATACCCTAAGTAATGCATTAGTAAGTAGCATAAGCGGATAGTGAGGATACATAGAAGCCCTATTCTCATCACTCCTGAAGCAAATCTTTATACTTTAAATAACTTTTATAATTCTTAGTCATAAACAACCAATCACTCATTAATTCACCAAATAGATACTAGAAAATAGATAATTGGTACTTGAACCCTAATCCTAGAGGACGATATTCGGTCTTATCTAAGACTATACTACTTGATACGATAACGTGCACTTGCGTTTAAAGTGTGTGCATCTTACCGCGCATCAGTTACACCCCGGAATTCCAGGATATGTTTATAAGAACGTACGTAAGAACTCGAAATTTGTTAAGATTTGAGACGAGTAATAATTTATCGGAATTATGGAATTGTCGGAAAACGAAGTATTGCGATGAACGGGAGGGTGACACGTGTCACCCCCTTAGTGGTCTTGGACGAAATGGCATGGATAAAATGGTCATTTGACCATAATTTAAATGACCAAGTCTTGCTAAGACAAAGAGCTTGACATTGTTGACTTGTCAAAGGGCCACTTGGCTTGACCTTTAATGAATTGCATCTAAGCCAACCATTTGTGTAGATATTGACCCTCCATAGTATTATATATGTGTACAAGTAGCAAGACAAAGGCTCTACACTTAGAAAAAAATTCAAGAAATTGAAGAACACCTAGAGGAGGCTCTCGGGTTTGAAGGTTCTTCAAGACAATAATTTTCAATTTTTGTCTAATAAGCTCCACACTTTAAACCAAGGTTCCTAAGAGTATTGCAAGGGTATCTCAATAGAAAGATCCCGGAAAAGTGGTGTTTTCGTATTAGTCGCAAGGCGGAAAGTTAAGGAGTTCTTCAACTTTGAAGTTGGAACTTGAAGATGAGTTCTTCATAAGCTTCTAAGGGTTGCTTGGAGTGGATTGGAACGTCAAAAATATGAGCTAAAGTTGCTAAGGATCGACTTGTAATCTTGGATCATATTTGGGCTAAATGAGGTAATAATCTTCATCTTACTTTTGTAATTGAAGATTCTATGTTATGATAAGTTATAAGTGATCATGTGATATGTATTATGAAGATTGGTAAGTATTATGAAAGTTTAGAAGCTCAATCCGAAAATGACATGTTGAGTCATTTGAAATTGAATTACATTTTGGTCGTTAATTAGAATCGTCGCATATTGCCTACTTGAAGATTGTAGTAGTTATACTCAATTGCCGCTTGATAACATGTTGTACTAAACAACTTGAATTGAAAAAGGAAATTGGAAAGGTTGATATGTTGATACACCTTTGACCGAATTGACATTGTATTTTTGGACTAGTTTGATAATTGTGGGGCGGAATTTTACACGTCTTGTAGGCGTGTAATCCCCTATTGTTAACTTCATTGTTGAGCCTTAAATGTGGCGTGTTTGGTTATTGAATTCGGCCTTGAAAAAGGTGGCAAAGTATGTAGAAACAAAGGAAGTGCTGTCCGATTTTTCGTAGAATTTAGTAGCTTTGCACTTGGAATATTCTACGTTTGAAACTAGAAGTTAATAGATGTATTATGGTCATTATAGGTTGACATATTACGTACGACATATTGGACTTGGCAAGTAGATTGAACCGAAGAGGTATGTGAAACTTTCCTATCTCTTGAGCATGAATAGTTGTAAGTATATAGTACGGTAGACATACGAGGTTTTGACGAATTTAGTTCCTTTGATATCCTTGGCTTATTATAAGAAATGTCCAAGTTGGTTGAGTTAGGGAATTAACTCACTTGTTTAAAATATTAAGAATATCTTACTTTCTAAATGTTAAGAGACTTAAAGTATTTTTGAAGGTATATGACACTTGTTTTGTTTGGAAAGTTAAGTCTCTCGGTTATAAAGAAGAATGTAAGTTTCTAAAGTATAAAGCTAGTATAACGGCTTTATGGGAAGTTGGTTATAATAGCTTTATGGAAAGTTAAGCAGAGTGGTTTACTCTAAGTAATTTAAGTATGATAAATGACTTGAAATAATGAAAGGCAAATTGATTTAAAGGCATCAATTGCTTAAAGTTTTAAAAGAAAGAAGTCACTTGATTTAGAAGCCTATAAATGTATTTCTAAAAGGTATTGTGACTTGTCTTGAAAAGTAGTTATGACTTGATACTACGGTTATTAGTATCTTAGAAGTTTTATATGAAAAAGAGTCATTTTAAAAGAATAGAAGTACGTAGTACTTTGGGTTAAATTCCCGGATTTTATAATGACATGTTAGTGCCTTAAGTAAACTAAAATGAGAGTGTATATGAATAAGACTAATAAGAAGTTAGGGGGATTTCTTAACTTGTTTATGTAATGTATGATAAGCCGGTGGTGCTTATGTTATGTATGATAAGCCGGTAGTGCTTATGTTATGTATGATAGCCGGTTGTGCTAGGGATATATTGTGCATTACGGGGTCATTCCCCGGGTTTGTGGCATTTGCATATTCCGTGGATTTGCTACCCATGATGCGAGGAATACCTCATGCGGGTCCGAAAGGGCTTATGCGGGTGAAATAGTCCCATGCGGGCGGACCGATCCTATCACGAGGAATACCTCACGCGGTCTATACGACTATCGGGCGGATCTGATCTATCACGAGAATACCTCATGCGGGTCCATACGACCATGCGGGTGAAATAGTCCCGAGTAGGATTGCTTAATGATCTTTGCGGGCGGGTGGCCCTGCTTTGATCATGAGCCTCCTATTTTTATGCAGTAAAGTATACTCTTGTTTAATCTCATTGTTAGTAAGGCACAGTGTACTATTATATGAGTTATCATACATGTCTCTAGTTTTATTTTAGACTTATGATTTCACTACTGATGCTGATTTCACATATTTGGTACATGTTGTACTGACCTCCTTCGGGGGGCTGCGTTCATACCGCAGGTAGAGTACAGGTTGCTGATCCTCACCCTTAGGATCACTGTTCAGCTGTTGAGAAGCTCCTTTACATCGGAGGCTTATCCCTGGTGTTGTCGGTTGTTGTACATTCAGGGGTATGGTGGGGCCACATCCGCCAGTTGTTATTCTTAAGTGCATAGTCACATTTGTGGATTGGGTTTGTAAACAGAGATGTACTATTTTAATTTTGTATTATGTATATGTTCTGAAAGGTGGCCTTATCGGCCAGCCTATTGATGTCTTTGTCTAAGTATGATTTTTATTTTATGAGTTGTGTATGTTCATTTGCTATTCTCGATGTATACGAAAGGGGTGCCGTGTAGAGCACTAGTCGCGGCCCGGATCGGTCGTGACAAAAGTGGTATCGAGCGCTTAGTCCTCGGAAAGTGTCTACAGGCGTGTCTAGTAGAGTCTTGGTTATCGGTGTGTTGTGCACCACATCTATAACCGAGGATCCGCAGACATTTATGATTGGTTTCCATTCTTCTACTCTGAGATCGTGCGATAGAGCTGTGTTGTTAGGGTCGTCTCTCCCTAACGAGTTATGTTGATTGCAGCTACGAGAAAGGCAGCAGTGACCCAGGAAAGATTGTGTGGATTGCGTATCCAGGTTGGTAATATTTGTAGTATAGTTGGTATTGTGGCATACAACTATACGGATTTATGTATGAGGGTCACATATGTGTTGCCTAGAATGATTATAGATTACCAGGAAATTGGTAAGGACTAAATAGGTACCGGGAAGGTATGAACAATTTAATGAACTCTCATCAAGGTTTTACGTACTAATTTGAGATAATTAGGAGATGATGAGTTGTCAGAAAAGGTAATGGACCCTTAAGAAGTTATTATTAAGGGAATTAATGGAAGACTATGTTAATAGATTGAGCTACGTAGTATGATTAAGAAAATGGTACGGATGAGATCCGTATGGAGTAAGTATGGTTGTTGTGGTCAAGACAACACGATTATGGTATTACGAGAAGTTTTTGTACCCGTTTACGGGGGGACTGATAAGGTAGGCGTGGAGCATGGAGATTGCGAGCCTAAGAATGTTGATAACCACCGAGACCTTAGGTATATAAGGCCTTCTCGGGTAGTAAAATGTTAAGACAGACCAAGGATAAGAGTTAAGTGCGACGCCGAGTCGAGTTGAGGACCTATTAAGGGTCGCCCCATAGCTTGAAATGGAATGGGATCAGTTGGTAGTAGTCCCGCTACGTGACAGGGTCACGAGGGTGTAAGGCCCGAGTCTAGTTAATCATTTTACGGGTTCGTGGACGCATTCCACCGGAACCAGGTTGTGAGAGCCGGAAATGGCCTTATGTTGTTCAAGAATAGTAACTCCAAAGATTGGAGGCCCGAATCAGTATGAAGGCTATGTATGTACGCTAGAATAAGTTTGGAAGTACGGGAAGAGTACGACCAGTAAGAAAGAGAGCAACCAAGTGTAAAAAAATGGAGCCTGGATCCATGAGGACCTTTCGAGGTGACTACACCCGTGAGTGTTGGGTGGTAGCTGAGCGGGTAGATAATAATTACTGATAACGATACAGTCGTTGGACCCTAGCAGACCTAGCAGAGCCGTTATGACAGACATTGAGGTCATTATGAGTACGGGCTAGTTGGCCTCTTGTTATGCCAACGTGGACTACATAGAGAGATTGATTCGGTACGGCTTCCTGCAGTCGTTATCGAGTGGAAAGGAAGAGAAGTGGTGGTAACCAGTGAATTATCCTTCCTTCTTTGGCATCATTGTTTTAATAAGTCTGTGACTTGTTCATTTGAGGTAAGTTGATGCAAAAGGTAATTAATACTGGAATTTGAAGGAATTTTATGTTAAGTGCCCTTGGTGGTACTTGGAGTTGGTTTGGTGTGGCGGTCAGGGCCACGACCTTCCGGATAAGTTCAGGATAGCGCGTAAGCAAGAATAAGATAAGTACGAGTGCTGCCTACAGAAAACATAAGACATCTTTGGTAGGTTTTGAAAATCTACACGACTTTAAGGCGGTGCGTGATGATTAGATATTTACTGGACCGTAAGAGGACCCAGTGATTAGGGTTGTGACTCCAAGGAAAGTTTATTTAATGGAGATAAGTTCTCTCCCCCACGTAAGGACAATTTTACGTATTATGGGGTTATGTGTACCCATGTTGTTAGATGAAGGATAGGAGACTGGTAAGGTCATCGGTATCGTCATGCCATAGGTTACAGTTTTAAGATAACCGTGGGAAAAGTATTGTGTTGGGGTACTTAAGAACGACGTTACGAAATGGGCAAGGAAGTGTCGTAAGGATAAAAAAAATGCAGGTAGTACGCATGTACGAAACTGTACGATTATGGATCAAGATAGAAATACTTTTGCTAATAATAAGCATAAGGAAGGGTTATGACCAGAATGATAAAAGAGAATACAACTATGGTTAGGTAAGTTGCACGAGATATGATTACCCCAGACTAGTGTAAAGACCATTAGTAGATAATGGGAGTAAGAACACCTCGAGGAAAGGTGGTAACATCTGTACTGACGAGAAAAATTGTAAGAAAATACGGTGGGTTAAGGGACCCCAAGACAACTCGAAATAACTTATAAAGGAAAGACGAGTAGACACTCGAACGATAAGAAATCTGGTCAAGTCATTGGTATGTAATACCATGAATTGAGGTTGAACACCTGACTATAAGCTCTACGAGCTGGGAGAGAATAATCGGGTTACTACTTGATGAGACCAAGGAAATATGCCCCCCTAAATTGTGATTGACAGGAAGTCTTAGCCATGAGGCAAGCAAAGGAATCAAATCTAAGTTGGTGACCAAGTTGGTTGCAACCGAGGAAGGGAAACAGGGACCATAATTGAGATTAAGGATGCCAAATACTTTGCAAGTATGAGAAAGACCTCCAGTTATTGGAAGATAAGTAGACCACGACTACAGTTCTAACCCCCTCTGAGAGACTAGGAGGTTAGGTTATTATGGTAATATTTTGAGTGTTTGGCTGGGTTGCGTGCTGACGCAACACGATAAGGTTAGAGCTTATGTTTTCCCGGCGGTTAGGGAAGCATGAAAGGAATTACGCCACTCACGATTTAGAGTTGGCGGCAGTTAATCATGCCTTGAAGATTTGGAGGCATGACGTATATATAGACTTCATGTGGATATTTGTGCAGACCACAAGAGCCTCCGGTATATCTTCAGACAGAGACGGTGGTTAGAGTTACTCAAGGATTGTGATATTGATATACTATACCATCCGGAGAAAGCCAAAACAGTCACAGATGCTCTTAGTCGTGGATATATGGGTAGTCTGTCAGATGGGCAGCCAGATAGACAGGACGTGGTCCGTGAGATTCATCAGCTTCCGAGCTGAGGGGTTCGATTATTTGTTTCCAAGGTTAATGAAGTTTAGATCCGAGAGGTTGCCGAGTCTTCCGTCGTTGAGGAGGTAAAGAGGCGGCAGTATGAGGATCCAGTTATGATACGGTATCGGGATACGGCTCTCCGAGAAGAGGGGAGCCTATTTGAGTAGCACCAGATGGGGTGCTGTGATATGAGGATAGATCGTGTATACCCGGTGCTGCAGGACTTGTCAGCAGGTTTTAGGGGAGGCACGCAGTGCTTATTGCTCTAATTGTTCGGGGGTCGACTAGGTTGGTCGTGACCTCAGATGTTTGTATTGGTAAGATGGCCTGAAAAGGGACGTAGCAGAGTTGTTACTTAATGTCCGAATTAGTAACAGGTCAAGGTTGAAACCCAGAAGTCCAGTGGGCTATTGCAGGCGATTTAGATCCCGACTTAGTTATGGGAGGTAATTAATATGGATCTTGTTACAGGGTGGCATCGTACTCAGAGGAAGTGCGACTCCCTGGGGGTCATGGTGAATAGGCTGGCGAAACCAGCCGTGTTCTTCCGGATTGGGACCACTTACTCGGCTGAGGTTTATGCTAACTTATATAGCAGGGAGATTGTGAGACTGCACGGGGTTCCTACGTTTATGATGTCAGACATATGAGCTCGGTTACGGATAACTTCTGGAGGTTTTTCAGAAGGGATTAGGGACACAGGTGGGTCTCAGTGTTGCATTACACCCTCAGACCGACGGGCAGACAGAGCGTACTATCCAGGCACTTGAGGATAGGTTGCGGGCCGATGTTGTTGATTTCAGAGTTAGCTGGGAGAATTATTTGCCTCTTGTTGAGTTACGTACGATAACCGATACCCTTCCAGTATTCGGATGGCCCTGTATGAGGCCTAGTATGTAAGAAAGTGTAGATCGCCAGTTGGTTGGTTCGACGTAGGCGAGGTTCAGCTATTTAGTACAGACTTGATTCAGCGGACTGTGGATAAGGCGAAGCTTATCCGGGAAAGATTATTAGTAAGCTTAGAGTCAGAAGAAGCTTTATGCAGATAACCGATGTTGACACATGGGGTTCAGGTTGACATTTTAGTATGAGTATTGTTATGTGGCCTCGTGTGGTATTATTGGTATGTAGGGGTTGTAAAAGAAGACTATGTCGCTATTTTTAAGTTTGACTCCCAAAAGAACATTCGGGGACGAATGTTTCTAAGGGGGGAAAAATGTTACACCCCGAAATTTCAGGACATGTTTATAAGAACGTACGTAAGAACTCGAAATTTGTTAAGATTTGAGACGAGTAAAAATTTATCGGAATTATGGAATTGTCGGAAAACGATGCGACGAACGGGAGGGAGACACGTGTCACCCCCCTTAGTGGTCTTGGACGAAATGGCATGGATAAAATGGTCATTTGACCATAATTTAAATGACCAAGTCTTGCTAAGACAAAGAGCTTGACATTGTTGACTTGTCAAAGGGCCACTTGGCTTGACCTTTAATGAATTACATCTAAGCCAACCATTTGTGTAGATCTTGACCCTCCATAGTATTATATATGTGTACAAGTAGCAAGACAAAGGCTCTACACTTAGAAATTTTTTCAAGAAATTGAAGAACACCTAGAGGAGGCTCTCGGGTTTGAAGGTTCTTCAAGACAAGAATTTTCAATTTTTGTCCAATAAGCTCCACACTTTAAACCAAGGTTCCTAAGAGTATTGCAAGGGTATCTCAATAGAAAGATCCCGGAAAAGTGGCATTTTCGTATTAGTCGCAAGGCAGAAAGTTAAGGAGTTCTTCAACTTTGAAGTTGGAACTTGAAGATGAGTTCTTCATAAGCTTCTAAGGGTTGCTTGGAGTGGATTGGAACGTCAAAAAGAGGATCTAAAGTTGCTAAGGATCGACTTGTAATCTTGGATCATATTTGGGCTAAATGAGGTAATAATATTCATCTTACTTTTGTAATTGAAGATTCTATGTTATGATAAGTTATAAGTGATCATGTGATATGTGTTATGAAGATTGGTAAGTGTTATGGAAGTTTAGAAGCTCAATCCGAAAATGACATGTTGAGTCATTTGAAATTGAATTACATTTTGGTCGTTAATTAGAATCGTCGCATATTACCTACTTGAAGATTGTAGTAGTTATACTCAATTGCGGCTTGATAACATGTTATACTAAACAACTTGAATTGAAAAAGGAAATTGGAAAGGTTGATATGTTGATACACCTTTGGCCGAATTGACATTGTATTTTTGGACTAGTTTGATAATTGTGGGGCGGAATTTTACACGTCTTGTAGGTGTGTAATCTCCTATTGTTAACTTCATTGTTGAGCCTTAAATGTGGCGTGTTTGGTTATTGAATTCGGCCTTGAAAAAGGTGGCAAAGTATGTAGAAACAAAGGAAGTGTTGTCCGATTTTCCGTAGAATTTAGTAGCTTTGCACTTGAAATATTCTACGTTTGAAACTAGAAGTTAATAGACGTATTATGGTCATTATAGGTTGACATACTACGTATGACATATTGGACTTGGCAAGTGGATTGAACCGAAGAGGTATGTGGAACTTTCCTATCTCTTGAGCATGAATAGTTGTAAGTATGTAGTACGGTAGACGTACGAGGTTTTGATGAATTTAGTTCCTTTGATATCCTTGGCTTATTATAAGAAATGTACAAGTTGGTTGAGTTAGGGAATTAACTCACTTGTTTAAAATATTAAGGATATCTTACTTTCTAAATGTTAAGAGACTTAAAGTATTTTTGAAGGTATATGACACTTGTTTTGTTTGGAAAGTTTAAGTCTCTCGGTTATAAAGAAGAATGTAAGTTTATAAAGTATAAAGCTAGTATAACGGCTTTATGGGAAGTTGGTTATAATAGCTTTATGGAAAGTTAAGCAGAGTGGTTTACTCTAAGTAATTTAAGTATGATAAATGACTTGAAATAATGAAAGGCAAATTGATTTAAAGGCATCAATTGCTTAAAGTTTTAAAAGAAAGAAGTCACTTGATTTAGAAGCCTATAAATGTATTTCTAAAAGGTATTGTGACTTGTCTTGAAAAGTAGTTATGACTTGATAATACGGTTATTAGTATCTTGGAAGTTTTATATGAAAAAGAGTCATTTTAAAAGAATAGAAGTACGTAGTACTTTGGGTTAAATTCCCGGATTTTATAATGACATGTTAGTGCCTTATGTAAACTAAAATGAGAGTGTATATGAATAAGACTAATACGAAGTTAGGGGGATTTCTTAACTTGCTTATGTAATGTATGATGAGCCGGTGGTGCTTATGTTATGTATGATAAGCCGGTAGTGCTTATGTTATGTATGATAGCCGGTTGTGCTAGGGATATATTGTGCATTACGGGGTCATTCCCCGGGTTTGTGACATTTGCATATTCCGTGGATTTGCTACCCATGATGCGAGGAATACCTCATGCGGGTCCGAAAGGGCTTATGCGGGTGAAATAGTCCCATGCGGGGCGGACCAGTCCTATGCGAGGAATACCTCACGCGGTCTACACGACCTATGCGGCGGATCTGATCTATGCGAGAATACCTCATGCGGGTCCATACGACCATGCGGGTGAAATAGTCCCGTGAGTAGGATTGCTTAATGATCTGCGGGCGGGTGACCTTCTTTGATCATGAGCCTCTATTTTTACGCGAGAAAGTATACTCTTGTTTACTCTCATTGTTAGTAAGGCACGATGTCTTCGTTATATGAGTTATCATACATGTCTCGCTTTTATTTTAGACTTATGATTTCACTACATGCTTTCGATTTCACATATTTGGTACATGTTGTCTCGACCTCCTTGAAGTGCGTTCATACCGCAGTAGTGCAAGTTCTTGATCCTCACCCAGGATCACTGTTGGTGTTGAAGCTCCTTTACATCGGAGGCTTATCCCAGTGTTGTCGGTTGTTGTACATTCGAGGGTATGGTGGGGCCCCGTCCCGCCACGCTTGTTATTCTTAAGTGCAGAGTCACATTTGTGGATTGGGTTTGTAAGAACAGAGATGTACTATTTTAATTTTGTATTATGTATATGTTACGAAAGGTGGCCTTATCGGCTAGCCTATTGATGTCTACTGTCTAAGTATGATTTTTATTTTATGAGTTGTGTATGTTCCGCTGCTATTCTCTGATGTATACCTGAAAGGGGTGCCCAGGTAGGGCACTAGTCGCGGGCCCGGGATCGGGTCGTGACAGATTGGGTAGTGGAAAAGGACGAAAAAAAGAAAAGAGAAGAACAAAAAGGATGAAAAACCGAGAGTGGGTGGGTGGTTACCGACGACCGAAAAGAAATTTTAGGGGGGAGGGGGGCACCGATATTACTCTAGGTTTTTAGGGTTTTGACTCTTGATATCATGTAAGAAAGTATTAATCTCTCATGGGGAATCTTTCTTATTAATATAAATATTTATAGGTATACAATAATGAATCCTGCTATGACAAGGATCTCAATTCTACCATAATTACATAATACAAAATATGGTAAATATATACTATGAATATTACAAATATACGTGTGCTAATACATACGACTGAGATATCTACTCGTGAAGAGTTTCCGTAACACTTTCCATGATCATGCTTCTCTAATTAATATTTTTTTGTACTTGTATTAGTGTCTTCATTTGAAAAACTTTTTTATTACTCCTCATGTTTCTATTTATGCGATAATATTTAGATATAATTTAATTTTAAATTTTTCCTATCAAATAATAAACTTTTATAACTACACAAATGTGATGACACGTTTTATATCATAAGTTTCAAAAATATTCATTTATCTTTTTAACTCCATGCTCAATTAAGCTATGCCGCACAAGAATACCTTTCTATTCCTTCTTTAATTAAAGTAAACAAGTGTAATCATTAGTCCACTTGTAAAATAATGAGATGTCTGGCGCAATTATTTTTTCCAATTATCCCCTTGAGAACCAGTTGAGCTGTCCATATGTCTCGCGCAACTATGTTTGTTACGTGTAGGGTGTCAATAGTACGGTTCCGTCAGTCGGTTATTTTTTAAAAATTATACTATATCTATTTTTCAGTCCATTGTATCTCTCTGTGAGATCATTAAAGAAATATTTTCCTGGAGTTAAGTGTGAAGATCTTAATATTTTATCCCAAATTTAAATCCTTAAGCAGCTAAGCTTCAACATACTGTTTTTTATTTCTTCTAAAACAAAATCCTTAGCATAAAAACTATATAGATTGACGAATCAATATCATCAATTATAATTTTAGCCAAATATCTAACATGAATCTGCCACTATAAATTCACTATAAGAATAAAATTTCAAGTTTTTTACAATTGAACAAATTTGACTATAGGTTTTGATGTTGCCTAGTTCTAATTTAATTGGTTATCTTTCGAAAAAAACATTTGATATTAATATAAAAAACTATTAAGTACCTGTTTGGTCAACACGGAAGTGTTTACGGCCAAAAAGGTCTTTCGTAATAAACATTTTTTCGAAAACCAAAAGTGTTTACAGATGAGAAGCAAAAACACCAATTTGATGCTTCTCCAGAAGCCCTTTTTGCTCATTAAATAAAAAAAAAATTGGACCCGTTTACCCTTTTCTTTTCACAAAATTCCTTTTAATCTCATATAATATCCTCATATAAAATAGAAATTTGGAAATGGGGTAGAGCGTGAGAGTAAGAAAAAAAATCATATTTTTTAATTTTTTTTTTTTATAAAAGTAACAAAAAATATGAAATAGAAAATTGAGGATGGGGTAGGGCAATGAGGTGGGGGAGGGGTAGGGGGTAGGGCGGGGGGGGTAAGAAATTCATATTTTTATAAATTGTTTATAAAAGTAAAAATATAAAATAAAAATTTGAGAATGTGGTAGGGTGCATGGGGGTAAGAAAAATCATATTTTTAATAATTTTTTTATAAAATTAAAAAAAATTATTAAATATAAATTTGAGGAGGGGGTAGGAAAATGGGGTGGGGGTAGGGTAGGGCGGGGAGGGTAAGAAAAATTCATATTTTTATAAATTGTTTATAAAAATAAAAAACATATAAAATAGAAATTTGAGAATGTGGTAGGTGCACGGGAGTAATAAAAAAATCATATTTTTTAATAATTTTTTTTATAAAAGTAACAAAAAATATGAAATAGAAATTTGAGGATGGTGTAGGGAAATGGGGTGGGGTAGGGCGGGGGTAGGTTTGAACATATTTGAGTCATTGACTATCATATTGTCGTTACAGCTTTTGGGGCTGACCGACGCTTCCTCCATGCGTCATAGATAGCTCGTCTAAGTGGTTATAGAGGCGTTCTAAGAAGGAGGGATCCCTCTCAACATCAATGCCTATCCAGTGGATTAGATCCTCGGCCAGCACGAATGGTGTAACGATTGCCCCGCTGTCTCCGACATGGACCCGGTGAAATTGAATTCTCCGTGAAGATGCGGAGTACCAATGGCGATCGGGCTCTTTGATTCGAGGTGGAAGATCTTCACCCTGGTCATTGATTGAAATCTCGAAAGATGGCCTTCATGTTCCATATGAGTTCTTCTCTAACAAGAAGTCATTTCTTATGTACAATATAATATTATTTTTTGATTAAATGTTGCAATTAAATAATTTTAATTTTTTTTATTAAAGTGTAAAGATATACTATTTTTTAGAAATATATGATACAAAAGAATATTTTAAATAGTTTTAAAAATCTATTAAAAAGAATATTCTAGTAAATTTGCATAAATGTGAGTCAAACAGGAAACTGTTTCTGTTTCTCAGAAGTAGTTCTATAATTGTAGGCCAAACACCCTAACAGATTCTCTAGAAACAGTTTCTGCAAAATTACTTTTAAGAAACATAAACACTTTTTTAGAAGCTTGGTCAAACAGACTCTAAGGCAGAAGAAAAGGAAGGAGAATAAAAATTGAAAACTCATCTTCGTGCAATTGAGTTTTGTTCAATACATACTAAAGTTAATAACGTATAATTCCTTTGCTCTATAGTGCCCGCTGCCAGCATAGGTTTGTAGTAATTCTCTCTCTCCAAAGCTCAAGATAATTTTCTTTTATGATTTGTATTTTTATATAAAATTTATTTTATATACATATATATATATATATATATATATATATATATATATATATATATTTTTGATTTGGTTCGTTATTTTTTTATAAAAATGAAAAACTTAATTACTCAGTGCGTATATAAGTTTATACAATCCCTACAATTTCATTAAGAAAAAACTAAAAATCGTTCCGATTATGTCCGGTTCGATCAATTCGTCGGCTTTAAAAATAATCTTAACACCCCTAGTTACACGAGATACAAAATACTTCATCCGTCCTAATTTAAAAGTGTTTTAGTTTGACTAGACACAGAATTTAAAAAATAAAGTGAAAATTTTAGATTTTATAAAGATGTACATAATGTACTAAAATATCTTTTGCATCTTGTGGTTATAAACTTATCAGTTAACATATTTTTTAGTTTAGATTAAAAATGAAAGTAATACACTTGGAAAAGTAAGTAAATTTCTAGCAAAAAGTATAAATTAAATCAAGCTAGCTTTTAATTTTGCATATAAACACGTGGGACGTTTTTAATGGTTTTGAAGTAGTATTACGATTCCGCAAAACTCTCTTACTTTTTGCAGATTCAATATATCTCTGTTACACCCTCTCTAGACATTCACACTGCAGCAATTCAACAACAAGGAACAAAGAATTGTACTACCTACGGTGAGAATAAACAATGACGTTCAT
This sequence comes from Przewalskia tangutica, assembly GCA_029844215.1. NCBI lineage: Eukaryota > Viridiplantae > Streptophyta > Magnoliopsida > Solanales > Solanaceae > Przewalskia > Przewalskia tangutica. Next base: position 27,544,166 of record CM056736.1, on the reverse strand, counting down.
TTACATTGTTATAGGAGATATGTTTTATATGGACATGTAAAATAAGCTTTATTTTCGTCCAAAAACAAATGATTTCTCCAGACAATTACATGTATAAAGTGCAATTCGTCTGGAATTAGTTCTTTCATGCGAAGTTAAGGTTTCATGCACCCAAACAATCAACTGGGCAATGCTTATTCTGTAGCATCAAAGTTTTCTTGGATGGATGAAACTGTGATCCAATTGATACTATTACACTGGTTTGAATTTGCTGCCGTGGGTTTTTAATAAGACTTCACATATGTATACACATATATTTAATCAGATTTTTGGTGAAGTGGTATATGTCTAACTCCCGATACAATGTAGGATGTCCCGATTTATGACATGGTTTTGGTATAAGAAGTAGAGGGATAACGAGTCTTTTCGTCTAGGCAAAAAAGATGCAATTTATGATTAATTGCACCATATCACATTAAAGCCCATTTAAGTCTATAAGGCTAGTGGGAACTACCAATTTATGTATGTTACAATTCCATATTAGTTAAGTGATTGGCTGCAGCATCGTTACATGTTTTTTGGACAATTGTCGCTAGTTAAGCTAATTTTCAGGATTGAGTTAGCCCTAAGTCTTTGTTAACATGATATAGAATCAGATCCATCATGATGTTGGACTGTATATGTTATTTTATACGGTCTTGGACAATTTGAGTTAATTAGCTTTTGGGTTGAGTAAGGTCCGAGTCTATTTTCTGCATACACCTTTTGATGTTCACCTTTTTAAGAAATCCAGCTACCTCGACAAGCATGATAAGCTAAGATTTCTGATGGAAGTTTGTTATTTCAAGAATATTAAATATAACACATTGGGACGAAAGTGACCTACATCCTCAATCCCCACCCAGCATATGGGTTTTTGGCAGATTTAATATTTTCCGCAATTGTTTTTGTTTCGTTTTATTTTTGGTTGTTAAGTTCCTACTGGTTATTAATCATGTGCTAATATCACTTAGTAATGAATTGTCCCAATGTACTTGCTCTGATGCACCATATTTATACTAAATTTTACTCACTTTTCCTGTCTTTCAAATAATCGTGTTTCATGCTAACTAGATGAAAGAGATTAGAGATGGAACGCAGGCCAACCGTATGTCAAAATCCGCATCTACTGACTCTGCCCCACTAGTTCTTGATGTAGATGATTTCAAGGTGATGCCTCAGTCATCATTTGGAGTGGAAGATAATGCAAACTTATTTAAAATACTTAATTGTTAACTTCCAGCAATATGGTCATGCAGGGGGACTTTTCATTTGATGATTTGTTTGGTAACTTGGTGACTGAGCTATTGCCTTCTTATCTGGATAAAGAAGTAGACTCATCAGAAGGTCATGGAAACATTGTTGGAATTGATTCACAATCAAATGGGCATATGCGGGCACCGTCAAATGCAGGAAAGTTACTTTCAAGCCCATTGTTCCCCGAAGTTGATGCTTTATTATCTCTGTTTAAGAATTCTAGCACCCAATTGGTTGAGCAAAAAAGACAGGTATATGAAAAAGACATTGTGCTCACCCACTTAGTTTTTTTTCTTCTGAAGAGTTTTGATCTAAAGTAAATCTTTGGTATAAGGTTGATGCAAAACTAAGCAATCTCACAAAAGAAGTTGCTGTTCAAGACTTGAAGCACCGTAAGACACTTGCTGAGGTCAGTAAGACCAGGAAATTCACACATATGTGTATTTTTGGCATTACAAGATAAATCATTAGCTTGCTAATGGAAAACCTTTCCAGTTATTGATTGGAAACGTTAGCTCACTTTTCACAGAAACGTTCTTTTTCTTTGAGATGATGAACATTGGGTCATGGAACTAGAATTGGATAACAAAGTGATGACCTAGTAAACATTTTACATGACACTCTATGATGTGAAAATGTACTTGACATGTTACTACATTTGTTTCCGGGAAGCAGGATTGAGCCATTTGGTTTTTCATTTGCCTCTCAAATCATCTTTTGTTCTAATGAATCAAGTACATTAGAAGTTTGGTTAAACTTCTAATCATGTTCAGTATCATTGGTGGTACATGGAGCTTCTTTATACACATTGATATGCTGAAAGCCTTGAGCTTAGCTTTAACGAGTACTAAAATTTGCAGCTGGAAAAAGGTGTAGATGGCTTGTTTGGTAGCTTTGCACGTTTGGATTCACGTATATCAAGTGTCGGTCATACTGCAGCCAAAATAGGAGATCACCTACAGGTAAATGTTATCTCTGCTTAATTACTCAGACTATTTTGTTCTTTGCTAGTGTAATTAAAAGAAATTGTTCTAATGTGTGGCTTAGTTTACTACAGGAATATGTTCTCTGCCATTTCATTCATTATTGTATAATATATAGTAGGACATGCTTAAGTCAAAGCTACAAGTTAGGCTACAAACTAGGTAACTAACTTAACTAATTTACAATTAGAATATTGACTAATCAAATATAAAAGATATACAAGAATATGTCAATATTCTATCACACCCCCGCAGTTGAAGTGAGAGGTTCCCGTACGCTGAGACTGGCTCGAAAATTATCAAAGAGTATGCGCGAAAGCCCTTTAGTAAATATGCCATCAATTTGATAACGAGAAGGGGCATGAAGGATACGAACTTGTCCACGAGCAACTTTCTCACGTACAAAATGAATATCCTTTTCAATGTATTTAGTGTGTTAATGTTGAACAAGATTGCTGGAAAGATATATCGCACTTACATTGTCATAGTAAATCAATGTAGCCTTGCGGATTGGGCAGTGAAGTCCCAACAAAAGGTTACGTATCCAACAACACTCGGAGACAACATTTGCTACCCCTCTGTACTCGGCTTCGCCACTAGACCTAGACAAAACAGGTTGTCGTTTAGAAGACCAAGAAATCAAGTTATCTCCGAGGAAAATACAGTAACCCGAAGTGGATCGTGTAGTGTCGGTACATCCACCCCAATCAACATCAATGTATGAGATGAGACCAGAGACTGAGGACTTGTACATGTGCAAGCAAAAATTAAGAGTAGCTTGTGTCACGACCCGACCCCGGGTCGCGACTGGTGCCCTACCTGGACACCCTTCTAATCATACAACATAATAACTGCGGAAGATAAATAACACTCTTTTCTTTTCTTTTTTTAAAACAAGGTCAAGCCGATAAGGCTGTCATAACATAAAAATTACCCGAAAGGGTCTACACTGTTTAACAATGTAAAAAAACAACTCTAGCCACCCAAATTTACGATGAATACACTTCTAAGATTTGAACAAATACTATAACGGACAAGGCCCCGCCGCACTCGAATATACATAGTCATGACAACTCCGAACATCGAGCCATCTCAAAATGAACCAGATCCTAAGCTCGCGGATCCACAATCGTACCTAAACTCGCGGACATTTAACGCATCTCCGGCGGGGTCAAGACAAAATTTAATATGGAACGGAAAATAAGGTATAGTAACAAATCATAACTATACAAAAGAATGACAGGGGCAAGTATAAAGAAAGGGTAAATACCAGATCCTACCGTGTCATTTCCATCTCGTGAACTTAATCGTACCTTATTATCTTTTCCCATTTTTCCATAAGAGTATAGTCAAATTATTACGTACATACTTAAGAAAACGCATCAAGTTCATAAACATATAACTTACGTATCTTGCATAACCTAATCCGTCCCTTTATGGAGGAACGCCTATACTGTCGGCCCAATCTGGGACGCGATAGAGTCACATTAGTCTGCCCATAAAGGTATACTGCCCGGCCCAATCTGGGACGCGATAAAATCACACAAGTCTGCCCATAAAGGTATACTGCATAAAAATAGGAGGCTCATGATCAAAACAGGGTCCCTCGCCCGTAGTATCGATAAGCAATCATACTCCTGGTACTATTTCACCCGCATAGGTCCTGTGGACCCACATGAGGTATTCCTCGCATAGGCTATACCCGCCCGCATGGGACTATTTCACCCGCATAAGCCCATAAGGACTCGCATGAGGTATTCCTCGCATCATGGGTAGCAAATCCACGGAACAGGTGGTATAACGTCTTGGGGGTTTACCCCTCATTTATACTCTTACCCTGAAGCAGGTGGTATAACGTCTTGAGGGTTTACCCCTCATTTATACTCTTACCCTGGAGAAGGTGGTATAACGTTTTGGGGGTTTACCCCTCATTTATACTCTTACCCTAACTCAACCGGTTGTCATACATAACATAAGCCCTACCGGCTTATCATATATAACATAAGCACTACCGACTTATCATACATAACATAAGCACCACCGGTTTACCATACATAACATAAGCACCACCGGCTTATCATACATTACATAAGCAAGTTAAGAAATCTCCTAACTTCTTATTAGCTTGTTCATATACACTCTCATTTTTGTTTACTTAAGGCACTAACATGTCATTATAAATCCGGGAATTTAACCCAACGTACTACGTGCCTCTACTGCTTTAAAATGATTCTCTTTCAAATAAAACTTCCAAGATACTAATAACCGTAGTATCAAGTCATATCTACTTTTCACGACAAGTCACAATACTTTTTAGAAATACATTTATAGGCTTCTAAATAAAGTGACTTCTTTCTTTTAAACCTTAAGCAATTGGTACCTTTAAAACAATTTGCCCTTCTTTATTTCAAATCATTTCTTTGCTTACGTTACTGAAGAAAACCATTCTTTTAATCTTCCATAAAGTTGTTATAACCAACTTCTCATAAAGCCGTTATAACTCTTTTTGTCTTAGACAAATTCATTCATTTTATGACCAAGAAACTTATACTTTCAATTCAAATCACATAGCTTTCAAAATACTTCAAGTCTCTTAACTTTTAAGAAAACATGTTTCTTAACTTTAGAATGGCAAGAAATCAATACTTTCCAAATCAAGTATTCTATACTTTTAAATCAATTCATTTCTTCCTTTAAGAATCAAGTCCCATAACTTGAAAAATAAAGTCCCTTAACCTTTTAAAAATTTGAGGCTCATAGTCTTAAAACTTCATACGTAAATTCTTATAAATTAAGTAACATATACTTTGGTGCGTTGTGAATAAGTTATACTTATTTATAACGATCTTAATCGAGTAGTCATGATCTAGAAAATGTTATACAATTTTGTCTTATCTTAGCTTCTATGCAGATGGAGAATTCTACTCATTTTAACTTAATTGATTGTCATTACATTTTCCTTTATTAACGCTGCAGTGGCTTGTTCGATTCTTATTCTCATTTGTGCCGTAACTTAGCCAAGTCAACTTGGCTCCAAATACCTCCTAACGACTCTTACCAACATCCCCCATAAGACTTGGTAAGAACTTATGATAACTTAGACATAACCTTTACGTAGAGTAAATTAACATACATACTTCTTAACTTCTAAGAGTAGAAGGAATCATGAAATAGTACTACATGTATATCCCATACATAGAATCATGTCAAAAGAAGGAAGAGGTTCACATACCTCGCGACGATTATCGACAAATGGCAAAATGCTCCAAAGTACTTCAACCTTGATAGCTATTCCATCCTTCAAGTAGAATACACTATACTTAATACTTCAACCTATAATGGCCATAATACGTTCATTAACCTCTAGCTTCGAACGTAGAATATTCTAAGTGCAAAGTCACTAAATTCTACGGAAAATCGGACAACACTTCCTTTGTTTCTACATACTTTGCCACCTTTTTCAAGGCCGAATTCAATAACCAAACACGCCACATTTAAGGACCAACAATTCATCTAACCAAAAGGGGATTACACGCCTTAACAGGACGTGTAAAATTCCGCCCCACAAATTAATACGAAACTAGTTCCATATTTAAAGCCATTCTTGGCTAAACATATACAACAACACAAAGTCCTTTTCCAATTCTTTTTCAATCCAACTTCTTAGGCCTAACATGTTATATAGTCATAAACAACTTAACAATTATAATTCCTTCTTTATATAACATGTGACGATTAAACTAATAATCCAATTGAATTGAAATCTTAAAGGCTAAATCATGCAACTTTTCGGATTCCATCCAAATATTCCATAACACATATCATTCTTCATAATATAATCCACATGATCATTTCTAACTACTACAACATGAAATCTTGAATTTTGATAGCAAGACGGAGATTATTACCTCCTTAAGCTCAAAATGATCCAAAACCCTAAGTCGATCCTTAGCAACTCCAACTCTTTTTCTTGACGTTCCAATCCACTATTTGCAACCCTTAGAAGCTTGTGAAAAACTCCTCTTCTATTTCCAACTTCAAAGTTGAAGAACACCTTGGGTTTTCGCCTTGCGCCTAACATAAAAATGCGGTTTTTCCGGGATCTTTCTATTGAGATATCCTTACAATACCCTTAGGGACCTTGGTTTAAAGTATTGTGAATAATGGAGCAAAATTACAAATTTTTCTTGTGGCTAAATGGACAAAGCCGAGAGCTCCCTCTAGCTCTTCAAGGTTCTCTAATTTTTTCTAAGTGTTGGAAGACAAGTCTTGCTACTAGTGTGCTTGTATAATACATTGGAGGGTCTAGATTATAACACTTGTAAAGTTTGGAGGGAAGAGATCAAGCCAAGTGACCCTTGGACTTAGTCAACAATATCAAGCTCTTAATTAGCAAGACTTTGTCATCTATACATTGGTCAAATGACCATTTTACCCTTGCTTCAATTTCGTCCAAGACCAATGTGGGGGTGCCACGTGTCGCCCTCCCATTCGTCCATAAAATTCCGTAACCCTCGTGGGTCCCACAAAACGTAAAATTCCTCGGGTGGGCCCCACATGACCAATTCCGTAAAAATAAATTTCCATAATGATAATAAGTTCCATACTCTTCAATTAATGCATTTTGAGAATCTAATTCTCACCAACGAACATTTCTCCTTTCCGACGTTCGGAAGTTTTTCCGTCGGAAAAACAATTCTTCATTTCGTATCAATTTCAAGTCTTGTGTTTCTTACGTACATTCTCTTAAACATGTACTGGACTTACGGGGTGTAACATTCTTCCCCCCTTAGAAACATTCGTCCTCGAATGTTATTTCGGAATCCAATCTAATTAGATAGTGACATAGTCTCCTTTTACTACACCTTTCATACAACATATGCCACCCATGGCCACATAACTATACTTATACTAAAACGTCAACCTTGGCACTCACGAAGCCAACTAGTCCATACTCATAATGACCTCAAAGTCTGTCATAATCACCTCTGCTAGGTCTACTAGGGTCTGACGACTGTATCATCACCGGAAAAATCTCATATACCCGCTCAGCTACCACCCCAAACACTTACGGGTGTAGTTACCTCGAAAGGTCCTTACGGATTCAGGCTCTATCCCTTTACACTTGGATGTTATCTTTCTTACTGGTCGTACTCTTTCCGTACTTCCAACTCATACTAGCATACATACATAACTTCCATACCGATTCTGGCCCCCAATCTTTTGGAGTCACTATTTTAAACAACATAAGGTCATTTCCGGCTTTCACGACCTGGTTCCGGTGGAACGCGTCCACGAACTCGTAAAAACAATTAACTAGACTTGGGCCTTGCACCCTCGTGACCCTGTCACGTAGAGAAACTACTACCAACTGATCCCACTCCATTTCAGGCTATGGGGCGACCCGTAATAGGTCCTCACCCCGTCCCACTGTCGCACTTAACTCTTATTTTTGGTCTATAATAGATCTTTCTACCCGAGAAGACCTTGTACATCTAAGGTCTCAGCGGTCATCAAAATTCTTAGGCTCGCAATTTCCATGCTCCAAGCCTACCTTACCAGTCCCCGAAGAACGGTACAAAACTTCTCATAATACCATAATCGTGTCGTCTTGATCACAACAACCATTACTTACTCTATACGGACCTCATCCGTACAATTCTCTTAAGCCTACCACGTAGCTTAATATATTAACATGGTATTCCATTAAGTTTCTTAACATGACTTCTTAAGGGTTCACCGCCTATCGCACGATTCATCCTTCCCAATTATCTCAAAATAAAACATAAGACCTTGGCGAGAATTCATTAATCGCTCCATACCTTCCGGTATCTAGTTAGTCTTTACCAACTCTTGGTAATCTAAACTCATTCTAGGCAACACGCGTCGACCCTCACATAACTCCGTATAGCAGTATGTCATAATACCAACTATACTATAATAATTACCAACCCGGATACGCAATCCACATAGTCCTTCCTGGTCATCACGCTTTCTCGTAGGCTGCGATCAACATAACTCGTTGGGAGAGACAACCCTAACGACACGGCTCTATCGCACGATCTCGGAGGAGAAGAATGGAAACCAATCCTAAATGTCCTGCAGCCTCCGATTATAGATGTGGTGCACAACACACCGATAATCAAGACTCTACTAGACGGTGCGTAGACACTTTCCGAGGACTAATCGCTCGATACCACTTTTGTCACGACCGACCAGGGCGCGGCGGGTGCCCTACCGACACCGCTAATCATACAACATAATAACTGCGGAAGATAAATAACACTCTTTTCTTTTCTTTTTTTAAAACAAGGCCAAGCTGATAAGGCTGCCATAACATAAAAATTACGAAAAGTGTCTACATTTAACAATGTAAAAACAACTCTAGCTCCGGCCCGCGGATGAATACGTACCTCTAAGATTTGAACAAATACTATAACGGACAAGGCCCGCCGTACCCACTGAATATACATAGCCATGACAACTCCGAACATCGAGTCATCTCAAAATCTTTGAACCGGGATCCTAAGCTCGCGGATCCACAATCGTACCTAAACTGCGGACATGAGCAGCCCCGAAGAAGTCGATAACAAAGTGTAATATGAAACGGAAAATAAGGTCTGAGAATAAATCATAACTATACAAAAGAATGACAGGGGCAAGTATAAAGAAAGGGTAAATACCAGATCCTACCGTGTCATTTCCATCTCGTGAACTTAATCGTACCTTATTATCTTTTCCCATTTTTCCATAAGAGTATAGTCAAATTCTTACGTACATACTTAAGAAAACTCATCAAGTTCATAAACATATAACTTACGTATCTTGTATAACCTAATCCGTCCCTTTATGGAGGAACGCCTATACTGTCGGCCCAATCTGGGACGCGATAGAGTCACATTAGTCTGCCCATAAAGGTATACTGCCTGGCCCAATCTGGGACGCGATAAAATCACACAAGTCTGCCCATAAAGGTATACTACATAAAAATAGGAGGCTCATGATCAAAACAGGGTCCCTCGCCCGTAGTATCGATAAGCAATCCTACTCCTGGTACTATTTCACCCGCATAGGTCCTGTGGACCCACATGAGGTATTCCTCGCATAGGCTATACCCGCCCGCATGGGACTATTTCACCCGCATAAGCCCATAAGGACTCGCATGAGGTATTCCTCGCATCATGGGTAGCAAATCCACTAACAGTGGTATAACGTCTTGGGGGTTTACCCCTCATTTATACTCTTACCCTGAAGCAGGTGGTATAACGTCTTGGGGGTTTACCCCTCATTTATACTCTTACCCTGGAGAAGGTGGTATAACGTCTTGGGGGTTTACCCCTCATTTATACTCTTACTCTAACTCAACCGGTTGTCATACATAACATAAGCCCTACCGGCTTATCATATATAACATAAGCACTACCGACTTATCATACATAACATAAGCACCACCGGCTTACCATACATAACATAAGCACCACCGGCTTATCATACATTACATAAGCAAGTTAAGAAATCCCCTAACTTCTTATTAGCTTGTTCATATACACTCTCATTTTTGTTTACTTAAGACACTAACATGTCATTATAAAATCCGGGAATTTAACCCAACGTACTACGTGCCTCTACTGCTTTAAAATGATTCTCTTTCAAATAAAACTTCCAAGATACTAATAACCGTAGTATCAAGTCATATCTACTTTTCACGACAAGTCACAATACTTTTTAGAAATACATTTATAGGCTTCTAAATCAAGTGACTTCTTTCTTTTAAACCTTAAGCAATTGGTACCTTTAAAACAATTTTCCCTTCTTTATTTCAAATCATTTCTTTGCTTACGTTACTGAAGAAAACCATTCTTTTAATCTTTCATAAAGTTGTTATAACCAACTTCCCATAAAGCCGTTATAACTCTTTTTGTCTTAGACAAATTCATTCCTTTTATGACCAAGAAACTTATACTTTCAATTCAAATCACATAGCTTTCAAAATACTTCAAGTCTCTTAACTTTTAAGAAAACATGTTTCTTAACTTTAGAATGGCAAGAAATCAATACTTTCCAAATCAAGTATTCTATACTTTTAAATCAATTCATTTCTTCCTTTAAGAATCAAGTCCCATAACTTGAAAAATAAAGTCCCTTAACCTTTTAAAAATTTGAGGCTCATAGTCTTAAAACTTCATACGTAAATTCTTATAAATTAAGTAACATATACTTTGGTGCGTTGTGAATAAGTTATACTTATTTATAACGATCTTAATCGAGTAGCCATGATCTAGAAAATGTAATACAATTTTGTCTTATCTTAGCTTCTATGCAGATGGAGAATTCTACTCATTTTAACTTAATTGATTGTCATTACATTTTCCTTTATTAACGCTGCAGTGGCTTGTTCGCTTCTTATTCTCATTTGTGCCGTAACTTAGCCAAGTCAACTTGGCTCCAAATACCTCCTAACGACTCTTACCAACATCCCCCATAAGACTTGGTAAAAACTTAGGATAACTTAGACATAACCTTTACGTAGAGTAAATTAACATAGATACCTCTTAACTTCAAAGAGTAGAAGGAATCATGAAATAGTACTACATGTATATCCCATACATAGAATCATGTCAAAAGAAGGAAGTGGTTCACATACCTCGCGACGATTATCGACAATTAGCAAAATGCTCCAAAGTACTTCAACCTTGATAGCTATTCCATCCTTCAAGTAGAATACGCTATACTTAGTACTTCAACCTATAATGGCCATAATACGTTCATTAACCTCTAGCTTCGAACGTAGAATATTCTAAGTGCAAAGTCACTAAATTCTACGGAAAATCGGACAACACTTCCTTTGTTTCTACATATTTTGCCACCTTTTTCAAGGCCGAATTCAATAACCAAACACGCCACATTTAAGGACCAACAATTCATCTAACCAAAAGGGGATTACACGCCTTAACAGGACGTGTAAAATTCCGCCCCACAAATTAATACGAAACTAGTTCCATATTTAAAGCCATTCTTGGCTAAACATATACAACAACACAAAGTCCTTTTTCAATTCTTTTTCAATCCAACTTCTTAGGCCTAACATGTTATATAGTCATAAACAACTTAACAATTATAATTCCTTCTTTATATAACATGTGACGATTAAACTAATAATCCAATTGAATTGAAATCTTAAAGGCTAAATCATGCAACTTTTCGGATTCCATCCAAATATTCCATAACACATATCATTCTTCATAATATAATCCACATGATCATTTCTAACTACTACAACATGAAATCTTGAATTTTGATAGCAAGACGGAGATTATTACCTCCTTAAGCTCAAAATGATCCAAAACCCTAAGTCGATCCTTAGCAACTACAACTCCTTTTCTTGACGTTCCAATCCGTTATTTGCAACCCTTAGAAGCTTGTGAAAAACTCCTCTTCTATTTCCAACTTCAAAGTTGAAGAACACCTTGGGTTTTCGCCTTGCGACTAACGTAAAAATGCGGGTTTTCCGGGATCTTTCTATTGAGATATCCTTACAATACCCTTAGGGACCTTGGGTTAAAGTATTGTGAATAATGGAACAAAATTACAAATTTTTTCTTGTGGCTAAATGGACAAAGCCGAGAGCTCCCTCTAGCTCTTCAAGGTTCTCTAATTTTTTTTCTAAGTGTTGGAAGACAAGTCTTGCTACTAGTGTGCTTATATAATACATTGGAGGGTCTAGATTATAACACTTGTAAAGTTTGGAGGGAAGAGATCAAGCCAAGTGACCCTTGGACTTAGTCAACAATATCAAGCTCTTAATTAGCAAGACTTTGTCATCTATACATTGGTCAAATGACCATTTTACCCTTGCTTCAATTTCGTCCAAGACCAATGTGGGGGTGCCACGTGTCGCCCTCCCATTCGTCCATAAAATTCCGTAACCCTCGTGGGTCCCACAAAACGTAAAATTCCTCGGGTTGACCAATTCCGTAAAAATAAATTTCCATAATGATAATAAGTTCCATACTCTTCAATTAATGCATTTTGAGAATCTAATTCTCACCAACGAACATTTCTCCTTTCCGACGTTCGGAAGTTTTTCCGTCGGAAAAACAATTCTTCCTTTCGTATCAATTTCAAGTCTTGTGTTTCTTACTTACATTCTCTTAAATATGTCCTGGACTTACGGGGTGTAACAGCTTGTACATATCGCAAACTTCGTTTGAGAGCATTCATATGTTCATCCTTTGGGTCATGCATATGTAAGCATATTTGTTGCATGACTGATCTCGTGAAAGTAAGATACTGCAATGCTCCTGCTAAACTGCTGTAAACGCCCCGAAACCCGGGCCCGTCACTGGTGCCTTACCCCGGGCACCCTAGTGATACATACATCAGAGAAAATCAGCGGAACATAAAACATGAGTCACTAAACAAGAGATATAGTAAATAAACAGGCCAACCAAAAGCGCTTGCCTTCAAGATATACATAAAACACGAGCAGTTAAATCCTTTACAACCCCGCCACAGCGATTACTACGCACTTAAGATATCTGACAACTATGACGGGACAGGCGCCATACCACGAATGTACAAGAACCTACAACTCGTGGAAACATACCAAAGATAAGCCTCCGGAAGAGCAGACTTTCCGACACGAAGTGAGATCCTAAGAGCGGGGATCCACGACCGATGTACCTCTACCTGCGGCATGAACGCAGCCCCCCGAAGGAGGTCGATCTGGCAGTACAAGTATGTGAAATCAGAATATCTGCGATTAAATCATAACAGTCTATATAAAGCAGGAGACATGTATGATAACCAAAATACAGTACGCAACATAAAAGCAGTCAAGTCAGGGACTCACGCCCTCAAAGTCACCTACTCAAATATAACTATGGGTCTCACGCCCACCACATCCATCATGTTCGCATCATGGCCACATGCCCCCGGAATACTGCATCGGTGTAGACATGTCCATGATGCAACAATAAGCGCGTGGCCACGTACCGGAATCGCGACGGTGTAGACATGCCCATGTAACCTCAATAACAATAGACTGGGGTTCAACCCTGCCGCATGGCCACATGCCCCCGGAATACTGCATCGGTGTAGACACGTCCATGTTGCAGTAATAACCATATATCGGGTAATCAACCGGCGGCGTGGCGCGTGCCCGAATCTGCGCCGGTGTAGACATGTCCATGTGACATCAACAACAAGACGAGAATCAAAATGGAAACATACCCGTGGAATTCTCCATCACCGCCAAAGACGTCAAGTAAGTTCTCGACAAGTCAACCGCCTACCGAGACGCGGTAACCGTAAATACCACACTTGCATGACAAGGCTATCATCACAAGCATAGGCAAGTTTCACAACAACAAGCATAGGCAAGTTTCACAACAACAAGCATAGGCAAGTCTCACACAACTCAAAGTACTTTCATTTTATGCCAAAGTCTGGGTTTGTAACCCCAAAGTACTACATACGTTAAGTTCTTTTAAAAGAGATCCATTACTTTTATAAAAGTCACCCGATACCCGTAGTATTAGAATGACCAACCCACATTCCTTGTCAAAATCAAGTAACAACCTTATTTTCCAAACGTTCAAGTTTGCCTAATTTCGAATGCTCAAGTTTCTCATTTTAGAAAAAGGTTTCGTAGCTCATAGTTTTAGTCCTTTAAAACATAATTCTCCTTTAAACGTTTTGAGAAACATATGTCTTATATGTGAGTAGGTTATTCTTGTTTATAATCAATCTTATTAAGCAGCCATGATCTAGGAAATGTAATATCATTTTGTCTCATCTTAGCTTCTATGCAGATGGAGGTTTCTACTGGTTTTAATACGATACATCATTATTCAATACATTTTCCTTTATTAACGCTGCAGTGGTCTGTCGATACACATTCTGATTTCCGAAATCAGTAAAACATTATCCCTTTAAATAAAACCAAGTACTCATTACTCACGAATGAGGTTTCACACAAACATTCACTTTAAAACAAATAAGTTAAGTCTCTTATCTTATAAGATCAAGTCTCTTAACTTCTAACATCAGTAACCCATTCTTAAGCCGTTATACCTAACTTCCCATAAAGCTAGTATAACTCTTAAGTTTTCAAAACACAATACTACACTTCGTTCAAAACGATTCATAAATCTTTTGAAATACTTCAAGTTTTATTATAACGCCCTGCCGCTTATAAATCAAATCGCTTATCTTTTAAAAACCACAACCCATTTCTTACCTACATAAAGTCGTTATAACCAACTTCCCATAAAGCCGTTATAACACTTTATGTTTTACAACAATCAAATATAATTAACACGTATGCGTCACCGTACTACATAGTTCACACATATCATGCTAGAAGAGATAGGAAGAGGTTCACATACCTCGCGACGGTTGTCGACTAATAGCAAAACGCTCAAGTACCTCGGCCGTCGGCTACTCCTTAGTCGTAAGATTACGCCACACGTAGCACTTCAACCTATAAGGCCACAGCGCTTTATTAACATTTAGATCTCATCGTAGAACATTCTACCGAAAATTGGCAAGACCTCCCCGCATGGCGTAAATCTCCTCTCTATCGAGGCCGCTACCAAGCCAACCGGGGGTTAAACATCTAACCCTTACGTACAATTCTACTCCACGGTGCTCTACACAAGTCTCTTTGTAATACAACCCTATGTAATTACAGTTCGATTCGATTCTTGAGCTTAAGTCGCAAGCGATGCAGTAAGTATTATTCAGCTTAAGTCGCAAGACATTGCCGATAACTACGTTGATCACTATATATAGTATACAACAACTATATATTCAACACTTATGTAATTTCCAATTACAATAGAGGACAAGATAATTACCTCGATAAGCCCAAAATTATCCTAGTTTAAAGTCGCCTCCGAGCAAGGTTTAGCTCAACTCCCGCTCCAACCCGCTCCAAACTACCCTTAGAAGTTCTAACCAACTTCTACTTACAACTTCAACAACGGGTGAAGAGTTCCTTAGGGTTTCGTTTTAGTGAGGGAAAGTATAACGGTATTTTACGGGCTTGTATAAGTGTAACCTTGGGAATACTACAAGGTATTTGGGCGAGGTATTTGGACATTATAACAATACTAGGGGAGTATTTCTATACCACAGGGGTATTTATACAAGACAACTAGGCTAGGGGTACCCATGGGCTAGACAGGGGAGGGGTGGCTCTCGGCCAAGGCTCACTCAAGGGGGGGGGGTAGTGTGGCGGACGAATTGCTCACAAGAGGGAGGGAGTATTTTTCTTGGAATTTCACAAGTGTGGATGAAGAATAACTCTTGCATTAGAGGGGTATTTATAGGTCAAGTGAAGGCCAACCAATGGACAAGATTAAGCCAAGTGCTACACAAGTGTAAGGCCAAGATTCACCCAAGTACACCTTATCCATCTACCATGAAAATATCCTACCTACTACTTGACAAAAAATCCAACCATTTCGTCCAAGCCACCGCCCAAGACGTCTTCCAATGAGAGGGTGCCAAGTGGCGCCCTCTTGTTGGTCTAAAATGTTTCGTCTCTCGGAAAAATCCATAAAAATCAAAAATGACATAGCGGAAATTCCCTACGAAAGTCGTGGAAACGTTTGGTCGAAAAACGACTCTAATAGGGTGTTGTGCACAATTTAAATTCGGCCAAGCCAAATCTCAAGTTCCAAATTCCCTACGCACGCCCCACGTACATACTCGGAAATACGGTATAACATTCTCCTCGCCAGAAACATTCGTCGAATGTTCCTTCTAAAACGGATTCTGAAGAAGATCTTCTAACAAGTTGCAATGCCACGTAGCCACAAACATAACACACGTTCTCTTCCCCTTACTCGCCGTGCCTCGCCGAGCACTTGAACTCTTCTAGTATCGTACCATACTTGATCATCATTTCGCTTCCCAAAACTTTGGAGTCACTACCTCGAACTTGGTCATCTTACTCGCCTCAATCTTCCTAAGGCCATTCCGGCCTTCACGATCTACGGTCGAACGTATCCACGAACTATACGCTGGTCATTTAAACTTGGGCCTAGCACCCTCGTGACCACCGCCACTGGCGGGACCACCCGGTGACCCTTCCGAAGCGGGGCGGGTTGGCCCGCAAGCCAACCCGACCACTATCGCGCCCAACTCTTGCTCGCCGACACGGAACAATCTTGCTAAATCACATCATGAAAGCTACCACTTTCATTTACTCAACCAGGACTAATCACACAATACATTCTAGGCATAAAATGCACTCGACAAGGATCACTTGCAAAAACTTGTACTCAAACGGCCTTACATCTAAGGTCTCTCTGTAATATTCTAAGGTTCATCATTTTCTCACCCCAGGCTTACCCTTTCACTAAGCATGCTTCTAAGTCACATTTTTGCACAAAGCTATCCGAACATAACACTTAACACATTATCATAACATACAAAACTCTAGATGGTTAAGGATATACCTGAAAGTAGGCGGTTCAAAGGACCGCTAGAATCGAACTCCCACCGCGACCTCTGGCGGGGCTGTAGTGTCTGAACATTACGCTGGCTATGGAAGGTGAAGAACCCAATCGCTCCGATGATCTGTGCTATCCTACCAGCGCTACCTGGTCGGACAGTCTCGTCCACATGGCCCCTGGCGCGCAGAATAACAAGCTCCTCGTACTACGACACTTCCCGAAATGCGGTCTACACATCGACCACATCGAGGTAGGGTGATCGATCCGCCAACACCCTACTCCTCGAACATCGAAGCACAGGAGCCACGACGCTCCTGAATATCCCGAGGGTCCCGTAGGCTGCGGGGGACCACTCTGCAATGGCGGAGGTACATAACTAGTCTGCTGCTGAGGCGGTCCGCCTCGAAAGTCGCCAAAATATCCGACCGTCTTGGCCTTCTTCGCTGGCGGTCCACCGTTGATCTCTGCGCTCGCACCGCAGTGCATGAGCACGAATGCGGGCAATGTCCATGCCGGTGAAGAGAAACACCGAACAACTCTCTTCGCTAGGTAATCATCGAGCCACTGTAACATATCGGTGCACTCGATCCTCCATACTAGCTACTAATGCGGAACATACCGCCAATGAGTCGAACTCACATTGTACTCCCGAATCAGACGCCGTTCGCTCAACATCAAAAATCGCCGGCGAGCCCTCATCCGTGGAGGCAAGAAATGTGCCGAAGGCCCCCGAAACTCGTCCCAAACGGTGGAAGTGCATTCTCTCCCGGGGACGGCTCCACGAATCAAACCGATCATTGCGGTATCACGCGGCCGATGCGAACCTAGGACCACCGACTCGGTCTCGAAGCCTTGATCACTCGCGATCCGTCAGAATCGTCGGATGAACTCTGCGGATCATCCCGTGCCTCGACCGTAGAATTACGGCGGGCTACATCTCGAAAGTCTGTAGCCTCAAATGCGCTCGGGGTGAACTACGGGTGCTCTTGAATCAGGCTGCTGCGTCGGCCTATCTCATATCTCGCCACGACCGGCGAATGGCGCCATCTCCTTGTAACCCAACTCTTACGCGCCTGCATCGTGGACCGAGGCTCGTGTATCAGTAGTCTCGGCAGCCATCGCTGCGGCTCTAAACTCTGGTCTTTGGCGGCGTCGCGAAACCCGCCGTCGGAAGCATCGTCTCAGTCGCCGGGCTGCGCTCGTACTCCTCGAATCACACTAGCGGCTCTCGCCGGTGCCTTGCCTTCAGGCCTGGTTGCCTTTCGCAGGCATAATCGTAAAACGAAACACGCGTCGGAGGGTCCAACTTACAACACAAATCTAAGGCACGATCTCGGAATGAGAAGAATGGAAACCAATCCTAAATGTCCTATAGCCTCCACGATTATAGATGTGGTGCACAACACACCGATAATCAAGACTCTACTAGACACGGTCTGTAGACACTTTCCGAGGACTAACTGCTCTGATACCACTTTGTAACGCCCCGAAACCCGGGCCCGTCACTGGTGCCTTACCCCGGGCACCCTAGTGATACATACATCAGAGAAAATCAGCGGAACATAAAACATGAGTCACTAAACAAGAGATATAGTAAATAAACAGGCCAACCAAAGCGATTGCCTTCAAGATATACATAAAACTCGAGCAGTTAAATCCTTTACAACCCGCCACAACAGATTACTGCACTTAAGATATACAACAACTATGACGGACAGGGCCCGCCATACCACAGATGTACAAGAACCTACAACTCGTGGAAACATACCAAAGATAAGCCTCCGAAGGAACGAGCTTTCACGCGAAGTGAGATCCTAAGGCGGGGATCCACGATCGATGTACCTACTGCGGCATGACGCAGCCCCGAAGGAGGTCGATAACAGTACCAAGTATGTGAAATCAGAATATCTGCAGTTAAATCATAACAGTCTATATAAAGCAGGAGACATGTATGATAACCAAAATACAGTACGCAACATAAAAGCAGTCAAGTCAGGGACTCACGCCCTCAAAGTCACCTACTCAAATATAACTATGGGTCTCACGCCCACCATCCATCATGTTCGCATCATGGCCCCATGCCCCCGGAATACTGCATCGGTGTAGACATGTCCATGTGGCAACAATAAGAAGAAGGCCGCGTGGCCACATGCCCCGGAATCGCGACGGTGTAGACATGCCCATGTAACCTCAATAACAATATCTTTGGTCAACCGCGCGCGTGGCCACACGCCGAATCTTGCGCCGGTGTAGACACGCCCATGTTGCGATAATAACCATATATCGGGTAATCAACGGCGCGTGGCCGCGTGCCCCTGAATCTGCGTCGGTGTAGACATGTCCATGTGACATCAACAACAAGACAAGAATCAAAATGGAAACATACCCGTGGAATTCTCCATCACCGCCAAAGACGTCAAGTAAGTTCTCAACAAGTCAACCGCCTGCGAGACGCGGTAACGAAATACCACACTTGCACAACCAAGGCTATCATCACAAGCATAGGCAAGTTTCACAACAACAAGCATAGGCAAGTTTCACAACAACAAGCATAGGCAAGTCTCACACAACTCAAAGTACTTTCATTTTATGCCAAAGTCTGGGTTTGTAACCCCAAAGTACTACATACGTTAAGTTCTTTTAAAAGAGATCCATTACTTTTATAAAAGTCACCCGATACCCGTAGTATTAGAATGACCAACCCACATTCCTTGTCAAAATCAAGTAACAACCTTATTTTCCAAACGTTCAAGTTTGCCTAATTTCGAATGCTCAAGTTTCTCATTTTAGAAAAAGGTTTCGTAGCTCATAGTTTTAGTCCTTTAAAACATAATTCTCCTTTAAACGTTTTGAGAAACATATGTCTTATATGTGAGTAGGTTATTCTTGTTTATAATCAATCTTATTAAGCAGCCATGATCTAGGAAATGTAATATCATTTTGTCTCATCTTAGCTTCTATGCAGATGGAGGTTTCTACTGGTTTTAATACGATACATCATTATTCAATACATTTTCCTTTATTAACGCTGCAGTGGTGCAGCCGATACACATTCGATTTCCAAATCAAGAAACATTATCCCTTTAAATAAAACCAAGTACTCATTACTCACGAATGAGGTTTCACACAAACATTCACTTTAAAACAAATAAGTTAAGTCTCTTATCTTATAAGATCAAGTCTCTTAACTTCTAACATCAGTAACCCATTCTTAAGCCGTTATACCTAACTTCCCATAAAGCTAGTATAACTCTTAAGTTTTCAAAACACAATACTACACTTCGTTCAAAACGATTCATAAATCTTTTGAAATACTTCAAGTTTTATTATAACGCCCCAAGCGCTTATAAATCAAATCAGTTATCTTTTAAAAACCACAACCCATTTTCTTACCTACATAAAGCTGTTATAACCAACTTCCCATAAAGCCGTTATAACACTTTATGTTTTACAACAATCAAATATAATTAACACGTATGCGTCTGCGTACTACATAGTTCACACATATCATGCTAGAAGAGATAGGAAGAGGTTCACATACCTCGCGGCGGTTGTCGACTAATAGCAAAACGCTCAAGTACCTCAACCCGGCTCCGCCTTAGTCCAAAAGATTACGCCACACGTAGCACTTCAACCTCTCATGCCACAAGGCGCTTATTAACATTTAGATCTCATCGTAGAACATTCTACCGAAAATTCTAAAGACTCTCCCCGCCAACAGAAATCTCTCCTCTATCGAGGCCGCTACCAAGCCAACCAGGGGTTAAACATCTAACCCTTACGGTACAATTCTACTCCACGGTGCTCTTACACAAGTCTCATGTAATACAACCCTATGTAATTACGATTCGATTCTTCAGCTTAAGTCGCAAGACAAATGCGTAAGTATTATTCAGCTTAAGTCGCAAGACATTGCCGATAACTACGTTCGACTATATATAGTATACAACAACTATATATTCAACACTTATGTAATTTCCAATTACAATAGAGGACAAGATAATTACCTCGATAAGCCCAAAATTATCCTAGTTTAAAGTCGCTCCCGAGCAAGGTTTAGCTCCAACTCAGCGCTCCAACCCGCTCCAAACTACCCTTAGAAGTTCTAACCAACTTCTACTTACAACTTCAACAACGGGTGAAGAGTTCCTTAGGGTTTCGTTTTAGTGGTGAGGAAAGTATAACGGTATTTTACGGGCTTGTATAAGTGTAACCTTGGGAATACTACAAGGTATTTGGGCGAGGTATTTGGACATTATAACAATACTAGGAGTATTTCTATACCACAAAGGGGTATTTATACAAGACAACTAGGCTAGGGGTACCATGCAGACACCACAAAGGGGGGAGGGGGTGGCTCTCGGCCAAGGCTCACTCAAGGGGGGGGTAGTGTGGCGGACGAATTGCTCACAAGAGGGAGGGAGTATTTTTCTTGGAATTTCACAAGTGTGGATGAAGAATAACTCTTGCATTAGAGGGGTATTTATAGGTCAAGTGAAGGCCAACCAATGGACAAGATTAAGCCAAGTGCTACACAAGTGTAAGGCCAAGATTCACCCAAGTACACCTTATCCATCTACCATGAAAATATCCTACCTACTACTTGACAAAAAATCCAACCATTTCGTCCAAGCCACCGCCCAAGACGTCTTCCAATGAGAGGGTGCCAAGTGGCGCCCTCTTGTTGGTCTAAAATGTTTCGTCTCTCGGAAAAATCCGCAAAAATCAAAAATGACATAGCCGAAATTCCCTACGAAAGTCGTGGAAACGCTTTAGTCAAAACGACTCTAATAGGGTGTTGTGCACAATTTAAATTCGGCCAAGCCAAATCTCAAGTTCCAAATTCCCTACGTACGTCCTTACGTACATACTCTGGAAATACGGGGTATAACAACTGCGATAGTGAGTGGGGTCTTCATATGGAGAACCCGAAGAAACACTAAGTTTAGATTTAGTGTCAACCGGTGTTGGAGCAGGTTTACAAGAAGTCATGTCGGCTCATTCAAGAATCTCCTCGGCATACATTCTTTGACAAAGAAATAATCCACATGCATGTCTCATAACGGAAATGCCCAAATATTAGCTTAGAATACCCAAGTTCTTCATAGCAATTCAGAAGCAAGGGGTGACATAATAGATTGACGAAGTGCATCAGAGGAGGCAGTAAGTATGATATTATCAATATATAATAGAATGTATTCCATGTTATTTCCTTTGCTATAGATGAAAAGTGAATGATCATATTTGCTATGTGAAAACTAATAGAGGATACAAAATCAGCAAACTGTTGATACCATGCACGAGGAGTCTGTTTCAGTCCATAAAGTGATTTCTTCAAATGACACATAATCTGGATGAACCGGATTTCTGAATCACATATGCTGATGCATATAAATGGTTTCGTGAAGTTCACCATGCAAGAAGATATTTTTAACATCAAGCTGATGAATATACCATGATTTGGATAAAGCAATATTGAGAACAGTCCGAATAGTTTACGGTTTTACCAACGGGCTGAAAGTTTTAATCCAATCCACACCAACCTGTTGATATTCTGTCATCACCTACAAGACGGACCTTATGCCTCTCAAAAGAACCATTAGATTTCTTTTTATGTCAAAAAATCTACATAGAACGAATAACATTAACATCAGGAGGACGGGATAATAGATCCCACGTCTTATTTTCAATAAGAGCATTATATTCGTCTAAGATGACAACTTTTCAATTTGGATCGGACCAGGCATTTTTGGGTTGCGAGGAAAAGATGAAGGGGTAACTGAAGTCGACAAATTAAATTGTCGTTTTGGTTGAAAAATACCATGCATAGCTCGGAGGGTCGCGAAGGGCACCCGGACCCAACCCACCGGCCACCACTGACCATACAACCCATACTTAACCATATTATCCACGGACTAAGCCAGGATTAGGTAAGGTTTCAACCTAAAAGCCCAATTTATATAATGATGCTAAGGCCGACGAGGCCATGCATGACAACTAACCATAAAACACTTATATACAAGCCTCTAAGAGAAGAACATACCACGACTAAACCACAACCCTGAAATAAGTAGAGTGCTCCAAATACCAGCTGAACCATCAACCTACTGGTGTGAATCGTCACTCTCTCAATTTGAACCTGCGGGCACAAAACGCAGCGTCCCCCATCAAAAGGAACGTCAGTACGACTTATGTACTGAGTATGTTAGGCATAACGAATAACATAACAGAGATATCTCATAATCTGAAACAGAAATAGTTGACCAACCGTAAATACATGTTATGCAATGTAAAAGCGATATAACATTGGCCACACATGCATATTCCTTTTCATAACAACCTCTATAGACATCATATCTTATAATGGTAAATGAATGTACGCATTATGCACATGTGGTATATTCACACAAACATTTTCTTACCCAACCACACATGCTTAATATTGACCACACAGGCATTCATATCGTCTTGGCCACATATGCATCCATTTAGGCCACACAGACATGATATGTGGACTCTTAGGGCTCTTTTGTGATTATCTGTACCAGCTACAAGTGGTGTGCGTATATAACACCTTTCCATTTTTTCCATTTCCTATACATAGATATAATGCATACATATAATAGAGTATATAACTCCTTGGAGGTCCAGGGTATTATATGAATGCAATGCAAATGAATATGCATGAATAACAACATAATACTCTGGACTACACAATACCCTTTATACTCTTAGTTCACATTGGGAACATCAATTTCTTTTCCCGTATTGCCTTAATAAGGATTTAGAACCATACTTAGACATGATTTTGGCATAGAATCCAATAATATGAATATCCTTAATTACTAAGAGTAGAGTATATTATGGAGTAACATGACGATTACGCCTGTCCACAAAATTATTCCAAAAGAAAGGAACGAAGTGCCTTCACATACCTTGTTGTCGAATATATTCTAAGTTTCCACGGTTCCTTGTAAGCTATACGAATGGTTTTCCATACCTTATGAATGATTGAAATCACACACAAATCAATATACTGGGAATAGATTCCATTAAGACAATCTAGCGAACACTTTGTACGCGTAGAATCTATATTCTTCTATATCAAAACCTATGCATATAGCGAACACCCAACCATTTTTAATCCTTCTCCTTATTGCTACAATACTCAAACAGTTCAACAATTACATATGCAACTCCTCATTTTCGCACAATCAGTTCCGACGATACCCGATAATTCCACATTTTCGATAATCCCTTTTTGAACCTAGCACAAATCATGTCCTATAATTCGTATAAACCAAGGAATAAGAAGAATTACCTCTGTTAGAAGTTACGATGAACGTCGTCAAACAACCTTTCGCCCAGGTTAGTTTCCGACAAGCAGAAATAGCATCCCAAACTCCAAGTCCCAACACTTCGTCGAAACCCACAGTCTCAGCTTGGTTTCTGAGTTTTCAAACTTGGTTTCTATGTTTCGATTTTGCTAAATTCGAGGCCCAAACTGTCATGAACTTCTTCCTTTTTTATGTGCAGAAGTTCACGGAATTTCCCCAATTTCGGTCGAGGATTTCAGAAGGGATCAGTTGCGATTTACTCCCCTTAGGCTGAAGTGTAATAGCTATTCTTTGATGGAGAATTTCCACA
Organism: Przewalskia tangutica; assembly: GCA_029844215.1. NCBI lineage: Eukaryota > Viridiplantae > Streptophyta > Magnoliopsida > Solanales > Solanaceae > Przewalskia > Przewalskia tangutica. The sequence continues at coordinate 27,519,796 of CM056736.1, read as the reverse complement.
AACTTATAGGAATGAAGAAGATTGAGATGAAGAAGAGTTTAAATGTTGAAGGTGAATGTTTGCGGAGCTGCCAACAATCGTTTGCTTCAACCGAGTCACTGCACCATTTGTTTATAAGATAACATGTACTATTCCACTAAAATATGTCCTCCGCTTATAATTATTAATCCCACAATTAATTAATTATGCACACAATAAAATTCTGGATCCCATTATGACGACTTATAGAACATTCTTTTACTCAATGTCATAATTCTCATAATATGACACTAGTCTATAACCCCTTTGGGGGATGTACAATTAGTATTACTAATCCTCGTTGTCACACTTGTTAAATCTTATTTTGGGATCACATCCTTTTATATACTATTTTTCTTATTAGTATATGCAAGTATAACATAAACTTTTCGGAGTTCAGGTCCACTTACCTACGATTATGTGCTCAAACAATTACCTGGAAATATGAGGTGTTACACCATGGTCCGTATAGGTGTTGTAGGGCTGGACTGATGTCGGTTGGTTCTTTTGTGGGCTTAGAGGCGTATTTTATTTGGTGCGGTGGTAATGGCAGTGACGAATTCTGCATATGATGAATCAAAAATGGATTCAAGTTGTCATTTAAGAACTTATAAGAATCCAGAGATGGAGAATGCAACTTGGCAAATGGAAATTGGGACTCATCGAATATGACATGCCTAGAAATTATTATTATTCAGCTTGACAAATCGTAACAATTATAACCTCGATAATTAGACGGGTAACCCAGGAACACACACGAGTTAGAACGAGGTTGAAGTTTATTAATTTTGGTGGAAAGATGAAGGGCGTAGCATAAGCACCCAAAAATTTGTAAGTGCTTATAAGAAAGATCCCGAAGATAAAAAATTTGAGTAGGGGACTTGTGTTTGAGAGACTTATTTGTGAGAATGTTCACGAGATATGTTACCATTGATAGCGCGTGATGCCAAAAAGAAGGGGGCATGAAAGCATGAGCAAGAAGGGTACACATTATGTTATTTATGGTTCTTATTTTTCATTCGGATTTGCCATTTTGTGGAGAGGTTCGGGGGAATGAAAAATGAAAAACAAGACCATTTTTTGTGCAAAAGAGTTTGAATGGTTCATTATCGAATTCCCTCCCATTGTCACATTAAAAATATTTGATATTATTATCAAATTATCTTAATTAAAGCACTAAAGGATGAGAAAATAGAATAGACTTGAGATTTATTGCCAATAGGAAGTCCACAGGAAATTAAAATAATTATCCAAAAAAATATAATATTGATACCCTGCCGTGCTTAAAATAGGAGAAGTCACTATGTATGATATAAAATGGCATCAAAGTGATAGAGGGTGAGGAATAAAATGGCAATTTGGCATGTTTTCTAAAAATACAAGATTCACAAACAGTAGGACAAGAAAAATGTTTATAGTCAATAAACTTATTTTTGTTGAGAGAGCGTAAAATAGATTCTCGCGGATGACCCAATCTATTATCATATAATAGATGAAAGAACTGCAAATAGAGATGTCAATGAGGCGGGGCGGGGGAAGGGTACCCCATACCCGTACCTGTCACCTAAAACTCATCCCTACATCCGCCCCACCACCCATCACGGGTAGTAATTCCTCCACCCGTATCCGCCTCACCACCCACCAAACCATCCCCATATCCGACCCAACTGGAGCGAGTGCGGGGCGGTACCCGCCCCACAATACAATAGCCAAAACTAAAAAAACTTTGTCTTTTACACACCAAAACAACAAATCCAGATTCATCCGCAACTAGCATTTTGTTTTACCAACTCCACTAATTAATTACCACCTTAATTTGACTCATTTCCTCTTTAATTGACAAAAATCATCATATTATTAAAAAATAATACTAGAATAAATACTTTAACTTTAGAAGAGAGACGGAATTTACCTGAATAATACAAAGAACCGAAGAAGTAGGATTTGAGAATAATGAAAAATAATTAATAAGAATTGAAAAGTGAAGACCTAACAAAGAATGAAAAAAATATGAAGAAATAAAGATGAGTTTTACCTTGAATAGAAAGAGATGAAGATGATATCAAAGATTTATGGCAGCCGGAGAGAGTTTCTTTTTTTTTGAGTTTGGCTTTAGGAATTAGGGATTTAGGATTGACTTTTGAGTTTCGTCCTGGAAAGCTTTTGGTTTTGAGTTTTGGGATTCCTGGGATTTCACAAGATGGATTATACGTGTATGTGAGAAACTCAGAATGTTTATTTATTTATTTATTTTTACTTTTAAACCATATTTGGACTTTGGGCTAAGAAAACAAGTTGCAGGCCCATTATTTAGGCGGTGAGGATATGGGCGGTGCAGGTACGGGCGGTGCGGTGCAGTGCAGTGGCGGAGTGCGGTCTTGGTGCAGTGTAAGTATTATATGAAATCCACCGCCCACTACCCATGATGTAGCACTTTTGATACCCATACCTGCCTCATAACCCACCAAATCATCCCCCATACCCGACCCAACTGAAGCGGGTGCGGTACCCATATTTACCCTCTCCACTAACATTCTTAGCTGCAAAGATTGATGGAGAGGAGGCGTGATGTCTAATTGTGGTGGTGATAGGATAAAGATCCCCATGCTATCACATCTCATTATTTGCATCCCTGTCTGAAGGTCCTTCACAGAAGAATCAAAAGGATCAAATTCATGGGAAACATTATTGTCGGTTGTGAAATGATGCACATAGATCAAATTTTTGATAAGTTTCGGGGCATGTAGGACATTGTTTAAAGTTAATGGGTGATGTGGTGGGGAGAGAGATGAATTTCCATAACCTCGAATGGAAATGTCTTGTCCACTACCAACAATCATATTACATTTTAAATTGCTCATATTAAAATAAGATGAGAGAGTACCTTGAGATGCCTTCATTTGAGACGTTGCGTGTATCCATGTACTAATTTTCAACAGAACATCGAGAGACATCGTGTGCATTGATGCCTCGATATCCGTAAGTGCATAGGTTAAAGAGGAGGAGCATGTGCCTTTGTATGCTTCTTTGTGGGTGCACTTCAGAATTCAGGGTCGAGCCCATAAGGAAATCGGATAGGGAATGGTGAAGCGACCCAAACATCTTGTCCCCAGTGCCCTGGTGGGTGCAGCCCATCAGTGGTGATCGCCACTGCGCTGCCATCTTGTAGTGGCCGGATCGCTGTTGTTATCCCCTTCGCCATTGTTGTTCTTTGCGCCACGACTACCGCCGCTTTTACAGTTGCTTTTATTATTGTTTGGATATCTTGACCGTTTTGAATCATTGTTGTGCCAATGATGCTTCGTAACTCGAACTCCTATCGGCATGTGAGCCACAGTGGTAAAAAGATGTGTCGGCGGTGCGGCGTTGGCCATTGCCAGCTTGGCATTCGGGTTTCTTCAAGGATAATTCTCAAACGGACCTCATACTGTGAGGCAACAAAATGCTTTGTTGGAGGATTGTAGCAACACCATCATAATTTTTATTTAAACTCGCAATTAGTTGCGTGACCAAGCTTTGATTTGTGATCGGTGCACCGACGTTGGAGAGTTGATCGACAATCATTTTAAGTTCTTGACAATAAACTGACACATTAGGAAAATCATCTTGTTGAATGTCCTTAAATTGATTTTCTAAATACAAGGCACGTTGGATCTTGTTATCGTGGAAAATGTTCTCTAATCTCTCCCATGTTTGTCGTGCAGTAGAGTTGGTTCGATGATTGTATCACGAGAGATCGCTCGAGATTGTCAGTAGATCCATTGTAGAACAATCACATCCAATCGTGACCAAAGTTCATCAAAACATCACGTTTCTCCGTGTTTTTGTCGGTTAGCTTGGGTTTAGGATGGATGATATGATCGATGACTTTGTACACACGATAATGAATCTTAAACAATTCCGCCCATGAAACTTTTTCCATCTCAAGAGTTATGGAAATGAAATTCTTGATATTGTTAACCGCAAGAGCAGTATGTAATTTTGGTTGTTCAGCCATTGAAGATGGGATGAAAAAGAGAGAGAGGAGAGACGTCGAGAAGAAGAGGGATGAAGATGGCGGAGTAGGATGAAGGCAGCGGGGTAGTAGAAGCCGACTACTTAGAGGTAGGCCTTAGGTTTAGTGTTTGGTGATACCAGGAATATTTTCATGCCTTTTAATTAATTATTGTGTATAAATTATAATATATAGTAGTATATGCTTATGTCAAAGCTATAAGTTAAACTACAAACTAGTTAACTAATTTGATTAATTACAATTAGAATATTGACTAGTCAAATATAAAAGATATACAAGAATATGTAAATATTCTATCACTTATATAGGATTGTTTTTACTGTAACATAAATAAGAAAGTAACATTTGGCTCTTGATCTTTAACTGTAGTTTTGATACCTCCATTAAAAGAACGCCACCTTTTCTGACGACAAATAGAAAGACATTTCTTCTAATTTTCTCTTAATCAATCTCCTTGCAAATTATTTGAGACTGAGATTATACATTGATGAACCTCTGTTGCCTGTCAGAGTGCAGATACTCAGAGAGAATCTGCTAGCCAGACGATAGAGCTCATAAAGGTAAACATTTTGATGAATAACCATCTAAAAGTCATTACATTCATGGTGGACAACTCATAAATTCGTCCTTTCTTATGAATTTCTTTTTGGGTCTGTATTCTTTGTGAAAAAATTGATAGTATACATTGACTTCCCTTCAACAGTACTTGATGGAGTTCAATAGAAGTCCAGGAGACCTGACAGCACTTTCTCCTTTATTCACTGATGATAACCGTGTCGCTGAAGCTGCTTCTATTGCACAGAAATTAAGTAATGTCATTACCCTTCTTTGGACATTCTCACAACTGTAAATGTGAAAAGTCTGCGCCAAATTTAGTTTTACAATATTCAGTTGAGCTGACGATTCTAAGGTCAAACTAGATAACTCCTACTCCCTCTGTCCCAATGACCTTCACCGAGTTTAAGAAATGAAGAAAGATTTTGTTATGTTTACCAAATTGAACTTACTTTAGTGTGTTCTCAATAAGTATATCTTCAAAATGAAGTGAAAACTAATAAAGATAAATAAATAAGGACCGTGCCATTAAATAGTTGCTAAATAAGGAAATTTGGGACAAATTAAAAATTAAATGATGGAGCATAGGGAGTAATAAGTTGTAACCAGGTGAAAAGGAAATACTCCTGCTTATCACTGACTTTTTTCCTTTACTTCTACTTTCCAGTTTTGGATGGTTATGGGGCTTTTCCATCAACAAAAATAAGAGGAATCTCTTGTTATAATTAAGGATGTACACTTTTCATTTTTCACTTATACCAAGAATCTTATATGACTATAGATGCGTTCATTGGAAACATTATCAATAACCTTCCTCCTTTAGGTATTACCTGAGAAAGCTCAGTGTTTCTGACTCTCAGGCGACTTAAGTATCTCAAGTTGGTACAAAATAGAATATGCTGTCATGGCACATTCAGTTTTTAAGCATTTACTCCATTATCATATTTCTCTGTTATTTAACTATACTATTTATTACCTGGGGATATTTTTGTTATGCCTCTTCTGATTCTCTCTCTCCTTCTCTTCTGTGCATGCCATTCTTTTATTCAATAAGGATTTTCGTAGCTTCAGGTGGGGGGGGGGGGGGGTGAAAGCAAGGGATCACCCAATGAATGGACGAGCTCAAAGGGGCTTTGGCCTTTCCTATGTAAAACTCACAGTGATATTCTTTTCTTCCTTGATAAAGCAGTTACCTTTGGCTTCTTTCGAGGTGTTGATGGTGTAACTGTTGATTGTGTTAATTAATCAGCATGATTTTGGAGACTTTATTTTTTCTATAGTAATTATAAGAATAGAATATTTCCTTTTATTGTAATTGATTGTCTTTCCTTAATTAGTTATAGGATTCATTGTATAAATACCCCTTCTCATGCGATGTAAAGACATACTGAAATACAAAAGAAGCTTGTTCGTTCTCTCAAATTCTTCAATAACATCTAAAATATTATGTCGTGTCCCAAAATAATTGAGAAAACTTAAATTCTCAGGTTTGTTTTTGACTTTTCTGATAACTGTGTAAATATTTTACTAGTTCTCTTTCTGTGGAGAATTATTATATAACAGGAATATTAGACACGGGGATGGGTCATTTCTGTCCTTTTACTTTTTTGGGTGGGTGGTGGGATTGCCTGAGAGTTACTTCGGACAGAGTGGGCATGGAGAAACTTGACAGCTGGATTTTGTTCAGGTTAATGACTTACAAGGTTTTTGGTTTAATTGTCAGTAAGTACACGGGTTCAAGCCATGGAAACAACCTCTTGTAGAAATGCAGGGTAAGACTGTGTACAATTGACCCTTGTGGTCCGACCCTTCCCCGGACCCCGCTACACTATTATATTTACTTCTCACCAAGTCTTGTGCGCGAGGACATTTAATCGTCCACCTTTTTAGCTTCTCCTGTTTATACAATTAAAAACAATGTCTTGATCCTGGTTCCTGTACTTGGTAAAGAGGATTGGAGCAACAAAGAATAGAAAACTCTTTTTTGTTTTTTTTGTTTTTGTAGAGCACAAAAGCTTACATTTTCTTGTTTTGTCGTTTAAAAGGAAGCCTTTGAATGATTAATTGTATATCCTTCACCTGAGGGGATCCATTTTCATATTCATTATGCAACAGTCTGATTTTTCTCCCAGGATATAATCACATTTAAAAAATTTGCAGGATCGTTTGCTGATGAAGATATTGGAAGACAAAAAACAACTGTCTCCACTGCTGTTGGAAATGCAACTTCAAATAAAGGATTGGAAGTTGCTATCACAAACCTCCAGGAGTACTGCAATGGTACAACAGCGAGCAACTTATTTCTTTAACCACTGGTGTTTTAGTGCCCCTCATGAATTTATTCTATTCTTTGCAACTGCTGTTCTTCTTGACAAGCTACCTTAAGGAGAACTGGAGAATCTTAATCGCTGCTGGAACTTCCTTTTGTTTTAGAGGAGCTTAATATTTGGTTGAACTCGTTTTGATGAAGAAAGTAGAGCATAAGTAGGTTATTTGTCAGTAGAAACACGAGATATGAAGTTTTAAAAACCTTCTGACAACTCTTAGACGAACATTTTAAGAAATTTCTTAGGATGTGCACATTTTCTCTTTGTGCATTCATAATTGATTAGCATCTCTAGTTATTGTATTCTTTTCTTCGAGATGATTTTGAGTTTGTTATACCTACTGAAAAGGATTGGGTGGTGGATCTACTAGTAAAAGCTGGAATCAAGTGGCGGTGTTGTCAAAGGATCGCAAAAAGGCGTGCTTTAGGCCCTGATGCTAGGGGAAAAATAGGCTGAGTGATACGCTCACTTAGGAAGTTCTTCAGTTCAGGCACCACACAATAAGACCTGCTTTGTTTCACACACGAGCTCTTTATTGAAGATGGCAACAAGTATTCATCTAATTACTCCCTCCATTCCAGTTTATGTGAAGGTGTTTGACTGTGCACAAAGTTTAAGAATGATATGGAGAGTTTTGAAATTTGTGGTCTAGAATAAGCCATATATATTTGTGTGGCTATAAATCATCTCATTAAGCGTAAAAATGGAAAGTTTCAAGTTAAATTGTTACTACATATAAAAATGTGTCATTCTTCTTGGGATTAAACTAAAAAGGAGAGTGTCACATATATTGGGACGGAGGGAGTATAATCTTTTCAATGTTAATCGTTATTTGATACCAATGATGTTCTGTCCGGAATGAAAACATGTTGGACACCAGTGAAAGGGCTTAAGACTCAAACCACCAGGATTTCAATTATGAACTCAGGCAAGAGGTTCTTGTGCTTTGTGTAGTCCAGCATGAAGCACGTGTAGGACCAATGAACAGGCACATTATCTTTGAAACTCATATCATTGATGTCCCTTTTTCATATGTATCTTGACTTTTTTCATTTAGGAAGATGTATGGACAATTTAGTATATGGATATCCGGATGTTGTTAAATATTTTGTACACATGAACGCAAATATGGCATATCATAGTAAGAAGAATGGGTCTTAAAAGGGCATCGACTTACAAATACCTTTTGATCATGCTCAGGTTACTTGTTTTTAATTTCAGAAAGTTCCCTGTGGAAAAGTAGCGAGATCTGTGAAATCTCTTTTAACTTGTAAAAGATGATTTTAGTAAACGCTAATTGAGTATTTACTCTGTAGTTTCAAATGGATTATGATATGGACACACTGCATTTTAAGATCTAAAGAGGTACTAGCAGGGCCCTCAATGTTTACATTCGCTGTTTGAATGCCTAGCTTATTTTTTCTTCTGATGGTTTTAGCTAGCTAAAGTGTTCTTGGTTATTCTTTTTCTGCGTCTTTCCTGTGATGTCTAATTCATCTTTTCATTTTAAAGGAAATTCTAAGTAGTCTTCTTATTTGGTGACCTGCTAGAGTTGGAAAACAGATTACTAGCGCGATTTGATGTGGCTACACAGAAGCGTAATTTGACTACAATGGGTGAATATGCTAAAATTTTGTCACAGGTAAATCAAGCCGTTTCAGTAGACCTGTCAGAAGTACTTTCATCATGTTAAATCTCTATTAAACTTACTGTAAACAAGGGATAAGGTGAAAGTTTTTTATTTTTTCTTTGGAATTTGTACTTGATTCTTGGTGATTTATATTGAAAAGAACTCTTCAGTCTTTGACATGTTCGTTCTCCATGCAGTTTAACAGGGGTACCAGTGCCATGCAACACTATGTCGGATTACGTCCCATGTTTGATGTTGAGGTGATGAATGCAGATGCTAAATTAGTTCTTGGTGATGAGGGCACCCAACCCAGCCCTAGCAATGTTGCTAATGGTCTTTCTTCAATGTTTAAAGAGATCGCAGGTTATTTTGGTTGAAGTTTATAAAAAGGCAATTCTCTTCTAAATACATGCCTTTTGAATTTAACATATATCTTCCAGACACGGTGAGAAAAGAAGCAGCCACCATAGCAGCAGTTTTCCCTTCCCCTAAAGATGTAATGTCGATATTAGTTCAGGTATGGTTGATAACTAATGGTGTTTTTGAGGCAGTTAAGTCCTAAATTATCTTGTTTTTGTATGATGCTCTTGTTACAGCTAAGAAGTAAGCTAGCTCAGGCTATGTTGTAACATACTTGCTTTCAGTGAATGTGCACCAGTTATTTTAGGAATAGACAATTTCTAGCCATGAATGTCATGAATCTTCCTACAATTTGTCTATTGTACTTTATATATTCTATTTTTTTCCATTCCAGCAAAGTGCTTACTGATTGAGTATTTCCACAAAAAAAGTGCAATTATGGAACTGGTGACTAATAGATTGAGGTTATGAACAGCGTGTCTTGGAGGATCGTGTTCCGAAACTTCTAGAGAAGCTCCTACAGAAACCATCTCTTGTTAATCCACCTCCCATGGAAGAAGGTGGACTTGTATTGGTGAGTGATGTTACAGAGATTGTTCTTTTCTTTGTACTTAGCCGAAGGGGAAAATATGGCCTTTGGTTGACTCTTATGTTGCCTTTGAATGTTCAGTATCTCAGATTGCTGGCTGTCGCATATGAGAAGACACAAGAGTTTGCTAAGGACTTACGCAGTGTCGGATGTGGTGACTTGGATGTTGAAGGTACGAATGAAATGAACCTTTGCACCATCTCATTGTTACCTTAATGTAGCTGTTCAAACTTAATAAATGTGCTATAAAAAAGAGGTGGCATGTGCCAAAATCTGCATATGACTTCTTTTTATTTGGAGAACATACTGCTTCATAATGGTATTTTAAGGATTTACCTTACAGAGACATGTAAATGCATGATTTAAGCCTCTTCAGTCTTCATTCTGAAATCTCTCTCAACTAGGACAGTTAGTGACAAGGTTCTGAAGAACCTATAAAAGGTACATACAGAAACCTGACACAAATAGGGATGTAGAACAAGAGTTATCTCAATTTCCTGGCAGACGGTTCATGTCCTAGTTAACAAGTGTGAAGAGATGGCAGAGGGGCCATAACACTGTACGAGAATCAGAGAACTTAATCAGCTTTATCTCCTAGATTAGGAATAAAAATGCTAGAGTGTCTTTTCTTTTACTTATGGCACTAAGGAATAAGATAAGTTAATTGAACATGATAGATAAGTCCACAGATATAGGAAGATTTCCTAAATGCTAAAAGAAATAAAAATTGATCTACTAGGCATATCATGCACTGCACGGGTAGGGAAAATTCAAAAGAAGAAAGAAGAACAGGGTGTTCAGAAAAAGTGGAAGGAAAAATGAAATTTTAGTATTAGGTTGCTAGGGGCCCGGTTCTTGATAAAAGAGAAGTCCTGATACCAAGATTTGTTCTTTTGTGTTCCTTGAAACATGTACTGCTTTAGACACTATTGATCAATTGATATTGCAGAGTCCTTTTTCTCTTTTTACCTTTTTAAGAGAAACAAACTACAATGGCAAATACATGAGAGTTTATATCAAATCTAAAGTGTTATGTTTGTCGTAGTTTGCTAAGATAGTCTTTACATCTGCTTCAGTTCCGAAAATTGTTGAAAATGTTCTAGTCCTGTAAGGTCACTTACTGTGGCTTACCACCGTGGTTTGATTTGGGTAGTAGAATACAGTTTTTTTAAGAAATGCATTATTTTTTCTACCACAAGGCCAATCTAGATGGTCTTGACCATAGGCTATTTCCGTTTGTAATTTGTTTGACTGACTTTGTTTATGTCGATTATATTTGTCATCTCCATTTTTCTTCTGGTTCAGGTTTGACTGAATCTTTGTTTCTACCACACAAAGATATATACATAGAGTGCGAGCAAGCCTCTCTTAAACAACTTTACAAAGCTAAGGTTTGTGGCAGTTTTTCTTTCTGAACAGTCTATCACTCTAGTTTCTGTTTTAAGGAACATTCCCTTATCTCTCTTGCTTAGGTAGAGGAAGAAAATTTTGGAAGAAGCTATTTTCCACAATGAAAACAATCAGAACTCCTGAAGTAAAATCTATCAAAACAAATAAAGTAAAGAATTTATTTGTTGTCAATTTTCTTGTATAAACTGGTTTTGGGAAACCTTGAAATGTTTCCGTTCCAAAGCACCAATTAGGTTCCATGTAAATTGTAAAATATTTACTCCGCATAGGCTCCTGCCAAATCAAACTTAGCTTGCACGAAATTTCGTATGCTAGCTGACAAGGCTACCTGTCTATGGAGAGCGTTAAACAATCTTTAAGCTCCACAATGTCATTGTAACAAGAGACACCCAACAATATTCCGAACTTATAGATGTTTATAATAGTGTTCACCTGTAACACATCATTCTGGTGAGCCCTGCTCTTGAACAATGTTGAACAGAGTTCTTGCTTTTTAATTTGCAGATGGACGGACTGCGTAGTGAAATTCAGCTATCCTCTGAGTCATCTGGGACAATTGGACGCTCAAAAGGTGCTTCAATAGTACTTTCTAACCCAGAAATTTCTGTCACTGTGGTGACAGAGTTTGTTCGTTGGAACGAAGAAGGAATATCCAGATGCAGTTTGTTTTCGTTACAGGTATATATGGAATGTTTCATGATCTTGCTGAAGCTGCACTTTCATCATCTCTCAATTTTTTGCCTTTGTCTGGCAGACTTAAGGGAACTAGTTATTGCATCAGGCTTGAATTGCCGAAGTAGATTTGTTCATATCATATCCATTTTCAAGTCCAGTGGAGTTTTTGACCTCTTCTCTTGGAAAAAGATGCTGCAGGCTAGTCGGATTAGAATTTAGATTGAAAAGATGTTAATCCGTATGACTGTTAATAGTGATAGCATAAGTTTCTCTACTTGGATATCTTGTATGCGGAGATTTCCCCTGTCACATGAATAAATGTTTTATTTCATATAAAAGGTTGGTAGAATAATGAAGAACGATAGGTGACTAATACATACAGGGGGAGTGAGAGTCTCCTCCATGCTTTCTTTAGTAAGAAATATAAATTTTATTCAGAAGACCTCAGCACCAAGATTGTACGGATTTTATGCAAAAGAGCTAGATTTGTCCAGTTAAGTATGTAGGAGATCTACAAAACCCAGCAGTGTATCTATGTCATTTATAGCCATTCCTTCACACCAACCTTGAATCCTATAAAAAAAGTTTTTAATTCTACAGCCACTTAAACTTTTAGCAAAAGTAGTATCTGTTTTCTCTCAAAACGCATGTGGCATCTTTCTAGCCAAACTGTCCTGTTTCACCTTTGATTCCCAGCCTCATAACTCTAGCTGGACATGCATGTGCTAGTTGTCCATGGAAAAATAAGGAGAGCTGGTGCTAATATTTCGATGTCTTCAATTTGAGCTTGAAGTTGTCACATTCAAGCCACATCCTCAATTGCAAATATGATTATAAAGACAATAATAGAGCATAGGGTCTTGTAGTAATCAAGTATGCCGTAGTTGTCTTTTTAGTGCGTTTTCTGCTGCTGGTACACGTCCTTAGGCATTCTCCTAACATGTTAATCTATTTGTTAACTATTATACTTCATAGTTAGATACCTACAGGGAGTAGCTAACTGATTATACGTCTTGTATACAGCCTGCTACACTTGCTGCTAGTGTTAAACCTGTTTTCACATGCCTTCTGGACCAAGTAAGTTCATCACCTCCTTTTACGTTTATAGTTTGTTTCAGTTGTTATCTTATAGTTCTTTCATCATGTCATTGGGAGTGTGCATGAACCGAAAGGAATTTCATAGAAGGTAAAAGGAGCTTAGTGCACCAGACTGCCCTTTTTTTTGTATGATATATCTAAAATATGTATATCTTATTTTTGCTACAGTTTTCTCAGGTTGAGAATTCATGTAAGAATTTCTCTAATGCAGAATAAGGAGTTCTGCCTTTACTGTTTGCTTTTTCCTGTGGAAATATCTTGCATTTGTAGAGAAACATCTCTGATGATGAAAGAAAAAGTACCATTAAACTTTGGTAATATCTTTTTGCTTTATTGTGGCATAAAGGAATGTGTTAAAAGTGTGGGAGGAGAGACAAAGAAATCTCCCAAAATCTTTGGTTACATCATACTTGTTTACCCTAGTTATGTATGAGTTTATCAATAATATAAAAAATGGGATTCCATGGAGTATATTATTTGCAGAAGATATTGTTAAAAAGAAAAGAAAGAAGAATTTGAAAGCTAAAAAGGAGGAACAACAGAAAAATTTGCAGCCGTAAATTGCTACAAGAATTTTGGAGGAGGAAGGAGAGGCTAGAGCTTTCTGAATTCGATTTTCTCTCTCTATTTCATTTCAGGTGCTTATATATATATATATATAAATATATATATGTGGCTCACTAACCACCACTCATTTTAACCCAAAAGATTAGTCTACTACAAAACTCAAAAATATCTACTAATCTTGGAGTTTCTAGAGAAATCTTAATTTCCTAACACTCCTCTTAAAGATTTTTCAGTTAAAGTCCTTGCAACATTCTTTGAAACTCAAACTTGTTGGTGGAAAGAGCCTTGGTTAGAATATCGGCTTGTTGTTCTTCACTGCTGCAATGAACCAGCTTAACTTCACCATTCTTCTCCACGTTTCTTAAGGCGTGAAATCTGATGTTGATATGCTTCGTTCTTCCATGCTGCACCGGATGTTCAGCCATTGAAATGGCTGATTTATTGTCCACATAGATTACTGTTGGTTCCTTTGGCAACAGATCCAATTCAAACAAGATTTTTCTCAGCAAAATTCCTTGATTTATAGCAGATGCAACAGCCACATACTCGGCTTCCGCTGAAGATTGAGCTACAATATCTTGCTTCTTTGTGCTCCAAGAAAAAATGTCTGAACCAAAAGAAAATGAGTAACCAGATGTGCTTTTGTAATCATCCAAGAATCCACCCCAGTCGCTATCAGAATAGCCAAAAAGAACTCCATTCTCCACACTTCCATACCAAATTCCATAGTCAATTGTCCCTCTAATGTACCTTAACACCCTTTTAGAAGCTCCAAAGTGTTTAGTGCTTGGACTTTGCATATAGCGAGACAATATACTAGCAGCAAACATTACGTCTAGCCTGGAAGCAATAAGATAGAATAGGCTTCCAATAAGGCTTCTATAAAGTTTTGGATCTGCCCTCTCTTCGCCATCATACTTCATCAACTTTTCATTCACAACAAGTGGAGTTGCAAATAAGAATGAGCTAAAAGCTGATCCCTGGAGCAGTCCATAATCACTGGAAAGTGCTCCGAGTCTCCTCTTACTGTCCGTACCCTGGTCTTGGCTCCATCATACATATCCTTGATCGCCCTAGTGTACGCCACAGGTACACCTCTAACCTCCAAACATCTCCATAGAACCTCCCTAGGGACTTTGTCGTATGCCTTCTCGAGGTCGATGAAAACCGTATGTAAGTCTCTCTTCCTCTCCCTAACAAGATGAATGACTTCTACAGTCGAATGCCCCGGCATGAATTCAAACTGATTTTAAAAAATAAACACGCCTCTTCTCACCCTCATCTCCACGACCCTTTTTCAAACTTTCATAGCGTGGCTTAGAAGCTTGATACCCCTATAGTTGTTGCAACTCAGGATGTTACCTTTGTTCTTGTACAAAGGAATTATTGTACTCCACCTCCATTATTCGGACATTCTTGCAGTCTTAAAAATGACATTAAACAACTCAGTCAGCCACTCCAAACCTGCCCTGCCTGCGCTCTTCCAAAACATCTGGGATCTCACCAAGCCCGGTCGCTCGTCCCCTACGCATCCTGCGAACAACACCCTTAACCTCCTCAACCTTAATCAGTGTTCTAAAAAACGGCCTGGACGGCCGCCAGCGCTAGCGCCTGCACTGGCCCCGCCAGAATATACCCGCCTAGGCGCTAGGCGCCCACTCCCCTCCCTGGTCCCGCCTAGCGTTTTTTAGAACATTGACCTTAATACTTTTACAATATCCAAAACTCCGGTATCTTTCGGATTGCTCCAGATCTTCCAACACAATGTCTTTTTCTCCTTTTTCGTTCAAGAGTATGAAAGTAAGACTGCCACCTCCGTCTAATACGTGCGTCCTCCACCAGTACTTTTTCATCCTCGTCCTCGATGCACATCACGTGGTCCAAGTCACGGGTCCTCCTCTACCTCGCCTTGACTAGTTTGTACAATTTCTTATCCCCGCCATTTTTCTCTAATTTCACATACAGGCGTTTAAAAACAGCCATTTTCTCCGTCGTAACCGCTAGCTTTGCCTCCTTCCTCGCCATCTTATATAATTCCCTATTCGTCCACTTCTCCACCTCATCCTTGCTTTCTACCAATTTCGCATACGCTACTTTCTTTGCTTCCACCTTCTATTGAACTTTACCATTCCACCACCAGTCCCCTCGATGCCCACCATGGCTACCCACGAGACCCCTAACCCTTCTCTAGCTACCTCCAGAATGCAACTGACCGTCCTGCCCCACATACCGGTCGCATCCCCACTACTCCCCCAAGCCCCCTGGCCATCAACCTCTCTTCCATCTCCTTGGCACTAGCCATGGTCAAACTCCCCCATTTGATTCTTAGCCTGTCATCCACAACCCTCCTCCTATTCTCCATCTCGACCTCCAAATCCATCACCAAAAGCTTATGTCGGGTATAGACAAATTATTGGGTATAGAATGAAACAGGCCAAATAGAGCCGAGTGGTTATTGAGGTTCCGTATTACCAGCCCAACTAATTTGGAATTGAGGTGTAATAGTAGTTATGGTATACTTGTTTGCCTCACTCTAGCCTTTTACAGGTCAGTCAATACACAACAGGAGGTCTTGAAAGAGCCAGAGAAGGCCTTACTGAGGCTGCTGCCTTGAGGGAAAAGCACTTGCTGGGAACTAGTGTTAGCCGAAGAGTTGCTGCAGCAGCTGCTTCCGCCGTAATTATTCCGTCTTTTCTTATGATCTAAAATTTGTACTTTGTATAACATCTAAATATTAAAGAGTGACCAACTGACTTATGATATGCTTGGTGGTAAATAGGCAGAAAATGCAGCTGCTGCTGGCGAAAGCAGTTTCAGATCTTTCATGGTAGCTGTGCAACGTTGTGGAAGAAGTGTGGCTATTTTGCAGCAAGTGCGTTGGTTTGATACCAGTGAAATCAATTTAATTCTATGTAGTTGTAGCTGTAATTAGATTCTTGTGCTGCTTCTTGTAACACTCAATTGCACTAAACTCCTGCTTTTCTTCAGTATTTTGTGAACTCCATATCACGGCTTTTACTTCCTGTGGATGGTGCTCATGCTGCTTCCATTGAAGAAATGGCAACAGCTATGTCACATGCAGAGAGTGTTGCTTGTAAGGGGCTTCAACAGTGCATTGAAACTCTCATGGCTGAGGTTTGTGATTAAGAATATCTATTCTGTATAGGCGGGATAAGTGCTGTACGTGGACACCTTATCAATATCCCTAGGAAAAATATTTCATTGGTCACTTTTACTAACTATTTATGTTTTCCAATTCTTTCATCTGATCTCCAAAACCGAACATCTTGTTTGATATCATTTTTCCCCGTTGAATGTTATCAGGTGGATAGGCTACTGTCAACTGAACAAAAAGCAACAGATTATCGATCACCTGATGATGGCATTATCCCCGACCATCGGCCAACAAGTGCTTGTTCATGGTGAAGCCCTATATTAGTTAAATGATGCATATTTGCTATTCTGTGTCTTTGATATTTCTCCGTTTTAGAAGTAGAAAAATGTTGTATTCATGAAACCTCAAGAACACATCAAAGTGCAAAATTTCAGTTTATCTTCTCATCGCTTTCCTCTTTATATCTGTCATAGTATATTTAAAGATCTTTGGGATTTATGTCCTTTTTGGCCATCATTTAATTTCATTATTTACCAGTATACTAATAATATCTCCATCGACCAGTGCTGTTGCATACCTTTCCCGTGTGCTTGAGTCAGCATTCACTGGACTGGAAGGGCTTAACAAACAAGCCTTCCTGACTGAACTGGTATGTTACTGTTCTTATTGCCGTGACTACTATTATTTTTTGTCCAACCCCTTGATGCCTGAAATCTTCTCTTAAGTATCTTTTTTCCGAGAAACGTTGAGTGTATTATTTATATAGCACCAAGAAAGTGCTATCAAAGGAATTTACAATCTACAGAAAGAATGATTTCCCTTCCTATTCTTAAAGGGATTCTATCAGATGATCACTTCTCTTTATTATCTGTTAGGTAATATCTTCTTGTAATTGCCAGGTTAATGCTGTTGTTAGATGTATGACAACTGATCCTTGACCCAATCATTCTTTTTTAGGGAGTATTCTTCTTTTGGAAATTGTTCGGAAGCTTGTTTGAAATTGCATAATCTACTGAAATGACCTTACACATGCCCTAGCCTGTATCTCTTAAATTAACAAAACCACCCAAGAAATTGATCTGCTAAGGAGATATCCTGGGTAGATGTGTGCATTATATACATTTGTTATGAGAATGCTGGGAAGAAATTGAAACTTGTCTCGCTGCATCCATTTTGGTGCTATGCATTTCTGTTGTGTCTGATAATTCAGCATTATCAGCCATGTCTAAATTATCTGCAACTGTTTTGATTCTGTATTAATTCTCTTTAAAGCAGAATTGCTTATACTGATACGATGTCTTAAAACTGTTTTGTAGGGGAATCGCTTGCACAAAGGTTTACTTAACCATTGGCAGAAATTCACTTTTAATCCTAGGTAATTCCTTTCTCTTGTTCATTCGGTGTAGTAGCAGTAATAATAGTTTATAGGTATATCAAGGTCTCACAGTTACAGGTATTGCAGCAATTGCCACATCATTTATGTCTAATTCTTGTGAGAAAATATATTATTGAATTGTGTATCTACATTATTACATTGAGCCCTATTTATAGATATTACATCTCAATCCTTTTCCATGTAGGATACTATATACAAATCCTATTCCCATTCCTATTTTAACACTCCCCCTCATGCTGCTGCATACAAGTCATATGTACCAAGCTTGTTATAGATGTATCTAATACGAGGACGACTAAGTGACTTGGTGAAAATATCCGCAAGCCGATCACTCGACTTTACAAATTTAGTAATAATATCTCCGGAGAGTATCTTTTCCCTGAAAAAGTGACAGTCCATCTCAATGTGCTTAGTCCTGAAATACCAGATTTGATGCGATATGAAGGGCTGCTTTGTTATCACACACAAGTTCCATTTGACTGATTTCTCCAAATTTTAGTTCTCTGAGCAACTGCTTAATCCAAACTAGCTCACAAGTTGCTACAACCATTGCTCGATATTCTGATTCAGCACTAGATGAGCAACGACGCTCTGTTTCTTACTCTTCCAGGACACCAAATTACCTCCTATTAACACACAATATCTGGATGTAGAACGTCTATCATAGGATCCTGCATAATCAGTGTCTGTATATCCAACGATATGCTCATGGCCTCGATCTTCGAAAAACAGTCCTTTACCGAGGCTGACTTAATATATCGCAGAATGCGGATAACTGCATCTCAATGACTATCATAGGGAGAATCCATAAACTGACTTACAACACTCAAAGAAAATGAAATGTCAAGTCTAGTCACTGTGAGTTAATTCAACTTACTAACCAACCGCCTATATCTTCCAGGATCACTGAGTGGCTCCCCCTGTCCTGGCAACAGTTTAGCATTCGGATCCATATGATTGTCAATGAGTTTACCTGCCATCATTCCTGTCTCCTCAAGAATGTCTAAGGCATACTTGCATTGCGAAATAACAATACCTAACGTGGATTGGGCAAACTCAATATCTAGAAAATATTTCAGTCTGCCGAGATCCTTAGTCTGGAAATGCTGAAAGCGATGTTGCTTTGAATTAGTGATACCATCTTGATCATTGCCAGTTATAACGATATCGTCAACATAAATCACCAAATAAATACTCATATCTGGAGCAGAATGTCGATAAAACACAGAATGATCTGCTTCACTGTGAGTCATACCAAACTCCTGAATTACTGTGCTGAATTTATCAAACCAGGCTCGAGGATACTGTTTCAGACCATAAAGTGACCAACGCAATCGACACACCATATTAGACTCCCACTGAGCAATAAAACCGGGTGGTTGCTCCATATAAACTTCCTCCTCAAGATCACCATGGAGGAAAACATTCTTAATGTCCAACTGATAAAAGGTCAATGGCGGACATCATCCATGGATAGAAAAAGACGAACATTTGCTATTTTAGCCACGGGAGAGAAAGTATCACTGTAATGAAACCCAAATATCTGTGTATACCCCTTCGCAACAAGGCGAGCCTTAAGCCGAACAACTTGGCCGTCCGGACCAACTTTGACTGCATAAACCCAATGACAACCAACAATAGATTTACCTGAAGGGAGAGGAACAAGCTCCCAAGTACCACTCATGTGTAAAACAGACATCTCGTCAATCATAGTCTGTCGCCGGATGGCATGAGAAAGGGCTTCATCGGTAGACTTAGGAATAGAGACAGATGACAATGATGATACAAAAGCATAATGAGATGATGATAGACGATGATGACTTAAAAGGGTATAATGTGGGTTAGTATTACGAGTGTACCTTTTACCTATTCTAACACTATAAAATTTTACAATATAATGCCCGGGCATATAAGCGAGAAAGACCTAATTTTGTTGAACAAGCAAGGACTTTCCTTCTTCCTCTATGGATAGGTCGACATGACACAATGGATCGGTTATAAAGGAGAACAAATTGATTATATGTTCTTTTACTTTCTCAATAATAAAGCCTTTGACCTTTGTAAGCCTAAGCCTTCATATCCTAAACTGAAAATCATCAGTTGGAGAATTGTTTTTACCTTGTGGTCAAAGTGCAGGAGAGACTGATTCCTGAGAGCAGTACAAGTGTGAACAAAAATAAACCCTTTGGTTTTTGAACTAGATCATAAGACTAAAGTTACTTTGAGTTAAATGTTAGCGTATTTGTGTGAAAGGTATGACTTTGTTGAACAAGCAAAGACTTATTTGTGTTAAATTACATGAAATATGGATTCATGTGAGCAGTGCATATATGGAAAACATAAAAGGTTTGATTTTTGCACTAGGGCATAAAACCAAATGTAGTTTTGGTTACATGCACTCTGATAATTGGGGACCAAGTATTTCATCTAAAGGGACAAGACAAGTATAACGTTATCACACTTTCAATACGTGAAAGACTTTGATCGAGAAGGAGACAGTAAAGAAAGACAATGCTTTAGAATTTGAAGAAAGTGGTTTGGATAAATTTTGCTAACATCAAGAAATTCTGAAATTGTCAAACATCTTGATGTTGTAAAGATCAATGAAACAATTAGGTTGCTAAAAGCATGAATATAATTCTTCTGGAGAGAGTATGTTAAATACACTTCCAAATGCTGGTCTATCAAAGCATTTCTGGGCTGTAGCAGTCTCTATCACATGTTTTTTTGGTTAATTGTTCACCATTGACCACTATGGAGTTTAAGACTCCTGAAGAGGTATGGTTCGGCAAAACTTGCTGATTATTCAAACATAAAGATTTTCGATTGTCCTGCATATGTGCATGACAACGGAGGACAATAAAAAGTCAAAAGTGTAGTTTTTAATGCATTCAGGGCAAAAGTATATAAGTTGAGATGTCCTAATCCTGAATCATTAAACTTTCTCATCAGCAGAGATGTTCCTTTTGGCATATGTGTGTTCTCATATTTTATGGTCATTGTTCCTTGACTTAATTTTCAGTGAAAAATGGTGGCCTCTTTCAGGGAGGAAAGAAAAAGGGCAGCCCGGTGCACTAAGCTCCCGCTATTCCCGGGGTCCGGGGAAGGGGTGGACCACAAGAGTCTATAGTATGCAGCCTTACCCTGCATTTCTGCAAGAGGTTGTTTCCACCGCTTGAACCCGTGACCTCCTAGTCACATGACAACAACTTTACTAGTTACTCCAAGGCTCCCCTTCCTTTCGGGGAGGAAGCCTCCCTATAACTTGATGATCTCTTGCTCATTTATTAGCATCAATCAAGTATTGATCAAGAGAGGGTTGCATCAAGTCTACAATGAAGAGATCAAGAGTTGTATCAAGGAAATTCAGAGATATAAGAGAAAATATTAGAGAATTAAGCTGTGATGCTCTGGTTGATCAAAAGGAATAGAGGCTGGACTTCGATCTGTTAGATATTATGGCCTGTTGGTTCAGTGCGAGAATCGTGTTTGTATCTACTGCACAGGACATCACGATTAGAGTGAATGTCTATTTCTAACGGCCCACATACTCTGATACTTCAAGTTATCAACCGATCAGAAATGTCCTGAAAAGAACAAGAAAGAAAGGAAGAAGATGTCTTGAATACAGAAGGTGTAACGAGGAGACGTGTTTCTTCTATCTAAGAGCTTCTGTCTCCTTGAGTTGGTGAGGATGTGTATTATGTATATATATGAGGGTCTGGTCCATATGCTTGAGTCTCCTCCGAGTAATGGCATAGGGATAGCTCATTGGATATTGAGGGAGGAGGAACCTTCAGGGTGCTACCATGCAGAGGCATCCATGATTTAAATTTAATAGGTTCGATCTTTCAGATTTTTGGCGCTTAACTCATTGTACTTTTAAAATTATGGGTTCAGAATCTGATAATTGTTAAAATTTTAGTAGGTTCTCACATGTAGATCCATGCTCAATGTCGAAAATATTGGGCTCGGATGAACCCGTTGCCTAAGAGTTGCATCCACTACTTCTTGCATGGTAATTATGGTGCCAACCACTTCCTAATTACCCCATTCTTCCACAGCATTTACATGCACGACGGTGGTTAAACACGGGTTGTTAAAATGTGCGTGACTACTTAACAGCTTTGACCTCAAGCTCCTTGCTCACGGAAAAATCGTGATGAGAAGCTCACGTTCGCGCCAAGATTCAGTATTGATCTTTGATGGTGTTTGGGACGAGTTGACGGTCTTGGGCTAACACCTCTATCTCCAACATAAACCTTGGAAATACTTGAGAAAGGTTCATTGTGAGAGAATTGGCGAGTTTATCCTCTTGAATATTTTCGTGAAACATTAGAAAGTTATCTCTAATTTTCTATTTTGTTATATTGGAACTAGTCTTCTTCGTCCATGGACATTAAATAATTGATCAAATCACATTAAATACTCTTATTCATCCTTCGTCCTTATCAAGTTCTATTATCCTGTTTGGATCAAGTATATCATTCAATCCTATTACTGGTGAAGCAGAAATCTGAGAGGGGAAGGAGAGTAGGTGGTGGACTTGCAGTAAAGCTGATGGAAAATTTTCTATTGTCGAGGGAAGAAAATTAGGTGCCAAGTGATTTTTGAAAGCAAACCAATTTTAACCAACTTGTACATGATTAAAACACAGTGAATAGAAGGATTGGTGAAAGAAAGCACTGTGGACTGAGACCAACATTTTTCAATGATTAGAAAAACATAAAACTCAAAACTTGATGCTCAATATCTGCTTTGACCTTGCGGTAAATCCCTCTATTTGTGATATACATCTGCTCAAAGTTGCTTCATCTACAGCTTATGTTACTCTTAATTGACATAATTTGGAAAGTTCTCTCTGACTTGTGCAGTGGAGGATTGCGTTTGAAGCGTGACATAACAGAATATGGGGAGTTTGTTCGTAGTTTCAATGCCCCTCAGGTTGATGAGAAATTTGAACAGCTTGGAATGTAAGTTGCAAGGTTTCTGAAATTTTTTGACCTTGTATAAAATATATTTTCCCCTAATGTTTCCTGTGTTTTGACTTTTGCTTCAGCATAGCAAATGTGTTTATTGTTGCTCCTGAAAGTCTAGGCCCGTTATTTGAGGGAACTCCAAGCATTAAGAAAGATGCTCAGAGGTAATTAATTAAGATGTTGATATATTCTTGTGCACTGCGTGCAGAAATCTTGATTGTGCTTCTGCAGGGATTACTTCTATAATTTATGTTCGTTTTCGTGTTATGCACGTGCTCAAGTGAAAGGTCCAACGGCAGTTTTTTAATAACCAAAATTTTGCTTTCTGAATAGTAAAATAACAAAAGGTTGAATGACTTCTATCCTGTTTATGGTTGTCAGCCTGTACAAGTTCAAAAGACGGACATTTTTTTGAATTCTTTTTGTCTCTATTGCTGGCCTGCTTTTCAACCTAGAATCTTTTTTGAATAAACATTTCTTTTGTCTGCAAACTCAGGTTTATTCAACTCCGTGATGATTACAAGAATGCAAAACTTGCATCAAGACTCAGCTCCTTGTGGAGTTAGCTTAGTTGGATCAGAAACTACAGTCTGAAGATAAGAAATCCTCTTTGCTGGTAGCCTAGATAGACCTGACGGTTATATGGCAAAGCTCTTCCATCTCAAATTGATGTTTTTTTTATTCCTGAGCTGGAAAATATGGGGAAGTTTTGTTAATTTTGAGGTAGTTCATCCTATTTTTAAGGTATATGAACCCCCTTTTTTTGAGCTTACATTTGGTGATTCTTCACTCTCCCTTTGCTGGATATGTTTTTGAAACATGCAAAAGTTTCTCCTGAATTTTGCTAGGTGTGCCTGTTGCTATATTATTAATGATCGACGAGAAAGATATATCAGTTTTATTGGTATAGACTTAGATTGCCTCTTCTTCAATGAAAGCTTTTGTATCAAGTACTCCATGTTTCCCTGTGCGGAAACTATTCACTTACCAAAGAATATGCTGTTGGAAATTTATTAAACGTGAAATAAAGTTTTCTATTATTTATGACTCAGAACAATTGGGGCCCCGCACGTTGGAAACGTAGTTTCCACACACGTGCACACGTTGTACCAAAGATCATAAATTTTCTTAGTGGAAGAGATATTGGTACATATACGAAATGTTTGAGACATAAGATGATAGACGGTTATTGGCCAAATGATAGTCGTTTCACATTGGTAAATGAAGGAAGAAGTGTACAATGTGTAAAAGATGAAACGAGTTAGAAATCGCCGCGGAGCCGTGAAGGGCCGCGGCGCGACCTAGTCAGGGCCGCGGTGCCTCTGACGGGAAAAATCACTGGGAGCTACTGGAACTTAGGCGCCGCGACTCCTTCTCGAAGGGTCGCGGTGCCTCGGCTCCAGTAGCTACTGGACAAGAAGCGCCGCGGCGCCCTCCCGAAGGACCGCGGCGCCTCGGCTCCAGTAAGACCGTTGGAGACGAAAAATAACTGACTCTTGTGCTAACTTTGGAGCATTAATTCTCCATTATTTGGCTCATGATTCAGCCATTATTTGGTTGAATTGTAACCCCAAATTAAGTGTCATTACATAGCATTGAAGGCCATTACTTGGCTAGTTGGGAAGATATCTTCATCACACTATAAATTGAGGTCATTGACTCAATTGAAGAACACACAATCTCAGATTTTCTAAGTTCTTCCTCTCTAGCAATTATCCACACACTCAAAGGCTATTCTTTTAGTAAACACTTGAGTCATCCTTTACTCAATTGTTTGTTGCTGTTTTATCTTGGGAGACGAATTGCCAATAGCCGTTAAATGATTAATACGGGGAAATATTATCTTAAGAATATATTGAATATCAATCGACTCAGCAAACCACTTTTCTTGTTTCATTTCCAGATTTGTAACCAGTTGTTGTTACTTCCCATTTCCTTGTAACCGCAGTTTTTCCAACATATGCAGCCTTCACAAATAGTAAGATGGATAGTTAGTAGTTATGAGCAGCGGCTCCCCCACCTATAGACCAAATTTAGAGTCTAATCCTAGTTACCAATTTATTATTTAGTCATCCTAGGAAAGACTAGATACTAGAGGGTGCCTTATCTCTGGAGGTGGCATGTGCAAGGGCCTGAAATGAATCAAGGGTAGTTTTAGAATTATAATTATTGTTATTAACATTAATATAGGGGAATAGTAACTCAGTTGGTTCGCTAACTAAACTTTCTATGACTTGATATTAATAGTAATAATTAAAAAGAGAACAAAAATATCACTGAAAAATCTTTATTAGATGATAGCTCATTAACTCACAACTACTCCGTTCTTAAGAATATAAGTAGTCACATGCATTGAGTTTCTCATGTAACATACACTTGCCATGTGATGAGATCCAGGACATATTCATGACTAGATTTTTGCTAAAAGATCTAATGGCAACCCTGTATTTGCTAGCAAACTTATGGTGCATTAAGAAATTTTCGGAGAAGGGAAGGGCATGGTTTTCAAGCAAATGAATCAAAATGGATTATAAAAGTTGAAAGGGAAAGTTTCAAAGACCTCCGCACGGTAAACTCTCTTGTGGTTTACAATATTACACTTATATCTCTTATTTTGAATATTCTATAATAATTCTTTTATTTTATTTATCATAAATGTAAAACATAAACTTTACTTATATACCCTTATACTTTTTTTGTTTAGCAAATATTTAAACATCAATTTTTTATTCAATTAACTGGCAATACTAAAATAAAAATAAAAGGTGTAGCCGTGTTCAAGAAATTCTTTACTTCACAAATCACAATCCCTCTTACTTTGTCTTCTTCTTCTTCTTCGTAAATCCTCTATCTTCCTCACACTCTCTTTGTAATCATCAGAAAGATAAAGGTAGACATAAAATAAATTGTTACAAAATATTCAAAATAAGGGAAGTAAGTGCAATATCGTAAACGACAGGAAAGGTTAGTGTGATGAAAAGAAACGTGAAGGGAAGTCTTTGACATTATCCCTTTTACTTATGATAAATATCACATAGCTCAAACTGATGACTACAATAAGTCATATTTTAGCCATTATCGGAATTGACCCATATTAGAACAGGTAACTACAATAAGTCTTTGAATATGATTTTTTAAAGAAAGTGAATTTGAATATGATTTAGAAAAAATTAGTCTAGGTAACTAAGTTTGTCAAAAGCAAATGGTCAAAGGAATGGAAGCACCAAAGCTTACAACTTGACATATTAACATTCCTCCATCCCAAATACTCATCATGTTTCACTTAATATGATTAATCCTCGGAGCTAAATTGGATTAGATTTTAATATTTTTAAAATTAAAATTTAGTTATTAGAAAACTACACGAAAAATACTAGACGATGCAATTTTTCTCATATATATCAAAATGGTGAAAAAAATACTATCTTAAAATATTAGTCAGTTTGACTCTAGAAACAAAAAACCATAAGTAATTTGAAGCGGAGGGAGTAATACCAGAAAAGGTGTGTTTTGGTCCTCTATAAGACAAATTAATTTAAGGAACGACAAGTCTTTGTGGTAGGTAGCCAGTGACCAATAATGGAGTTTGTAATTATTACAAGTCCAAGCACTGCTGGAGTCAACTTAGAACTGCTCATATTTCATTCCAACATCTTAGTTTGTTTCCAAAATATAGATTCATTGTTTACTCACAAATTTTTACTTACAATTCCAGTAATCTAGACTCCTTCCACATATCTAATACTGTGTACGTTATAGTGGATTCAACATATGGCTGAAGCTTTCCTTCAGGTTGTGTTAGACAAATTGAGTTCTTTCATCCAAGGGGAACTTGGATTGTTTTTTGGTTTTGAGAAGCAGTTTGAAAAACTTTCAAGTATGTTTTCTATGATTCAAGCTGTGCTAGAAGATGCTGAGGAGAAGCAATTTAAAGACAAGGCAATAAAGAACTGGTTACGGAAACTCAACGTTGCTGCATATGAAGTTGATGACATCTTGGACGAATGTAAAACTGAGGCAGCAAGATTCAAGCAGGCTGTATTGGGGCGTCATCATCCACGTACCATAACTTTCCGTTACAAGATGGGAAAAAGAATGAAAGAAATGATGGACAAACTAGATGTAATTGCTGAGGAAAGAAGGAATTTTCATTTGCATGAAAAGGTTATAGAGAGACAAGCTACTAGACGGGAAACAGGTGCTCATCTTAAATATTTTTAGACACGTTAGTATTATAACAACATACTTCATATTCATTATTAGGCAATTATCAAATTTATGTGTGTTTTTTACTCCCTCCGTCTCAATTTATATGATTAGTTTGATTAGGCACGGAGTTTAAGAAATAAATGAAACTTTTGAATCTTGTGATCTAAAATAAGCCAAAGATATTTGTGTGGTTATAGATTATCTCGTTATGTTTGTCTAATTATGAGTTGTTTTAGACCTTATAAATTAACCATTGCAAAAATTGTGACTTCAAGACTGTAGGAGTAACTCTTAATGATTACTTTACTTCTACATCATAATATTGAAAGCAAATTTCATAAATAAGAAAAGTTAGGAAATCCTCTACATTCTTCTGCATTCTTAATGCAACTTCATTTTCTAAGAAATTAGCTGTTTTAGTTACCAGTGCATAAAAAATTCTGAAAATGATTGTAGAAAAATGGAGAAACATCAAAAATATCTTTTGTTCTCTTAAATCACTTTTTGCCTAGTGTAACTGAACATGATTTTCTCAAGTCTGTTCTTCAACTTCCCCCATTCTCATGTCTGCTGCTCATCCTTGTCTCTTTATTGTGCAAAAAATTCTCTATTTTCTGCTGACTCCTAATGAGCTTGAATGTAACAACATTTTCATGTGGACATTGCTTGGAACAGGTTTTGTTTTAACTGAACCAAAAGTTTATGGAAGGGACAAAGAGGAGGATGAGATAGTGAAAATCTTGATAAACAATGTTAGTGATTCCCAAGAACTTACAGTGCTCCCAATAATTGGTATGGGGGGACTAGGAAAGACGACACTTGCTCAAATGGTCTTCAATGATCAGAGAGTGACTGAGCATTTCAATATAAAGATATGGGTTTGCGTCTCAGACGATTTTGATGAGAAGAGGTTGATAAAGGCAATAGTAGAATCTATTGAAGGAAGACCACTTGGTGACATGGACTTGGCTCCCCTCCAAAAGAAGCTTCAGGAATTGTTGAATGCAAAAAGATACTTTCTTGTTTTGGATGATGTTTGGAATGAAGATCAAGATAAGTGGGCTAATCTAATAGCATTATTGAAGGCTGGAGAAAGCGGTGCTACAATTCTAATTACTACTCGTCTTGAAAAGGTTGGATCAATTATGAGAACTTCGCAACTATATCAGTTATCAAATTTGTCTCAAGAAGATTGTTGGTTGTTGTTCAAGCAGCGTGCATTTGGCTACCAAATGGAAACAAATCCTAGCTTTGTGGCAATCGGAAAGGAGATTGTGAAGAAATGTGGGGGTGTCCCTCTAGCAGCCAAGACTCTTGGAGGTCTTTTACGCTTCAAGAGGGAAGAAAGTGAATGGGAACATGTGAGAGATAGTGAGATTTGGAATTTACCTCAAGATGAAAATTCCGTTTTGCCTGCCTTGAGGTTGAGTTATCATCATCTTCCACTTGATTTGAGACAATGTTTTGCGTATTTAGCGGTATTCCCAAAGGATACCAAAATAGAAAAAGAAAATCTCATCACTCTCTGGATGGCACACGGTTTCCTTTTATCAAAAGGAAACTTGGAGCTAGAGGATGTGGGTAATGAAGTATGGAATGAATTATACTTGAGGTCTTTCTTTCAAGAGATTGAAGTTAAATCTGGTAATACTTATTTCAAGATGCATGATCTCATCCATGATTTGGCTACATCTCTGTTTTCGGCAAGCGCATCAAGCAACAATATCCGTGAAATAAAAGGGAAAGATTATACACATATGATGTCCATTGGTTTTGCTAAAGTGGCGTCTTCTTATTCTCCTTCGCTCTTGAAAAGGTTTGTCTCGTTAAGGGTGCTTAATCTAAGTTACTCGAAACTTGAGCAATTACCCTCTTCCATTGGAGATCTAGTACATTTAAGATACCTGGACTTGTCTCGCAATAACATTTGTAGTCTTCCAAGAAGTTTATGCAAGCTTCAGAATCTGCAGACTCTTGATGTACATAATTGTTACTCACTTTCTTGTTTGCCAAAACAAACAAGTAAACTTGGTAGTCTCCGAAATCTTTTACTTGATGGCTGTCCATTGACTTCTACGCCACCAAGGATAGGATTGTTGACATGCCTTAAGACTATAGGTTGCTTTATTGTGGGAACGAAGAAAGGTTATCAACTTCGTGAACTACAAAACCTAAATCTGTATGGCTTAATTTCAATCACACACCTTGAGAGAGTGAAGAATGATACGGATGCAAAAGAAGCCAATTTATCAGCAAAAGCAAATCTGCACTCTTTAAGCATGAGTTGGGATATCGATGGACCACATAGATATGAATCAGAAGAAGTTAAAGTTCTTGAAGCCCTCGAACCACACCCCAATCTGAAATATTTAGAAATCATTGCCTTCCGAGGATTCCATTTTCCAAATTGGATAAATCACTCAGTTTTGGAAAAGGTCGTCTCTATTAGAATTAAAAACTGCAAAAACTGCTTGTGCTTACCACCCTTTGGGGAGCTTCCTTCTCTAGAAAGTCTAGAGTTACAATACGGGTCTGAGGAGGTGGAGTATGTTGAAGAGGATGATGTTCATTCTAGATTCCCCACAAGAAGAAGGTTTCCATCCCTGAAAAGACTTCGTATATGGTTCTTTCGTAATTTGAAAGGATTGGTGAAAGAGGAAGGAGAAGAGAAATTCCCCATGCTTGAAGAGATGGCGATTTTATATTGCCCTGTGTTTGTTTTTCCATTCCTTTCTTCAGTCAAGAAATTGGAAGTTCATGGGGGCACAGGTTTGAGCTCCATATCTAATCTTAGCACTCTTACTTCCCTCCGCATTGGTGCTAACAACGAAGCGACTTCACTCCCAGAAGAGATGTTCAAAAACCTTACAAATCTCGAATACTTTAGTATCTTTGACTTCATGAATCTCAAAGAGCTTCCTACCAGCCTGGCTAGTCTCAATGCTTTGAAGCGTCTCCAAATTGAAAGCTGTGACGCACTAGAGTGTCTCACCGAACAAGGGCTGGAAGGTTTAACTTCACTCACACAGTTATTTGTTAAATATTGTATGGTGCTAAAATCTTTACCTGAGGGATTGCAGCACCTAACAGCCCTCACAAGATTAGAACTTGTTGGCTGTCCAGAACTGAAAAAGCGTTGTGACAAGGAAATAGGAGAAGACTGGCACAAAATTGCTCACATTCCTAATGTGAATATTCGTTAGTCTTGATTTTTATTGTTCCTTTGGTTCTTTGTTTGTGAGTCTCTCACACAGATTACGTTCCTGCCATTCGATGTAATTTTGTGATTTTCTTTTGGAAACAAATCAACGATTAGGATCTATTTGTATTATTACTTATTATGTGAAATGAATTCTCTGTACTAGCTGCTATTTTATTGATATGCAGCAGTTGTAATTATTAGCTAACAAAGGTGGATTACCACATTGGCAATGAATATTATGGATAGGGAGAAAAAACAAACAGAACAAATCATGTTTTCTTTTTCCTGCCTTCCTAGTAATAATTTCATTGATTCTATCTACATCAAGAAACATCCGTCGAAAGCACTGATATATCATATTTTTCTTGATAAGCTTACCAAGAATGATTCTAATTGTTTAGTAAATCTTATGAAGATCAGTACTGATATCATTTATACTAATTAGTAGTTCTCCTGATAAAAGTGTAAACTACTTCCAGCCTTATGTTTCCCGTGGTTTCTGTTATATCACTTTGATCACCTTCAGAAGTGGGAGTTCCATCCTAACTTGATAAAAAGTGTACTGCACTGCACCATGGTGCTCTCATGCAGGCTTGAAAACTCTATTTCTCGAGTAGGATCTTATCGCAAAGCCCTTGTGAACGAGGCGTTCGTAGTGAGCTCAGTGACTTTGCCTAACAATGTGTTTGTATTAGGTAGAAACACCTCCGGAAGTGTTAGCGTATTCAAGAATCCTGATAGTTCCTTCCACTCCCAACAACTCCCATCACATATCAGAGTGTCGCGGCACGCGTGGGCACGGTGACATCAGTACGCTCACGTCGTCATAACTTTAGGGGAGATATAATAGTCTAAGTTTTGTCTTATATATGCAAGGCTTAGAAGAGAAGGAACACACATTATATTCTCTCTAAGCTCACACTTGTAATCCAGATCTCTCTCAAGAAAATATACCTGTTCTTACTGTTTTATCGCAGATCTAGCATATTTATTCATTTTACTTGCTTATTCCCATATTTTACTTAGCTTTCAATCTTACATACCCGTGATCTAGCTAGTAACTCCAGTCTCGTTTAAGAGGGTCTTCAGATCGAATACAACATACTTGTCTTTAAACGCTTGAATACAAATCTCTAACTCTGTTTTTGGTTTGAATCATTTTCACCGGAAAACAGTTTGACGCCGTTTGTGGGGATAGACAGTTGTAGTGTTGTTCTTTTCTTTGTACTTAGCAGAAGGGGAAAATATAGCCTTTGGTTAACTCTTATGTTGCCTTTGAATGTTCAGTATTTCAGATTGCTGGCTGTCGCATATGAGAAGAGAAAAGAGTTTGCTAAGGACTTACGCGGTGTCGGATGCGGTGACTTGGATGTTGAAGGTACGAATGAAATGAACTTTGCACCATCTCATTGTTACCTTAATGTAGCTGTTCAACTTAATAAATGTGCTATAAAAAAGAGGTGGCATGTGCCAAAATCTGCATATGACTTCTTTTTATTTGGAGAACATACTGCTTCATAATGGTATTTTAAGGATTTACCTTACAGAGACATGTAAATGCATGATTTAAGCCTCTTCAGTCTTCATTCTGAAATCTCTCTCAACTAGGACAGTTAGTGACAAGGTTCTGAAGAACCTATAAAAGGTACATACAGAAACACGACACAAATAGGGATGTAGAACAAGAGGAGTTATCTCAATTTCCTGGCAGACGGTTCATGTCCTAGTTAACAAGTGTGAAGAGATGGAAGAGGGGCCATAAAACTGTACGAGCATCAGAGAACTTAATCAGCTTTATCTCCTAGATTAGGAATAAAAATGCTAGAGTTGCTTTTCTTTTACTTATGGAACTAAGGAATAAGATAAGTTAATTGAACATGATAGATAAGTCCACAGATATAGGAAGATTTCCTAAATGCTAAAAGAAATAAAGATTGATTTACTAGGCATATCGTGCACTGCACGGGTAGGGAAAATTAAAAAGAAGAAAGAAGAACAGGGTGTTCAGAAAAAGTGGAAGGAAAGAGGAAATTTGAGTATTAGGTTGCCAGGGGCCCTGTTCTTGATAAAAGAGAAGTCTTGATACCAAGTTTTGTTCTTTTGTGTTCCTTGAAACACGTACTGCTTTAGACACTTTTGATCAATTGATATTGCAGAGTCCTTTTTCTCTTTTACCTTTTTAAGAGAAACAAACTACAATGGCAAATACATGAGAGTTTATATCAAATCTAAAGTGTTATGTTTGTGGTAGTTTGCTAAGGTTTGTGGCAGTTTTTCTTTCTGAACAGTCTATCACTCTAGTTTATGTTTTAAGGACCATTTCCTTATCTCTCTTGCTTAGGTAGAAGAAGAAAATTTTAGAAGAAGCTATTTTCCACAATGAAAACAATCTCCTGAAGTAAAATTTATCAAAACAAATAAAGTAAAGAATTTATTTGTTGTCAATTTTCTTGTATAAACTGGTTTTGGGAAACCTTGAAATGTTTCCGTTCCAAAGCACCAACTAGGTTCCATGTAAATTGCAAAATATTTACTCCACATAGGCTCCTGCCAAATCAAACTTAGCTTGCACGAAATTTCGTATGCTAGCTGACAAGGCTACCTGTCTCTGGAGAGCGTTAAACAATCTTGAAGTTCCACAATGTCATTGTAACAAGAGACACCCAACAATTTTCCGAACTTATAGATGTTTATAATAGTGTTCCACCTGTAACACATCATTCTGGTGAGCCCTGCTCTTGAACAATGTTGAACAGACCTCTTGCCTTTTAATTTGCAGGTGGACGGACTGCGTAGTGAAATTCAGCTATCCTCTTGAGTCATCTGGGACAATTGGATGCTCAGAAGGTGCTTCAATAGTACTTTCTAACCCAGAAATTTCTGTCACTGCGGTGACAGAGTTTGTTCGTTGGAACGAAGAAGGAATATCCAGATGCAGTTTGTTTTCGTTGCAGGTATATATGGAATGTTTCATGATCTTGCTGAAGATGCACCTTCATCATCTCTCTATTTTTTGCCTTTGTCTGGCAGACTTAAGGGAACTAGTTATTGCATCAGGCTTGAATTGCCGAAGTAGATTTGTTCATATCATGTCCATTTTCAAGTCCAGTGGAGTTTTTGACCTCTCCTCTTGGAAAAGATTCTTCAGAAGACCTCAGCACCAAGATTGTACGGATTTTATGCAAAAGAGCTAGATTTGTCCAGTTAAGTATGTAGGCTATCTACAAAACCCAGCAGTGTATCTATGTCATTTATATCCATTCCTTCACACCAACCTTGAATCCTATAAAAAAAGTTTTTAATTCTACAGCCACTTAAACTTTTAGCAAAACTAGTATCTGCTTTCTCTCAAAACGCATGTGGTATCTTTCTAGCCAAACTGTCCTGTTTCACCTTTGATGCCCAGCCTCATAACTCTAGCTGGACATGCATGTGCTAGTTGTCCATGGAAAAATAAGGAGAGCTGGTGATAATATTTCGACGTCTTCAATTTGAGCTTGAAGTTGTCACATTCAAGCCACATCCTCAATTGCAAATATGATTATAAAGACAATAATAGAGCATAGGGTCTTGTAGTAATCAAGTATGTCGTAGTTATCTTTTTTAGTGTTTTTTCTGCTGCTGGCACACGTCCTTAGGCATTCCCCTAACATGTTAAGCTATTTGTTAACTGTTACACATCATAGTTAGATACCTACAGGGAGTAGCTAACTGATTATACGTCTTGTATACAGCCTGCTACACTTGCTGCTAGTGTTAAACCTGTTTTCACATGCCTTCTGGACCAAGTAAGTTCATCACCTCCTTTTACGTTTATAATTTGTTTCAGTTGTTATCTTATAGTTCTTTCATCATGTCATTGGGAGTGTGCATGAACCGAAAAGGAACTTCATAAAAGGTAAAAGGACCTAAAGAGATACCAGAATGCCAACAAGCGTTGAAGGACCTAAAGAGATACATGGCAAACCCACCCTGCTCGCAAAATCAGATGAATGGGAACCCATGTTGATTTTACCTTGGTGTATCCAAAAATATTGTAAGTGATGTGCTCATTCAGAAAGAAGAAGGTACATAATCTCCTGTTTATTATACTAGCAAGGCTTTAACTAAGGTCGAAGCCCGTTACCCTCACCTAGAGAAGTTGGCTTTGGCCCTGGTAGTTGTGTCTCATAAATTGAGGCCGTATTTTCAATGTCACCCCATATGTGTGGTAATCACTTTTCCTTTGAGGAATATATTGCACAAACCTGAACTCTTGGGCAGGCTGGCAAGTTGGTCGATCGAAGTTTGCGTGTACGATATCACATATCGACCTCATACCACTATTAAGTCTCCGGCCTTAGATGACTTCGTAGCTGATTATAGTCCAGGCATGATGCCTTAGGCTTATACAAAGGCAGTTCGAGAAACCGACGCAACGTCCGAGAAATGGATCCTCTATGTGGACGGGGCTACAAGCATAAAAGTCACCGAGCTGGGGATTATCCTGATCGCCCCCCGAGAGCCACAATCAGGCCTTGAATAGAAAGAGATGAAGATGATATCAAAGATTTATGGCAGCCGGAGAGAGTTTCTTTTTTTTTGAGTTTGGCTTTAGGAATTAGGGATTTAGGATTGACTTTTGAGTTTCGTCCTGGAAAGCTTTTGGTTTTGAGTTTTGGGATTCCTGGGATTTCACAAGATGGATTATACGTGTATGTGAGAAACTCAGAATGTTTATTTATTTATTTATTTTTACTTTTAAACCATATTTGGACTTTGGGCTAAGAAAACAAGTTGCAGGCCCATTATTTAGGCGGTGAGGATATGGGCGGTGCAGGTACGGGCGGTGCGGGTACGGTACAGGTAGCGGGTGCGGTGCGGGTACAGTGTAAGTATTATATGAAATCCACCCCGCCCCACTACCCATGACAGGTAGCACTTTTGATACCCATACCTGCCTCATAACCCACCAAATCATCCCCCATACCCGACCCAACTGAAGCGGGTGCGGTACCCATATTTACCCTCTCCACTAACATTCTTAGCTGCAAAGATTGATGGAGAGGAGGCGTGATGTCTAATTGTGGTGGTGATAGGATAAAGATCCCCATGCTATCACATCTCATTATTTGCATCCCTGTCTGAAGGTCCTTCACAGAAGAATCAAAAGGATCAAATTCATGGGAAACATTATTGTCGGTTGTGAAATGATGCACATAGATCAAATTTTTGATAAGTTTCGGGGCATGTAGGACATTGTTTAAAGTTAATGGGTGATGTGGTGGGGAGAGAGATGAATTTCCATAACCTCGAATGGAAATGTCTTGTCCACTACCAACAATCATATTACATTTTAAATTGCTCATATTAAAATAAGATGAGAGAGTACCTTGAGATGCCTTCATTTGAGACGTTGCACGTGTATCCATGTACTAATTTTCAACAGGAACATCGAGAGACATCGTGTGCATTGATGCCTCAATATCCGTAAGTGCATAGGTTAAAAGAGGAGGAGCATGTGCACTGTATGCTTGCTGTGGGTGCACCCCGAGAATTCTGGGCTGTCGAGCCCATAAGGAAGTCGGATAGGGGAATGGTGAAGCAGCCCAAACATGCTGTCCCCAAGCTGCCCAAGGTGGGTACGACGCAGTCCACTGTGGTGACTGCTGCCACTGCGGCTGCCACTGTGAGTGGCCGTCGGACTGCTGTTGTTATCCCCTTCTGCCATTGTTGTTGCTGCCACCACGACTACCGCTGCTTTTTCTGGAGTTCTTGCTTTTATTATTGTTTCGGATATGCTGACCGCGTTTTGAATCATTGTTGTGCCAATGATGCTTACCGTAACTCGAACTCCTGTCATCGGCATGTGAGCCACCAGTGGTAAAAAAAGATGTGTCGGCGGTGCCAGCGTTAGCCGCTGCCGGCTTGGCATTTCGGGTTTCTTCAAGGATAATTCTCAAACGGACCTCATACAACAGAGGCAACAAAATGCTTTGTTGGAGGATTGTAGCAACACCATCATAATTTTTATTTAAACTCGCAATTAGTTGCATGACCAAGCTTTGATTTGTGATCGGTGCACCGACGTTGGAGAGTTGATCGACAATCATTTTAAGTTCTTGACAATAAACCGACACATTAGGAAAATCATCTTGTTGAATGTCCTTAAATTGATTTTCTAAATACAAGGCACGTTGGATCTTGTTATCGTGGAAAATGTTCTCTAATCTCTCCCATGTTTGTCGTGCAGTAGAGTTGGTTCGATGATTGTATGCAAGAGATCGTTCGAGATTGTGCCGTAGATCCATTGTAGAACAATCACATCCAATCGTGACCAAAGTTCATCAAAACATCACGTTTCTCCGTGTTTTTGTCGGTTAGCTTGGGTTTAGGATGGATGATATGATCGATGACTTTGTACACACGATAATGAATCTTAAACAATTCCGCCCATGAAACTTTTTCCATCTCAAGAGTTATGGAAATGAAATTCTTGATATTGTTAACCGCAAGAGCAGTATGTAATTTTGGTTGTTCAGCCATTGAAGATGGGATGAAAAAGAGAGAGAGGAGAGACGTCGAGAAGAAGAGGGATGAAGATGGCGGAGTAGGATGAAGACGACGGGGTAGTAGGAAGCCGACTACTTAGAGGTAGGCCTTAGGTTTAGTGTTTGGCTGATACCAGGAATATTTTCATGCCTTTTAATTAATTATTGTGTATAAATTATAATATATAGTAGTATATGCTTATGTCAAAGCTATAAGTTAAACTACAAACTAGTTAACTAATTTGATTAATTACAATTAGAATATTGACTAGTCAAATATAAAAGATATACAAGAATATGTAAATATTCTATCACTTATATAGGATTGTTTTTACTGTAACATAAATAAGAAAGTAACATTTGGCTCTTGATCTTTAACTGTAGTTTTGATACCTCCATTAAAAGAACGCCACCTTTTCTGACGACAAATAGAAAGACATTTCTTCTAATTTTCTCTTAATCAATCTCCTTGCAAATTATTTGAGACTGAGATTATACATTGATGAACCTCTGTTGCCTGTCAGAGTGCAGATACTCAGAGAGAATCTGCTAGCCAGACGATAGAGCTCATAAAGGTAAACATTTTGATGAATAACCATCTAAAAGTCATTACATTCATGGTGGACAACTCATAAATTCGTCCTTTCTTATGAATTTCTTTTTGGGTCTGTATTCTTTGTGAAAAAATTGATAGTATACATTGACTTCCCTTCAACAGTACTTGATGGAGTTCAATAGAAGTCCAGGAGACCTGACAGCACTTTCTCCTTTATTCACTGATGATAACCGTGTCGCTGAAGCTGCTTCTATTGCACAGAAATTAAGTAATGTCATTACCCTTCTTTGGACATTCTCACAACTGTAAATGTGAAAAGTCTGCGCCAAATTTAGTTTTACAATATTCAGTTGAGCTGACGATTCTAAGGTCAAACTAGATAACTCCTACTCCCTCTGTCCCAATGACCTTCACCGAGTTTAAGAAATGAAGAAAGATTTTGTTATGTTTACCAAATTGAACTTACTTTAGTGTGTTCTCAATAAGTATATCTTCAAAATGAAGTGAAAACTAATAAAGATAAATAAATAAGGACCGTGCCATTAAATAGTTGCTAAATAAGGAAATTTGGGACAAATTAAAAATTAAATGATGGAGCATAGGGAGTAATAAGTTGTAACCAGGTGAAAAGGAAATACTCCTGCTTATCACTGACTTTTTTCCTTTACTTCTACTTTCCAGTTTTGGATGGTTATGGGGCTTTTCCATCAACAAAAATAAGAGGAATCTCTTGTTATAATTAAGGATGTACACTTTTCATTTTTCACTTATACCAAGAATCTTATATGACTATAGATGCGTTCATTGGAAACATTATCAATAACCTTCCTCCTTTAGGTATTACCTGAGAAAGCTCAGTGTTTCTGACTCTCAGGCGACTTAAGTATCTCAAGTTGGTACAAAATAGAATATGCTGTCATGGCACATTCAGTTTTTAAGCATTTACTCCATTATCATATTTCTCTGTTATTTAACTATACTATTTATTACCTGGGGATATTTTTGTTATGCCTCTTCTGATTCTCTCTCTCCTTCTCTTCTGCATGCCATTCTTTTATTCAATAAGGATTTTCGTAGCTTCAGGTGGGGTGAAAGCACGGGATCACCCAATGAATGGACGAGCTCAAAGGGGCTTTGGCCTTTCCTATGTAAAACTCACAGTGATATTCTTTTCTTCCTTGATAAAGCAGTTACCTTTGGCTTCTTTCGAGGTGTTGATGGTGTAACTGTTGATTGTGTTAATTAATCAGCATGATTTTGGAGACTTTATTTTTTCTATAGTAATTATAAGAATAGAATATTTCCTTTTATTGTAATTGATTGTCTTTCCTTAATTAGTTATAGGATTCATTGTATAAATACCCCTTCTCATGCGATGTAAAGACATACTGAAATACAAAAGAAGCTTGTTCGTTCTCTCAAATTCTTCAATAACATCTAAAATATTATGTCGTGTCCCAAAATAATTGAGAAAACTTAAATTCTCAGGTTTGTTTTTGACTTTTCTGATAACTGTGTAAATATTTTACTAGTTCTCTTTCTGTGGAGAATTATTATATAACAGGAATATTAGACACGGGGATGGGTCATTTCTGTCCTTTTACTTTTTTGGGTGGGTGGTGGGATTGCCTGAGAGTTACTTCGGACAGAGTGGGCATGGAGAAACTTGACAGCTGGATTTTGTTCAGGTTAATGACTTACAAGGTTTTTGGTTTAATTGTCAGTAAGTACACGGGTTCAAGCCATGGAAACAACCTCTTGTAGAAATGCAGGGTAAGACTGTGTACAATTGACCCTTGTGGTCCGACCCTTCCCCGGACCCCGCTACACTATTATATTTACTTCTCACCAAGTCTTGTGCGCGAGGACATTTAATCGTCCACCTTTTTAGCTTCTCCTGTTTATACAATTAAAAACAATGTCTTGATCCTGGTTCCTGTACTTGGTAAAGAGGATTGGAGCAACAAAGAATAGAAAACTCTTTTTTGTTTTTTTTGTTTTTGTAGAGCACAAAAGCTTACATTTTCTTGTTTTGTCGTTTAAAAGGAAGCCTTTGAATGATTAATTGTATATCCTTCACCTGAGGGGATCCATTTTCATATTCATT
The DNA here is from genome assembly GCA_029844215.1 of Przewalskia tangutica. Lineage (NCBI taxonomy): Eukaryota > Viridiplantae > Streptophyta > Magnoliopsida > Solanales > Solanaceae > Przewalskia > Przewalskia tangutica. Next base: position 27,480,458 of record CM056736.1, on the reverse strand, counting down.
ATGCAACAGTCTGATTTTTCTCCCAGGATATAATCACATTTAAAAAATTTGCAGGATCGTTTGCTGATGAAGATATTGGAAGACAAAAAACAACTGTCTCCACTGCTGTTGGAAATGCAACTTCAAATAAAGGATTGGAAGTTGCTATCACAAACCTCCAGGAGTACTGCAATGGTACAACAGCGAGCAACTTATTTCTTTAACCACTGGTGTTTTAGTGCCTCATGAATTTATTCTATTCTTTGCAACTGCTGTTCTTCTTGACAAGCTACCTTAAGGAGAACTGGAGAATCTTAATCGCTGCTGGAACTTCCTTTTGTTTTAGAGGAGCTTAATATTTGGTTGAACTCGTTTTGATGAAGAAAGTAGAGCATAAGTAGGTTATTTGTCAGTAGAAACACGAGATATGAAGTTTTAAAAACCTTCTGACAACTCTTAGACGAACATTTTAAGAAATTTCTTAGGATGTGCACATTTTCTCTTTGTGCATTCATAATTGATTAGCATCTCTAGTTATTGTATTCTTTTCTTCGAGATGATTTTGAGTTTGTTATACCTACTGAAAAGGATTGGGTGGTGGATCTACTAGTAAAAGCTGGAATCAAGTGGCGGTGTTGTCAAAGGATCGCAAAAAGGCGTGCTTTAGGCCCTGATGCTAGGGGAAAAATAGGCTGAGTGATACGCTCACTTAGGAAGTTCTTCAGTTCAGGCACCACACAATAAGACCTGCTTTGTTTCACACACGAGCTCTTTATTGAAGATGGCAACAAGTATTCATCTAATTACTCCCTCCATTCCAGTTTATGTGAAGGTGTTTGACTGTGCACAAAGTTTAAGAATGATATGGAGAGTTTTGAAATTTGTGGTCTAGAATAAGCCATATATATTTGTGTGGCTATAAATCATCTCATTAAGCGTAAAAATGGAAAGTTTCAAGTTAAATTGTTACTACATATAAAAATGTGTCATTCTTCTTGGGATTAAACTAAAAAGGAGAGTGTCACATATATTGGGACGGAGGGAGTATAATCTTTTCAATGTTAATCGTTATTTGATACCAATGATGTTCTGTCCGGAATGAAAAACATGTTGGACACCAGTGAAAGGGCTTAAGACTCAAACCACCAGGATTTCAATTATGAACTCAGGCAAGAGGTTCTTGTGCTTTGTGTAGTCCAGCATGAAGCACGTGTAGGACCAATGAACAGGCACATTATCTTTGAAACTCATATCATTGATGTCCCTTTTTCATATGTATCTTGACTTTTTTCATTTAGGAAGATGTATGGACAATTTAGTATATGGATATCCGGATGTTGTTAAATATTTTGTACACATGAACGCAAATATGGCATATCATAGTAAGAAGAATGGGTCTTAAAAGGGCATCGACTTACAAATACCTTTTGATCATGCTCAGGTTACTTGTTTTTAATTTCAGAAAGTTCCCTGTGGAAAAGTAGCGAGATCTGTGAAATCTCTTTTAACTTGTAAAAGATGATTTTAGTAAACGCTAATTGAGTATTTACTCTGTAGTTTCAAATGGATTATGATATGGACACACTGCATTTTAAGATCTAAAGAGGTACTAGCAGGGCCCTCAATGTTTACATTCGCTGTTTGAATGCCTAGCTTATTTTTTCTTCTGATGGTTTTAGCTAGCTAAAGTGTTCTTGGTTATTCTTTTTCTCGTCTTTCCTGTGATGTCTAATTCATCTTTTCATTTTAAAGGAAATTCTAAGTAGTCTTCTTATTTGGTGACCTGCTAGAGTTGGAAAACAGATTACTAGCGCGATTTGATGTGGCTACACAGAAGCGTAATTTGACTACAATGGGTGAATATGCTAAAATTTTGTCACAGGTAAATCAAGCCGTTTCAGTAGACCTGTCAGAAGTACTTTCATCATGTTAAATCTCTATTAAACTTACTGTAAACAAGGGATAAGGTGAAAGTTTTTTATTTTTTCTTTGGAATTTGTACTTGATTCTTGGTGATTTATATTGAAAAGAACTCTTCAGTCTTTGACATGTTCGTTCTCCATGCAGTTTAACAGGGGTACCAGTGCCATGCAACACTATGTCGGATTACGCCCCATGTTTGATGTTGAGGTGATGAATGCAGATGCTAAATTAGTTCTTGGTGATGAGGGCACCCAACCCAGCCCTAGCAATGTTGCTAATGGTCTTTCTTCAATGTTTAAAGAGATCGCAGGTTATTTTGGTTGAAGTTTATAAAAGGCAATTCTCTTCTAAATACATGCCTTTTGAATTTAACATATATCTTCCAGACACGGTGAGAAAAGAAGCAGCCACCATCGCAGCTGTTTTCCCTGCCCCTAAAGATGGAATGTCGATATTAGTTCAGGTATGGTTGATAACTAATGGTGTTTTTGAGGCAGTTAAGTCCTAAATTATCTTGTTTTTGTATGATGCTCTTGTTACAGCTAAGAAGTAAGCTAGCTCAGGCTATGTTGTAACATACTTGCTTTCAGTGAATGTGCACCAGTTATTTTAGGAATAGACAATTTCTAGCCATGAATGTCATGAATCTTCCTACAATTTGTCTATTGTACTTTATATATTCTATTTTTTTCCATTCCAGCAAAGTGCTTACTGATTGAGTATTTCCACAAAAAAAGTGCAATTATGGAACTGGTGACTAATAGATTGAGGTTATGAACAGCGTGTCTTGGAGGATCGTGTTCCGAAACTTCTAGAGAAGCTCCTACAGAAACCATCTCTTGTTAATCCACCTCCCATGGAAGAAGGTGGACTTGTATTGGTGAGTGATGTTACAGAGATTGTTCTTTTCTTTGTACTTAGCCGAAGGGGAAAATATGGCCTTTGGTTGACTCTTATGTTGCCTTTGAATGTTCAGTATCTCAGATTGCTGGCTGTCGCATATGAGAAGACACAAGAGTTTGCTAAGGACTTACGCAGTGTCGGATGTGGTGACTTGGATGTTGAAGGTACGAATGAAATGAACCTTTGCACCATCTCATTGTTACCTTAATGTAGCTGTTCAAACTTAATAAATGTGCTATAAAAAAGAGGTGGCATGTGCCAAAATCTGCATATGACTTCTTTTTATTTGGAGAACATACTGCTTCATAATGGTATTTTAAGGATTTACCTTACAGAGACATGTAAATGCATGATTTAAGCCTCTTCAGTCTTCATTCTGAAATCTCTCTCAACTAGGACAGTTAGTGACAAGGTTCTGAAGAACCTATAAAAGGTACATACAGAAACACGACACAAATAGGGATGTAGAACAAGAGGAGTTATCTCAATTTCCTGGCAGACGGTTCATGTCCTAGTTAACAAGTGTGAAGAGATGGAAGAGGGGCCATAAAACTGTACGAGCATCAGAGAACTTAATCAGCTTTATCTCCTAGATTAGGAATAAAAATGCTAGAGTTGCTTTTCTTTTACTTATGGAACTAAGGAATAAGATAAGTTAATTGAACATGATAGATAAGTCCACAGATATAGGAAGATTTCCTAAATGCTAAAAGAAATAAAGATTGATTTACTAGGCATATCGCACTGCACGGGTAGGGAAAATTAAAAAGAAGAAAGAAGAACAGGGTGTTCAGAAAAAGTGGAAGGAAAGAGGAAATTTGAGTATTAGGTTGCCAGGGGCCCTGTTCTTGATAAAAGAGAAGTCTTGATACCAAGTTTTGTTCTTTTGTGTTCCTTGAAACACGTACTGCTTTAGACACTTTTGATCAATTGATATTGCAGAGTCCTTTTTCTCTTTTACCTTTTTAAGAGAAACAAACTACAATGGCAAATACATGAGAGTTTATATCAAATCTAAAGTGTTATGTTTGTGGTAGTTTGCTAAGGTTTGTGGCAGTTTTTCTTTCTGAACAGTCTATCACTCTAGTTTATGTTTTAAGGACCATTTCCTTATCTCTCTTGCTTAGGTAGAAGAAGAAAATTTTAGAAGAAGCTATTTTCCACAATGAAAACAATCTCCTGAAGTAAAATTTATCAAAACAAATAAAGTAAAGAATTTATTTGTTGTCAATTTTCTTGTATAAACTGGTTTTGGGAAACCTTGAAATGTTTCCGTTCCAAAGCACCAACTAGGTTCCATGTAAATTGCAAAATATTTACTCCACATAGGCTCCTGCCAAATCAAACTTAGCTTGCACGAAATTTCGTATGCTAGCTGACAAGGCTACCTGTCTCTCTGGAGAGCGTTAAACAATCTTGAAGTTCCACAATGTCATTGTAACAAGAGACACCCAACAATTTTCCGAACTTATAGATGTTTATAATAGTGTTCCACCTGTAACACATCATTCTGGTGAGCCCTGCTCTTGAACAATGTTGAACAGACCTCTTGCCTTTTAATTTGCAGGTGGACGGACTGCGTAGTGAAATTCAGCTATCCTCTTGAGTCATCTGGGACAATTGGATGCTCAGAAGGTGCTTCAATAGTACTTTCTAACCCAGAAATTTCTGTCACTGCGGTGACAGAGTTTGTTCGTTGGAACGAAGAAGGAATATCCAGATGCAGTTTGTTTTCGTTGCAGGTATATATGGAATGTTTCATGATCTTGCTGAAGATGCACCTTCATCATCTCTCTATTTTTTGCCTTTGTCTGGCAGACTTAAGGGAACTAGTTATTGCATCAGGCTTGAATTGCCGAAGTAGATTTGTTCATATCATGTCCATTTTCAAGTCCAGTGGAGTTTTTGACCTCTCCTCTTGGAAAAGATTCTTCAGAAGACCTCAGCACCAAGATTGTACGGATTTTATGCAAAAGAGCTAGATTTGTCCAGTTAAGTATGTAGGCTATCTACAAAACCCAGCAGTGTATCTATGTCATTTATATCCATTCCTTCACACCAACCTTGAATCCTATAAAAAAAGTTTTTAATTCTACAGCCACTTAAACTTTTAGCAAAACTAGTATCTGCTTTCTCTCAAAACGCATGTGGTATCTTTCTAGCCAAACTGTCCTGTTTCACCTTTGATGCCCAGCCTCATAACTCTAGCTGGACATGCATGTGCTAGTTGTCCATGGAAAAATAAGGAGAGCTGGTGATAATATTTCGACGTCTTCAATTTGAGCTTGAAGTTGTCACATTCAAGCCACATCCTCAATTGCAAATATGATTATAAAGACAATAATAGAGCATAGGGTCTTGTAGTAATCAAGTATGTCGTAGTTATCTTTTTTAGTGTTTTTTCTGCTGCTGGCACACGTCCTTAGGCATTCCCCTAACATGTTAAGCTATTTGTTAACTGTTACACATCATAGTTAGATACCTACAGGGAGTAGCTAACTGATTATACGTCTTGTATACAGCCTGCTACACTTGCTGCTAGTGTTAAACCTGTTTTCACATGCCTTCTGGACCAAGTAAGTTCATCACCTCCTTTTACGTTTATAATTTGTTTCAGTTGTTATCTTATAGTTCTTTCATCATGTCATTGGGAGTGTGCATGAACCGAAAAGGAACTTCATAAAAGGTAAAAGGACCTAAAGAGATACCAGAATGCCAACAAGCGTTGAAGGACCTAAAGAGATACATGGCAAACCCACCCTGCTCGCAAAATCAGATGAATGGGAACCCATGTTGATTTTACCTTGGTGTATCCAAAAATATTGTAAGTGATGTGCTCATTCAGAAAGAAGAAGGTACATAATCTCCTGTTTATTATACTAGCAAGGCTTTAACCGAGGCCGAAGCCCATTACCCTCACCTTGAGAAGTTGGCTTTGTACAGTAGTTGTGTCTCATAAATTGAGGCCGTATTTTCAATGTCACCCCATATGTGTGGTAATCACTTTTCCTTTGAGGAATATATTGCACAAACCTGAACTCTTGGGCAGGCTGGCAAGTTGGTCGATCGAAGTTTGCGTGTACGATATCACATATCGACCTCATACCACTATTAAGTCTCCGGCCTTAGATGACTTCGTAGCTGATTATAGTCCAGGCATGATGCCTTAGGCTTATACAAAGGCAGTTCGAGAAACCGACGCAACGTCCGAGAAATGGATCCTCTATGTGGACGGGGCTACAAGCATAAAAGTCACCGAGCTGGGGATTATCCTGATCGCCCCCCGAGAGCCACAATCAGGCAAGCCATTAAATATGTTTCTTTGACTAACAATGAGGCCGAGTATGAGATCGTAATTGTAGGTTTGGAATTATTTTAGGGACTCGGAGCTGAAAATATCGAGCTAAAAAGAGACTCACAACTAATTGTCAATTAGATATTAGGCAAATATGAGGCCAAAGACAGCCGAATGCAATAATTCTTGAGTAAAGCCGCCACTCTATTGGCTCATTTCTAGAAAAGATATGTGGTGCAAATCCCATGAAAAATGAATTTCGAAGCTGATGCTTTGACCAATCTAGGCTCATTATCTGGGCGACTAAGGGATAGTCGGAGTCCCTAGTCCATCTCCTATGCTCGGTTCTAGACTCTGGCCTGCACGAAGTAAATTCTATCGGCCTCACTTGGGACTGGCAGAATGAAATCATCAATTATCTGCAGATAGAGACTCTCCCGGAAGATAGTAAGGAGGCTCGGGCATTGAGAACCAAGGTGGCTAGTTATTGCATGCACGAGGGAGACCTGTACAGAAGATCATACCTCAGGCCCTTGGCTAAATGTTTGGCGCCAACATATGTCGAGTACGTGATGATAGAGATACACGAGGGAAATTACGGAAATCACTTTGGGTATGACTCGTTGGTGAAAAAGATAATAAGGGTTGGTTACTAGTGGACTCAGATGAAAGAAGACGCAAAATCCTATGTCCAGAAATTCGAGAAGTGACAGCAGCACTCCCTGATGATACATCAACCTGCCGAACTGCTCCACTCGATGGTGGTCCCATAACCATTCATGAAATGGGGTAATGGACATTGTGGCCTGATATCGAGAGTTGTGGGAGAGGTAAGGTTCCTACTCATCTTAATAGATTATTTCTCGAAGTGGGTGGAAGCCAATGCATATAATAAGATTTCTGAAAGGAAGGTCATAGACTTCATGTGATATCACATCATTTGCCGGTTTGTAATATCGAAAGAGATCACTTATGACAACGGTCGGTAGTTCGTACGGAAGAAGGTCACCAAATTCCTAGAGGGTGGAACATCAAAAGGCTCACCATGTGCAAATAGACAAGAAGAGTCAACCAACAAGACTATCATCCCTAGCATAAAGAAGAGGTTGTAAATATCAAAAGACAAGTGGTTGGAAGAATTTCCAGGGGTATTATGGGCTTACATAACTACGACAAAGACTAGCATTGGGGAGACCTCTTTATCCTTAGTGTACGGAGCTGAGGCCCTGATACCCATAGAAGTAAGAGAAGCCAGCTTCCGTTACACTCAAACTGTTGAGGAATTCAACAAGGAAACCATGGCGGTAGGACTGGAGTTATTGGAAGAACGTCGATAATTGTCTTTCAGGCGTTTCGCAGCACAAAAGCAGGGAGTATAAATGTACTTTAATAGAAAGAGGCATTTTAAAGTCGGGAACTACATCCTCTAAAAAGTCACTCTCGCGATAAGTGAATCGAATGTGGGTAAGCTGCAAGCAAATTGGCAATGACAATACAAAATCACAAGAGTCGCGGAAAAAAGTTTGTACCGGGTCAAGGACGAGTCCAGAAAGGAACTAAAGAATAACTGAAACATTAGCCACCTGAAGAGATTCTACCTTTGAATAAAGGCAGGAGGCAGGTATGTTTTGTCTTCACAAGAACATTTATTTTTGGTTAATTTTCCCTTTCCTTGACAGAGACTGCTCACAAAACCAGAAGCCTCCCCAGAGGGGGAAGACATGCATTTGACTCTTTTCCTTGCTTGAGGTTTTGTCCCAATCGGATTTTCTTAGAAAGGTTTTTAATGAGGCAACAATTCAAAAACACTTCAAGCTTAACGTGTCACATCCCTAAATTTGAGTCCTCAGGACCTCGCACTCGAGTCTCGGAGGAAGATGGTGGAACGACATGTTCGCAAAAAAACTCTTAAAAGACGGACTCGCTCAAATTGGGACTGCTGGAAGTCACTAAACTTGCTCGATCACTTTTTTGTAAATCTTGTAAATTCCCCGAAAAGGTATCATGTAAGACGAGTCATCCCCTATAACCTTGAAAGAATCAAATAAAAAAGCCTTCGCTGATTTCTCGGACTAAATTACGCAATAAACAATGTTGGGGAAAAACAAAACTCGGAAGTCATACTACCCCGTAAACCCGGTTCAAACAGCACGACACAACCATGAGAGCCTCTGCGCGTGCAGGTTCTTTTGAACCTTTGTGCCTTTACATGGTGTTGATACGTCTTCCCCATTAGCACTAAAAATGGAGTATCTTCCTTCATTTCGAAACTGGATGTCTTAAATCCCAATTTCACACTAGCGTTCCCAGACATGACATTCCCAGATTGGGTCAATGCAAGACAACCTCAAACACAAAATGTAAAAATTATATAAGCATGCACTGGTTGTCAACCCTCATCTTAAACAACAAACACTCGAATTTTAGCATAGTTCCGGTAGACGGGCGCAACGGTCATACCTCGACGATTAAGTGCAAATTAAAAATCCATCACATCACTGTGTGATCACAATTGTTGCAAAAAAGAAAGCTCATGTCAAAGAGTAAGGAAAAGCGGAAAGAAAGGAAAACTAGCAATTGTCATTTATAGAAAATAGTGCTAAACTCTCACACAAAAATATAAGAAGGGCATACAAACCCCGAAGATCCAACAAACTAGAGCACAAAGGCTCAATTTTGAAACAACAAAAGGCACAAGGGCCCGGGAATATCCATCAAATGGCGCACAAGGAAGCACAACTACAAAAACAAACATTCATCACAAAGCACGCAGGCCCACCTAAAAAATATTATCATTAAAAAGGGCACGTACGCCCCCATAAATTCACATGAGCTGAAAAACTGACACCAACCACCAGCATTATTGCTGATCATTGCCACAAGAGTAGATCCTTGAAAGGCCTCCGAACCAATAATCGAAGATATACAAAGCTAAGCCGAGGGAGGAGAGAGCATCCTCGCTACCAGAAAAGCTGATAGAAGCATCGAAGGAGGGGGTGTTTCTTCACGCAGGTCATACATATCTGCCTCAGCGGCCCCAAGTTCATCTCTACATCCACGAGGGCTGAAGAGACATCAATTTCTCCCATATCCACCTCTTTCAGGACCTTAAATTGAGTATGGAGGACATCATAGTCATAAAGAAAGGTAGCCCTCTACCGTTTAACTGCTCGGTGAAATTTCAGATGCTGATTCCAGGCTCGAAATCGAGCGTGGAAAGCCTCAAGCGCTTGTACCCATACCTGAGTAGTGTCACGATCAAACTCATCCCAGACCAACGTTTCCCTCATCAATTGGCGAGCTTGGGTCATGGTTCGAAAAATATCCTCTATAACTGCTACTACCTACTTGGCCTCCTCCAACCTACCGTCTAGGGTGGTCCTCTACTTCAAGAGATCTCTGTGCTCGAACCGAAGCTGGGCAACCTCCTCCCAAAGACAACAGTTCTCATCAGACGACTTCCACATATTTTTGAAAAGCTCTATGGTGGATAAAATGGTGGCATGCCCCTAAAAGAAGGAACAACCAGAATGAGCTCAGCCGTAAAAAGTATGAAGAGAAAAAAATTGGGTTACCCGGAGAAAGATATCCGTAAGATGGGCCAAAGAGGCTTCCAAGCCAAGGTCAGAGCCAAAAGCAAGAGGGGGAAGGAATGGAGGGGCCATCACCTGCATCTCTACCCTTTACACTTTCAGATTGCCCTTTACTAGATCCCGGTCCTAATACAACCTCGATGGAAAGTTCTCGTGCTTCCTCAACCTCCGTGGCCTCTCTCTCGTCATCCTCCACGAGGACCACCTTCTGCATATCCTCTCTCACTCTTATTGAATTGACAGCGTATTCTCACATGCGAGTCGATCCCAGATATAGACGCCCCAACATCATCTGGAAGCCTTCATTTCCTGTTATCACACCACGACTTATCTGAAGTCTTCCCTTAGGGTGTGATAGCACCTGGGCAACTATTCCTTTCCAGGCAAATCATTAAAATATCCTCTTTCTAAATTAAGCATGTATCTAAGTGTAGAAATAATATAATCATGTTAGCTCCATCTTTGTATATCTTTTATGAAAGCGCGAGCCCATTCTCGTGCAATCACAATTTCTATCTAAACTCAATGGAAGTTTCGGAATATAGAATGAGAAATTCGGAACTAAAAGAAAATAATCTCGTGTGGGGCATTCCCCGAGATAACAAAACTTATTCCCTCAGACATACTCATTCAAGGATGACATTCACCAAATCTGAAGCAATGGATTGATGGAACAATGAGGTTGCGGGACGATCGCTAGCCCTGTTGCGGAGCTTTTCCTTTGTAAGGATTACCTGAAACGTGTTATCGCTAGCCCTGTTGCGGAGCTTTTCCTTTGTAAGGATTACCTGAAACGTGTTAGATTAAAAGAGTCAGCCCTACCATCCGGGGTTGAGTGGGAACCTCGCCTCACAATTCAAAGTAACCTTGAAAAGTTCCAAGTACAATCATGCTATGAACATAATAAACACGTTATGAAACCACATCACAACACTTTCAATGTACAAGTCAATAATAATTATTCGCACACAAAATCTCCTCCCCACTCACCCTAAGGAAATACTTAGTTTAACCAGTACACCTTCACTAAAGAAATTACGGGACGCGCATCCCGATCCCATATATTATATTATATATTATTGCGGTACACGCAACCCGATCTAATATTATATATATATGTTGTGGAATGCGCAACCCGAACCAATAATTTATATATATGTATTTGTTGCGATACATGCAATCCGATCCTATTTATATATATGTGTGTGTGTGTTGCGGAACATGCAACCAGATCTAATATTTTATATGTATATATTTGTTGCGGAACGTGCAACCCGATCCAATATATTTATATGTATATATTTGTTGCGGAACGTGCAACACGATCCAATATATTTATATGTATTTATATTGCCTGAGTGATACTAAGACCACTTATGAATCTATCGGGGTGACGTACGGTCGTTGTACCTCCAATTAACTTTACTGGAAAGAAGCTTTCGATGTTAACGACGATCCAGAAGATTCAAATAAAATTTCTTTCAACTTTTCGCCCTTCTCGCTTATAAGGGTTATAACACTCAAACTGTAACCCCAAATAACGTGTTTCTTGCGCCGAATCGAAAGTAATACGGGGACCTATCACTATATCTTAGTTTTTTCTGAAAAATACTTAGTGTAACTAGTACAAATTTAAGAAAGAAATAACCATATGAAAAATTGTCTCGCCAGAGTTTTTGAAAAAAAAGGATACAATCTTAAAACAATCATAGCTTTTTATCTGTAAGTCGGATCGATCTCTGTAAGGTCTCAAACTTTCAAGAACAGGGAAAAATAGAACCTTTATTTTGCATAAACTTTCAGATTCCTTACCCATTTGTACAGTTTTTTGTTATACGTTATGCCCTTATGGATTTCAATCAATCTGAGGCAGAAATGTTAAATAGTGATAACTCTCATACCGTATATCAATTTTGGCCCCGTTTGGGCTCAATCTGACCGTGAAATAGGAATATACAACTCTGGAAAATTTCATCCCATTCTAACAAGTATAACTCAGTGAAAATAATACGCAATCACCATGACCCAAACTTATTACAAGATAATACTATATCAATGATTCATCACAAATTATACTACACCATTTTCTCCTTTTTTTCATGATTTCTCTTCCAATATTCATATTATGTTTTAACATGCATTGTAACTCAAAACGTAAGGATTTTACTAAGAATTTGTGAGTGAGAGAACTCACCTTTATTTCTTCATAATTTTTATCACACTGCCACTATTCTCCTTCTTGCAGACTTGTTCTTTTCCCAACTTTGCTCTTGGAAAACGAAAACAAAGAAGACAAACTTCACCAAAAATGTGAATTTTCGTTCAAGAATGTGAGGGGAGAGGAGAGGTTTTCCTTTGAAGTTTTTGATTTTTGAAGATATAGTGAAAAGTTTAGTGTTTGAGTCTTACAAAATCCCTAAGTAAGGAAGACCTAGAGGGATATCTAGGTCTAGTATAAATCTAAGTTAGATATAGCTCTCCTAGTTCAAATAATAGAGTGTTTTTTAATTTTTTTTCTTTTTTTCGTCCAGACTTTACACTTGTTCTCTATGGCCTCCGCGACGACCTTCGCAATGTGTGGCCGAGCGTCATTTTGGGAGGGCAGCTTCCTGGATGAACCCTCTCAAGTAGGGAGACCTTCAAGAAAAATAATGGGGATATAAGTTAGGGAATCACATCAACGCACAATCGGTAAAAATGCAAAACCAGCGAAAAAAGGCTCACCATGACTTTTTCCTTTCCACTTATCAACAAAAATGACTCTCTAAGTCCGCTCGATACTGTGGGAGGCGCGGAGCAGGCCTATCACCCATCTGAATATATTGGGCAGAGGCTCAGGGACCACGGGGGCCACTGCAAGAACAAAGAATAAGATGATCAGGGAAGAATCAGAAGAAATATAAGAAATGGGTGAATGTTGCTTACGAGCACTATTCTAATGCTCTAGTAGAGGGCCAAAATTAGTGCCATATAGGCGGTGGGTAGGAATCATCACAAAGAGATCAACCATTCCTGGTCGTGATCATCTTCAACATTAGTAATGAGGGCTCTGGAGCCCCAAAAAGCTAAATTAATTATTCTTCCACGAAGCACCCAGTGGGAATAAAAATGGATCAGATGATCCAAAATCAATGGAAGGTGGGCGAGATCCTCCAAATGCTGCAAGCAACGAACTATTCTCCACGTCTGTGGGGAAAACTGCCCCGAATAGATGCCATATTAATGACAAAAGTCCTCAATAACCCGATGGATTGGGAGGATGAATCTGATGGTAAAATGATAGATATAAACAAGCGATATTCATGGGATGTGCTGAATAATGCTAGCATTGACTGGAGGAGGAAAAACATATATCCAAGCCTCATCTATAGTCTATGCGGACTTGAGGGATAACAGAATCATCAATCAGTAAGGTCATGTCCTCCACATACACATAGCGTAGGTTCACACGGAAGTCCCTCTCAAAGTTGAAGTTAGAGGGGATGATTTTAGAGACAAAAAAGCCCAGGTCGATGGCCCGGGTAATGTCGGAGGGAGATGGTCAGTGATGGACAGAGGTCACAGATATAGCACCAAGTTCTACCCTTATTCTGGTGAGGGTAAGACCGTCAGAAGTACCGAAGGAAGAAGAAGTAGACATGTTGAGGTTAGAAATTGAAAAGGTAGAGATTTAGATTGACATAAAAGGAAAGATAAGGATGGAAGTAAGGAGAAGTGGTCGGGGTCGCTAGTTTATATAGCCGAGGGTGTAATAATCACTCTTGGAAATTGAAGCGGCGTGCCTCGTCAATAAACGTTAATCGATGTCTCAGAAGGGGTATCGTCGAATGAGCAGCTGAGCGTATTTATTGATTACTTGATGAAACGTTTGATAGAGGGAAGGATGTGACGTTTCACTTTCTGCAAAAAGGTTTTTCAAAAAGGTGCACATACTCTTCCTTTTCCCGGTTCCATGATTTCAAAGGTCCCAAAAAGTGGGGGACTATTTGTATTGGGTCGAAAAACCTCCGGAAGCCTTAGCACATCTGTCTTTCACTTTCAAAAACTCCCATCACATCAATCCTCTTAGACCAGAGTGTCGCGACGCGCGTGTGCACAATGGCATCATTACTCTCACGTCATCATAAATTTAGGGGGAAGGCATAATAGTCTTAAGTTTTGTCTTATATATGAAGGAATTAGAAGAGAGATAATACACATTTTATTCTCTCTAAGTCACACTTGTAATCCAGATCTCTCTCAAGAAAATATACCACTCTTAGGTCCTGTTCATACATTATTGATTGTTTTATCCCAGATATAGCATATTTATTCATTTTACTTGTTTTTTTTCCATATTTTACTTAGCTTTCAATATTACATACCCGTTATCTAGCTAGTAAATCCAGACTCGTTTAAGAGGGTCTCCTGATCGGATACAACCTACTTGTCTTTAAACCCTTGAATACAAATTTCTAACTATGTTTTTTGTTAGAATCATTTTCACCGGAAAATAGTGTTGCTATCGGTGATCTAACTATGTGAGACTGATATTTAGTTATTGAGGATGTATTTTTCACTGATAAGTCTAGCCGGTCATGCACACCATTAGATTATTAAACTCATTACAAATTTATCCGACTCACGTTGAATTAATGCAGTGAATAAAACTTGTATGCCTTAGATATATACCGTTGAAATGTGAGAAATTTTGTGCCACTCCTTTCCTATCCTCTTCTCACAGTGCTTTGCTAATTGTGGACAACTCTCAAGTCTTGAAGATTTTTCGTTTCAATAATGCTAGTTGGAACTTGGAACTGATTCAATTTGAGAGACGATGTGGCCAAACCTGGAAAATGACTTGTTCAAAGAGAACACAAACTAGAGACATGTCTAAGGGACTCTAGTAGTGCCACCAATTGTGATTCGATCAAATCGTCTTCATCTAGATAGACAATATGATAGCTAGAAAAAGTAACACGTTGACGAGAGTGTAAGTGTGGAAACTGAAAGTATACAGTGATATACACGACATATACAATTCCTTGTGTATACCGTGTATATTACGGAAACACAAGACAATTTTACCATATTTGGACCGTGATATACACATCCGTGTATATCATGGTTTGGGGCCCATTTTGTGGTTGGTCCGATAAGGTGGGAGGATTATTTTGGGTCGATCCCATCTGATTTTGGGTATGGAGCTGATGTTGTAAAATTGGATGCATTCCGGTATTCAAAAAATCATATGAAGGTGAGGATGCCACATGATAATTAGTAAATGGGAATATAGATTCATTAAAAATTACGTGACGAGAGATAATAATTTTTCCGTTCGTCATATCATAACATTTATATCTCTATGATTTTGTAGATATCTCAAAATTCACAAGGAGTTGAACGAGCCTGAAGTTTATGAATGGTTGTGGACGGAAACAACGAATAACACAAACACCCTCAAATGTGTAAAGGATGAGAGACGATGGTACAATATTTGTGTAGGTGATATGTTGGAGAGTATTTTGTTATGGAGAATGTTTAAAAGATATGTGGCCATTTGAAGTGCATGATGCCAAAAAACGGCGGTATGGACGAAGGCACAAGAAGAGACCTAATGATATTGTTAATTGTTCAATTTTTTCTTTTGGCTTTCCAATTTTGAGGTGCTGTATGTGGGCATAAAAGACGCAAAGACATCCCATTTTGGTGACAAAAAGCATTAAATTGGGTATTTATGAATTTCCTCCCATTGTCACATTGAAAACATTTAATGGATTTGCCAAATTGAGTTTTGATAAAAACACTAAATTATTTAAAAATGGTGAAGACTTACGATTTCTGTCCTAAGGGAAATGTCCATTGAAAATTCGAATAATCATATAGAATAAACATATAATGTTTATGACCTGCAAACTCAAAACTGGTGATATCCACAAATCACAATGCACAAGATCAAAAGGCATAAGCGTATTTGAAGTAGATAATGAAAAAAAAAGTTTAACATGCTTCCCAAACGCACAAGTTTTGCAAACAGAGGAGTCCAAAAGTTTGTTACAAGAGATAAAATTGTTCTTCCTAAGAGTATTGAACATTGGTGCTCCTAAGTGTCCCAATCGATTATGTCATACTGTAGGGGAAATAGCTACAAAGGTCGTTGGTTTGGTCACGTGGTTGTTGGAAGTGGTAGTGATGGGATACAAGTACCTCATGCTATTACATCTCATTAGTGGTCTCCCCGTCTGAAAATCCTTCACAGAAAACCCAAAAGGATCAAAATTCACAAAAATATTATTGTCACTTATAAAACATCGTACATATATCAAGTTTTTTAATCAGATTTGGTGCATGTAAGACTTTTTCAAATATAACGGTGGGTGAGGGGAGGGAAGTTTTACTTGACCAATACCACGAATTAGAATTTCCTGCCCACTTCCGACAACAATATTTTTATTACTGTTCATATTAAAATAAGATGAGAGATTACCTTGAGATGCCGTCATGTGAAACATAGCCCCTGTGTCCATGTACCACGACTCATCTGGAATATTTAGATTTATGTTATTCATGGCTTGTTCGATATCGGTAGGAGCATATTGATCGGTGTATTTTATATACACTTTTCGAGTCATTTTTAGTTAGTCTTTTGTCCCTTTTTGTACAAATACGTGTCGTATTAGGATAGATTTTCTTTCTTTTGAGTCAAAGTGGTTAAAATGGTCCAATGGCGGAAAAGGAGCGAAAAGAGGGCAAAAGTGGAGGTTCCAGAGCTTAAAAGAAGAGAAAGTGGCGAACCGAACCAGCACGGGCACAGGCCGCGCCTCACCAACAGTGCAGGCGCGCCCAATATCCAAAAGGCGCGAGTTGCAGGCCATGCGCGCTGCAGACAGAGTGCGGTCGCGGTGCAAATCACCGAAGCAATGAGAGTTCCGGCCGCTGGCGATAGCGCGAGCCACGACGCCGACGCGGAAAATCGAGGTTTTGGGCGTGTTTTGGGCGCTGAAGGAAAAAGTTTGAGGCGGTTTTGAGCCTATAAAAGGAGAACCCTAGACAGTTTTCAAGGGTTCCATTTCTTGCACAAACACAAGGGTTCTTGGAGTTGAAGATTGGAGACCATAACTTAGTAATTTTCTTTTCTTTCTTTCTTTATTTCAGTTTTGATGTTGAATATTGAATTAATTCTTGTCATGTCAATGGCTAGGAACTAATTCCTTTATAGGGTTTTCCATGTCAAATCACTAGAACCTTATGTTATGAATTGATGCATATTTATGGTTATTCTTCTTATTGTTGAGATTTCCCCAATAATTGCTTTGAATGCTTGGTAATTAATTGATCACTAATTATCATTATTTATATGATTTCTAATCAAACTTCGAAAGGAGGAGGTTGTGAATATGCTGTAAGTTGGGTAGACATATTTTGGATTGGGGATGAAAATACCTCAATTACTTGTGTAGCGTTAATGAGAGGTCTAAACACCTAATTTTACGCATGGCGCGTGACGATTAACTAGGTTTTTTGTCTTAATCCTCCTATAGAGTCATCCTTATCACCGAAAGGTAGAAAGGAGCGATACTGGGGTAAAGTGTTTATATAGCCTTAACGGGAGTATAAAACGATTTAGTAAACCTGCTAGCTCCAAAAGAAGAAGAACCATAATTCATTGCATTAATAAGTAATATAAGCGGATAGTTGAGGAGACGTGGAAGCCCTATTTCCATCACTACTGAAGTAAACACATAGTTAATTAGTCTTTATAATTGTTAGTTATAAACAACAAAATCAAATATCGGTTATCAAATAGATACCAAAAGATAGATAAGTGGTACTTGAACACTAATCCTTGTGGACGATATTCGGTCTTACCTAGACTATATTACTTGTCACGATAACGTGCACTTGCGTTAAAGTGTGTGCATCTTTTCGCGCATCAAGTTTTTGGCGCCGTTGTCGGGGATTAGGCATAGTTCAATATCAATTTTATCTATTTTTAATTTCTAATTTGGTTTTTAATTTTTATTTTATTTTTATGTTTTTTATTTATTTCGGTAAAAATCAGGGTGCCGTGATCTGTTTGTCTGTTTTTGATCTGTTTCAGGAAATCAGTTTATGCGAAGGAGAAGAGGGGCAGACACTCTTGTTCCCTTCAATCCATAGATTGAGAAAACATGTAAACTGAACAGAAAGAACCAGCGGATTGCAGCCTTAGTTGAGATGGACGGCGTCCAAAACAACAATATGATGAGAGAAGGGTTAGGTGAAAATCAACCTAACCAAGGAATGCCTCGGCGAGTACCTATGGATGTCGAGGAAAGAGTTCAAGTCTAGGCAGAAAGAAGCTTGGGAGACTACGTGCTGCCGAGGGTGAACGGAGCACATACATGTATTAGGCTCCCAACAATAGGAGCGAATAACTTTGAGATCAAACCGGCGATTCTAAGCACGTGCGTAACACGGTGCAATTTGGAGGATCGCCATCGTGGAGGATCCACATATGCACATAGCTAATTTCTTGGAGCTATGTGCAACCTTCAGATATAACGGCGTTACTGATGACGCTGTCAGATTGAGGCTCTTTCCCTTCTCACTCAGGGATAGAGCAAAAGTATGGTTAAACTCTCTGCCAGCTGATTCGATTTTTACATGGCAAGAGTGCACGTAAATTTTGGCCAAATTCTTTCCCCGCAAAGCAATAAATTGAGAGGAGTCGAATAATTTCTACCAAGCGGATGGAGAGTCATTATACGAAGCTGGGAGAGGTTCAAGGATTTACTGAGAAAGTGCCCACACCATCAGATTGAGTTGTGGAACTTGGTCCACATCTTCTATAACTGGCCGAGCAGACAACCGAACAATCATAGATCGCAAAGAGTGGGACATTTATGAGGAAAACAGCTCACGAAGCTCACGAATTATTAGAAGATATGGCCACCAACAACCATATCACAGAATATAGACCAATGAGTGGTAGGAGAACAGTGGGAGTTCACGAGATAGATGCCATCACTGCTCTGAATGCCCAAGTGGCCCTTTTGACGAAACAGCTGCAGCAACAGACATTATCAGTAAATGCAGTGCATATGCCAAAGAGCTGTGAAATCTGTGGAGGCCCACATACATTCGATAGGTGTCCTTCAGCTGATCCTAATAATATGCCAATCGAGCAGGCAGAGTGTCAGGCCGAGGGTAACTATCAAAGGCCCCAAAACAACCCATACTCCAACACATATAATCCAGGGTGGATGAATCACCCAAATTTCTCATGGAGAGGAGACCAGGGGCAGCAGAATCAATATAGGCGAGATCAAAACCAAGAAGACGAATCGCAGCCTTTACTCAGCCCCACCTTCTCAGCGATTCAATGCACATGTTCAAAAAGCAAGATGGTGAGAGCGACTTTGTTGGCAGCGCCAACGCCTGCACCCGCCAGGATGTAAACTAGATCCTCGTTCAGGAACTTAGAAACGCAAGTGGGTCAGCTAGCAAAGCAATCGAACAGCAGGCCACAAGGTACACTGCCAAGCAACACAGAGGTGAATCCGAGAGAACAATGTCAGGCAGTACAGTTGAGAAGTGGTAAACAGTTGGAACAACAATCACCTCAGCCAGGAGTTGAACAACGGGCAGAGATAGAGAAAGAGAAGGTGGTTGAATCTCGCCCAGTAGTAGAGAAAACTCCAGAGAAGGAGTATACAGAGAAGATCCCATTCCCACAGAGATTGCAGCGGAAGGCAGTTGATAAACAATTCTCCAAATTTTTGGAGACATTCAGAAAGCTGCATATCAACATACCTTTTATAGAGGCGTTGGAGCAGATGCCCTCCTATTTCAAATTCATGAAGGAGATCTTGGGGAAGAAGACGAAACTGGCAGAGTATGAGATGGTAGCACTAACGGAGGAGTGCAGTGCTATCTTACAGAAGAAGTTGCGCCATAAACTAAAAGACTCAGGGAGCTTTACTTTGCCTTGCACAGTTGGCAGGGTGACATGCAACAGGGCTCTTTGCGATTTAGGGGCAAGTATAAATTTGATGCCTTTGTCAGTATTTAAACGGTTGGAGTTGGGTGAGGCAAAACCAACCACTGTGAGCCTGCAACTAGCCGATAGGACAGTGGTGCACCCAAGGGGGAAGATTGAGGACGTGATTGTTAAAGTAGGAAAATTCTTTTTTCCCGCGGATTTCCCCATTCTCGACATGGAAGAAGATGCAGAGATCCCCATCATATTGGGGAGACCATTCCTGGCGACAGGGAGAGCCTTGATCGATGTAGAAAGAGGAGAGCTGACGTTGAGGGTGGAGAAGGAAGAAATGATGTTTAAAGTATTTAAACACATTATTGAGCCACCAACCATGAGCAGGTGCTTTGCAATCAGCACCATCAAACCCCCCTGTGAGCCAGTACAACCCAAACCGAGGGAGATGAGCCCACAAAAGCAGGTATGTGATGCCAAACCTCCACAAAAGCAGGTATGTGTTCATGAACCTTCCCTTGAAGATAATTCTAAGAAGAGAAGAAGAAGAAGAAGAAAAAGAAAAAGAAAACGAAAAATGTGGAGAAAATGGATTGGTTGTGGCGTTAATTCACCCCACACTTATTGAGTTAAGGAACTTGCGTCCGGCTAAAAGACGTTAAAGACAGCGCTACTTGGGATGCAACCCAAGATATTTTGATTTATTTTACTTTAATATAGTAGTTTTTATTAAGAACGGTCTCACGAAGGTAGTGTTTGTGTTGTGATTGACAGGTGTAGGCCAACAAATTTGAAAAAGCGAAGAATAGCGATTTCGAAAATCGTGTAGCGTATGGCCAGAGGGCAGGCGGCGAAATTCGGCGGTCAAGGAAGTTGAAGCGCGGCCACTAAACGCAGGCAAGACCGGCGGAAATCCAGAAAGTGATAAAACGCCCAGAAATCCGATTTTCCCCAATTTCAAAACCAAAACCTAACCTTTCTTCTCCACAAAACCCATGAAAATCCACAATTTACCCACAAATCTTCCATAAATCAAACCCAACCACAACCAAAACTCTTAAATCCCTAAAACCCTTAGCCATCTCAACCAACAAAACTCCATCCCATTACCTCAAATCACCATTAGAAGCAAGAACACCATAAAAAGGTAATCTTTTCTGTTCTTGAGAGCTTTACTGGAGTCAAAGGAAGTAGTAGTTTGGAGGAATGTTGTAGTGTTGAAGTTGTGGGGTGTTGAAAAATTGATTGTGAAAAAGTGAGGAAGAATATACAAGGAGGGTATGGGTGTTGTGCAGGAATTGAAGTTTTTGAGGGTGATAGTGTTGGGTAGTGTTGTGGATACGAAGGAAAAGCTGCAAAAAGTTATCTAACATGTCTGCCAGAAAGAGAAGAGCCTCCACATCTACATCAGCCCCTCAATATGATGAGACTAGGTTTGTCAGCCGAAGAGCTCAAGATAGATACCAAAAACTCAGTACAAGGCCCTTAATCCCTGAAAGGGGAATGAATTATCAAAGGGATTCGCTGGAAGAGGGGGATGTCTATGATCCCATTCGGGCGATGATTGAGATGAGGGGGTGGAAAAGATTTGTAAAACCGGGAGAGATAGCACCAATAAACACAGTGATGGTGTGTGAATTTTATGCTAATCTTCCGGAGAATGTGGAAAATGGATGCTTTGTGAGGGGAAAATATGTGCCTGTGACGGCAGAAGAGGTAAATGCGCAATTGGAAACAGTTGATGTTGAAGGAGGAGATGGTGATTGGAACTATTTTAGAACATGGTCTAGGAACACCAACAACATCGACTGGAATGCCGTCGCAGACACAGTGAGCTACCCTGGGGCTGCATTTGATATTGCCAGAAATGGGTCAAGAGATCGGCAGTGTCAACAAGACAGCCAAGGGTTGGCTGTATTTCGTCAGTGCCCGCATGATTCCATCCACGCACTTTACCAGAGTGCCAAAAGACAGAATCAAACTGATATATGGAATTATGACGGGGAAGACGATTGATGTGGGGAAGGAGATAGTGCAAAGTATTGAAGAGACCAGTCGGTTGGTAACAACAGGTGGGTTGGGACATGGCTCACTCATTACAAATCTATGCGCCATCAATGGGGTCCCAACCCTACCCACTGACACTCATGAGAGAAACCAATTGCCTGTGTCATATGGGATAGTGCACGCCTTCCTGCACCAATTCCCCAAAGAATAAAGAAGAAGAGCACCAGCACCACCACCAGCAGCAGCAGAGGCCGCCATGGACGAAGATGAGCCTGAGATAGAGGCTCAACATGCGGCAAGCAGTAGCCACCAGCCACCCACAGAATCAGAACCTTCAGTGCCCATGATGGATAAGTTACTCCAGAATCAGATGAGGATGATGCAGAGTTTGGACACGGTGATACAAGGACAACAAGAAATGAGGCAGCAAATTAACGAGATGAGTTCCTTGTTCAACCAGTGGTCCATGCACTATCCAATGCCACCGCCGCCGCCACCATTTTAAACCAAGTTTGTAAGTGTCCTGTTTTCTTTTATTGTCTTTGAGTCTACACACATTGGAGACAATGTGTGATTTATGTTTGGGGGGGGGGGTGTCTTATTTGTGTCTTATTGTTATAGTAATGTTTAAGTCTTTTTGTTGTTTTTGTGTATTTTTGAGTCATAATTTTTTTTCTTTTGAGTCATAATTGTCTGTCAAAGATCATGCATGCTGTAGTTACTAGAAACACCTAGTGAAGTAAGGTGGAATAATGTAATGGAATTAAAAACAACTATCTAAACACGTAGGTTAAATATGGCAAAAACTCATGAAATCTGTCTATTTGGAGTTTCTTGCTTGAATTGTGCATGATAAATGATTAAAACCTATGTGTTATGATTGCTTGCTATTTGAGGCGAAATAGTTAGGATATGCATGTTAGGGAGATGACTCAGGCGTTTCTTTGTTAGCCAATTCTTACCAGTCTTTTCTATCCCTGATAATAAAAATATCCCTAGTCAGCCCCATTGAGCCAAAAAAAAATTGAACTTTTTCTTTGACACCCTATATTCCCATACTTGTGCCATAAGTAAACATGTGAAATAGTTGGAATAAAGTGTGTTAAAAAAGAGACAAAAAGAGCAAACAAAATTGATGCACCCCAATTAAAAAGTTATAAGAAATAGGCAAAAGCCTAAGTTTGGGGGTGCTTGCTATTATGATACACTTCACGCTCTCAAAACAAAAGAGGGGAAATATAGAATTGAAGTGAAGGAAAGAATCAAAAGAAAAGGGAAAACGCTGAAAAGCTAAAGAGCTTACGGTACACAAAAATGAGCCTAAATGCCTATTTTTACCTACCCATACCTAAGCCTACATTACAACCCTTAAAAGTCCTGAAGATCTCTTAGATGCATACTCATGATTAGTGGAGAATAGCAAGTGAAAATGCCATAGGATTTTTGAATTTAACATGCATGATTCAGTATTGTGACTTCCATTAAGCATGATAAAAATGAGTTTGCGAAATATCTAGCTTAATGTGTTTAGTGTGCTAAAATTTCATGTTATATGTTCCTGCATATTATTCTGCTAATCTTCATGTTTTTCTAAGTAATACCAATGCAGCAAAGTGATCAATGTCATTGAGTCTGTTTATTTTCCTTTTTCTTGAGTCTTTATTTCTTTCTTTTTATCTTTGCTCGAGGGCGAGCAAATGTTAAGTTTGGGGGTATTTGATCGGTGTATTTTATATACACTTTTCGAGTCATTTTTAGTTAGTCTTTTGTCCCTTTTGTACAAATACGTGTCGTATTAGGATATATTTTCTTTCTTTTGAGTAAGTGGTTAAAATGGTCCAATGGCGGAAAAGGAGCGAAAAGAAAGCAAAAGTGGAGGTTCCAGAGCTTAAAAGCAGAGAAAGTGGCGAACCAGGCACGGACACGGGCCAGCGCCGCGGCGCCTCCTACCAACAGGTGCAGGGCCGCGGCGCCCAATATCCAAAAGGCCGCAGAGCGTAGCGCGCTTCTAAACAAAGAGTGCGAGGCGCGACGCCAAATCACCGAATAGCGAGGTTCGGCGTCGCGGCGCGATAGCGCTGGCCGGCCGACGCGGGAAAATCAGGTTTTCAGACGTGTTTTGGGCCAGGCCTGAAGGGAAAAGTTTGAGGCGGTTTTGAGCCTATAAAAGGAGAACCCTAGGCAGTTTTCAAGGGTTCCCTTTCTTGCACAAACACAAGGGTTCTTGGAGTTGAAGATTGGAGACCATAACTTAGTAATTTTCTTTTCTTTCTTTCTTTATTTCAGTTTTGATGTTGAATATTGAATTAGTTCTTGTCATGTCAATGGCTAGGAACTAATTCCTTTATAGGGCTTTCCATGTCAAATCACTAGAACCTTATGTTATGAATTGATGCATGTTTATGGTTATTCTTCTTATTGTTGAGATTTACCCAATAATTGCTTTGAATGCTTGGTAATTAATTGATCACTAATTATCATTATTTATATGATTTCTAATCAAACTTCGAAAGGAGGAGGTTGTGAATATGTTGTAAGTTGGGTAGACATATTTTGGATTGGGGATGAAAATACCTCAATTACTTGTGTAGCGTTAATGAGAGGTCTAAACACCTAATTTTACGCATGGCGCGTGACGATTAACTAGGTTTTTTGTCTTAATCCTCCTATAGAGTCATCCTTATCACCGAAAGGTAGAAAGGAGTGATACTGGGGTTAAGTGTTTATATAGCCTTAACGGGAGTATAAAACGATTTAGTAAACCTGCTAGCTCCAAAAGAAGAAGAACCATAATTCATTGCATTAATAAGTAATATAAGCGGATAGTTGAGGAGACGTGGAAGCCCTATTTCCATCACTACTGAAGTAAACAATAGTTAATTAGTCTTTATAATTGTTAGTTATAAACAACAAAATCAAATATCGGTTATCAAATAGATACCAAAAGATAGATAAGTGGTACTTGAACACTAATCCTTGTGGACGATATTCGGTCTTACCTAGACTATATTACTTGTCACGATAACGTGCACTTGCGTTAAAGTGTGTGCATCTTTTCGCGCATCACATATCCTACAATAGATGGTGCCTGGGCTGCAAAGGCATGTTGCGAATGAGAACCTAAAATTTCGGACTGTCGATTTATGGATGTTGACCTGGCCCACGATGAGGTGGGGTATGGAAACAATGGGCGATCCAACGCGTGCCAAGCCGACATCGTATCGCCTCACCGCCCTCGCTGGCGTACGTGGTTTCCACTAGCTAGGCCGCCAATGCTCCGGCTGATGTTGTTGCTGCCACCGCCGATGGGTTGGCCTCCACCCCTTCCACGACCCTTTTCGCCATTATTTTTACTTTTGTTACTGCGATTTGACCCCATTTTTTACCATTATTGTTGTGGTTTCCGATTCCTCTCGAACCGAAATTAGGTGTCACAAAATTCGCGGAATAAGAGTTGTTGGAGACAAGAGTTGTTCCGGTGGTGGATGTCCCGGAAGCTGTCTGCTTCGCCTTGCGGGTTTCTTCGAAAATCAACCTCGAACGAGCCTTTTAAATAGAGGCAACAAATTACTCTGCTGAATGAATGTAGCAACCTCATCATACTGTTCATTCAACCCTGCAAACAATTCTAGAACCAATCTTGATTTGTCACCGGCGAACCAACGTTGGATAGTTGGTCTACAAGTACCTTCAACTCTTGACAATATGCAGAAATGTTGGAGAAGTCATCCAATTTAATGTTGGTGAATTGTTGTTCAAGATATACTGTCCTAGAAAGTTTATTATCTTGAAAAATGTTTTGTATACGTTCTCACGCCTGTTTAGTCGTAGAGTTCGGTTCTAATATGGTATGCAATTGATCGTTTGAGATAGTTCCATAAATCCATTGAAGGACTATAGTATCTAAATGAGACCATAACTTTTGTCTACCTCAGTGATGTCCGATGATGATTCGAAAGGGATGATATAGTCTATTACCTCATATGCGCGGCAATGGATTTTGAATAATTTCATCCAAGAGGTGTATTGTCCTTTTTCCATCTCAAGTGTTATGGAAATAAAGTTATTGACGTTGTTTATGGCAAGAGCTGAATGTAATTTTTGTTTTTCGGCCATAGTTGTCCATGAAAAGAAAAAACAAGAATAAAAGAAAGAGAGAAAGGTATTTTGTGATTGGTGGAATTTGAGGAGAAAAACCTAATGGTGTCGGCTAGGGTTTAGAAAATGAGAAGAGAGAAAAGATTGGTGGTTTTAGGGTAGCCAACAGTGGGGGTGTAGTAGTTTAGGATTTTATTTTTGAAAATTAGATTAGGGTTTGTAGTATAACAAAACCCTAGGTGGGGCGGCTAGGGTAGGCCGACGAGAGGGAGGGGGGGGGGGTAGGTTTAGGGCAACAATATTTTGGCTCTTGATAGGAAATCAATTCCAATCTTGAAATATATATACAAGTAGGGGTGTACACCGGTCCAAAACCGGACCGGAACCGGAATGGACCGGAACCAGAATCATCATTTTTTCTGGACTGAGGACCTGATCGGATTTATTCCGGTCCAGACCTGAAAAATCCGGTCCGGTCCGGATTTTGGACCGATTGGACCTGTTTTTTTTTTTTTTGTAAAATGTAATTTTTAAGGATGTTGTCTAAGGATTGAAATTTTTACTAAAGCCACTACTTCTGCTGTTTCCTATCTATATACATTTTTTCTAAAGCGCTGATTAACCCACAAATTATACTGCCCCGTTCTGATATTTCTATCCTTTGTTTACAAACACTGATTTTTTCGTATTTTCAATTTTTAAATTTTAACTAATTTCACCAAATAGTTTTTGCAATGAAATTTGTAACCTAATTTTGGGAGAGAACAAGATTTATTTATCTGTTTCTCTTCTATGCAGAGTTGCTGCAACAAAAAGTCCCGTCATTTTTATTGGAACTGGTGAACACATGGATGAGTTTGAAGTTTTCAATGTTAAACCATTTGTCAGCATGAGAGCCAACACAGAATATTATATCAATTCTAAAAAATATGTACATAAAATATTTATGTACAGAGTCAAGCTGAGCACAGTGCAAATGATAGCCGACTTGACCACCGGAATAAATGTCTCACCACAATCTACACCAACCTGAGTTTTATCATCACCTACAAGACGAGCCTTGTGTCTTATAAACGAACCATCAAAATTAGCAACTGTAGTTTTTAGCACTAGAATTCTACTTCAAATTAATAAGAAGATGCCTAGCTAGCTCCAGGTTCTTAAATTTTATTATTCTCGTGATTTGAACTATATAATTGAAAGTGATTGCGTGTTCTTACTTGTTTCTAACAAATTATTAAGTCGTCTTTAAAATATATATAGTTGACCTGGGGAATACAAGAAGGAAAAGAAGTTAGAAAGATATAAATAAAAATAAACAACGTACTCCAATAAAAGATAAGCATGACGAATTCTGAGGGTACTCTTCCTTAGTATTCTAGTCTAATCTGACTCTACATTTTATTTTCTCTTGTTTTTTTTTTGTTTTTGGGTAAATAAATAATATATTACTAGAAATCGAAAAGTACAATCGATCATTGAGGATTCTCAAGCCTCAATGTAAAGCACGAAAATACAATACAAGAAAATAAAATAAACGCAACACAAATAAACTCAATCTTGGAGGGTTAAAATACTCTTCCACTTCTCAAACTTGCTGCTTGACTTTGTTCTTAATAAAATTCTTCCTTGAAGTAACCTCTTGCCATCCATCATTATCCGAACAAAGTGGTGCCTGCATGTACACACTCGGCGAATTCTCAACACCCGTAGCACTTCTAAAGGACCCCGGGACGAAAGGAGTGCTAGACCCCCCTCGTGCTGCCTCGGCAAAGGTCCTGATTTGATTAAAATCCCTACTTCCCACCCCTGTTGCGTTGGGAACATCATGTGCATCCCGCAAACGGTGTTCATCAAATTGATTCTCACCCGAAGCTCGACCAAGATTCGAAGCTGCATCGACACTTCCGGGCATAGAGGGAATACTTGTATCCTCGCCATTCTGAGGCAAAACATTCGAATTTTGAGGTCGGGAAATCTCCATAGGCTTCACTTGTTTCTCCAACTTCTTACACTTTAAATGGCTATGCCCAAATGTTTGGCAAAGAAAACTAAAATACGGATAATGCTCATATTCCACTTTTTGAACATACATAATATTACTCGGTAGTTTTACTCTAAATTTCGTGATCGGCTCCTTGCTAACATCGACTTCAATCAATACTCGTGCATATTTCATTTTGGATCTCTCTTTAGTAAACTGATCCGTGTATAGAGGCATTCCAACACGCGATGCAATTTTACTCAAACCGGTTTCACTCCAAACCGATAAGGGGATGTCAAGTAGCAACACCCAAACGGGGATTTTCATAAAAAGATCATCTGAAAGTATCACGTCCTTATCAACTAGTTTTAACATCAATGTTTTGCCGAAAGTCATATAGGGGCCACCATGAAACACCTTAATGTGATCGTCCTCCGACATGAAACGGAAGACAGTCCATCTACGTCCATTGGGAATGATTCGACACTTCACATCCCAGCCCTTAACAATTGAATTCAGTGCCTCACGTCTCGGGAAAGGGCTCGTGAAACATCCAATAAGACAATAGCCCCAAGTTTCAACAAATGGAACTTCATCATTCGCATCAAGTTCTACGATATCTCCTTCTTGTTCAATAAATTGTAATTTCATACCATTTTCTTCCAAACGAGACTCCGCAAACACCCCCGCATAAGTCTTCTTCCTTGGAATAGGCTTATCCGTAGGTGCATTATTTACAGCTTCGGGTGAAGTGAAGGGTTGAGGATTCATAGGTACATTGTTGATTCCCGCAATTGGAGTCAAATAACGTGCACCATTGGGATTTGGTGTCACAAAATTCTTTTGTTGTAATAATGCACTATCATTTAATGTATTAGAGTTCCTAGGACTCTTGTTCTTATCAAAATTGGTTCCCACCCCTATCAAGTTTCGAAGTCCCCTTAAATGAGATGTCTCTTCATTCCCTACGTCAATTAAATTCGTCGAGTTACTAGGCCTCTTTTGGAGAGAAAACCCCTCGGCTTCCGCATCATTTTCCTTACCAAGATCCATGGGACTTGTAGTAACTTCGGATGCAGCAACCATTGAATGAGGTGTGCCTTTGGCTTCCGCATCAATTGAATTCTGCAAATTACTAAATCTCTTTTGAATAAAAATCCCTTCGGCTTCCGCAACCTTTGCATTTCCAAGGCCCATGGGAATTGAAGCATTCTCGGACTTAACAACCATTGTCTGGTGACCCATGGACTTCGCCCTTGACCCATGCCCACCCACCTGACCCGCTATCAACCCGGGACCATCCACGTGACCCACTTTCTCCTCGGCATCCATAGTGTCTGCCGAAAAAACCCCTTCGGACTCAGAAACCATAGACCGGTGACCCGTGGGTTGCATCCACAACCCATGACCACCATCACGACCCCCCTGCAACCCGGGACCACCCTCCATACCCGCATTCGACCCGGGATCCCCTGCATGACTCGTTTTCCCACCAATGTCAAGGGTTCCTACCGAAACACCACCTGAGGTCGTCACCGGAAATTTGGGAGACTCATTGAATTGCATCCTCGATCCATGACCACCATCATGACCCTCTTGCAATCCATAACCACCCTCCTGACCTGCTTTCGACCCGACTTCACCCGCCTGACCCGATTTCCCCACAATGTTCATGGTTGCTATCAGGACACCACTGGAAGATGACACCACCGGATATGTACTCGGAAAATTCATACCTTGAACAATTAAACTAATCTCTTTCTTTCTCTTGGACGTAATCTTTATATTCTTCCTCATGGCAAGAAGGAAGATGACTCACACTAGGACTAAATCCCTTCGATAGTGGCGGAACCAATGAATACACAAAACTATGAAATCTTGGATGTTAAAGAAGATGAAAACCTACCTTTAACAAATCGACTAAAGTGAACATGAAATGAACACACAAACTTCTCCGTAAGATGGGATTGGTCAAAGAACAATCCGTAATAATTCAGTTGGTGAAAATCATAGAAGAAGGGAGACGTAGAAGAGCAACTAGAGGAAAATGTTGAGAGCATTTTCGCCTAGTGAGAGAAACATCTCTCTAACTCCTTAAATTTAAAATAGTGTTTATCACTCTAACCGTTCCAATTTTTTAAAAGCCAATGAAGGAAGCCGAAACAATCGCAAGCGCAGAACAAAAACTTTGGGGTGGGTGTATATCGGTTCAGTTCAATTTTGTATCAAAAAAGTATGTACTGAATAAAATTCGGTTTTTATTTTAAAAAACCGAATCAAACTTGTTAAAACAAATGAACATATCGGTTTATATCATTGAACATATCGATTTATATCATTTTTTTCAATTCAAGTGTATCATAATCAGCAAATATAAAGTCTAAAAAAATAATTTAAAGTCCAAAAACATAAAGTCTGCATCACATATATTCTTAAAACATGTAAAAAAATCAAATTAAAATTTACATCCCCGCAAAATAAAAGTCAAAACTCCAAAATATAAAGTTCACATCATAAATCAAAAGTTCAAAACATGAATTTAAAAATATGTTCCACTTCTGGACAATCTTCGCATGAGGATTCATGACACCAAGAATAAATGGATGCAACAAAGAACAAGTTCTCTTCGCCCATTCTTTTGCATCTCTAGACAACACATTGTGGAACTGTAGATAAGCACAATAAGAGCAAAAAATACGATAATTTAGAGAGTTTAACATTTTTGACATCTGTTAATATCTGTGAATTACAAACATATACTTATCCAACTTACAAAACACCAACTTAGCATCAAAATGAGCCATGTGAAATTGTAAGGCCAACTATAAAAACATTTAAAACATTTAAGCTCAATAATATGTCAATTATCAATCAAAATAGGTACTAATTTGAGGAATGTAGATTTGAGAACTTTACCATTATGATGCCAAAATTTCACAATTTTACCAACAAGTAATATCAATCTATTGTCAAGTCCTTCACTGCTTGTGGTTGTTCTGCTTCTTGTGATTGTAGTACGATTGAAAGTTTCTCAAAATCTACATTCAATTTGCCAAAGCGTCAATATAATAAACAAAATGTTAAAGTATAATCATTCTATTAAAAACAGTATTGTTACCCAGTCAACTTTTTCATAAAACTCAGTTTCTTTTTCGGTTGGTTGCACTATTTGTTCTCCGATAAGAGTTGAGCGAAGCCAATTATGTGTGTGTTGACACCCAATTTTGACCCTCTCATCCAGTCATTAACTATAAAATTACATTAAATTCAAAAATAAATTTAACAATTTTAAAATAATAAAATGCAACAATAAAACGTCAATACATGCATAAATAAGCGATTTGATAATGACACCGCATTTTACGTAGAGTATTAAGCGCACCTTGAGTCTCACGTCCGCATTCGTCATTTTAATAACAAGTAGTTTCATGAATATTATTCATAAGCCCTATTTCTCATTAATTAAAACTCAAATAATTCTTAATGATAAATAAATAAATAAATACAAATAAATAATTTAACAATAGCGTCGCATCAAGCATTCCTTAAAATTATAGCTACGTTTATTAATACGCAAGACAATTTCATAATTATTATTTGTAATTTAAACCCATATTAAACTAATGTCAATCTAATACATGCGTTTTAATAATAGCGTCGCATTTATAAAAAAAATTAAGCAATCCTTAAATATCATATCTGCATTTAACATTTAAATAATAATTTAAACCCCCATTTATTCCTCATTAATTAATTTTACCTAAAACTAACTCCTAAAACTAATACCCAATTAAATACCCAAAGCCCAAAAACCATCAAATTCGTCCAATTCGCGACCTGACCACTGGCCCATCACCCCCAAACCCCTTTATTTTCATCCCCGTGACCGCTTAAACACAACAAAAATATCCCTAACCTAAAACCTAACAGTAGCGACCTTCTCCTCGCACTCCCATCACCCACCGATTCTCGCCGGCATAACCACATGATTTCCTTCGCAAAAATCATCTTTAACATAACTGATTGACCTAAATTCTTACTAAAAAAAGAGTGTAACGAAATCGCAGGAAATCTTATAAAATCGGTACAAAAATCGCCCTTTTATGGTAAGAATCTTACAAAATCAACAACCCAAATCACCTTTAAAGCATACCCAATTTTAACCCAAAGTTAGGGCTATATAAACCATTCAATATACACATACAGCAGGATTTTGGACGACGAAGAACCCACCCAGAACCGATGGCATTAATAAAAATCGGTCTAAAAATCCGGAAAAATCGACAGAGAACCGCGATTAATCGGCTCACATTAAGAACCATCAGTTATTTTCCAAGCACAAGCTCTGCATTTTCCATCGCATCGCAATAAACCACGAGTGAATCGACGACTTGATACGCCGCCTCGGTTATTTGTCCGAGAAGGTAAACTCAAACTCCTCCCAATTCTAGTTTATTTCCATGTTTTATGGCTTGCGTGTTCGTGTTGGTTAATTGTTCTTAGTTGAGATTGTCATGCTCTTGCCCTGCATTGTCGTTAAAGTATTGCGTCGCGTTAATCGATTTAGTTAACCCGCATCACTTTCATGCGATTTATATCGTCGCGCATCCGTAGTAAATGTGTGTCAACTTAATTTTGTTCGTGTTAATCTTAGATTAATATACGATATAGTATCAAGTAATATGGTCTTTGCCATTATATTAGATATCTGATAGATGATTTCTGACCCTGATGTGTTATTAGTCAACGTATTAATCGTTACTATACTAGGTGAACAATATGATGTACCTTTGTGTATTTGAGTGATCATTTGGTATTTTGTGTGCTGATATACTCACAAAACTGATAATCCAATACGTTTTGTATCTAGTCACATCGCTCGAGCTATTTTTGTGCCATGTAAGTCTCTGTCGCATATCACACTTAAAATGTAATAATGCATCAATGTAGTAGGATATATATAGGAAACAATCCAACATGGAAACTGTCTAAATAAGCATGAAAGAACCTAGAAACTAATTCTAAAGACAAATGCTTCTGCCTCCTTTTATGTTGCGCATATATGATTAAACTAGCTGTTGGTATGAGTTTGAGGTAATGAAGTATGTTACTCAAAGTCGTGTGTAGTCTATGTGCATTCGCGTGGCATGTTTGGCTGATTTCAGATCTTATGTTGGGCGTTGCCGATTTGAATAAGCAGTTTGGTAGACTGTATGAATCTGTAAAATGGCCTAATTGGTTTTTGTGAGTCCTTGTTTATTGGATATAAAATATACAAATGGATGGGTACAAGGAGGGAGCAGTGCAACATGTTTTCCTCTTTTGTATACTGCATTTGAGGATGTCTTTGAAATGTTGTTGTCCGCTTGCTGGCCTGTTTTCTTGGAGAAAAAATGAAAATTTAAACTGTGGGCCTGCTTATCTATGAAATGCATCAGGTCCGCCTGTCTTTGAATAAGGGAAAAATGAAATAATCTTGTGTGCTTCAAATTCTGTGACTGCTCATTCCTTGATATATTTTTGGACATGTACTAATCCTTATCTTTTTATTTTGTTTTACATGAAATGCATCGGAGCAAAATGAAGAGTCTCAATACGAGACTCATCATGACAAAAAATGAAGATCTACATCCGCTCGCAGTCCGCTTCAGAATTCCTAAACCAAAATAAGACGAGACTGCATCGTCATTCGGCTCTTCAAATCTCACCCATCTTTTATGCATTTATTTATTCGCTTGTTGTAATTTTATTGCTCGACTTCATAGTTAATAGGACCTTTTAGAATCATTGAACTTTAGACGTATATTGGGTGGGTAGATTAAACTTAAACATCTTTAATTATCTATATTAAGGTTACCATACACACCTTAAAATTTTGCTAAGCAACTTAATCATCTTCCAGCAGATCTATTCATGTAGCTAAGGTGTCATTTTACCAAATTCCCGTAAGTTCTTTATTAGCATCATATAAAATAATTTATTTTAAATAGCCTTCTTACTGCAAAGTGATCTGCGTTCCTTATCTTATTGTAAAACAAAACAAGTCATGTAACTGTGCATTTTTATCACATGCACTTTCTGCACATCAAATCTTTACATGCGTTCGGGACAAATTTTGAGTCCGCGTCAGCCCGCCTTGGTGTTTGACCATGGTAGCCCAGCGTCATCATAACTCAACACTGAGACAAATTTTGAGTCCGCATTAGCCCGCCTTGGTGCTTGACCATGGTAGCCCAGTGTCGTCATAACTCGACACTGGGACAAAATTTTGAATTTGCGTCAGCCTTGTCCTAATTGCCCGACATTTTTCTGAGGATCGAGACAAAATTGGCTATAAGTCAACGTCTTTGTCTGAAGACTCTTCCATCATCTCCACACAAAGAGGGACAAGTTGTTGACACCCAATTTTGACCCTCCCGTCCAGTCATTAACTATAAAATTACACTAGTTTTTCAAAAAATAATTTTAACAATTTTATAATAATAAAATGCAACAATAAAACGTCAATACATGCATAAATAAGCGATTTGATAATGACACCGCATTTTACGTAGACTATTAAGCACACCTTGAGTCTCACGTCCGCATTCGTCATTTTAAATCCAAGCAGTTTCATGAATATTATTCATAAGCCCTATTTCCCATTAATTAAAACTCAAATAATTCTTAATGATAAATAATTAAATAAATACATAAAATAAATAATTTAACAATAGCGTCGCATCAAGCATTCCTTAAAATTATAGCTACGTTTATTAATACGCAAGACAATTTCATAATTATTATTTATAATTTAAACCCCTATTAAACTAATGTCAATCTAATACACGCGTTTTAATAATAGCGTCGCATTTATAAAAAACATTAAGCAATCCTTAAATATCATATCTGCATTTAGTATTTAATTAATAATTTAAACCCCCATTTATTTCCCATTAATTAATTTTACCTAAAACTAACTCCTAAAACTGTAGAGGTCGGCGATGTGGTAAACCCATTCCAAATCGGTCAGGCAAACCGACTCGACCGATAAAAAAAAAAAAAGCGGGGCCAGGGCTCGAGCAAGCGGGACAGTATGGTCCCGCTGCGACCCAGCTGCCGATCCCGCCCGATCCCGCCCCGACCCGCCAGCCCGGGTCCGCTTTGCAGAAAATAGCCGTTGTCTAACGGCCATTTTACATTTTGGCCATTAGACAACGGCCATTTTTTGCTTCCCCCCTCCCCCAACCCCCCTACCCCATTTATATTTATTTTTAATCCCTAAGTTTTTATATTTACACTTTAACCCAATTTCCCAACTATAAATACCTCATTTCCTCCTCTTATTATATTCACAAATCTTTCTACTCTCTAATCTCTCAATCAATCAATCTCTATTCTCTATACAACATTGTCTACTACATATTCTATCTATTTATTAATTTGAGAATTGGGAGTGAAGTTGGCAACTAGCTTGAGGATTATCTATCGAGCAAAGTTTCAATTTTCAACCTCTCGATTACACGTCGACTCTACGTCGGCATTTGGTACATTCGTTCTCTCATTAAATTATTATTTTGTTTTTATTTCATTTAGAACATTTAATTTCATTATCTTTAAGTCTTTAACTATTTATTAATTATTACCATGAAAAGAGTAAAAAATGTTTTTGGCAAGGGTACTTCTTCTAGTAGGGCGGGTAACAAGGGCAATGGTACTTCTTCTAGTATTTCAGTTATTTCTAGACAAGATGATTTTATAGATCCTGAACTGTTTCCTGAAATAACATATGATCTTAACACAGATGATTATCCTCAAATTGAAGAAGATTTTAATTTAGATGACACTCTAGATGATGATACACCTACTAATGAAGATGATGATACACCCACTAGTGAAATGCCTCCTATCCCCCTACTATGAGGCAGGTCCGCAAAGCGATCATTAAAATCGGTTGTATGGAAATATTTTGTGAGGACGTGCAGAATCAAGTAGTGTATGTAAAACTTGTAAAAATGTTTATTCTTTTAAAAGCTGGACAAGGTCATGGTGGGGGACGGGGTTTAGGAAGACACCTATTGCAAAAACACAAAGCCTTGCACGCCCATACATGATTGAAAAAATGGTGAGCAAGCGTCCTCTCAATCGGGACAAGGTTCACATCTTGTCCGGACAAAGTCTGGTCAAATTAACCCTATGACGGGAGTTGTAGGCCCTAAATACGATAAACATAAAGATAGGAAGCACTAGCAAAATTAGTTCTTTGTGGAGGGTTTGCCTTTTTCATTTCCTGAATCTCCTGGTTTTATTCATTATATTAGAGATATGTATAATCCTGCTTATAAAAGTTTTCCTAGATCAACTGTTAAAAGAGATGTATTTAAATTTGCACATGAATATCAACAGTATTTACGTTATGCATTATATCATTTAAATTGCAAAGTCGCTCTAACTTCTGATATAGGTCGTAGTACTAACGGCCATGATTATTTAACGATAACCTGTCATTGGATAGATTATAAATGGTCTATGCAAAAACGTATTTTAGCATATAGATATATAGATAGTAGGCACACTGGTTAGTTTATTTCAGAAAATATTTATTCAGTCTGCGATTATTACGGAATAACTGATAAAGTTATGAGTATTACATTAGATAATGCATCTTCTAACAATTCTGCTATTAGTATTTTAAGAGATGTTTTAACTCCGTATTTTTCAAAACATTTTCATATCAAATGTGCGTGCCATATTTATAACTTAGTTGTAAAGGATAGTCTTTCACTTTTTCAAGATATTCTTGAAAAAATACAATTTGCTATACACTTTATTTTTAAAAATAATAGAATTCAACAGAGAAAAGAATATAAAAAAACTTGTCACGATTGTGGACTATCTTACAGAAAAATTTCCGAAGAAGTACCAACTAGGTGAAATTCTTTATATGACCAACTAGTTGTTGCTTATGACTATAGAAAACCTATTACTTTATTTTTTAACGCCCATAATCAAAATCCAAATGATATGATTGTGGATAATGATTGAGACAAAATTAGAGAACTTATTGTATTTCTAGAAAATTTTCAACGAGCAACAAAAGAATTTTCTACTTTATATTATCCTACTATTTCAAGTATGTTGTTTTATATAGCTATAATATTTTTACTTCTTAAAGAATATATGGAAAAACACCTTATAATGCATTTATTAAAAAATGTTTATGAAATTAAAGAAATATTTTATTCTTATTCCCTATTTATATTATTGGTCTTTGTATTAAACCCGACTATTAAAGTAGAGGGTTGTAAAAGTCTTATTGAAAATATTTATACTGTATGGACGCATACTACCACCTCCAACTCCCAAAAATTTAAATGTTGAGCCACCTATTGAACTAACGCTAGAAGAAGTGTTGAATAGCGTAGAAGATGAATGCAAAAAGTATATCGGCATTACGGAAGAAAGTGCTAGTAACCAACCGACTTTTGTACCATCTTCTTCTTCAACCTGACCTAAAAAGACATCTTTGTTTACGTGGCTAGTATTAATTCTATTGAAAGCCTCGTAAATAGAATGTGCGGTGTGTGATGCATAACCAAATTAGCGAGTTCGATGTTTTTGTTTTGCAGGGTAATTTACCTTACCAAGCAGTTATCAATGAAGAAGGAAAGGAAGACTTGCTGAAATATTGGATGCAGAATGAGAAGACATTTCCGACACTTTCAATGATGGCCCGATATATTTTGAACATTCAAGCGTCATCAATCGCTTCTGAAAGCGCTTTTTCTGCAGGCAGATTTCAAATAGGAAACGCAGACACTCATTAGCCGGAGATAGCTTGGAGATGGCGGTACTATTCAGAGATTGGATACGAGCGGAGCGAAGGAGGTGCGGTCAACCAGAGATTAACGAAGAAGAAGACGACAACTACAACGACATTTTATCTGAAGGCATGAGTAGCGACGTGGAACAATTTGACCAAGATATACCAATTCCAACCGAAGAACCACAAGAAATTATAAAGAAACTAGAAAAAATATTTTCAAATTGGTAATTTATTTCATTGCAATTTTTTAATTTTTCTATGTCTTTTGCAATTTTTTTCAACAACAGTACACTACAATGTTGTAATTTTGAATCTTGTATATTTCAATGAAATAATTAATAATATAAGAGGCACAAAAACAGCCTTGGGATGTTTTTTTTACACTATTCTTGTCTTTGTTTAATTATTTAGTTTATACTTTATAGTTTATACTTTATAAATATATTATATATATGAGTATAATACTATAATTATAATACTATAAGTCTATAATATTATAGTATATGTATATGACTATATGACAAGTATATGTTAATGTTACTTTGTTAGTAATTTAGTATTTTTAATTTAGTGAAATTTTTTTTAAAAAAAAACAAAACCCTTTGACCGTCAGGCCGACCCGTCAGGCCCCGACTTCTGGCGGGACCGGACGGACACGGTATGGTCCCGCCCGACCCGACCCCGCCATGCCCGCCCCAGCTCGACCTTGCCCCTCTTCTCCGCCCCGACCCCGTCCCGATCCCGCTAAACCCGACCCCGGTGGGCCCGGCCTGGCCCACTGGCCAGTCCTACCTAAAACTAATACCCAATTATATACCCACAGCCCAAAAACCATCAAATTAATCCAGCCAAATTCGCAGCCCACAACCCGCTGGCCCATCACCCCCAACCCCTTTATTTTCGTCCCCCAACAACCCTTAAACACAACAAAAATATCCCTAAACTAAAACCTAACATTCCGCGCCTTCACCTCGCACTTCATCACCCGGTAGGATTCTCACCCAGCATAACCAAATCATTTCCTTACCAAAAATCATCTTTACCATAACTGATTCACCTAAAATCTTACAAAAAAAAGATTGTAACTAAATCGCAGGAAATCTTATAAAATCAGTACAAAAATCGCCCCTTTTATGGTAAGAATCTTACAAAATCAACAACCCAAATCACCTTTAAAGCATACCCAATTTTTGAACCCAAAGTTAGGGCTATATAAACCATTCAATATACACATGCAAAGCAGGATTTTGGACGGCGAAGAACCCACCCAAGAACCAGTAAGCATTAATCAAAAATCAGTCTAAAAAATCCAGAAAAATCGACAGAGACCCAGTTAATCGGCTCTCACATTAAGAACCAGCAATTATTCTCCAAGCACAAGCTCTGCCTTTTCCATCGCATCGCAATAAACCACAAGTGAATCGACGACTTGATACGTTGCCTCGGTTCGCTGCCCGGAGAAGATAAACTCAAACTCCCTCCCAATTCTAGTTTATTTCCATGTTTTATGGCTTGCTGTGTTCTGTGTTGGTTAATTGTTCTTAGTTGAGATTGTCATGCTACTGTCCTGCTGTTAATGGTTAAAGTATTGCGTCGCGTTAATCGATTTAGTTAACCCAGATCACTTTCATAACAATTTATATCACGCACATCCGCGTAGTAAATGTGTCAACTTAATTTTGTTCGTGTTAATCTTAGATTAATATACGATATAGTATCAAGTAATATGGTCGCCATTATGTTAGATATCTGATAGATGATTTCGACCTGTTGTGTTATTAGTCAACGTATTAATCATTACTATACTAGGTGAACAATATGATGTACCTTTGTGTATTTGAGTGATCATTTGGTATTTTGTGTCGATATACTCACAAAACCGATAATCCAATACGTTTGTATCTAGTCACATCGCTCGCCGAGCTATTTTTGTGCCATGTAAGTCTCTGTCGCATATCACACTTAAAATGTAATAATGCATCAATGTAGTAGGATATATATAGGAAACAATCCAGCATGGAAACTGTCTAAATAAGCATGAAAGAACCTAGAAATTAATTCTAAAGACAAATGTTTCTGCCTCCTTTTATGTTGCGCATATATGATTAAACTAGCTGCTGGTATGAGTTTGAGGTCATGAAGTATGTTACTCAAAGTCGTGTGTAGTCTATGTGCATTCGCGTGGCATGTTTGACTGATTTCGGATCTTATGTTTGGCGTTTCCGATTTGAATAAGCAGCTTGGTAGACTGTACGAATCTGTAAAATGGCCTAATTGGTTTTCGTGAGTCCTTGTTTATTGGATATAAAATATACAAATGGATGGGTACAAGGAGGGAGTAGTGTAACATCTTTTCCTCTTTTGTATAATTCATTTGAGGATGTCTTTGAAATGTTGTTGTCCGCTTGTTGGCCTGTTTTCTTGGAGAAAAAATGAAAATTTAAACTGTGGGCCTGCTTATCTATGAAATGCATCAGTCCTTTGTCTTTGAATAAGGGAAAAATGAAATAATCTTGTGTGCTTCAAATTCTGGATCGCCATTCCTTGATAAATTTTTGGGCATGTACTAATCCTTATCTTTTATTTTGTTTTACATGAAATGCATCGGAAAGAAATGAAGAGTCTCAATCTGAGACTCATCATGACAAAAATGAAGATCTACATCCGCTCAGATCCGCTTGAATTCCTAAACCAAAATAAGACGAGACTGCATCGTCATTCGGCTCTTCAAATCTCACCCATCTTTTATGCATTTATTTATTCGTTTGTTGTAATTTTATTGCTCGACTTCATAGTTAATAGGACCTTTTAGAATCATTGAACTTTAGACGTATATTGGGTGGGTAGATTAAACTTAAACATCTTTAATTATCTATATTAAGGTTACCATACACACCTTAAAACTTTGCTAAGCAACTTAATCATCTTCCAGCAGATCTATTCATGTAGCTAAGGTGTCATTTTACCAAATTCCCGTAAGTTCTTTATTAGCATTATTTAAAATAATTTATTTTAAATAGCCTTCTTACTGCAAAGTGATCTGCGTTCCTTATCTTATTGTAAAACAAAACAAGTCATATAACTGTGCATTTTTATCAAAGACTAACTTTCACATGCACTTTCTGCACATCAAATCTTTACATGCGTGCGGGACAAATTTTGAGTCCGCGTCAGCC
The DNA here is from genome assembly GCA_029844215.1 of Przewalskia tangutica. NCBI lineage: Eukaryota > Viridiplantae > Streptophyta > Magnoliopsida > Solanales > Solanaceae > Przewalskia > Przewalskia tangutica. Next base: position 27,439,740 of record CM056736.1, on the reverse strand, counting down.
CGCCTTGGTGTTTGACCATGGTAGCCCAGCGTCATCATAACTCAACACTGAGACAAATTTTGAGTCCGCATTAGCCCGCCTTGGTGCTTGACCATGGTAGCCCAGTGTCGTCATAACTCGACACTGGGACAAAATTTTGAATTTGCGTCAGCCTTGTCCTAATTGCCCGACATTTTTCTGAGGATCGAGACAAAATTGGCTATAAGTCAACGTCTTTGTCTGAAGACTCTTCCATCATCTCCACACAAAGAGGGACAAGTTGTTGACACCCAATTTTGACCCTCCCGTCCAGTCATTAACTATAATATTACACTAATTTTTCAAAAAATAATTTGAACAATTTTATAATAATAAAATGCAACAAAACAATGTCAATACATGCATAAATAAGCGATTAGATAATGACACCGCATTTTACGTAGACTATTAAGCACACCTTGAGTCTCACGTCCGCATTCGTCATTTTAAATCCAAGCAGTTTCATGAATATTATTCATAAGCCCTATTTCCCATTAATTAAAACTCAAATAATTCTTAATGATAAATAATTAAATAAATACATAAAATAAATAATTTAACAATAGCGTCGCATCAAGCATTCCTTAAAATTATAAGCTACGTTTATTAATGCGCAAGACAATTTCATAATTATTATTTGTAATTTAAACCCCTATTAAACTAATGTCAATCTAATACACGCGTTTTAATAATAGCGTCACATTTATAAAAAACATTAAGCAATCCTTAAATATCATATCTGCATTTAGTATTTAAATAATAATTTAAACCCCCATTTATTTCCCATTAATTAATTTTACCTAAAACTAACTCCTAAAACTAATACCCAATTAAATACCCACAACCAAAAACCATCAAATTCGTCCAGCCCAATTCCCAGCCCACAACCGCTGGCCCATCACCCCCGACCCCTTTATTTTCGTCCCAGCGTCTTAAACACAACAAAATATCCCTAACCTAAAACCTAACAACCGCCGCACCTTCACCTCGCACTTCATCACCCAAGGATTCTCACCCAGCATAACCAAATCATTTCCTTACCAAAAATCATCTTTACCATAACTGATTCATCTAAAATCTTACAAAAAAAAAAAGATTGTAACTAAATCGCAGGAAATCTTATAAAATCAGTACAAAAATCGCCCCTTTTATGGTAAGAATCTTACAAAATCAACAACCCAAATCACCTTTAAAGCATACCCAATTTTTGAACCCAAAGTTAGGGCTATATAAACCATTCAATATACACATGCAAAGCAGGATTTTGGACGGCGAAGAACCCACCCAAGAACCAGTAAGCATTAATCAAAAATCAGTCTAAAAAATCCAGAAAAATCGACAGAGAACCAGTTAATCGGCTCTCACATTAAGAACCAACAATTATTCTCCAAGCACAAGCTCTGCCTTTTCCATCGCATCGCAATAAACCACGAGTGAATCGACGACTTGATACGTTGCCTCGGTTCGCTGCCCGGAGAAGATAAACTCAAACTCCCTCCCAATTCTAGTTTATTTCCATGTTTTATGGCTTGCTGTGTTCTGTGTTGGTTAATTGTTCTTAGTTGAGATTGTCATGCTACTGTCCTGCTGTTAATGGTTAAAGTATTGCGTCGCGTTAATCGATTTAGTTAACCCAGATCACTTTCATAACAATTTATATTGTCACACATCTGTGTAGTAAATGTGTGTCAACTTAATTTTGTTCGTGTTAATCTTAGATTAATATACGATATAGTATCAAGTAATATGGTGCTGCCATTATGTTAGATATCTGATAGATGATTTCTCGACCTGCGTGTTATTAGTCAACGTATTAATCATTACTATACTAGGTGAACAATATGATGTACCTTTGTGTATTTGAGTGATCATTTGGTATTTTGTGTCGATATACTCAAAACCGATAATCCAATACGTTTTGTATCTAGTCACATCGCCGAGCTATTTTTGTGCCATGTAAGTCTCACGCATATCACACTTAAAATGTAATAATGCATCAATGTAGTAGGATATATATAGGAAACAATCCAAAGATGGAAAGCCTAAATAAGCATGAAAGAACCTAGAAATTAATTCTAAAGACAAATGTTTACGCCTCTTTTATGTTGCATATATGATTAAACTAGGCTTTGGTATGAGTTTGAGGTCATGAAGTATGTTACTCAAAGTCGTGTGTAGTCTATGTGCATTCGCGTGGCATGTTTGGTGATTTGGATCTTATGTTTGGCGTTTCCGATTTGAATAAGCGACTTGGTAGATCATGCGAATCAGAAATGGCCTAATTGGTTTTCGTGAGTCCTTGTTTATTGGATATAAAATATACAAATGGATGGGTACAAGGAGGAGCGAGGCAACATGTTTTCCTCTTTTGTATACTTCATTTGAGGATGTCTTTGAAATGTTGTTGTCCGCTTGTTGGCTGTTTTCTTGGAGAAAAATGAAAATTTAAAGCGTGGGCATGCTTATCTATGAAATGCATCAGTCCGCTGTCTTTGAATAAGGGAAAAATGAAATAATCTTGTGTGCTTCAAATTGTGATCGCTCATTCCTTGATAAATTTTTGGGCATGTACTAATCTTTATCTTTTATTTTGTTTTACATGAAATGCATCGAAGCAAAATGAAGAGTCTCAATACGACACTCATCATGACAAAAAATGAAGATCTACATCCGCTCGCAGTCCGCTTAAGAATTCCTAAACAAAAATAAGACGAGACTGCATCGTCATTCGGCTCTTCAAATCTCACCCATCTTTTATGCATTTATTTATTCGTTTGTTGTAATTTTATTGCTCGACTTCATAGTTAATAGGACCTTTTAGAATCATTGAACTTTAGACGTATATTGGGTGGGTAGATTAAACTTAAACATCTTTAATTATCTATATTAAGGTTACCATACACACCTTAAAACTTTGCTAAGCAACTTAATCATCTTCCAGCAGATCTATTCATGTAGCTAAGGTGTCATTTTACCAAATTCCCGTAAGTTCTTTATTAGCATCATATAAAATAATTTATTTTAAATAGCCTTCTTACTGCAAAGTGATCTGCGTTCCTTATCTTATTGTAAAACAAAACAAGTCATGTAACTGTGCATTTTTATCAAAGACAAACTTTCACATGCACTTTCTGCACATCAAATCTTTAATATGCGTCCGGGACAAATTTTGAGTCCGCGTCAGCCCGCCTTGGTGTTTGACCATGGTAGCCCAGCGTCATCATAACTCAACACTGAGACAAATTTTAAGTCCGCATTAGCCCGCCTTGGTGCTTGACCATGGTAGCCCAGTGTCGTCATAACTCGACACTGGGACAAAATTTTGAATTTGCGTCAGCCTTGTCCTAATTGCCCGACATTTTTCTGAGGATCGAGACAAAATTGGCTATAAGTCAACGTCTTTGTCTGAAGACTCTTCCATCATCTCCACACAAAGAGGGACAAGTTGTTGACACCCAATTTTGACTCTCTCGTCCAATCATTAACTATAAAATCACACTAATTTTCCAAAAATAATTTTAACAATTTTATAATAATAAAATGCAACAATAAACGTCAATACATGCATAAATAAGCGATTTGATAATGACACCACATTTTACGTAGACTATTAAGCACACCTTGAGTCTCACGTCCGCATTCGTCATTTTAAATCCAAGCAGTTTCATGAATATTATTCATAAGCCCTATTTCCCATTAATTAAAACTCAAATAATTCTTAATGATAAATAATTAAATAAATACATAAAATAAATAATTTAACAATAGCGTCGCATCAAGCATTCCTTAAAATTATAGCTACGTTTATTAATACGCAAGACAATTTCATAATTATTATTTGTAATTTAAACCCCTATTAAACTAATGTCAATCTAATACACGCGTTTTAATAATAGCGTCACATTTATAAAAAACATTAAGCAATCCTTAAATATCATATCTGCATTTAGTATTTAAATAATAATTTAAACCCCCATTTATTTCCCATTAATTAATTTTACCTAAAACTAACTCCTAAAACTAATACCCAATTAAATACCCACAGCCCAAAAACCATCAAATTCGTCCAGCCCAATTCGCAGCCCACAACCCGCTGGCCCATCACCCCCAACCCCTTTATTTTCGTCCCCCAGCTGCCCTTAAACACAACAAAAATATCCCTAACCTAAAACCTAACAGCCGCCGCACCTTCACCCTCGCACCCCCATCACCCAGCCGGGATTCTCGCCCGGCATAACCAAATCATTTCCTTACCAAAAATCATCTTTACCATAACTGATTCACCTAAAATCTTACAAAAAAAAAAAGATTGTAACTAAATCGCAGGAAATCTTATAAAATCAGTACAAAAATCGCCCCTTTTATGGTAAGAATCTTACAAAATCAACAACCCAAATCACCTTTAAAGCATACCCAATTTTAGAACCCAAAGTTAGGCTATATAAACCATTCAATATACACATGCAAAGCAGGATTTTGGACGGCGAAGAACCCACCCAGGAACCAGTAAGCATTAATCAAAAATCAGTCTAAAAGATCCAGAAAAATCGACAGAGAACCAGTTAATCGGCTCTCACATTAAGAACCAGCAATTATTCTCCAAGCACAAGCTCTGCCTTTTCCATCGCATCGCAATAAACCACGGGTGAATAGACGACTTGATACGCTGCCTCGGTTCGCTGCCCGGAGAAGGTAAACTCAAACTCCCTCCCAATTCTAGTTTATTTCCATGTTTTATGGCTTGCTGTGTTCTGTGTTGGTTAATTGTTCTTAGTTGAGATTGTCATGCTACTGTCCTGCTGTTAATGGTTAAAGTATTGCGTCGCGTTAATCGATTTAGTTAACCCAGATCACTTTCATAGCAGTTTATATCGTCGCACATCTGTGTAGTAAATGTGTGTCAACTTAATTTTGTTCGTGTTAATCTTAGATTAATATACGATATAGTATCAAGTAATATGGTGCTGCCATTATGTTAGATATACAGTAGATGATTTCTGACCCTGCTGTGTTATTAGTCAACGTATTAATCGTTACTATACTAGGTGAACAATATGATGTACCTTTGTGTATTTGAGTGATCATTTGGTATTTTGTGTGCTGATATACTCACAAAACTGATAATCCAATACGTTTTGTATCTAGTCACATCGCTCGAGCTATTTTTGTGCCATGTAAGTCTCTGTCGCATATCACACTTAAAATGTAATAATGCATCAATGTAGTAGGATATATATAGGAAACAATCCAGCATGGAAACTGTCTAAATAAGCATGAAAGAACCTAGAAACTAATTCTAAAGACAAATGTTTCTGCCTCCTTTTATGTTGCGCATATATGATTAAACTAGCTGCTGGTATGAGTTTGAGGTCATGAAGTATGTTACTCAAAGTCGTGTGTAGTCTATGTGCATTCGCGTGGCATGTTTGACTGATTTCGGATCTTATGTTTGGCGTTTCCGATTTGAATAAGCAGCTTGGTAGACTGTACGAATCTGTAAAATGGCCTAATTGGTTTTCGTGAGTCCTTGTTTATTGGATATAAAATATACAAATGGATGGGTACAAGGAGGGAGCAGTGCAACATGTTTTCCTCTTTTGTATACTTCATTTGAGGATGTCTTTGAAATGTTGTTGTCCGCTTGTTGGCCTGTTTTCTTGGAGAAAAAATGAAAATTTAAACTGTGGGCATGCTTATCTATGAAATGCATCAGGTCCGCCTGTCTTTGAATAAGGGAAAAATGAAATAATCTTGTGTGCTTCAAATTCTGTGACTGCTCATTCCTTGATAAATTTTTGGGCATGTACTAATCTTTATCTTTTATTTTGTTTTACATGAAATGCATCGAAGCAAAATGAAGAGTCTCAATACGACACTCATCATGACAAAAAATGAAGATCTACATCCGCTCGCAGTCCGCTTAAGAATTCCTAAACAAAAATAAGACGAGACTGCATCGTCATTCGGCTCTTCAAATCTCACCCATCTTTTATGCATTTATTTATTCGTTTGTTGTAATTTTATTGCTCGACTTCATAGTTAATAGGACCTTTTAGAATCATTGAACTTTAGACGTATATTGGGTGGGTAGATTAAACTTAAACATCTTTAATTATCTATATTAAGGTTACCATACACACCTTAAAACTTTGCTAAGCAACTTAATCATCTTCCAGCAGATCTATTCATGTAGCTAAGGTGTCATTTTACCAAATTCCCGTAAGTTCTTTATTAGCATCATATAAAATAATTTATTTTAAATAGCCTTCTTACTGCAAAGTGATCTGCGTTCCTTATCTTATTGTAAAACAAAACAAGTCATGTAACTGTGCATTTTTATCAAAGACAAACTTTCACATGCACTTTCTGCACATCAAATCTTTAATATGCGTCCGGGACAAATTTTGAGTCCGCGTCAGCCCGCCTTGGTGTTTGACCATGGTAGCCCAGCGTCATCATAACTCAACACTGAGACAAATTTTAAGTCCGCATTAGCCCGCCTTGGTGCTTGACCATGGTAGCCCAGTGTCGTCATAACTCGACACTGGGACAAAATTTTGAATTTGCGTCAGCCTTGTCCTAATTGCCCGACATTTTTCTGAGGATCGAGACAAAATTGGCTATAAGTCAACGTCTTTGTCTGAAGACTCTTCCATCATCTCCACACAAAGAGGGACAAGTTGTTGACACCCAATTTTGACCCTCCCGTCCAGTCATTAACTATAAAATTACACTAATTTTTCAAAAAAATAATTTTAACAATTTTATAATAATAAAATGCAACAATAAAACGTCAATACATGCATAAATAAGCGATTTGATAATGACACCACATTTTACGTAGACTATTAAGCACACCTTGAGTCTCACGTCCGCATTCGTCATTTTAAATCCAAGCAGTTTCATGAATATTATTCATAAGCCCTATTTCCCATTAATTAAAACTCAAATAATTCTTAATGATAAATAATTAAATAAATACATAAAATAAATAATTTAACAATAGCGTCGCATCAAGCATTCCTTAAAATTATAGCTACGTTTATTAATACGCAAGACAATTTCATAATTATTATTTGTAATTTAAACCCCTATTAAACTAATGTCAATCTAATACACGCGTTTTAATAATAGCGTCACATTTATAAAAAACATTAAGCAATCCTTAAATATCATATCTGCATTTAGTATTTAAATAATAATTTAAACACCAATTTATTTCACATTAATTAATTTTACCTAAAACTAACTCATAAAACTAATACCCAATTAAATACCCACACCTCAAACCATCAAATTCGTCCAAACCCATTCGCACTTCACAACCCGCTGCCCATCACCCCAACCCTTTATTTTCGCCCCCACCGCCTAAACACAACAAAATATCCCTAACCTAAAACTAACTGTACCACAGACCTTCACCCTCGCACTCCCATCACCCACCGATTCTCGCCCCAGATAACCAAATCATCTCTTACCAAAAATCATCTTTACCATAACCGATTCACCTAAAATCTTACAAAAAAAAAGATTGTAACTAAATCGCAGGAAATCTTATAAAATCGGTACAAAAATCGCCCCTTTTATGGTAAGAATCTTACAAAATCAACAACCCAAATCACCTTTAAAGCATACCCAATTTTAGAACCCAAAGTTAGGCTATATAAACCATTCAATATACACGCAAAGCGAGGATTTTGGACGGCGAAGAACCCACCCAGAACGATGGCATTAATCAAAAATCGCCTAAAAGATCCGGAAAAATCGAGAGAACCGGTTAATCGGCTCTCACATTAAGAACCAGCAATTATTCTCCAAGCACAAGCTCGCTTTTTCCATCGCATCGCAATAAACCACGCGGGTGAATAGACGACTTGATACGCTGCCTCGGTTATTTGCGGGAGAAGGTAAACTCAAACTCCTCCCAATTCTAGTTTATTTCCATGTTTTATGGCTTGCCGTGTTCGTGTTGGTTAATTGTTCTTAGTTGAGATTGTCATGCTACCGTCCGCCGTTAATGGTTAAAGTATTGCGTCGCGTTAATCGATTTAGTTAACCTGCATCACTTTCATAGCGGTTTATATCGCCGCACATCCGTAGTAAATGTGTCAACTTAATTTTGTTCGTGTTAATCTTAGATTAATATACGATATAGTATCAAGTAATATGGTCGCCATTATGTTAGATATCTGATGATGATTTACGACCTGCGTGTTATTAGTCAACGTATTAATCGTTACTATACTAGGTGAACAATATGATGTACCTTTGTGTATTTGAGTGATCATTTGGTATTTTGTGTCTTTGATATACTCACAAAACCGATAATCCAATACGTTTTGTATCTAGTCACATCGCCGAGCTATTTTTGTGCCATGTAAGTCTCTGCGCATATCACACTTAAAATGTAATAATGCATCAATGTAGTAGGATATATATAGGAAACAATCCAAAGATGGAAACTGTCTAAATAAGCATGAAAGAACCTAGAAATTAATTCTAAAGACAAATGTTTACGCCTCGCTTTTATGTTGCGCATATATGATTAAACTAGTCTTTGGTATGAGTTTGAGGTCATGAAGTATGTTACTCAAAGTCGTGTGTAGTCTATGTGCATTCGCGTGGCATGTTTGGTCGATTTCGGATCTTATGTTTGGCGTTTCCGATTTGAATAAGCGACTTGGTAGATGCGAATCAGAAATGGCCTAATTGGTTTCGTGAGTCCTTGTTTATTGGATATAAAATATACAAATGGATGAGTCTAAGGAGGGAGCAGTGCAACATGTTTTCCTCTTTTGTATACTTCATTTGAGGATGTCTTTGAAATGTTGTTGTCGCTTGTTGGCTGTTTTCTTGGAGAAAAATGAAAATTTAAACTGTGGGCATGCTTATCTATGAAATGCATCAGTCCTTTGTCTTTGAATAAGGGAAAAATGAAATAATCTTGTGTGCTTCAAATTCTGTGACTGCTCATTCCTTGATAAATTTTTGGGCATGTACTAATCTTTATCTTTTATTTTGTTTTACATGAAATGCATCGAAGCAAAATGAAGAGTCTCAATACGACACTCATCATGACAAAAAATGAAGATCTACATCCGCTCATGATCCGCTTAAGAATTCCTAAACAAAAATAAGACGAGACGCATCGTCATTCGGCTCTTCAAATCTCACCCATCTTTTATGCATTTATTTATTCGTTTGTTGTAATTTTATTGCTCGACTTCATAGTTAATAGGACCTTTTAGAATCATTGAACTTTAGACGTATATTGGGTGGGTAGATTAAACTTAAACATCTTTAATTATCTATATTAAGGTTACCATACACACCTTAAAACTTTGCTAAGCAACTTAATCATCTTCCAGCAGATCTATTCATGTAGCTAAGGTGTCATTTTACCAAATTCCGTAAGTTCTTTATTAGCATCATATAAAATAATTTATTTTAAATAGCCTTCTTACTGCAAAGTGATCTGCGTTCCTTATCTTATTGTAAAACAAAACAAGTCATGTAACTGTGCATTTTTATCAAAGACAAACTTTCACATGCACTTTCTGCACATCAAATCTTTAATATGCGTCCGGGACAAATTTTGAGTCCGCGTCAGCCCGCAGTGTTTGACCATGGTAGCGAGCGTCATCATAACTCAACACCGAGACAAATTTTAAGTCCGCATTAGCCGCCTTGGTGCTTGACCATGGTAGCCCGGTGTCGTCATAACTCGACCTTTGGGACAAAATTTTGAATTTGCGTCAGCCTTGTCCTAATTGCCCGACATTTTTCTGAGGATCGAGACAAAATTGGCTATAAGTCAACGTCTTTGTCTGAAGACTCTTCCATCATCTCCACACAAAGAGGGACAAGTTGTTGACACCCAATTTTGACCCTCCCGTCCAGTCATTAACTATAAAATTACACTAATTTTTCAAAAAAATAATTTTAACAATTTTATAATAATAAAATGCAACAATAAAACGTCAATACATGCATAAATAAGCGATTTGATAATGACACCACATTTTACGTAGACTATTAAGCACACCTTGAGTCTCACGTCCGCATTCGTCATTTTAAATCCAAGCAGTTTCATGAATATTATTCATAAGCCCTATTTCCCATTAATTAAAACTCAAATAATTCTTAATGATAAATAATTAAATAAATACATAAAATAAATAATTTAACAATAGCGTCGCATCAAGCATTCCTTAAAATTATAGCTACGTTTATTAATACGCAAGACAATTTCATAATTATTATTTGTAATTTAAACCCCTATTAAACTAATGTCAATCTAATACACGCGTTTTAATAATAGCGTCACATTTATAAAAAACATTAAGCAATCCTTAAATATCATATCTGCATTTAGTATTTAAATAATAATTTAAACCCCCATTTATTTCCCATTAATTAATTTTACCTAAAACTAACTCCTAAAACTAATACCCAATTAAATACCCACAGCCCAAAAACCATCAAATTCGTCCACCGATTCGCACCCACAACCCGGCCCATCACTGACCCCTTTATTTTCGTCCCAGTGCCGCTTAAACACAACAAAATATCCCTAACCTAAAACCTAACACTGCGCGCTTCGCACTTCATCACCCAAATAGGGATTCTGCGGCGTAACCAAATCATCTCCTTACCAAAAATCATCTTTACCATAACTGATTCACCTAAAATCTTACAAAAAAAAAAAGATTGTAACTAAATCGCAGGAAATCTTATAAAATCAAGACAAAAATCGCCTTTTATGGTAAGAATCTTACAAAATCAACAACCCAAATCACCTTTAAAGCATACCCAATTTTAGAACCCAAAGTTAGGCTATATAAACCATTCAATATACACATGCAAAGCGAGATTTTGGGCGAAGAACCCACCCAGAACCGATGGCATTAATCAAAAATCGATCTAAAAGATCCGGAAAAATCGACAGAGAACCGGTTAATCGGCTCTCACATTAAGAACCAGCAATTATTCTCCAAGCACAAGCTCGCCTTTTCCATCGCATCGCAATAAACCACGGGTGAATAGACGACTTGATACGCTGCCTCGGTTATTTGCGGGAGAAAACTCAAACTCCTCCCAATTCTAGTTTATTTCCATGTTTTATGGCTTGTTTGTATTCGTGTTGGTTAATTGTTCTTAGTTGAGATTGTCATGCTCTTGTCTGCCGTTAATGGTTAAAGTATTGCGTCGCGTTAATCGATTTAGTTAACCCGCATCACTTTCATAGCGGTTTATATCGTCGCACATCCGTAGTAAATGTGTGTCAACTTAATTTTGTTCGTGTTAATCTTAGATTAATATACGATATAGTATCAAGTAATATGGTGCTGCCATTATGTTAGATATACAGTAGATGATTTACGACCTGCGTGTTATTAGTCAACGTATTAATCGTTACTATACTAGGTGAACAATATGATGTACCTTTGTGTATTTGAGTGATCATTTGGTATTTTGTGTGCTGATATACTCACAAAACTGATAATCCAATATGTTTTGTATCTAGTCACATCGCTCGAGCTATTTTTGTGCCATGTAAGTCTCTGTCGCATATCACACTTAAAATGTAATAATGCATCAATGTAGTAGGATATATATAGGAAACAATCCAAAGATGGAAAGCGTCTAAATAAGCATGAAAGAACCTAGAAACTAATTCTAAAGACAAATGCTTCTGCCTCCTTTTATGTTGCGCATATATGATTAAACTAGCTGCTGGTATGAGTTTGAGGTCATGAAGTATGTTACTCAAAGTCGTGTGTAGTCTATGTGCATTCGCGTGGCTTGTTTGGCCGATTTCGGATCTTATGTTGGGCGTTGCCGATTTGAATAAGCAGCTTGGTAGACTGTATAAATCTGTAAAATGGCCTAATTGGTTTTTGTGAGTCCTTGTTTATTGGATATAAAATATACAAATGGATGGGTACAAGGAGGGAGCAGTGCAACATGTTTTCCTCTTTTGTATACTGCATTTGAGGCTGTCTTTGAAATGTTGTTGTCTGCTTGCTGGCCTGTTTTATTGGAGAGAAAATGAAAATTTAAACTGTGGGCCTGCTTATCTATGAAATGCATCAGGTCCGCTTGTCTTTGAATAAGGGAAAAATGAAATAATCTTGTGTGCTTCAAATTCTGTGATTGCTCATTCCTTGATAAATTTTTGGGCATGTACTAATCCTTATCTTTTTATTTTATTTTACATGAAACGCATCAGAGCAAAATGAAGAGTCTCAATACGAGACTCATCATGACAAAAAATGAAGATCTACATCTTCTCGCAGTCTGCTTCAGAATTCCTAAATCAAAATAAGACGAGACGACATCGTCATTCGGCTCTTCAAATCTCACCCATCTTTTATGCATTTATTTATTCGTTTGTTGTAATTTTATTGCTCAACTTCATAGTTAATAGGACCTTTTAGAATCATTGAATTTTAGACGTATATTGAGTGGGTAGATTAAACTTAAACATTTTTAATTATCTATATTAAAGGTTACCATACACACCTTAAAACTTTGCTAAGCAACTTAATCATCTTCCAGCATATCTATTCATGTAGCTAAGGTGTCATTTTACCAAATTCCCGTAAGTTCTTTATTAGCATCATATAAAATAATTTATTTTAAATAGCCTTCTTACTGCAAAGTGATCTGCGTTCCTTATCTTATTGTAAAACAAAACAAGTCATGTAACTGTGTATTTTTACCAAAGACTAACTTTCACATGCACTTTCTGCACATCAAATCTTTACATGCGTTTTTAGTAACATCAAGCAATTTTTTATATATATATATATATATATTTTTTTTGCATCTTTTGCAAAACTTTCATTTAATTTCAAGAGATGCATTTCTCCCTAATACAATAATTACCCTAGGTTTGAATGGACAACTGCAAGTTAGTGGATCTTAGAGGGTGCCTAACCCCTTCCATCTAGATTAATAAAGAACCCTTACCTAGAATCTCACACTAGTTTTGCAGACCATAAAAATGGAGTTAATGTTGACTTTAACATAGTTAACATTTAGGTGTCGTAATTTACCCAAACTAATTAGGTGGCGACTCCGCGAACCCTTTAACACCTCTTTTAGCACCTTTTAACATCTTAGCACCTTTTAGCAGCTTTAGCATTTTATTATTTTTTTCTAACATTTTATTAAGCAAGAGGAGTTTATAATGTCGCGGTCGAAAAGGGGCGTGACACCCACTTATTGCTCTTTTTCGCCACTTTACTTTTTTAGACCACTGTGACTCAAAAGAAAGAAAAATACTCTAACACGACACATATTTGAACAAAAATGAGCAAAATACTAACTAAAAATGACTCTAAAAGTGTATATAAAATATGTCTAACACTTTACATGTTCAAACTCATTTAAAACTGCCCAACGACTAATGATGCGTGAGATACTTTACAAATTCATTGTGAAGGTAGCTCAAGTGTTCGTCGAACTAAGCTACGCATGCTCATGAACAAATATGAACGTTTAAGGATGGAAGAAACAAATGATATTAAATCTTATTTTGAGAAGTTAATTGACATCTCTAATGAATGTCAAGTGCTTGGTGAACCATTAACCAACACTCAACTTGTTGAAAAAGCTCTCAGTTCTCTTCCTGAAAAGTTCAATTTAAAGATTTGTGCCATTGAAGAAGCTCACAATCTTACTACTATGGATCTTCATACCTTGATGAACATTCTCAAAACCTATGAGATGAATATTGAGAATCAAAGAGAACTATATAAGATCAAGAATGTGACACTTCAAGTTCAATCCTCGGAAAATCAAATCAATGAAGAGGATGAAAATCTTGAAGAACTTGATGAAGGTGCTATGTTGCCTTACTCACTCGAAAATACAATTCGATGGTGAGGAAGTTCAACAATGAGAGAAATCAATATAAATCTAAACTGTATCAAAATCAAGGCTTCAATCAAAAGCCCACCAAATTCCTTTCAAGTACTCAAAAAGAAAGTCCACTAAGAAGAACCAATTCAGATCATACCAAATTGATCCCAAATAACTAGAATTTGTGCAATATCATGCATGCTCAAGTTGGGGTCATTATGCTAATGAATGTGCAAACACTTTAGGAAATTTGGTAAGAATTTGAGAGTATTGCTTAGTGACGAAGAAGGATAAGAGGAAGAAGATCAAGAAGTCGAATCACAAGCAATGCTGACCACTGTTTATGAACAATATCTGTCTGATAATCAAGATGTCGTCTGTAATGTTGCCTTAGATGTCACAACATTTCAGGCAACATCTGCAACAACATCCGAAAGGTACATATTCTTACACTATCCTGATGTAAATTGCTTTAGTGGTTTTATTTCTAGTGGTGAGACTGAGTGTATGGATCAAGTTGAATGCACCGATGAAATGATTAATGAATTACAAAGCATTTGTAAAGCCTTAAATCATATAATCCAAGAAACTTGACACAAAGGTAAAATCTTTAACTCGTGAGAATGTAGATCTAAAAGGCACAATAACCCCGACTAGAGGTTGCACTTACCAAAAAGGATACTGAATTTTGTAAGATTCGTGCAAAATTAGAATTAGCCGAAGCAACCTTCCGTAAGCTCAACTCAGGGAATTCTAAATTGAATGAGATACTCAGCTTTAGTAAATCTTCACATGCAGGTATTGGGTACGAAAACTCTCTTAAAACTATTTGCTCTAGTTTGTTTGACAAAAATGAGAAAATATGCTTTGTAAAAGAAAAGAAATAAATAATAGGTTCTCATATATGTCAAAGAATATGAAGTTTGTGTCATCATTGTAACTCCACTGGAGACTTAAAATCATAATGTTTCAAACTTTAAGATTTTATGAGCAAAATCTTGCCTAAAAGGCTGTCCAACATCTCGGACAACATTCGAAGCAATATTTCTGAGCTGAAAGGTAATCAATGTTTTAAAAGAGTTTGGGTTCCCAAAATAGATATAACTTGTAATGTTGCGATAACTGCTTTAAGAACTAATATTGCAGGTTCTTGGTACTTTGATAGTGGATGCTCTCACCACATGATAGGTACAAAGGAGTTTCTAAAGAATTGTGAGACATTCAATGGAGGTAACGTAACTTACGGATGACAGTAAAATCAAAATAATTGGAAAAGAAATCTTGGATGTTCCTGGATTTTCAACATTAAGAAATGTCTTACACATTGAAGGTTTAATGGCTAATTTGATGAGTATTAGTCAATTGTGTGATGACAATTTTGAGGTAAAATTTAATAAGAATGCTTGTAAAGTTATGAATGAAGCTAATGAACGTGTCATGTCAGGTATTAGAACATGTGATAATTTCTATCTTGTTGCAAGACAAGAAACATGTAATAATGTCAAGATAGATGGCACAACACTATGATATCAAAAGTTTGGGCATGCCAACTACCGCAATCTGGAAAAATTGGTCTCATATGAAACGGTTAGAGGCTTACCCAACCTTATCCAAAAAAGTAAAACAGTCTGTGCAAATTGTCTGCAAGGTAAGAAAATTCGTGTTTCCCATAATGTTGTCCAGAATGACGGACAACATTTAGGTACGTCTCACTGTTTTTAATTATTGCACACGGATCTTATGGGTCCAATTGAGGTAGACAGTTTGGGAGGCATGATGTATTCCTATGTGATAGTAGATGATTTTTCTAGATATTCATGGATATATTTTTTGAAAGAAAAATCACAAATTTTGACATGTTTAAAATTTTGCACTCTAGAATTAGGAACTTGTTCTATTCTCCTATTTTTCGGATTAGATCCGACCATGGAAAAGAATTTGAAAATAGCTCCTTCACAAAATTTTGTGCGAAAAAAGGGAATTTTTCTTGAGTTTTCTGCTCCCAAAACTCCTCAATAGAATGGGGTAGCAGAAAGGAAGAATAGAACATTGCAAGAAATAACTAGAGTTATGCTTAGTTCTAAAACAATTGTCAAAACAATTTCTACTGCTTGTCACATCACTAGTAGAGTCTTTTAATATCTGTAACAAAGTTGACACCCTATAAAATTATAAATGGAAAGAAACCTAATTTGCATTACTTTCATGGTTTTTTGGTGTATTTGTTACATTTTAAATGATAGAGATCATCTGACTAAGTTTGACTCTAAGAGTGACAAAATATTTCTTTTGTTGGCTATTCACAAAATAGTCATGCTTATCGAGTACACAATCTATGGACAAGAACTGTACAAGAGTCTGTAAATATTATTTTTGATGATTTTTCTGCTTTTACAGGAAATACAACTGAAAAATAACACTATTGTTTCAGTGGAAAATGTGCAGACTGCTGAAGAACCAGATGTTGCCCCAAATGTTACCACATTCGAAGAAACATCTAAACCTAAACCAGATATCACAAATGGTGTGGATGAGGAGTCAAATGCTGAATTGCTAAATCAAGTTAGAAGGGACCCCTCATCAAGGATTAGGAAAAATCATCCAACATGCCAGGTGATAGGGTTTTTTTTTTTTAGGGAATTAGAACAAGAGGGAAAGAACCACTCAATTACAAAGATATGTTAAGGTATGTCTGTATGTCTATCATATATCAAGAGGTTAGTCTTTCTTGTTTTATATCTACATTAGAACCATAGAATGTTGTAAATATTATAATTGTTCAAACCTAGATGACATAGTTTTTTGTTCGACCTCACAGTCCTACATTAAGACATTTGTTGAAGTAATGTCATCAACATTTGAGGTGACCATGATTGGGGAACTAACTTTTTTCTTAGGCTTGCAGATTAAGCAAAGTGAAGATGAAATTTTCATCTCCTATGGTAAATATGTCAAGAATCTAGTTAAGAGGTTTGTATTGGAAAAAATGCTAAATAGATGAAAACTCCAATGGGATCGCCGCAGAAGGTATGTAAGGATAATGTTGGTGAAAATGTCGACCCAACATTGTATCGATCTATGATAGGTAGCCTTCTATATCATACTGTTAGTCATCCTGATATAATGTTTAGTGTTTGTGTATGTGTATGTGCTCGGTTTCAAGCCTGTCCCAAAATCTCCCACTTAGATGCCGTAAAATGTGCATTAGATATGTTACCGACACATGAGAGTTGGGAATTTGGTATTCCAAAGACACTAATCCTAATTTAATAGGGTATAGTGACTCAGATTTCGCTGGTGATGTGGATGATAGAAAGAGAACAAGTGAAGGGTGCTTTTATCTTGACAATAACCTTGTTTTATGGTATAGTCGTAAACAAAATGGTGTCTCACTTTCAACTGCTGAATATGAATATGTAGCAGCTGGAAGTTGTTGCTCTCAAATAAATACAACTAAGACACATGTTAGATGACTATGGTTTTACTAGCAACATTTTGATTTCGTACTGTGATAATTTGAGTACTATAAATATTTCCAAAAATCCAGTTCAGCACTCACGTACAAAATATATTGATATTAGACATCACTTTTTAAGAGATTTGGTTGAAAAACAGCTAGTTTAAATTGAACATGTTGAGACTCTTCATCAACTAGCTGATACTTTTATAAAAGTTTTGAACCATGAGAGATTTTCCAGTTTGAAGAAATCTCTTGGTCTTTGTAATCTCTAAAAAGATATTTTTGGTGAATGTTGGCTGAAATGTCTCTAACATTTCAGGTGACATTTACATATGTAATATCATAAACTGATTATTGTTGCTGTATAGTGCATTAATTTTGGTAACAAAAGCATGATATTTCAATAAGAACATGATTCCAAAGTGATATCGTTCTCTGCGATAATATTAGATATCATAAAAAAAGAGTATCAAAATAAGGCAAAACCTTTACAAATATTTGGCAACTGTGAAAAATGGGAAAAACCCTTGAAAAGATACCGTTCCTATTCTATAGGAGTATCGAGTGCTATAAAAGAATTGTGAGAATGCTAATTAAGTATCTTATATTTTGACACGAAAATCTTTTTGTATGTGTTTTATGATTAGATCAAGGACGCGATGAGAAAATGTTACATTGGTCCAGTGGTTAAACTCATAAATATAAATATAAAACGTGTCTTGATTTGTTGCCAAAACGAAAGGTTCTTGCGGGATCATAATACTTGTGTTGTCCAAAATGTTGCAAACATTGCTGTTGACATTTTCAGATAATGATATTTGTTGGGATGTTGATCCTAACTGATTTCAGAAAAATCAAGCTTTTTTCCCTTTTTTTTGCCTTATTTTAATAGGAATTTCAAACTTTAAAATGATAAGATTAGTTTTTATTCCTACCGTGATGTCTAGTTGTTTTATCCCAATATTTTAGGTGTAAATTATTGTGTAAAATTGAAACACCAAAGACTAAGGAATTTTTGTTGCTTAGAAATATTTGTCATGTATATATATATTTCTCTCTCATCTCCGATTTTCCCTATAATTTTTTTTAAAAAAAAAAAGGGAAATCACATCACACCTCGGGTATAATCCTACCTATCCAATGAAATCATCACCATTTCAAACTCCATTCTGAATTTCAATTCCCAAAACTTTCTCCACAATAGTCACCGATGGAAACTTCTCCAATGTCAACACTAATATCAACCAAGACACCGACTAACATTCCTATGAGTACTAGACCTCCTATGAACACTTAATCATCTGAGCAAAATGCAACAACCTTGTTGGTTATCTTCTTCACCATCTACATAGGACTTGTCCAAAACTATAGTATTTAAAAGTTTAGATGAACCTTTAGACATCAGCTACCCAGGTGATGACAAAAATCCAATAGATGTTGATGAAACATCTGATATTTCAGCATTGGGTAAAGAGACCTCCACCTTCTCTATTTGTCGATAGAGTAGAATGTTTGAGAGAACAGTTCGTGAAGAGCCGAGCAACAAAAGGTCCAGATGTGATACTTCTGTACCTACTTGCTTGAGTAGTGACAATGACGACATGTACTTGGTGTTCTCAACTAAAGAGAGTGAAGAAGAACCAACTACTTCTGTACTGCAAAATGTGTCTAAAGAAAACGAGGAAGTTCCTGATGAAAATTCATTGAAATAATTCTTCCCAAAGGGAATTTCCAGATATACCAAATTTAGTGTTGCACCGAATGTTGCCACAACATTTCAGCCAACACCAGAAGAGACACAAACTTCAACATCCTCCAGCAAAACTGAATCTGATTCAGACCTTGAGGTATGTATCTACTCAGATAAATTATATTCTAAAACTAATTCTGATAATTGGAACTGGTACAAGAATATAGTTATTAGATCAGAAAAAGTATTAGACATTGCCTCTTGCTCAGAATATGGATTGGTAGAGTCTTGAAAGGAAAGACAACTCTTAGGATCTGTTACAAACAAAGGACCATACGTTGATAAAGTCAGATTGTTTTATGCTAATTTAGAATCTATTGTAGAAAATACCAATTCAAAGAAATTTGGGAAAGTATATCTCTGTAACATAATGTATTTTTTCACACCTGCTGTTATAAACCAATGTATGAGATTAAATGTTTAGGAGAATATTAGAGAAGCAGACCCTGCAGTGGATAATAGAGATGAAGTAATTGAGTACCTCACAAGATGTATAATGCATAAGTGGATCTCTAGATGTCTAGCCTTTAAATTAACAACCCTGTTTGCTACCCTTCACAAATTGCTATACACAATTGGTTTTCTTCAATGAATGAGTTAATTATAACTACAGAACAAGCCACACTGCTGTATAAAATTGGGAAAGGTTTGAGAGTTGATCTAGGCAAAATGATTTTTCATCAAGTTGCCAACTTGGCACAAAAAGAATCAACCTCAATCTTCCCTTATCCCTCTCTGATATACAAAGTTTTAACTACCCAAGGTCTTAAGACTAAGAGAGAGAACACGTTAGGGAAGACTCCTGAACTGTACACAGTAAACAAAATAATTTTGAGGAGTAGAAACAAAGTCATTGATCTACCCTGGAAAATGGAAGAAAATAGTGCAGATGTTGACAGGAATGTCACCAACATTCTTGGCAATACTGGTCCAAGAAAATCTCCACTGGTTACTGAATGACTTGTGAATCCAATTTCAACAATCAACCAACAAATCTCCGAGGTCCAGAGACCAGTTCATGCTGCTATTTTCTTCATAAAAAAGGGGAGAAAATGATGAATGCTGAAGTCGAGGAAGCAGAAAAATGCTGATGCAGGGGGAGCTAAGGAAGAAGGCTAGAGGCTGCTGTTATGTGCAGAGAAAGAGTTATGCATGAGTAAAAAGCTACTGGAAGCTGTTGCTGCAGTATGATGAGTTAGGAGGAGCTGATGCTACTAGTTGATACTGTAGGAAGCTGATGCTACTGGTTGATGTTGAGAATATGATTTGAATATTTTGGATGATGTATTAATATGCTAAGTTATTTCTTCTAATACTTTATGATGTGTATATATATATTTTGCTAACATTTGTGTGTAATCCTATATAGCGGTATACACTAGTGTACATATGTTTGTTTGTATGTCATCATAGGTTAAGGGAGAGCATTATTGTAATCATAGATGTTGTCCCAACATCTATGACATTGTCGTAAGTCACTTGCGCATAATAGAATATATTTGTGAAGAAAGGCAAAAAGGGGGAGAGTGTTAATAATAGGTTTGGTGTCATGACATTTTGCCTAATATATCATTTTCTATACTAAATTAAAATCATAAATGTTGGAACAAATGTCATGACATTCAGACTAATATTCTGGAAAACAGTTTTGCCTTACTTCACGGAACTGAAGCTAAACTCATGGGATTGTTACCACGCTGGTAAAGTGACTTGACAAGGAGTTTTGGAGCTGATGAAAAACGTGGGAAGACCAAGTTAAAGTTGTGCTAATCTTGGGGAACAAGTCCAAGAAGTTAGAGGATCTTGCTCCACAATCTTCTCCAACAAATCTTATCGGCTGCCCACCTTTCCCTCAACCTCTACAACGATTCAATGAGTTTTTCAAGAAAGACCCTCTACTATAAATAGAGAGGCTGCATCAGTGAATCGATATCCAGAAACAAAATGTAAAAATACCAAGAGAGCTCTCGGGATTTCATCTCAGAAATCTGGATCACAAATGTTGCCTGAACGTGTCGACAACATTCTGTCAAACATTATAATTGTTGCTTAGATTCTAGATTTGTTCTTCATTGAAACAATTGTAATGAGATGTTGTCTATGTCTATTTAGATAGATTTTTCATGCAAAAGTCATCTGCGACTTCAATTTTTTTTTCGTATTATTTTGTAATATTGTAAAAGAAGGAATTTATTCAATTGTATATAAATATATACAATACTTTCGGTCACTGACCATCATAGGTTATATCAATATATAACCTATGTAAATATTAAACTTTCGTGTTCTTTAAATTCCGCTGCATTTACTCTTTAATTTTTTTTTTATTGAAGTGTTGTCACTGGTGCCGGACGACATTATCGCCGATATTCGGAAACTGAATTGGCATTCGAGTTTGTTTTTATTATTCCATAGTGTACCATCGGGACCTAATAAAATTGTTTAATTCTTCCCACAGTTTCTTCATTCTAGTGTAATAGCTAGTTGTGCCCAAAGTACCTTGTGCTAGGTCGTTAATTTCCTTTTGAATCTGATACAACTTAGTCATACTAGTCTTCTAATTCATTCCATAATATAGCCGCATCATTCACATACTCTACATTATCAACATTCTCTTTCCCTAAAGAGTTTAAAATTTATGATGTAACCATATCATCGGCCATAGCTCGGAGATTTCGAATTTGGCTTTTGCACTCGCCATTGATGAATCCGAGTTTGTTATTCACTGAGAGTGGTCGCAACACACCTCTCCTCCAAGATTTGTAACTAATTACATTGAATGGAACAAGTGACGAGTGCCATGCCTGGGTTATCTGATGAATGTGTGTACAATGAATTATTTGAATCAACATTAGACTAGTCCTCTTTATCGGTTACAACCAAATCAATAGTGAACATTTTGAAACGAGATAGGTAACTAGTTTCAAAATTAATACTGAAATCTACGATTGCCTGCACAAAAAAATTTCTTCGATAAAAAACAACTGCTAATTCGCAGCAAAACCAGTTGATTGTTGAAGTCATCATATATGTAAAATCCTGAATTTCTGTTTATTCAATAATGCCATCAATTATAAGCTATGCTGGTAGATTGAAAAATGACTTTAAGTTGTAAGGTCCAATAATATCCACAGTTCCATTCCATAGTAATTCAGCAACTTGTTTGTATGCCACTTCAGTGAGATGACTGGAGTCAAAAAATATGTAATCATTGACATTTTTGCACAACTTGTACTCTTTTACTTGTCTCTTGCCTCCACAACTATAAATTCCTCTGAATGGACCAGTCCCACAACAAGCTATTTTAGATGTTTTAAAGCCTACACAAACGCAAATATATACATGTTAGAAAATCTTAGAACCTATTGATTTGTAAATAGAGTAAAAATATGTCTAGTTCGTATTAGTGTGTCAGTTAAAGTTGTATCACATTTCATTGTATCATGTCCAATATAACATGATCATGTGAATCACAAGCATGTAATAATGGTAGTTAATCTTGGATTCTGGACCTATTTTGGAAATCCTTACAAATATTACATGAACAGGTTAATAAATTCAAATTAATACTCCAAAGGGACTTACCATATTTTGAAGGATTGTCAATTATTTCAGTAGCAACTTTGAAGAAATCAAACAAAGAATACTTAAATCCAGGTAATTGCTGCTCTAGTTGCTTTAGCATTTTAGGCAAAGCTGAATTGTGTATTTTTGCAAGGGTTGTCAGTTCGTCTATGCAATTGCCACTTTTATTTCCTTGTTGGAAATTAAGAGCCCTAGAACCTGGTGTACAACCCAAAGGAGCCAAAGTAAGGAAGGCAAATTTTCTCCCTCCTACCTTGTATATTTCCTGTTGCATTAAATTCTAACAAAGCTCAGTAGACAAAAAATAAAAGGAAGAAGAACTAGCATGCTTAGAAATTTTCCTAATTAACGGAAAAAGAGTAGTTCTTCACTGATATGCGAAAACCGCAAAAACTTTCAATAATGTAAGTACCTTCAAAACAGATGTCAAATTGCCCATTACCATCTTTGCATATTCTTCCTTTGGATATGTCGCGTTAAATTTAAAGTAATCATTATTTCCGGCGCTAAACATGTATACAGCATTAGAGAGGAGTTGTTTAGACTTCTCTGCTCCAAACTTCTTCTTCAAATCTTTGGCCACTTTCTTGAAATATTTCAATTGTGTTTTAAGGTCAATAACCTGCAATTTGAGAAATAAAAATTCGTTAGTGATATATTTTTCTAGTTAAACCAAGACTACAAAATAACACAAATAATCTACTATGTTGAAAGATAGAATTGTTATGAAAGTAAATTGATTACAAATTTCCTCTCGTAAGTAGAGACCAATGGCCTAACTCATCAGATGTGTGGATCGTGTCACTTTCTATTGTTATCAAATATCAATTCTGCATGCCCTTTCTTTCTCAATTCTCATGAAACTATGCATTCAACTAGATGTTTAATGTGATTTGACATCCATTCTTGGAATAAAGCGGTTATGTGTAAACTATACTGGAATGTGTGCAAAAAGAAAGACAAGATATGGGTGATTTGGATACACACATACTATGGAAAGAGAGGACATATCTGGGAAGCTGAGCCTAAACAAGCCTCTTGGATGACTAAGAAGATATTGAAGGCTAAACAATCCCTCCCAGAAGCTGGAATGAGCATCAATGATTACTAAGCCTGAATGTATTTTCTATTAAGGACATGTACCAGAAGATGAGAGGGGAATATCAGAAAGTCCCTTGGAAACATTTGAGCTGTGACAACCAGGGATGCCTTAAGTGAAACTTTATATTTACTTTAGCAGCTCAACAAAGGCTGCATACCAAGAACAAGTTGTTGAACTGGGGCATAATCAATGAGCAAACCTGGCAGCTATGCATTAGGGATAATGAAGATATCAATCATTTATTCTTCAAGTGTGTGTGTAGCAAGGTGTTGGTATGGCATGGAATACTTAGGACCTACATGGAGTGGGAACCAGAACTGACGTGGGTATGTACTCATATGAAAGAAGGAGTCCCAGAGCTGCTACCGCAAGAATGTCTCTGGTCTGTACTGTTTATCACATATGACTTGAGAGGAATAGAAGAATCTTTCAGCCAGCAGATAGACTAATCAGGTTGATTGCCCAATAAGTATGCTACATAGGGCAATTAGATGGTAAACTGAGGAGCAGGATTGAGAAGTTAAACTTCTACCCTTAGTAAAATCTGGTGATCAGTTAGTTTGGTTAGAAGGTTGTTGCTTTGAATTGGTAGTTATAGCGAGTGAGGAGACTAGCTGATAAAATCTTATTAGCTAAAATTTGAGAAGTTCGTTGCAACTAGACCAGGACTTGTCTAATAGACAGTTTTTTTGTGAGTGTATGTGTTGTGCAGTTTTTACTTGATGATGAATATACGTGGTTATAAAAAAAATCTAAATGTTCTTGTTGAGATGAAACCTACTTAACTAGATTAACATTTTATTATTTTGAGTTAGTTAGTTAGTTGGAATTAACTGAAGTTAGTATGGTAGTTAAGTTCTAGTAGCTTCCTAATAGTAGTAGCTTAACTAGCTTTCTTAATCTCCTGGACTACATGTATAAATAAGCTTATGCCTTGGATATGATAATTGAAGAAAAGCTTCCACAAATATTGTTCCCTTCTCTCTCCTTCTCCTCTCTTCTTTCTCTTACTCTTATCTCTTACTCAACTCCAGTATAGCTTGCACAATAACTCGATCTACAACCATTGGATCGAACATGCAAGCTGGAGATTGCACAGATTGTGCAAACTAACATGGTATCAAAGCTTTGGATGGCAAATTGAGCGATTTTCTGCTGAGAATTGCAGTCTGCATATTATTCTCCGTCGCGATTGTTGACACCCAATTTTGACTCATCTTTTGGGTATTTCTTGCAATTTTAAGTATTTTTGAACATCGCATTTTATCATCATTTTTTTGCATTTTTTATATCATAATCATGTTTTAATTTATAAATTAATACTTTTCGATCAAGTCAAGGTCCTATCACCTTTTAATAAGATGACATTTGAAGCGACGAGTTGAGTTTTTCATCCTTTCACTAATTAACTTTTATATTATCCAAAAGATAAAAAGGGGGACTTATTTTATCAATAAGAGAGGGGGAGACTTCACGTGAAGGAGGGGGGAATTTTCAGATTTCATCTCCTCACCCTAAACATTTTCCCTCCTCTCCATTCTTAACTTTCAGCCGCACACACTATTGTTACTCCTCCATTTTAATCTTTTCAAATACCCTCTCTAATCCCCTTTTCCTTTACCTATCCACCATACCCGACCCCCCTAAACTTAAAACCCTTCATTTTCCTCCACTTCGAACCAACCTTACACATACCCTCTCCTCTCTCAGCCGAAACCGTGACTGCTCAGTCCAACAACCTTCCTCACCAACACCGGCGAACCCTTACACCCTCGCCACTGCCCCGAACCACCATTCCCCTCTTCCCGTCGAACTCCCAGATCCCGTTGACCACTGCCCCACACTGTTCTGGTGACCCACACAGTCGAACCACCATTCCCCTCTTCCCGTCGAACTCCCATATCCCGTCGACAACTGCCCCACACTTTTCCGGTGATCCATACAGTCGAACACCCTTACCCCAAGCCCGTCGCCGAACCCCATCGCCGGCAACCCTCACCCGTCGACCTCACTGTTTCGAACCAAACATCCCGCAGCTCCGGTTAGACCCTCAGTCGACACCACCCATCAGCCGCCGCCCATCCCTTGAGCAACGACAACGACAGCGAAAGTCCTAACATGGTGTCTTCTAATCCTTTATATGTTTATGTTCATAGTTAGCGTTAAAGCCATTATTTTCTTGTGTTAGTGTTTCTCTAGTGCTCTTGCTGCTCTTATTCGGTTGGTAAATGCTATTATTGTTGATCTTGGTGTTGCTGTTATTTTGTTCTATATGTTCTTAGCTTCCTCTGTCTAGCTTGTTCTGTTGTGTTGTTAACCAGCTACTATTCTGGACATTGCTGCATGTGACCACAACTGGCCCTTACACTCAGATTGAGTTCTTAGCGTTATTGGTGTTTATCCATGCCTACTATTCTATAATATAGCTGTGTTCTTGTCCTTCTCTGCATGCATGCTTTGTTATATTGTTTATGTTTATGTGTTCTTGTAATACACGATGTGCATGCTTCCATATTTATGTGTTCTTTATTGATCTCATAAAAGATAGTCTTTGTTCTGTTTGTCCTTTTATCTCTCTTATGCTGTGTTTAAAGTTTTGAATTATCTAGCGTGTATTACATGCTGTACGCTGCAATACAGAGATTATTTCACCTTTTCAGGTGATAGCTGTCACTGTCCATCTGTTTTAATCTCTTCTGCCTCAACATTGACTAATGTGTGTAATTTTATTAATTTATCATATTTATATACTTTGTCCTTTGATCACTCCTGTGTTTGGGCTGATTTTTGATGATTTTGCCCTTTTGTTAAGTTTAATAAACTGATTTTGAACAAGATACTGCACGGTTTGGCCGATGAAGGAATCTCCGTCTGATTTTCAAGGCCTCCCCTGTACAAAAGACGAGTTTTATTTTATTTACTTATTAATTCTTGTCATTGTTTGATAATTATTTATTCTCTTACTAACACTTTTACTAAGTGTTTATACAGGTACCCGGAGATGCATCTTGTGCAGAATGCCTAAAAAGGCTAAAGATGTCCCGGAGTTTTATTTTATGTCATTGTATTTAATTTTAATTTTATTATTATGTATTGCGTTTTATTTTAATTGTAAATTATGAAAAATGCTTAGAATATGTAGAATAAAAAGCCAATATATAATTAACCTAGGTTTGATTGGGTAGCCGCAAGTTAGCGGATCTTAAAGGATGCCTAACCCCTTCCCTTTAGGATAATAAAGAACCCTGATTCAGAATCTCATTAATTTCGCAGACCATTAAATGGAGATCAATTGCAGTATTTTATTACAATAGTTCAAGTGTCCTAATTCACTTAACTAATTAGGTGGCAACTCCTCAAAAAACAAGCATTTTGCTCAATCCAGGGAACCACG
The DNA here is from genome assembly GCA_029844215.1 of Przewalskia tangutica. NCBI lineage: Eukaryota > Viridiplantae > Streptophyta > Magnoliopsida > Solanales > Solanaceae > Przewalskia > Przewalskia tangutica. The sequence goes on along the minus strand of CM056736.1, from coordinate 27,412,562 downwards.
CCAAAGAGCAACGTTGCAGTTCTGTTCAGACTCTGAGGTCAAAATCAGGCGCGACAGCATGGCGACTCCGCTGGGGATATCAGGTTCTTGACCATAGCAAAACCAGGTTAATTAAATATTGCGCTTTATTTTGCTTTTATTTTTGTTGTAAATGTTTAAATTGTTTGCTTTTAATTACATTAATTGCTACTGCTTTCCTTAAACTGGCATTCCACTCATATTTTCTCCCTTACGAAAATTATACTATCACACACTACACGCGAGGTGTGCTTTGCGCACCCGTAAATTTCTTTCAAATACCCAAATTTAAGAGAGTTGACGTTTTGCGCGGAGAATCCGGTGGCCGCGTAGCCTTCTCGCTCGAGTAGTCCGCTCGGAAACCTTGCGTCTAGTAAGCCAAATCTTAGCAAACTTAAGATAGATTTATACCACTTTTTATCTTAAGGCATGCATGCATTTATCTTAAGTGGGTCGATCCTTGACATCGTCTCCATAACTAGGAATCCCACCAAATTGTCGACGGGTTTCACAAACCAACGACCAAATCAGCATATATGTGTAGCGTGATAGATGGATTCAAGCCTAATTATGACACGCCAAAATTGGAAAATGTACATTCATCATTTCCAACAAAAGCATTAATATTTATCAACTTGGATCAATCTATCACAATCTCGCATATTTGGCATCTAGGCCCACCTCTGGCATAAGAGAGGCCCCATGCATATTAGGGTGTGCGCTTGATTTGCATGCTTGTTTGTTTTACTAGTGTTTGTCGCTAGCGACTCTGTACATATTATTTAAAGCAATAATTATCCTTTCAACTCTGTACATATCATATTATGTGTTCGCAACCCCGAGCACGAGCATTTGTATTTTTGCACTTTTTGCTGTTTCACTGCAATCATGACTTCTACTGGATAAATCGTTCTTGAACATCACAACTCGGACCTTGTGAAGCGTCAACCTACAGTCCGAGCAAACCAATCAGGGGAGTCTTTGACTATGCTTTCACTCTCTCGCATTTTATTATTATTTTTCTGTGGCTTTCATACTCTCACTCATTGCTCGTATCTTTTGCAGGAAGACCGTCCTCACGAACAATCAGGGATGGTCATTCTAAAACATTAGCCCCAGAGATACTCCAGAAAAGAACAAAATAAAAGCATGACAAAGAGAGCCGAGAGATATTTTCGAATGAAAGGAGTCAATCAACTTTCAGTCCGAACAAACCAAACAGATGAGTCTTGACTATACTGTCATACTCTCGCATTTTATTATTTTTTTCGTCACTTTTCTACTCTCGCCTCTTTCTCTTATTTTTGCAGGAAACACGTCCTCGCAAACAGTCGTTTCTCTGAGTTGTCTATACTTTTGTATTTTATACATACTTGCATATTCAATTGACATGCTTAGTTTTAATTACATAATACATTCATATCATACATTGCACAACATATCTTCCCGAACTACGCGTGTATGATTTTTACCACACGGTGTGATACGTAGGCAACCCATTTTAGGTTCGGCACCACAAAAAAAAAGTAATGATAATAATAAAAAGGACATATTTGGTTCATCATGCATTTCATTCATTCTATCACATACATTCATTTTTTTATTACATTCATTCTATCACAGACATTCATTTTTCATTACACTCATCATATTATGGGCATTCACTTTACTATGCATTAGTCTTATATTGAACAATTATTTGTTTTGCACAACTTTTACTCTTACATTCCTTTCATGAATAATTCGTTTTCAAACATACATTTTATAACCTATCTGAACGAATTACGCGCACCTGATTTTCGTCAAAGATGAGATACGTAGGCAGCCCTATTCGGGTTCGGTATCATTTATCCAAAAAAAATACATAAAAAAGAAATATATATCTTATTCAAAAATATAAAAAAATATTATTCAAAAAATACAAAAAAAACATTTTCTAGTATTATTGTTTGACTTGGTTTATACCAGCACAGTTAGGAGTGTGCATAGAAAAAACAAATAATAATCAGTATGGGCTAACTTCGTGGTAAACAATGGATTCTTTTGGTATTCTCATTCACACCTGTAATGAAACCATCTTTCATGCTCTAAAAATAAGAACAAAACCAACTTCATCACTTCATATGCATTGTGTGGTGAGTTTTAGAACAAGTTCAATCGCATTGCATTGTGATCTAGAACTTGGTCGTAATGTTTGTTGAGCCAAAATCCTGAGTAACACTCGGTATATGAAATGATCGTAGACTTTCTTTGACCCGTTTGAGCCTTTTCAGCCTACCAAATAAAATTATCCGTAGTATCCCCCTTTGAGCCTAAATCCTATTCTTTTGACAACCACATAATAAGCCTATACCCTTTCTGATTGCATACACGCACTATCCCTCTTTTGGCCCGACTTCCTTGAGCGCATTGGAAATGTACAAATTGCTGATAAAGATTCGAGCTGAAGTTTTCAAAGACAAAAGTTGTCAAAGTCCCAAAAGGGAAAAGAAAAAGAAAACAAAAGCAAATGACGACTTCACAAAAAGAAGAAATTAAAAGCTCTGACATTATAATTAAAAATGATGAAAGAAATGAGAAAATAACTCTGAAAAAAAAAGAGGGGGCTCCAAAGGAAGGATTCAAAAAGAAGTCAGTACAAAAGAACTGGAAAAAAAATAGATCAGCATTAAAGAGCACAAATATCAAGCACGGACGTAGTCCAACGCTCGAGGAAGGATTAGTCACTTTTTATCCAAATGATATCCATCCCTTCCCCCAAACCTACATTACAAGTCCGTGACAAGCCCTACATGATCTTACATTGAGGGTTCTCACATTAGTGGATACTTACATGACGGCCAAGCTTATGGTATCACAATTGCATGCATTAAACATCTTTCTGAATGTGAGTGTGTTTCTCTAAACATCCCAAAATTCAAAATACTGAAATATATGTGAGAAAGAGACTTTCTTTCAGTGAGAGCATTTGAAACATGGGGATGTTTATAGTTCGAAATCTTTGCTTGAAGCAAGTGTCGACACTCAGGTATGTCTGAGGTACCATATGAAGCTGTGTGAATAACCCTGGAGTCAGTCTCGGTTAGACTGAAACCAAATAACGGAAATCCTAAACACAATACTAATTGTTGGTAACAACTGAAGTCAGAACGTGATGATGTCTTCCCATTTTTTCAGAAAAACAACAAAAAATACATATATTGAAAATCTTCTTTTACTTTTCATGAACTACGTCTTGACCTGATTTCCCTCGGTGGGATACGTAGGCGGCCACATCGGCTTCGGTCCCATATTATTAAAAACCTTAAAATCCATATTTTTGCATCACGAACTATGTTATGACCTGATTCCCTCAGCGGTATACGTAGGTAGCCACATCAGCTTCGGTCACACTATTATAAATATTTCTCCCTTTATTTTGCACATAACAAGATAAGTTTATCTGATCACTTTGATAGAGCAGGCAAGATACCTACACAGGACTCGGTCTCGCCCATTGGAGAGTTTAGCATCTTCATCCACCTGAAATTGGGATATTTTTTAAGATTTACTGCAAAAAGATGGCAATAGATAGGGAAAAGAGTCGGCAAATTGAGCCTTCAGTCCAAACTAGTCTGAGCATGCAAACGTCAAGAGCCAAAGCTACAAAGTCGACGCGAATCAACCGCCCCTTTCCTAAAACTCACAAGTTTTTATTGAGTGCAGGATCTTCATATCAGCAAAAGTCGGGAGGACAACAATAAGCCCGTGCGAGTCGCAAGCGCACAACATCAATGCAATGACGTTATTTCAACCCATGCTGGTCACAAATGCACAACGTCTATGCAACGACGTCATTTCAACCTAGGCGAGCCACAAAGTGGTACGTCCATAAAACTGCTCCATCTATGTTTCGTCTATGCAATGACGAATATCTGCATCTCGTCTATGCAACGATGTCATTTCATTTTAAGTCTATACAACGACTTCATCTATGTTTCGTCTATGTAACGACGAACATTTACATCGCGTCTATGCAACGACGCCATTTCATTTAAAGCCTATGCAACGGCTTCATCTATGTTTCGTCTATGCAACGACGAACATCTGCATCGCGTCTATGCAATGACGTCATTTCATTTAAAGTCTATGTAACGGCTTCATCTATGGTTCGTCTATGCAACGACGAACATCCGCATCGCGTCTATGCAACAACGCCATTTTATTTAAGCCTATGCAAGGGCTTAATCTAGGTTTTGTCTATGCAACGACGAACATCAGCATCGCGCCTGCGCACCGACGTTATCTGCATCATCTTCAATTTCAGTCAGGCGCCCACATTCTAATGCGGGTATTTTAAAATCTCCATCTTTCAATTTCAGTCGGGCGTCCACCTTCTAATGCAGGTATCTTAAAATCGTCATATGCATCATCTTTTAATTTCAGTCAGGCGCCCACCTTATAATGCGGGTATTTTAAATTCAGTCAAACGCCTGAGCACCAGCGTCATTTGCATCATCGTCCAAAAATGATAAATATCAGCATCGCGTCAACACAATGACGTCATCATCGTCAACACAATGACGTCATTAGTATCTTGATCATACGTCTCGCCATCTTCATTTCCTCTTGCATTTTGACATCGGGAACAAACACCCTAGAGACATTTCTGAGAACAAACACCCTGTCTCTTTCAGCTTCCTATCGCAGCTACCCAGTATCATCATAATTCGACACTGGAAATTTTTTAGAATCTGCATCGGCATCGTCTTTAATTTTCTAGCATCGCAACAACCCAGTGTCATCATAATTTGATACTGGAATAATTTTGAATCGGCGTCTGCCTGTCTTTAATTTTCTAGCATCGTAGCAACTCAGTGACATCATAATTCGACAATGGGACATATTTTTTGAATATACATCAGCTTTGCTTCCCAATTCTTTTAAAATTTCCTCTTGTCCATTCATTTCTTGATCTTTGTTCTAATTCTGACGATGGAGACAGAAGCCTATGCAATGGCTTCATCTATGTTTCGTCTATGCAACGACGACATTTCATTTAAGCCTATGCAACAGCTTCATCTATATTTTGTCTATGTAACGTTGAACATCTGCATCACTTCTATGTAATGACGTCATTTCATTTAAACCTATGAAACGGCTTCATCTATGTTTCGTCTATGTAATGACGAACATCTGCATCGCGTCTATGCAACGACGTCATTTCATTTAAGCCTACGCAATGGATTTATCTATGTTTTGTCTATGCAACGTCTTTTTTTACATTTTGTCTATGCAACGACGAACATATGCATCGCGTCTGTGCAACGACGTCATTTCATTTAAGCCTATACAACATCTTCATCTATGTTTCGTCTATGCAACGATGAACATCTGCATCGCGTCTATGCAACGACGCCATTTCATTTAAGCCTATGCAACAAATTCATCTATGCTTCGTCTATGCAATGACGAACATCTGCATCGCGTCTGTGCAACGACGTCATTTCATTTAAGCCTATGCAACAGTTTCATCTATGTTTCATCTATGCAACGACGAACATCTGCATCGCGTCTATGCAATGACGTCATTTCATTTAAGCCTATGCAATGACTTCATCTATGTTTCGTCTATGCAACGACGAACATCTGCATCGCGTCTATGCAGCGACGTCATTTCATTTAATCCTATGTAATGACTCATCTATGTTTCGCATATGCAACGACGAACATCTGCATCACGTCTATGCAACAAAGATATTTCATTATGCCTATGCAACGACTCATCTATGTTTCGTTTATGCAACGACGAACATCTGCACTGCATTCAGAAAACGACACCATCTTCATTTCCTTTGCATTCTGACCTCGGGAACAAACACCCTAGAGGCATTTCAGATAACAAACACCCTGACTCTTCCAGCATCGCAGCAACCAGTGTCATCAAGATTCTACACTGGGACAAATTTTTGAGTCGGCGTCAGCCCATCTTTTATTTTCTAGCAGTACAGTAACCCAGTGTCCTCATAATTCGACACTTGGACAAATTTTAAATCTGCATCAGTTTTGCTTTTTAATTCTGGCATCACAACGACTCAGTGTCATCATAATTCGATACTGGACAAATTTTGAATCTGCATCGGCTTTGCTTCCAATTCTTTTAAAATTTCCTTTTGCCCATTCATTTTCTTGATCTTTGTTATTATTCTGATGATAGAGACAAAATTGGCTACAAGTCAACATCTTTGTCTGAAAACTCTTTCATCGTCTTCAGTCAAAGAGGGAGAAGTTGTTGACACCCAATTTTGACCAATCTTTTGGTTATTTCTTACAATTTTAAGTATTTTTGAACATCGCATTTTATCATCATTTTTTTTGCATTTTTTATATCATAATCATGTTTTAATTTATAAATTAATACTTAGGTTTAGTTATCTACATATATTATTATTTATACACATATTAGTTAATTATAATTTTAGTACAGTCTGTTAATACAGTTGAATCGGAGCAGTTAATTTTAAAAGCACGAAGCAAGAATTCGATCAAGTCAAGGTCCTGTCACCTTTTAAAAAGATGACATTTGAAGCGACGAGTTGAGTTTTTCATCCTTTGGCTAATTAACTTTTATATTATCCAAAAGATAAAAAGGGGGACTTATTTTATCAATAAGAGAGGGGGAGACTTCACGTGAAGGAGGGGGGAATTTTCAGATTTCATCTCCTCACCCTAAACATTTTCCCTCCTCTCCATTCTTAACCTTCATCCGCACACACTATTGTTACTCTTCCATTTTAATCTTTTCAAATACCCTCTCTAATCCCTTTTCCTTTACCTATCCACCATACCCGACCCCCCTAAACTTAAAACCCTTAATTTTCCTCCACTTCGAACCACCCTACACATACCCTCTCATCTATCAGCCGAAACCGTGACTGCTCGGTCCAACAACCTTCCTCACCAACACCGGCGAACCCTTACACCCTCGCCACTGCCCCGAACCACCATTCCCCTCTTCCCGTCGAACTCCCAGATCCCGTTGACAACTGCCCCACACTGTTCCGGTGACCCACACAGTCGAACCACCATTCCCTTATTCCCGTCGAACTCCCAGATCCCGTCGACTACTGCCACACACTTTTTCGGTGATCCACAGAGTCGAACACCCTTACCCCAAGCCCATCGTCGAACCCCATCGCCGGAAACCCTCACCCGTCGACCTCACTGTTTCAAACCAAACATCCCATAGCTCCGATTAGACCCTCAGTCGACACCACCCATCAGCCGTCGCCCATCCCCTGAGCAACGACAACGACGACGAAAGTCCTAACATGGTGTCTTTTAATCCTTTATATGTTTATGTTCATAGTTAGCGTTAAAGCCACTATTTTCTTGTGTTAGTGTTTCTCTAGTGCTCTTGCTGCTCTTATTCGGTTGGTAAATGCTATTATTGTTGATCTTGGTGATGCTGTTATTTTTTTCTATATGTTCTTAGCTTACTGTCTAGCATTACATTGTGTTGTTAACCATTACTATTACGGATGTTCTTTGCGTATGACCACATGGGGCCTTACACCCAGATTGAGTTCTTAGCGTTATTGGTGTTTATCCATGCCTAATATTCTATAATATAGATGTGTTCTTGTCCTTATCTGCATGCATGCTTTGTTATATTATTTATGTTTATGTGTTCTTGTAATAAACGATGTTCATGCTTCCATATTTATGTGTTCTTTATTGATCTCATAAAAGGTAGTATTTGATCTGTTTGTCCTTTTATCTCTTTTTTGCTGTGTTTAAAGTTTTGAATTATCTAGCGTGTATTACATGATGTACGCTGCAATACAAAGATTATTTCACCTTTTCGGGTGATAGCTCTGCCTCAACATTGACTGCTGTGTGTAATTTTATTAATATATCATATTCATATACTTTGTCCTTTGATCACTCCTGTGTTTGGGCTGATTTTTGATAATTTTGCCCTTTTGTTAAGTTTAATAAACTGATTTTGAACAAGATACTGCACGGTTTGGCCGATGAAGGAATCTCCTTCTGATATCCAAGGCCTTCCCTATACAAAAGACGGGTTTTATTTTATTTACTTATTAATTCTTGTTATTGTTTGATAATTATTTATTCTCTTACTAACACTTTTACTATGTGTTTATACAGGTACCGGAGATGCATCTTGTCCAGAATGCCTAAAAAGGCTAAAGATGTCCCGGAGTATTATTTTATGTCGTTGTATTTAATTTTAGTTTTATTATTATGTATTGCATTTTATTTTAATTGTAAATTATGAAAAATGCTTAGAACATGTAGAATAAAAAGCCAATATATAATTAACCTAGGTTTGATTGAATAGCCGCAAGTTAGCGGATCTTAAAGGATGCCTAACCCCTTCTCTTTAGGATAATAAAGAACCCTGATCCAGAATCTCATTAATTTCGCAGACCATTAAATGGAGATCAATTGCAGTATTTTATTACAATAGTTCAAGTGTCCTAATTCACTTAACTAATTACGTGGTGACTCCTCAAAAAACAAGCATTTTGCTCAATCCAGGGAACCGCGCCAAAGAGCAACGTTGCAGTTCTGTTCAAACCTTGAGGTTAAAAACGAGCGCGACAGCGATCTATGCGATCGAATTCTGTGGTGAGGTTTGAGTTCTCGATCTTGTCAATTTCAAGTTCGATTGTGATATTCTGCATTATTTTTCTCTGCGTATGGATCCAGTTGCAACATTGAATGTGGAGGAATGTTCGAATTCAACATCATCGATCCTAGTGGATCATAATCATCCATTGTTTCTGAGTGGATCTGATTCTGCTACTGGATTACAATTCGAAGTACAATTAATAGGCATGGAAAATTACACTTTGTGGAGTAGAATGATGCGATTGAATTTGTTGACGAAGAACAAAATGGGTTTCATTGATAGATCGATTAAACGAGACACATATGGTGCTAATTGGGTTAAACAATGGGAGCAGTGTGATGCGATAGTCATCTCATGAATCGTAAGGAATGTAAACAAAAATTTGCTTAGTGGAATTCTGTACAAATCCTCTGCATTTGCAGTTTGGAAGGATTTGCGTGAATGATTTGATAAGATAAATATGTCTAGAGTTTATCAGTTGTGAAAAGAGTTAGTTATGCTTCATCAAGGTGTATCTCCCGTAGCTAGTTATTATTCTAGAATGCAGGACATATGGGATGAAATCGACTCTATAGTTCCGGTTCCAGTTTGTGATTGCACTAGTCCTATGGAATATGTAGCACACTTAGGACATCAGAGGTTACTGGAATTCTTAATGGGACTAAACGATGGTTATAATCAGGTTAGGAGTCATATTCTTCTATGACACCTATTACAACTGTAAATCAGGTCTATGCTATGGTAGCACAAGATGAGAGTCAGAGGTTGATCACTGGGAAGTATGCAGGGGGTGAAGCTACTAAACACTCAACTATGTTCAGTAAAACCTCCACTTCACAGAATATATCAAAGTTATATTGTGATTTTTGCAACATGAAGGGTCATAATCGAGAGATCTGTTATAAATCGTTGTACTACTGTGACTACTGTAAGAAGAATGGTCACATTAGAGTTATCCAGATGACAATAGAACCAGGAAGAAGGTGAATGCAGCTGTGGCTGGGCAGACACAAGAAATGGATGTTCAGTTTGTCAAACAAACAGGACATTATCAGGTAGGGATGACACAATTATCTCAGGAACAACATGACCAGCTCCACAACATACTGAGATCCTGTTCTCCAGAGAAGTATCAGCAGGTTGTTGCAATGTTGAATCCACAGGCTGGGTATTATGGTAATCAACAGGCTGGTGGATCTTATGGTAATACTTCAATTCCTAAAGCTCATATGGCAGGTACTCATATCACTGAAGATAGTCATAGTTGGATTGTTGATTTTGGGGCAACTAACCATATGGTTACTGATAAGAGGTTGATTGACAAACCTGAGCTTACAGATAAAACAAAGCATGCGGTACCGCCACCGGAGATAGAGCGAATAACACGCATCGGTAGTTGTAGGTTGAATGGAGGTGATCTCATTAAGAATGTTTTATGTGTACCAAGTTTCCACTTCAACTTATTGTAAGTTTCAAAGCTGACCAGAGAACTAAATTGTAGTGCCATATTCTTCCCTGATTTCTTTGTTTTACAGGATCTCTTCACTGGAAAGGTGAAGGAGATTGGTCAGGAAATAGATGGGCTCTACATGCTGCAGTCCAGGAGAGGGGTGACTGGACAAGTCCATTCAGCTATCAGGCATACAATGGAGGAAATGTAAGAAGAACTATGGCACACAAGGATGTGACATGTTCCAATGACTATGCTCAGGAAAATAGATGAGTTGAGTAACAAGTTCAAGTTTACAATAAGGCAATATGACATCTGTCCTAGGGCTAGACAGACCAGGAATCCATTCCCTATTAGTGTAAGCAGAACTGAGTTTCCTTTTCAGCTTATGCATCTTGATGTATGGGGGCCTTATAGGGCTCCCACTCACAGTGGTATGAGGTACTTCTTGACTGTAGTAGATGACTTTTCTAGATGGACTTGGGTATTCTTAATGTGTGTCATGTCTGATGTAACTACCATCCTTAAGAATCTGTTTACAGAAATAAAAACTCAATTTGACAAGAATGTTAAATGTGTAAGGATTGATAATGGGACATAATTTTCTTTAATCATGCCTGCTCTGAGTTATTATGTCAGTTAGGCATCATTCACCAGAGTTCCTGTGTTTATACTCCTCAGCAAAATGGTGTGGTTGAGAGGAGGCATAGACACATCCTAGAGATTGCAAGGGCAATCAAGTTCCAGGGGCACTTACCAGCAGAATTTTGGGGTGAATGTATCAAGGCTGCAGTCTATGTAATTAACAGGATACCATATGTTGTGGTTGGAAACATATCACCTTATGAGAAGTTGTTCAACAAACCACCTTCCTTAGCTCACATGAGAGTCATAGGATGCTTGTGCTATGCAACTATTAAGTGTATTTTGTATACACTTTTGAGTCCTTTTTAGTTAGTATTTTACTTTTTTATTTCGCATTTAGTATAGTGTTAGATGTGTTTTTATTTCATTTTGTGTCACAACGATCATAAAGGAGGAAGTACATAATCGAGGATTAATTGAGCTTAATTGAGATGGAATTGCACACTAAAAAGGCCAAGAAATGAAGCCTAAGAAATCCCGGGAAGCATAGAAGAAATTTGACGAAATCCGGACGAAAAAAAGGACATAAAACCGAAAAACTGGCCAAAGAACGTCACAGCGCGCTACAACAGGCCATGGCCAACAAGCCAGCGTAGCTAATTATCTTGCGGCGTCTAATTTTGCTTCAGTATTTTCGGCGTCGTGGCGCCAGCCAGCAGGGCCACGACGCCGACGCGGAAAATCTGATTTTTAGGCCGAATTTCAGAGGGTTAAAAGTGTCCGAAGCGCAATTTTTCTCAAGTATAAAACCCTAAAACCCTTCTCATTATTCCATACCATATACCATATTACAAATCATACTTTTGGGAGGCAAGACAGAGGCTACAATTGGAGACTCTTGTTCAAGGTCTTTTTCTTTTCCTTATTTTATTTTATTTCAGTTTATGTTGGATTGTAATTTAGTTCTTGACATGACAATGTTTATGAGCTAATTACTTTAGTGTGGTTTCCATCGAATCTTTTTGAAGCTTTTTCATATAGTTAATGCATTAGTTATTGAGTTCTTCTTCAGCGTATTAAGATCTATTCAATATTGTTATGATTGCTTGATAATTAACTAGCTATTAATTGTCATAACTTGTATGATTTCCAATCGAGATCTGAGAGGAGAGATTTGAATATGTTGTAGTTGTTTAGACATAGGTTAAAATCGTGGACGAAAGTACCCCGATACTTGTGTAGTATTTAAGGTTATTGTTCTTAATCTTCATGTGTGGTAAAATCTATCATAGAAATATAGAAGGTTTCTGCACAAGGTTGAGATCTTGTATGTCCTAACCGGAATATAATGACAGATTAGTTAACCTGCTATCTTAATAAGAAAAATCAATAGCATTGCATTAACACGTGAAAGAGGGGATAGTTGAGGAGATTGGAAGCCCTATTTCCTTCATAACTGTTTAAAACCCAAAGTATTATTATTCGTAGTTTATTTTCCGCACTTAGTCATAATTATTAGTTATAATTCTCAAACTAAAGAACGCCAACCAAATAGATACCATAGGATAGATAACTGGTACTTGACAAACCAGTCTCTGTGGACGATAAACTCGGTCTTACAGATCTTTATTACTTGAACGATACGTACACTTGCGTAAGCATCTAGAAATATCACAACAGCAACCAATCTAGTGAGGAAGGATAAGTTTGATAGTAGGGTGACTAAGGCAGTTTTGCTTGGGTATGATACTAACCAGAAAGGATATAAGATGCTGGAATTAGATAGTATGAGCATCTTTATAAGTAGAGATGTTAACTTTCATGAAGACATATTTCCATTTGAGGAATCTAAGGCAGCTGAAAGGGGTGGTGGATCACAGCCTGAAAACTCTTCTGTTTCTGATTCCTATTCTGGATTATATGGAGATTATTCTCATAAAGCTCTTGGAGATGGTTCCAGGAATATAGAAGGATCCAACACAATTGACTTTGTTGAAGATCATTTTAATGTTGATACATGTACAAATGATGGTGATCAAACACCAGAAGGATCTCACAGTACTTCTTCTTATTCAGATGCTGAACATCATGAAGGTGTGCTGGATGATGAAGATCAGTTACATGACACAGCAAGGAGGTCATCTAGACCACCCAACATGGATGAAATATTTTGTCTCACATTCTGACACTGTCAAGTATCCATTTTCCAATTATCTCAGTTATGCTGGCTTATCAACGTCCTACCAAAGTTGTATAGCAAAGATGTCTGAGGACTATGAACCACGAAATTATTCTGAGGCAGCAAGAGACAAGAGATGGGTAGATGCAATGAAGGCAGAGATCAAAGCTTTGAAGGACAACAACACTTGGGAGATAGTAGATCTGCCCACTGGAAAGAAAGCTATTGATTGTAAGTGGGTGTAAAAGATTAAGTACAAAGCCACTGGGGAGATATAAAGGTTTAAGGCAAGACTGGTTGCCAAAGGATATAACCAAAGGGAAGGAATATACTATGAAGATACATTTTCACCAGTAGTCAAGATGCTTACTGTGAGGGCTTCATCTCAATTGCTGCAGCAAAAGGGTGGAATATATAGCAAATGGATGTCTTTAATGCTTTCTTGCAAGGAGATTTACATGAAGAGGTCTATATGTGTATCCCACAGGGGGTGTACATAAGCAAGGAAAGGTTTGTAAGCTCGTCAGATCACTCTATGATTTAAAACAGGCCTTAAGGCAGTGGAACATAAAATTAGTCACTGCATTGTTGTCTGTTGGTTTTCATCAGAGTCCCCTGGATCATTCACTTCTCACAAAGAAGGTAAATGGGAAAATAGTGGTGACTTAGTATATGTGGATGATCTACTCATCACAGGAGATGATGACATGCTGATCACAGAGACCAAGGCAACACTGCAGCAGCATTTTAAAATTAATGACTTGGGTGAATTAAGATATCTTTGGGTTTTGAGTTTGCCAGGAACAAAAATGGAATAGTAATGCACCAACGCAAGTACTCTATGGAGTTGATTGCTGACATGGGGTTGATAGGAGCCAAGACAGCAGGGTCTCCTATGGAATGGAATTCCAAATTAACATCTCATACATATGATAAGCATTTGCGAGAAAAAACAGATGGTTCAGATCTTCCTGGCAGACAAAACTCAGACAATCTTTTGTCTAATCCTTCTGAGTATCAAAGACTTATCGGGAGGCTGTTGTACTTGACCAATACAAGGCCAGATATAGCCTTTGCAGTTCAAAGTCTCAGTCAGTTTATGCAAGCACCCAAGACCTCACACATGACAGCAGTAGAAAGGGTAGTCAAATATGTGAAACAAGCACCAGGCTTGAGAATTTTCATGTCTGCTACAAATTCTGGAGTCCTGTCAGCCTATTGCGATGCAGGTTGGGCTTCATGTCTCAACACCAGGAGATCAGTTACATGGTATTTAGTATTCTTTGGTGCTTCCCTTATCTCATGGAAGTCGAAGAAACAACATACCATTTCGCGAAGCTCGGCTGAGGCAGAATACAGGAGTATGGCTTCTGTGGTTTCTGAGATTGTGTGGATTTCTGGACTGTTTGATGAACTTAATGCAAAGGGCAGTTGCCTATTCCTATATATAGTTCTAGCAAGTCAGCTATCCAGATTGCAGCAAATCCAGTCTTCCACGAGCGTACAAAGTATATCGATATCGATTGTCATTTCATACGGGAAAGAGTCCAACAAGTCCTGGTATCTCCTCAGCACATCACTACTGCAGAATAGCCAGCAGGTCTCCTTACGAAGGAATTATTGCAGGGGCAACACACTCACTTATTATCCAAGCTAGGTGTCAAAAGTCTATTTTTAACACCTAACTTACTGGGGGATGTTGAGATGAAACCTACTTAACTAGTTTAACATTTTATTATTTTGAGTTAGTTAGTTAGTTGGAATTAACTGAAGTTATTATGGTAGTTAAGTTCTAGTAGCTTCCTAATAGTAGTAGCTTAACTAGCTTTCTTAATCTCTTGGACTACATGTATAAATAGGCTTATGCCTTGGATATGATAATTAAAGAAAAGCTTCCACAAATATTGTTCCCTTCTCTCTCCTTCTCCTCTCTTCTTTCTCTTTGACGAGGAGAAAGTCCCGCAGGCGACCCCCCCCCCCCCCTCCCCACCTATATCAGAGGCCCCTTGGCCAGCTGGGATGTAAATCGAGGTATATGCGCGAGTGGCAGCCCTGCAAGGGAGAGGACCAACGTGATACGAACCCAGCAACAACCCTTGCAATATTTCAGCAAAAACTGTCACCACACGGATTCGAACCCGCGACGTCGAGGTGGTTGTACCCAATCACCTTGCCACTTACCAACTCGTCTGTGCCCCTGGGGGCCCTCTCTTCTTTTTCTTACTCGATCTCTTACTCAACTCCAGTATAGCTTGCGCGATTGATCTACAACCACTAGATCGAACATGCTGATTGCACAGATTGTGCAAACTAACATTTCTTAATTTTTTTATTAAAATCAAAACTGAATCACATTCGTTGGTTCTTAACTATTAAAATCATATACTAAATAACAATCAAATTTATCAGTTTGGTTATTACTGGTTTGAATTAGATTGACGGTTTTTCTTGATTTATGTATACTAACTTAAAACCTCGACAAAAATTCAGTAATTTAATGAATAAGTAATTAAATATTCAGTACAACATGTATCAAAATTCAATTTTCTAACAAAAATAATTTAGAGGCATTTCTATTCCGCGGACAATACATTCAGGGGTCCTTTGGTTGGAAACAAATCATCCCAGGATAATTGATTCTGGGATAAGTTAAACATTTTCTAAGAAAATTAAATCCAAACCAAATTTTTAAGAAGTATAGATTTGTTTAATCAGTTTGGGTTGATTTTTTCTTTGAGTCAAAGGAAGAATAAAAAAGGGAATAGAAAAATGACTTACAAAGCCACGATAAGTTTCAACCAAACAACCAGCTCCTCCTGATGCGAAATTCACTCCATGAACAAATCGGTTGTCTTTCCCAATCTCAAAATAAGACGGAATGAGTGGCAGCTCAGCATATTCCGCTAAAAACAACAAAACCAATTAACTCATATACATGTCATAATACAAGAATTTCTATATTTTAGAACGTATCTTTACAATATATCATAACACTATTCTATCAAAATGGATCCTCTTTTTTATATGATTATGATAACATTTTGGGAAACGTTAAAATCTATCTACCTCTTTGTTTGGGTAAGCGTCTTCAATCTACGGGCCCAATAGACCGGCAAAGGCACAAGGTCCCATGCCACACTGTAATTTTCATACTCATCCCGCCAAATTATTGACTATGATATCAGTTATTGGGTCAATAAAGCCCCAGGATACTCTTACATGGTATGATATTGTCCGCTTTGGGCTAAACACCCACGGTTTTCTTCAAAAAGTCTCACACCATTAAGAGAATCATATATCTTATATGTATGTTCTTTTTCCTTTTCACTTCCGATGTGGAATTTTGTTCGCACACCCCAACACTCTTGTGGTAACTTAACTGAATCTTAAAGACTTATCACCGAGAGTTATGACTTGTTCAGAATGTGGGTGCACCACTTAAAAAAAGAAAAAATGTTTTAAATGAGAAGTGACCTTAATTCTCTAGGTAAATAACTAATTATAAGCACTGAATGAAGTGCATCATTTAGGCTTTTTGAAGCATGAGAGCCAACAGAGAATATTATATCAATTCTAAAAAATATGTACATAAAATATTTAATTTTTAGGGAAGATCATGGGTTCACATATATCATAATTTACACCGTAAATCCGCCCCTGTTAATGAGAGGTGGGATACATACAAACTCTCTATGTAAAAGGTAGAGATTTAACGTTTACCAATAAAATCAGGAATTAAACGACCATCAGAAAATCTGCCAGTAGGAGTCTTGAAAAAAGATTCACCATAAGGCCACCAATTAGCTTGGAATTGAGTAGTAGTATTGATATAGTTGTTGTTCCCAGGATCAAAGAGGGAATCACCAAACACAAAAAGAGCTTTTTTAATGGATGATGTTCTCTCATAGCTGCCAAAACACCCAAATGGTATGGCAATTAGAGACAACCACATAAGGATGAAGCCATGAAAGAAGGCCATAATTAGCAACTGTAGTTTTTAGCACTAGAATTCTACTTCAAATTAATAAGAAGATGCCTAGCTAGCTCCAGGTTCTTAAATTTTATTTTTCTCGTGATTTGAACTATATAATTGAAAGTGATTGCGTGTTCTTACTTGTTTCTAATAAATTATTAAGTCGTCTTTAAAATATATATATTTGACCTGGGGAATATAAAATAGGAAGATAAGCAGAAGCAGCACACCATATTTGACTACCATACCTGATACATCTGCTTGAGTGAAGTAACAATTTGTGAGGGATGACTGCTTGCATGGGCCTCCCATCTAGTATCTGATCATAAAGACTACGATTTACCTTCCTCCACTAATCTCTATCGAATTCGGAGGGTGGGGCGCAGTGAGGATTTCGCCTTTTGCTCCCAAGAATGCAACATTATTTAAAACAAAAAAAAAAAATCTCACGTTTTATTCACGTATTTGATTAGCATCTTTGACGGAAAAAATTAATTTTTTGATTATTTTTATTAATAAAAGATATATATATATATATATATAAGTTACAATAGAAAAATTATTTTCCTATTCTACGTCTAAAATCCTATTTTATATGAAAACTAATTATACAATTATGATAATATTACACTACTAAGTAAGGTACAAAACTAATAAAATAATATACCAAATATACAATAATATACCAAAAGCCGAGATGGACTATGTCTCGGATGGGCTAAGTCTCGGTCCAGACTGATTTGTATAATATGCATACAATATTTAACACACCCCTATAGTCATAGCGGACGGTCTTCGTACGCTGAGACTGTCTCTAAAATCTTCAAAAAGGACCGAGGGAAGACCCTTTGTAAAGATGTCTGCAATTTAATATCTGGAAGGGACATGACAGACACATACTTGTCCTCTAGCTACTTTTTCTCGAACAAAGTGAATATTCATCTCTATATGTTTAGTGCGCTGGTGCTGAACTGGATTACCAGAAAGGTAGATGACACATATTATCACAATACACCAAGGTAGCTTTCTGAATAGGACAATGGAGCTCTAAAAGAAGATTATGTAACCAACATGACTCAGAAACCACATTGGCTACCCCTCGATACTCGGCATATGTAATATCAGGTCGCGTGAACGTAAGTTACTGAATAGCGCCTGCAAGACTACGATATCGGGTCGGATCATCATAGGGAGAGCCAACTGCAGCACCCAACTTGAGTTTAGTATCAACTGGAGTAGAAGTGGACATACAGGATGACATCTCAGTCCTCTCAATGATCTCAGCTGCATACTTCCTCTGTGATAAGAACAATCCACCTGCATGACGAGTGAGTATCAACTGGAGTAGAAGTGGACATACAGGATGACATCCCAGTCCTCTCAATGATCTCAGCTGCATACTTCCTCTGTGATAAGAACAATCCACCTGCATGACGAGTGACAACAATCCCAAAAAAATAACTCAATGACCCCAAGTCTTTCATGGAAAACTCAGAACTGAGCATTGTCATGATAGACTTTCGCAAAGCATCAGAAGAGGCAGTTAATATAATATCATCCACATATAATAGTATAGAAGTCATGGAAGAACCCCGACGATATATGAATAATGAATTATCAGACCTGCTGTGTGAGAACTCAATAGTTGAAACATAGTCAGCAAACCTCTTATACCAAGCTCGTGGAGACTGCTTAAGCCCATACAAGGACTTCTTCAACAAATAGACATGATGAGATTATCTAGTATCTCTAAACCCCAAGGGCTGATGCATATAGACTGTTTCCTTGAGATCACCATGGGGAATGCATTTTTCACGTCTAGCTGATGAATGAGTCATGATTTCGACAGAGCCAAGTTGAACACAGTGCGAATGATAGCCGACTTGACCACCGGGATAAATGTCTCACCACAATCTACACCAACCTGCTGAGTTTTACCATCACCTACGAGACGAGCCAATTGTAGTTTTTAGCACTAGAATTCTACTTCAAATTAATAAGAAGATGCCTAGCTAGCTCCAGGTTCTTAAATTTTATTATTCTCGTGATTTGAACTATACAATTGAAAGTGATTGCGTGTTCTTACTTGTTTCTAATAAATTATTAAGTCGTCTTTAAAATATATATAGTTGACGTGGGGAATATAAAATAGGAAGATAAGCAGAACCAGCACACAATATTTGACTACCATACCTGATACATCTGCTTGAGTGAAGTAACGGTTTGTATCTTTTAGTCGATTAAAGAATGCAACATATAATTATGATAATATTACACTACTAGGTAAGATACAAAACTAATACAACAATCTTTTAGTCCATTAAAGAATGCAACATTATTTAAAACAAAAAAAAGAAATAATTCTCACGTTTTATTCACGTATTTGATTAGCATCTTTTGACGGAAAGAATTAATTCTTTGATTATTTTTATTAATAAAAAACATATATATATATATATATATATATATATATAAGTTATAATGGAAAAATCATTTTTTTATTCTACATCTAAAATCCTATTCTATATGAAAACTAATTATATAATTATGATAATATTACACTACTAAGTAAGGTACAAATCTAATACAATAATATACCAAATATACAATAATATACCAAAAGCCGAGATGGACTATGTCTCGGATGGGCTACGTCTCGGTCCAGATTGATTGGGCCAGTGGGCTTTGGACCGGACTGATTTGTATAATATACATACAATATTTAACACACCCCTACGCGTAGCAAGGCTTCAGACGTTGAGATCGTTTCTAAAATCTTAAAAGGGACCAGGAAGACCGCGTAAAGATATGCAATTTGATATCCGAAAGGACATTGTCACGACCAACCGGCCCGTGGATCGTGCATTACCCGCACCCAAGTAGTCATACATCGTAGTAATCACTAATATAAAATAAGACATGAAACAATTATAAGATAATAAACAAAGCAACCAAAACGGTTGCCTTTTCGCATATATACGAAATTTTTGAGCAGTTACATCCTTTACAACCCCGCCCACAACAAGATTACTGCACTTAAGAATGTAACAACAACTATGACGGACAGGCCCCGCCATACCTGTATGTACAAGAACCTACAACTCATGGAAACATACCAAAAGATAAGCCTCCGAGAAACGGGCTTCCTAATACGAATCGTGATCCTATGAGCGAGATCAACAACCAGTACCTCTACTGCAGATGAACGCAGCCCCAAGGAGGTCGATAACAGTACCAAGTATGTGAAATCAAAATATCGTAAATGATATCATAACATCTAAAATAAAGCAGAGACATGTATGATAACAAAACTACGATCACAACATAAAAACAAATATGTCAAGTCAGGGACTCACGCCTTTAAAGTCATCCCTCATGCTCGTGGAACTCCTTCCTCACTGCCGGCAGTCTAGGTATAAGTTAGGTGATACGTGTAACATGTCTCGGCCCATCTCATGAACTCGAGGTGGAATCGTATGGACTACATGTCTCGGCCATCTCATGGGACTCGATAGAATCGTGACACGCTCGCCCATCTCATGGGACTCGATAGAAATCGCACACGCTCTCGGCCCATCTCATGGGACTCGATAGAAATCGCACACGTCTCGCCATCTCATGGGACTCGAGAAATCGCACACGTCTCGCCCATCTCATGGGACTCGATAGAAATCGCGACACGTCTCGCCCATCTCATGGGACTCGATAGAAATCGCCACGTCTCGGCCCATCTCATGGGACTCGATAGAAATCACACAGGACTCGGCCCATCGCATGGGACTCGATAGAACTCGGATGGAATACATTCCCGGTTCATCCCATGAACGCGGTGTCGCATGAAATACATTCCCGGTCCATCTCATCGACTCGGTATCGAATCGAGTGAAATACATTCCGGTTCATCCGTGAACGGTGTCGTGTGGCCCTAACATCTAAACGCTCTTTTAAGATAGATTAAGATAATACCATATGTTCCTTTTAAAACAACTAAGGTAACATTATGCCCTTCTTTTTAAACCAAAACACTTTCCTTCTTGAAGTCAAGTAACAACATTCTTTTCCAAAAGTTCAAGTTTGCCTAATTTCAAATATTCACATTTCTTATTTTCGAAAGGTTTCATAGTTCATAGTCTTAATCTTTTAATAACATAATTCTCCTTTTAAAACAGTTGAGTAATATATGCCTTATGTGTGAGTAGGTTATTCTTGTTTATAAAAATCTTATTAAAGCAGCCATGATCTAGGAAATGTAATATCATTTTGTCTCATCTTAGCTTCTATGCAGATGGAGGTTTCTACTGGTTTTAATATAATTACTTATTTGTCAATACATTTTCCTTTATTAACGCTGCAGTGGTTCGTTCGATACTTATTCTCATTTCCGAATTAGTAAAACATTATTCTTTTAAAAACCAAGTACTCATTACTCACGAATGAGGTTTCACACTTTTTAACAAAATTCATATCAATTCAATTAAGTCAAGCCTCTTATCTTTTGAGATCAAGTCTCTTAACTTCTAAAATCAATAACCCATTCTTTTTATTACTCTTAAGTCGTTATACCTAACTTCCCATAAAGCTAGTATAACTCTTAAACTTTTAAAACCAAGTATTACTCTTCTTTCAAAACGATTCTTAATTCTTTTTTGAAATACTTCAAGATTCTTATTATTTAAAACTCAAGTCGTAAGGCGTCAAGTAAAACCATGCTCGTTAACACACGTCGCTCACCGTACTATATATACTCTTTTAAAATATCATGCTCGAGAAGATAGGAAGAATCACATACCTCGCGACGATTATCGACTATTAGCAAATAGCTCCAAATCATGGAATCCGCTAGCCCTTTCCACCCTTCGAGTAGAATACGCTACTTGCGATCTTCAACCTATAGCGGTCATACAAGTCTATCAACGTCTAGACTACTCAGAGAATAATTCTAGATACTGATTCCTTATTCTACGGAAAATTGGGCAGACTTCCCTACCACAAACTATCCAATTTCTATCAGAATACACCATGTAAATCTGATTCGACTTCTTCTTTAATATTCTTACGATGTGATTTGATTCAATTCTTTTACAGAATATCCTTCTATTACAGTTCTATTCTCTTCTGTAATACCCTTCTATGAATCTAATATTCATTTTTATACTACTACAGTATGTAATTCCCAATTACAATAGAAGGACAAGAGTATTTACCTCGATAAGCCCAAAATTATCCAAGTTTTAATGTCGATCCTGAGCAACGTTTAGCTCCTAATCTGAACGCTCCAACCCGCTCCAAACAACCCTTAGAAGTTTGTCACGCCCCAAATTTTTTCTAAGTCTTTACTTAGGGCGTGATGGCACCTGGACAATTATTTTCCACCAGGAGCACCATTTATTTCTCTTTATTTAGAAATTTAAACTTATATTCAAATACGGAGCTATTAATAAAAATAACAATAAAGAAATTTGTTTATGACTTTATTGAAAATATAACGCGAGCCCATGCTCGTGCAAATATTGTTTCTACATAGACATACTGACAAATATTATTCTAAGTTGGAAGGGAGACCATTCCACACGGGCATTTCCCGAGACATTGAACCGACATTCGAACTCGGCGAGTACCAAGCCCAAACAATGGACTTGGTATGACAAGAGGTCATGGACGATCGCTAGCCTTGGCGTGGAGCATTTCCTCTATCACGCTTTCCTGAAACATGTTAAATAAAGAGTCAGCCCTACCATCTGGGGCTGAGTGAGAACCTTACCCTGCAATTCAAAGTAACACCACAATATTCCAAGTGCAATCACATTATAACGTAATAAGCATATTGCAAAACATATCAGGTTACAACACTTTTAAATATGCAACAACTCCTCATAGGAAATTCTCGGTTTAACTAACACTTCATTTTATCTCGTATTATACGTTAAGACATTCCCCTGCATTTCCATATATTTATTACATTTATATATTTGTGAACGCGTATTCACTTTTCATATTTATATATAGGTGAACATGTATTATCTTTCATATTTGTTGCGGCGTGCAACCCGATCCATTATATTTACGTATTTGTGAACACGTATTCACTTTACGTTTTGTTGCGGCGCAACCCGATCCATTATATTTACGTATTTGTGAGCGTGTATTCACTTTACGTTTTGTTGCGCGCGCAACCCGATCCATTATATTTACGTATTTGTGAACGCGTATTCACTTTACGTTTTGTTGCGCGCAACCCGATCCATTATATTTACGTATTTGTGAACGCGTATTCACTTTACGTTTTGTTGCGGCGTGCAACCCGATCCATTATATTTACGTATTTGTGAACGCGTATTCACTTTACGTTTTGTTGCGGCGTGCAACCCGGTCCATTATATTTACGTATTTTTGAACGCGTATTCACTTTACGTTTTGTTGCGGCGTGCAACCCGATCCATTATATTTACGTATTTGTGAACACGTATTCACTTTACGTTTTGTTGCGGCGTGCAACCCGATCCATTATGTTTATATATTTATGTGAACACGTATTCACTTTTCATATTTTTCAGAAGATCAAATAAATACTATTCTCTTTTCTAACATTCTGTCATTCATACTTGTAACGATTATAACTTTTTAACCATAACTCCAACTAAGGTGTTTCTCAAGCGGAAACTAAGGTAAGACGGAGATCTTTCACTGTACCAAATTTCATTTAAAACTACTTTGGGTAACTAACACAAATTTATCCTCAAAACAGCCACATGAAATTTATTTCGGCAGAATATTTATTAAACAACACTCAATCTTAGAATAGTCATAACTCCTAATCTGTAAACCCGTTCAAGCCCCATAAAATCTCAAAACGACGAGAACAGAGAGCTACACGTCTCCATGTGAACCATCCTTTCATATTCTGTACCATTTGGTACAGTTTTATACTTTTATTCGCTGCCCTTCCTGAATCTCGATACATCCGAGGCAGAAACTTTAAACAGCGATAACTCTCAATCCGTAAGTCGGATAGACCCCCGTAAGGTCTCAAAATGTCCACAACAAAGAGATCTAGAACTTTCATTTAGAAACAATTTTCAT
Organism: Przewalskia tangutica; assembly: GCA_029844215.1. NCBI lineage: Eukaryota > Viridiplantae > Streptophyta > Magnoliopsida > Solanales > Solanaceae > Przewalskia > Przewalskia tangutica. The sequence goes on along the minus strand of CM056736.1, from coordinate 27,388,639 downwards.
ATTCCCCACAGATTAGTACAGTTTTACGTTTCAACGTCCTGCCCTTCTGGATTCCGACGAATCCGAGGCAGCAACTTCAAACTACAATAACTCTCAACTCGTAAGTCCGTTTTAATAAATCTTTATATATATCTGTCCGTAACAGAGAGACTTACAACCATGGAAATTTTCATATAATTCTAATAAGTAAAACTCAATAAAAACAGTCCGTAATTATGCCTTTCCGAATTTCGACCAAATCTAAGGCAGGAACTTTGAACTATGATAAATTTCAAACCGTACGTCCATTTTACCTCATTTTTGGTTCTATATGATCATATTAGAGAGGTGTACAATTCCTCCGAATTTCATCAAATTCTAACAATTATAACTCAGTGAGAACAGTTCGTAAAGTTCATGACGCAACTAGTTGTCTAAACAATCAAAAGTTCAATATTTCTTTTCAACACTCAATTCTTATTCTAACATGTATTGAACTAAAAATAAAGGATGTTACCAAGAATTTCTGAGTGAGAAAACTCACCTTGTAGCGTGAAAAGGATTGTTGTTCTGTTGCTACAAGTGATCCTTGCTCCCTAGTATTCCTATTTTTGTTCTCCTTCCTCTCTTGATGTTTTTCAGATTTTTCCTCTTCTTGTTCACTTGTTTTTTTTTCTGATTTTGTATTCTTTGTGCTAGTCCTTTGTTTGTGCCAAGTATAATGTATAAGTAAGGGTGTTTGTATAACTTATGGGAGGGGGAAAGCCAAGAGTGGAGGAGTTAAAGGAGAGGAAGGGAAGTAGGTTGTTTCCTTACCAAAGAAATGTGTATGCAGATTTTTTTTTAATGTGGTTAATTCTTGAAGTCTTTAAGGCTTGAATTATATATTTTGTCAACTAATAGACTTCTAACATGCCATGTAGTCCTTATAAAAAGGTTATGAATTATATATTTTGCCAACTAATAGATTTCTAACATGTCATGTAGTCCTTATAAAAAGATTATGAAATATATATTTTTATTAAACCAACCAACAACTATATATTATTTTTTTTTCCCGGACTTTACAAAGTTCTACGCAACTTCTTCTTAATACTTCAACCAACTGTGAAGATTTTCCTTAGGGTTTCGTTTTTGTGACTGAAGGGAAGTATAATAGTATTTCTGGGCTTTTAGTATAGGTGTAACCTTGGAATACTATAAGGTATATGGGCCAAGGTATTTTGGAATAATAACAATACTTGGAGAGTATTTTTCTACAAAGGGGGGGGGGGGTGTATTTTACGAAAACAACTAGGCAAGGGGGGGTATACTCTCGGCCAAGGGCCTTCTCAAGGGGGAGGGGTGGCTTTGGACGAAAACTTTAAGAGGGAGGGAGAGGGATTTTTGCCTTGGATTTTTACAAGTGTGGATGAAGAAATGTCTTGCATTAGAGGGGTATTTATAGGCCAACCAATGGCCAAGATCAAGACAAGTGGTGTGCAAGTGTAGGGTGAGGATTTATCCATGTGTCCTTATCCATCTACTACACAAAATATCCTACCTAACCCTTGACCAAAAGAAAGGCACAAAAAACGTGCCAAGAGCCTCAATTTGCCGTCCACGTCACCCTCTCGTTGGTCCAAAATATTTATCTCTCGGAAAAATCCGCAAAAATAATAAATGACATAGCCGTATTTTTCCCTTCGCAAAGTTTGGAAAACGTTTCGTCGGAAAACAATTCTTTTTGGTAGCTGTGTACAAATTTCGTCTCTAATGCCTACTTAAGGCTAAAAACTTTTTGACGCACGCCTCACGCATATACTGAAATACGGGGTATAACATTCTCCCCTCCTTAGCAACATTCGTCCCGAATGTTCCTTCTCAAGACGGATAACGATAAAGTTCCTCTAACAAGTTGCCAACGCCACACCTGGCCATAAAAATAACATACGCGAAAATACTAAACCCAAGTCCACGAGAAATCATTCCTACATCACAAAAGCTTCCACCCTGGTCTAAAGGATACTCCCTTCGCATCTTCACTCCACAACAAAATGATCTCCTTTATTCTGCTAACACACGTTCTCTTCTTTCCTCACTCGTCGTACTCTTCTCGAACACTTGAACTCTTTCTAGTATACGTACCATACCTCAGTCATCGCTTCTGTTTCCAAAATCTCCGGAGTCACTACCTCCAAACTTGGTCATCCTACCAGCCTCAATCTCCTTTAAGGCCATTCCCGGCCTTTACGATCCGATTTTTGGTCGAACATATCCACGAACTCATACGATGGTTACCTAAACCTGGGCCTAGCACCCTCGTGACCCTACCACCTGGCGGGACCACCCAGAACTGACCCCACCTTAATCCGGCCTACGGGTTGACCCGCAATACGTCCTCCGCCGTGCCGAACTCTCTTGTTTCTCGATCCGGAACAATCTCACAAATCAAGTCAGGAAAACCTAGTGGTCTTCTTAGCTCAACTACCCTCTTTCATTTCATACCACTCAGGGACTTATCACACAAATATATCCCACGTATACTATGCACTCTGATAAAGGTCAACACAAACATAAATCTTTTACTCAAGATGGCCTCGCATCTAAGGGTTCTACGTATAAAACTCTAAGGCTCACACTTTCCCTGTCCCCAAACTTACCCTTAACCATGTTTTCTAAACACAATTCTAACATAATGCTATCTGAACATAATACTTAGCACTTCATCATATCATCTACGCATACTAGTCTCTAGAGGGGTAAGAATATACCTGTACCATCTGCTCCACTCTAATCATAGGCCCGCTCGCAGACGATACAGTAGGCGATGATCCCGCCATCGACCCTGAGGCTATGTCATTCTACTGTATCCCTTCTTTTAGGATCCTCGTCACACGGCTCGACGGCCGCAGTGAAACAAGCACCGCATGAAGACGACACTTCGGGATGACGTTTGCCGCATCATGCACACTGAGGAAAACATGAACCCGACTGGCTGGAACCCATGTATACCGGAACTGAAGCCACCGAGCTCGACCAGCTCGAATACCGAACGCCCCAAGATCGCGGAGGACCACTGCATCTTGGCGGAGGTACATAACTAACTTCGCTGAGGCGGTCAGCCTCGAAAGTTAACAAAGGACCGCTGTCTGGCCTCTTCATCGATCTCGCCATTCCGTCGACCTCTCCGCTCCTCACATCCAAGTGCATAAGCTCAGTATGCGGCAATGTCCATGCCCTACAAGAGCTACACCGAACAAGCCTCGCCAAGTAGTCATCAAGCCGGTGGCGTGGCGGTGCACTCTGTCCTCCATGTCGGCTACCAATGAGGGCGTCTGAGCTAATGAGTCAAACTCCACATTGTACTCCCGAACCGTATGCCTGGCTCGCCTCAGCGTCAAAAATCAGCCGGCGAGCCATTCTCATCGTGGAGGCAAGAAATGTGCAAGAAATGCCCCGAGAACTCGCTCCATACGGCCGGAAGTGCATACTCTCCCGACAGCTCCCACGAATCAAACCGATCATGCAGATCACGCAGCGATGCGAACCTAAGACCACCGACTCGGTCTCGAAGCCTTGATCACTCTACGATCCGTCAGAATCGCCGAATGAACTCTTGCGGATCATCCTCAGGCCTCGACCCGTAGAACTCTGGCGGGATACAACTCAGAAAGTCCCGTAGCCTCAAACTATCCGATCTAGGGTGAACTATGGGTACTCTTTGAACTGGAACCGCCGCGTCAACTATCTCACGTATCGCCACGATCCCGGCGATCGGGCCATCTCTTTGTAACCCGTCTCCTGCTCGGTGTGCTGGACCGAGGCTCGAGTCTTGTGGTCTCGGCAGCCACCGCTGCGCCACTAAACTTCGCTGGCCGGCGTCGCAAAACTCGCCCGTCAAACACTATCTCGAGTAATGATCGCTGCGCCCGCATTCTCTCCTCAGATCATACTAGCACCCCTCGATTGCTTGCCCACTGGGCGGGTTGCATGGCGGAGGCATAACTGGTAAAAATGAACTACGTCAGAGGGGTCCAACTTATAACACAGCTCTAAGGCACGATCTCAGAATGAGAAGAATGGAAACTAATCCTAAATGTCTGCGACCTCACGATTATAGATGTGGTGCACAACACATCGATAATCAAGACTCTACTAGACACGGTCTGTAGACACTTTCCGAGGATTAACTGCTCTGATACCACTTTTGTCACGACCCGAACCCGGGCCCGTGACTGGTGCCTTACCCGGGCACCCAAGTAGTCATACATCAGAGTAATCAGCGGAATATAAAATAAGACATGAAACAATTATAAGATAATAAAACAGGCCAACCAAAACGGTTGCCTTCTTGCATATATACAAAAAATTTTGAACAGTTACATCCTTTACAACCCTGCCCACAACAGTACTACAGACCTCTAAGAATGTAACAACAACTATGACGGGACAGGGCCCCGCCATACCCCTGTATGTACAAGAACCTACAACTCAGGGAAACATACCAAAAGATAAGCCTCCGGAGAAACGGGGCTTCCCAATACGCTGAACTGTGATCCTATGAGCGAGGATCAACAACCGGTGTACCTATCTCATGCGGATGAACGCAGCCCGGCCGAGGTCGATAACAGTACCAAGTATGTGAAACTGAAAAATACTGTAAATGAAATCATAACACTCTAAAATAAAACAGGAAACATGTATGATAACAAAACTACAGTTCACAACATAAAAACAGTCATGTCAAGTCAGGGACTCACGCCCTTAAAGTCATCCCTCATGCCCGTGGAACTCCTTCCTCACTGCGGCGATCTAGGTATAAGTTAGGTGATCGTGTAACATGTCTCGCCATCTCGTGGACTCGAGGTGGAATCGTATGGAATACATGTCTCGCCATCTCATGGGACTCGATAGAAATCGCACGTGTCTCGCCCGTCTCACGGGACTCGATCGAATCGCACGTGTCTCGGCCCGTCTCACGGGACTCGATCGAATCGCACGTGTCTCGGCCCATCTCGTGGGACTCGATCGAAGTGCACACGTCTCGCCCATCTCATGGGACTCGATAGAATCGCACACGTCTCGGCCCATCTCGTGGGACTCGAGAAATCGCGACACGTCTCTACCGTCTCACGGACTCGATAGAAATCGCCACGTGTCTCGCCCATCTCACGGGACTCGATAGAAATCGCACATGTCTCGGCCATCTCATGGGACTCGATAGAAATCGCCACGTCTCGCCCATCTCATGGGACTCGAGAAATCGGATGGAATACATTCGGTTCATCCCGTGAACGCGTCGCGTGAAATACATTCGGTCCATCTCGTGGACTCGGTATCGAATCAGTGAAATATATTCCGGTTCATCCATGAGCGCGTGTCGTGTGGCCCTAACATCTAAACGCTCTTTTAAGATAGATTAAGATAATACCACATGTTCCTTTTAAAACAACTAAGGTAGCATTATGCCCTTCTTTTTAAACCAAAACACTTTCCTTCAAGTCAAGTAACAACATTCTTTCCAAAAGTTCAAGTTTGCCTAATTTCAAATATTCACATTTCTTATTTTCGAAAGGTTTCATAGTTCATAGTCTTAATCTTTTAATAACATAATTCTCCTTTTAAAACAGTTGAGTAATATATGCCTTATGTGTGAGTAGGTTATTCTTGTTTATAACAATCTTATTAAAGCAGCCATGATCTAGGAAATGTAATATCATTTTGTCTCATCTTAGCTTCTATGCAGATGGAGGTTTCTACTGGTTTTAATATAATTACTTATTTGTCAATACATTTTCCTTTATTAACGCTGCAGTGGTTCGTTCGATACTTATTCTCATTTCCGAATCAGTAAAACATTATTCTTTTAAAAACCAAGTACTCATTACTCACGAATGAGGTTTCACACTTTTTAACAAAATTCATATCAATTCAATTAAGTCAAGCCTCTTATCTTTTGAGATCAAGTCTCTTAACTTCTAAAATCAATAACCCATTCTTTTTATTACTCTTAAGTCGTTATACCTAACTTCCCATAAAGCTAGTATAACTCTTAAACTTTTAAAACCAAGTATTACTCTTCTTTCAAAACGATTCTTAATTCTTTTTGAAATACTTCAAGATTCTTATTATTTAAAACTCAAGTCAGAAGACGTCAAGTAAAACCATGCTCAGTTAACACACGTACGTCTACCGTACTATATATACTCTTTTAAAATATCATGCTCAATAAGATAGGAAGAATCACATACCTCGCGACGATTATCGACTATTAGCAAATAGCTCCAAATCTTGGAATCGGCTAGCCTTTCCACCCTTCGAGTAGAATACGCTACTTGCGATTTCAACCTATAACGGTCATACAAGTCTATCAACGTCTAGACTACTCGTAGAATAATTCTAGATACTGATTCCTTATTCTACGGAAAATTGGGCAAGACTTCCACCCAGTCAAACTATCGATTCTATCAGAATACGATTCTATGTAAGTACATTTCTTTCTTCTTTAATATTCTTGATGTGATTTGATTCAATTCTTTCTCAGAATATCCTTCTATTACGATTCTATTCTCTTCTGTAATACCCTTCTATGAATCTAATATTCATTTCTATACTACTACAATATGTAATTCCCAATTACAATAGAAGGACAAGAGTATTTACCTCGATAAGCCCAAAATTATCCAAGTTTTAATGTCGATCTTGAGCAACGTTTAGCTCCTAATCTGAACGCTCCAACCCGCTCCAAACAACCCTTAGAAGTTCTACACAACTTCTTCTTAATACTTCAACCAACCGTGAAGATTTTCCTTGTGGTTTCGTTTTTGTATGAAGGGAAGTATAATAGTATTTCAGGCTTTTAGTATAGGTGTAACCTTGGAATACTATCAGGGATATGGGCCATGGTATTTTGGAATCATAACAATACTTGGAGAGTATTTTTCTACAAAGGAGGGGGTGTATTTACGAAAACAACTAGGCAAGTGGGGTATACTCTCGGCAAGGCCTTCCGAGGAGGGGTGGCTTTGGACGAAAACTTTAAGAGGAGGAGAGGATTTTTGCCTTGGATTTTTTCAAGTGTGGATGAAGAAATGTCTTGCATTAGAGGGGTATTTATAGGCCAACCAATGGCCAAGATCAAGACAAGTGGTGTGCAAGTGTAGGGTGAGGATTTATCCATGTGTCCTTATCTATCTACTACACAAAATATCCTACCTAACCCTTGACCAAAAGAAAGGCACAAAAAATGTGCCAAGAGCCTCAATTTGCCGTCCACTTGAGGGTGACAAGTGTCACCCTCTCGTTGGTCCAAAATATTTTATCTCTCGGAAAAATCCGCCAAAATAATAAATGACATAGCCGTATTTTTCCCTTCGCAAAGTTTGGAAAACGTTTCGTCGGAAAACAATTCTTTTTGGTAGCTGTGTACAAATTTCGTCTCTAATGCCTACTTAAGGCTAAAAACTTTTGTGACGCACGCCTCACGCATATACTGAAATACGGTATAATGCATACGATGCACTGCATTTGTCCTCTAGCTACTTTTTCTCGAACAAAGTGAATATTCATCTCTATATGTTTAGTGTGCTGATGCTGAACTGGATTACTAGAAAGGTAGATGACACATATTATCACAATACATCAAGGTAGCTTTCTGAATAGGATAATGAAGCTCTAAAAGAAGATTATGTAACCAACATGACTCAGAAACCACATTGGCTACCCCTCGATACTCGGCATATGTAATATCAGGTCGCGTGAACGTAAGATACTGAAGAGCGCCTGCAAGACTACGATATCGGGTCGGATCATCATAGGGAGAGCCAGCTGCAGCACCCAACTTGAGTTTAGTATCAACTGGAGTAGAAGTGGACATACAGGATGACATCCCAATCCTCTCAATGATCTCAGCTGCATACTTCCTCTGTGATAAGAACAATCCACCTGCATGACGAGTGACAGCAATCCCAAAAAAATAACTCAATGGCCCCAAGTCTTTCATGGCAAACTCAGAACTGAGTATTGTCATGATAGACTTTCGCAAAACATCAAAAGAGGCAGTCAATATAATATCATCCACATATAATAGTATAGAAGTCATGGAAGAACCCCGACGATATATGAATAATGAATTATCAGACCTGCTGTGTGAGAACTCAATAGTTGAAACATAGTCAGCAAACCTCTTATACCAAGCTCATGGAGACTGCTTAAGCTCATACAAGGACTTCTTCAACAAATAGACATGATGAGGATATCTAGTATCTCTAAACCCCAAGGGCTGATGCATATAGACTGTTTCCTTGAGATCACCATGTAGGAATGCATTTTTCACGTCTAGCTGATGAATGGGCCATGATTTCGACAGAGCCAAGCTGAGCACAGTGCGAATGATAGCCGACTTGACCACCGGAATAAATGTCTCACCACAATCTACACCAACCTACTGAGTTTTACCATCACTTACAAGACGAGTCTTGTGCCTTGCAAAAGAACCATAAAAATTATCTTTATGAGCAAAAATCCACATAGACCGAATAATATTAACAACATATGGATTGGGTACCAACTCCCACATCTTATTATCAATGAGAGCATTATATTCATTGATCATGTCAATTTTCCAATTTGGGTCATTTAAAGCAAACAGGATTACGGGGTAAGGGTGATTTAAGAACATTAGAATTTAAATTAAAATATCTTTTTGGTTTAAAAATACCTCGTTGGGATCGGGTGACTGGTCCATGACTGGGGCCGAATTGGGTGAATTTTAGGAAGGATCGGGACACGGGATGTGGGCGGCGGGCATTGGGCCTCTTGGCCCGTAATCGACATCGAAGCGAGATGGGCCAACATCGGTCTTTGGAGGTAGAGGCCCAGGCGGAATCGGAAGGAAGGCCTAGTTGCTGGACCCAGATCAGGAGTAGTGGCAGTGACATTTGGGCCAGGGAGTAGTGGGCCCGCTAGTGGATTCGGGGCTCGGGATGTGTCCGAAAATAGTGAATTAAATACGGGGATATGTCATCATCAAAAAAATAGGAACATGACTATTGACCTTAGTAAACGGAAATTGGGACTCATAAAAAATAACATGACGACTAATAATGATTCGTTTAGAAGAAAAATCAAAGCATTTATAACCACGGTGATTTGACGGATAACCTAAAAACACACAAGGGGTAGAACGTGCCTGAAGTTTGTTAATTGTGGTGGATAGAAAGAGTGGATAACATAAGCACCCAAAGATCCTAAGATGTGAATACGAAAGAGTCTTATTATATAAAATTTGAAGAGGGTCGAATATGTCAAACCTTTAGAAGGAAGAATATTAAGCAGATATGTGGTCATTTGTAGAGCATGATGCCAAAACAACGGAGGGACGGAAGAATGAACCAATAAGGTGCGGATAATGTTATTAATGGTACAAATTTTACGTTCAGCTTTCTCATTTTTGTGAAGACGTATGAGGATAAGAAAAATGAAAATTTATCCCATTATTAGCACAAAACTCCCGAAACTCCCGAAACTCCCCATTGTCATATTCTTTGTCATTATCATATTGAATATTTTTTATTTTCCGTTCGAATTGAGTTCTAATGAAAGCTCTAAATTTAAAGAAGATGGAAACAACTTGAGATTTTTTCGCTATTGGAAACGTCCATAAAAATGTAGAATAATCATCCAAAAATAAAACATAATAACGATGACCCATAGAACTAAGAACGTGAGATGTCCATAATAGCTATGAATAATATCAAATGGCATTGAAGTATGAGAATTTGAGTCTACAAATGGCAACTTAATAATTTTTCCTAGAGAATAAGATTGAAAATTTGGAGTACTACGCGTACCCTTACAGAAAATAAACTTATTTCTATCTAAAGTAGATAAAATAGATGACCCCGGATGACCTAGACGAGCACGCCACAAGGAAGGAGCAAGAGCTGCAAAAGTGGATGACATGTCTTGTCGCAGACTTGGTGTGATTGGATAAAGACATCACCTACTGTCACACCTCATGAGAGGACTCCCCGTCTTGAAATCATTCACAGAAAACCCAAAAGGATCAAAATCAATAGATACCCAATTATCAGTGTTGAATTTAAGGACAGACAATGAAGGGTATTTTTTAAGACAAGTGGTGGATGAGGAGGAGACAACATTTTATGACCATAACCCTTAATTATACCACAAGTACTGCTCAAATTGGAATAAGACGAGAGAGTACCTTGGTCGGATGTCATGTGGGTAGTGGCGCCTGTGTCCATGTACCAATTCGGGTCTGGTTGAGTCATTCCAAGTGTGTGTGTTGACACCCAATTTTGACCCTCTCGTCCAGTCATTAACTACAAAATTACATTAAATTTTCACAATAATTTTAAATAATTTTTAAATAATAAAATGCAGCAATAAAACATTAATACATGCACAAATAAGCAATTTAATAATGGCACCGCGTCTTACGTAGAAAATTAAGCACTTAGAGTCTCGCGCCCGTATTTATTAATTTTAAGCCCTGTCATAATTCTTAAATGATAATAAAATAAATAAATATATAAAATAAATAATTTGACAATGACGTCGTGTTAAATAAAATATTCGCATTTTACTAATAGCAAGGCAATTTCATAATTCGTAATTTAAATTAATCTAACACATGCGTTTTAATAGTAGCGTCGCATTCATAAAAGTATTAAGCAGTCCTTAAATGTCGTATCTGCATGTAGTATTTAAATAATTCAATTTTAATTTAACTTCGCAGAATACGCATAATAAATAAGTTTTAATAACGGTGTCGCATTAAGATATTAAACACTAATTAAATAGCACGCCCGTCTTTATTTTATAATAATTTAAACTCAAACTTAGACTAATAAAACACCTAAATAATTTAATCACAATGTAAACAATCTAATTTTCCACTAATTAATTTTACCTAAAACTAACACTTAAAAACTAATACCCAATTAAAACTAACCTAAACTAAAACCTAATTAAAATACTACCCTTCACCAGCCCACAACCTAAACTAACCAAATATTCCCACAAATTCGCTAGCCTCCTTTCCACAATCACCACCACAATAACTCCTACAAGCTTTCTTCTAGCCACACTTTCAGATTTTCCTCAAGCTTAGATTTCCTCTTGAAATTCTAGAGAGAAGGGAGAGCTTTTAGCTTTAGAGAGAGAGAAGGACTTGAAGAATGACCAAGTCTTCAAGACTTGGTCAATAAGTAGTGCATGCAAAATCAGATGGGGGGGGGACACTTGTCACCCTCCCATGACCTTTTTTAAAACAAAACAGTTCAGATTTTTCCACTCAACTTCGCAGAACCCGCCTCGGCCTTGCTGAAACGATTGAGACTCGCCGGAACTTCCGCGTGACCTCGCTTCCGACCACCGTGGCTCACGGCCGAAATATTTTTGTCCATTGCGCCGAACTTGCAACTTCCATAACTTTCTACTCCAATGTCCTATCGACGAACGGTTGGTTGCGTTGGAAACTAGACTCAACGAACTACGTACTAGGCCTTTAAAACACCTAGGAACTCTCAATGTAATGGGTCATAACCCGCCTCAAAGTTGACTAAAAACCCGTCTGAAACAATCCGTCAAAATTTAAGTCTTAACTCCTTTCGTACGTCCCCATAAGCATGATCCGAACTACGGGGTGTAACAATAATAATCAACCTAGGTTTGGCAGGACAACCGCAAGCTAGCAGATCTTAGAGAATGCCTAATCTCTTCCCTCTAGATTAATAAAGAACCCTTACCCAGAATCTCACACTAGTTTCGCAGACCATTAAAATGGAGTTAATGTTGACTTTAAACTAGTTAACATCTAGGTGTCCTAATTCACCCAAATTAATTAGGTGGCGACTCCGCGAACCCTTTAGCATTTAGTAGCCTTTTAGCACCCCTCTTTAGCAACCCTTTAGCACTTAGCACTACCTTTTAGCATTCTTTTGCACTTTTAGCATTTATTTTATTCTCTAACCTTATAAGCAGGGTTCGCTAGAATAATGTCGCGGTCAAAAAAGGGCGTGACAGAAATGGCGACTCCGCTGGGGATTTAAGGTTCTTAACCACAACAGACCTAGGATTATTATTTGGCATTATTTTTGCATTTAATTTTTGCGTGCTGTATTTTGTTTTATTCATTTTGATTGCTATTTTCTTTACCGCTTTCCTTAAACTGACATTCCGCTCATATTTCTTTCACTCTGGAAAATTCACACTATCACACACTCACGCGCTGGTGTGCTTCGCGCACCCGCAAATTTCTTCAAATATCCAAATTTTAAGAGAGTTGGCACCTGTGCGGAGTTAGATCGGTTCGTCTGATCAGCCGCGTAGCCTTCTCACTCGAGTTGTCCGCTCGGAAACCTTGCGTCTAGTAAAGCCAAATCTTAGAAACCCAGGATAGAGCTATACCATTCTTTATTTTAAGACATACATGCATTTACCTTAGGTGGGTCGGTCCTTGACATCGACACCGCAATTAGGAAAAAACACCAAACTTGTAGACGGGTTTCTCAACCCAACGATCCATCAACATATTATGTGTAGCGTAACAACGATAGACAAATCCAAGCCTAATCATGACATGCTGAAATTGGAAAAAGTGCACCGTCATTTGGTCGCCATTTCCAACAAAAGCATTACAGTTGGACGGCTTGGACAGATCCATCATAATATCGCATATGTGACGTTTAGGCCTACCTCTGGCATAAAGGGGTCCCCATGCATGTTAGGACTCGCTTGCAATGTGACAATTTATGTGCAACATGTACTTGCTAAATGTTTTTACACTTTTGCAAAATCACGTGTTTTACACTAACGCAGTTTGCTACATTTTGTCTAAAAGGATTTATCATCTTCCCCAAAGGTCGATTTGTATTTGACTAAGCAATGACAAAACATCGATATTTCATAAGATCAAAGGCACGATCCAGCGACATGACTGATTCAAGGGCATTTGAGCAGAACGAGTCGGAATCCGTCTTGGTTCTTATAGGCAAAGCAGAGGTCTCAGAAAAGAAAAGCAGTGCGGATCCGATCGAACACCTCGCCCAATTACCGCAGCAAATGGCAACCCTGCAGGCCGAAATTAAAAGGCTCAGAAACATCACTAAAGCACTCGTCACTGCAAATAACCAAAACAGTCAAAATCCTCCAAATTATTACCAGTACCCTCTTACTACATATCCCATTCAGCCAATATAAAATGCACCCATATATCCCACACAAAACCAAATGCCTACCATACTCCAGCCAAACACAAACCAAGATAAAAGGCCACCACAAACCTATTTTCTCAATACATACGACAACCCCTTGCGATACCCACCAGTGTATACGCCACAGCCAAAGGCCCGTCCACTAAACATCTTCAAACCCTGCATAGATGCTGAGAGAAAGCCAACCAGAATATACACCCATTTAGTCGAGCCTTTGTCGCAGTTGTACAAGAGGTTGAGAGTTGCAGGGATACTCCAGCCAATTCCAAAGAATGTGCCCAATCCCAAGTCCAAAGCTCATGATGAGAACAAAAGTTGTGCATACCACTCTGGAGCCATCGGACACGACATGGGAAGGTGTTATACACTCAGAGACAAAGTAAGTGAGCTGATCAAGGAGGGAGTCATTCAGGTGGAGGATGCCTACCCTAATGAGTATAATGAACCCCAAAGGAAGAGAGGTGTTCCCTGGCCAGAATCTGTTCCGCCTGAATCAAGCATTTATCCAAGCATGCACTACGCGGAAGTCAAAAGAAGGAGATACTGATAGCAGAACATGAAGACCCAGCCAACCATGATGCAGAGCAAGAAGGCATATTGATAGATTGGATTTGCACCCTTGTTCTGGTCCGCCTAGAGCCCAGATAAGAAAGAGAAATTTAGTTTAGCAGAATAATTAAAGACTCATATTTAAAGTTTTCATAATGTTTTGCTTAAGTTTTCATGTAATTGGAACTACGTGTGACCTGATTCCCTCGTGGGGATACGTAGGCGGCCATATCGGCTTCGGTCCCACCTTTTAGAAAATCCCAATTTCGCTTTTGCTTGTAATTGGAACTACGTTCGACCTGATTCCCTTGGCGGATACGTAGGCGGCCATATCGGCCTCGGTCCCACCTTTAGAATTTTACCCAATTTCGCTTGTAATGAACTACGTCATGACCCGATTCCCTCATGGGGATACGTAGGCGGCCTAAATCGGCTTCGGTCACGCCATTAGAAAACTTTCCCTTCGTTTTTGAAAATAACGAGAATACACATAACATACTGGCAACTCATCGAGACCAGCTTTAGGCCAAGCGCCGCTGCGTATTCAAAGCGAGACAAGATAGGAAGCAGACGGGGTTGCGAGTCCCGAAGCAGGCGGTAGCGCGGATGTCGAGCAAGCGGCGAAGTCAAATACAAATCGACCCACGAACTCACAAGTTTTCTTTGGCGCGTATCCTCGTATTAGCGAAGCGAAAAAAAGCGTGCGAGAGGATATGACAATCAAAGTTCAAAGTCCGCAGTAGAAGCAGAAAGGGGCATCGACAATCAACAGTCAAAATTTAAAAATCCGCCACAAAGTCTAGCGCATCAGCTCGGGCATAAAGTCAAATTTGCAACCCACGCATCGCAACAAAGACATCATGGCAGTTAAATCGATTGCGGCGTTAGCATGTTCGTGCGAGACAATCTCGATATCGCGTCATCTTGCATATTAGGGCGACATCTCTGCCAGTAATTGCATTTTCGTATATTTATCATTCGTTTTATGATTTATACACTAATTTTCTCAAGATCGACTTGCGGGAGCATTTATTCTCTGAGGCGGCAACAACACGTCTGAACAGCGGCGTCGTCGGCGTGCGTCTGCAGCAGCGGCGTCATCGGCGTGGAGTGCGCAGCGGCGCCCGGCAATCGTCTGAGCAGCGGCGTCGGCGTCAACACGTCCGAGCGGCGGCGTGATCGTAATACGTCTAAGCGGCGGCGTGATCGGTGATACGTCTGGCAGCGGCGTCGACATCAACACGTCCGGCGGCGGCGTGATCAACATTATGTCTGCGATGACTCCGGCGATACGTCCAGGCAGCGGCGTCGGTCAAACATGTCGAACAGCGGCGTGATCATTATGTCTAAGCGATGGCGCCCGGCACGTCGGACAACGGCGTGATCGGCGTTATGTCTACCGATGGCGCCCGGCCGATCGTCTGAGCGGCGACATCGGCGTCGGCGCGTCGGCGGCGACGCGGATCGACATTATGTCTGCGTAATGGCGTTAGCAAAATCGTCTGAGCGGCGTCGGCGCTCGACATGTCGAACGCGGCGTGATCGACATTATGTCTGCCGATGGCGCCCGGCAACCGTACGTCTGGCGGCGGCGTTAGCGTCCGCGTCGGCGGCGGCGTGATCATCGTGTCTGCTGTGATGGCGGCGGACACGTCCGAGCGGCGGCGTCGGCAACCGCGTCGAGCGACTACGTTATCGGCGTCAGCGTGTCCGAACGCGGCGTCGCGGCGTTGCGTCTGCGCGATGATGCCGCCGGCGATACATCCGCGCGGCGACGCCGTGACATTTGCGTCTGCGCGATGGCGTCGTGACATTGCGTCTGCGGCGGCGCGGCAGCAACAATCGTCTGAAGCGGCGGCGTCGGCGGCGTCCGTCGAACGCGGCGTCGTGGCGTGCGTCATGCAGCGGCGCTGCGGCCGTCGTCGAGCGGCGGCGTCGTGGCGTGCGTCTGCGCGGCGCCCGGCAGCAACCGTCGGTAGCGGCGTCGTGTGCGTCTGCGTGCGATAGCGCGGCGGCAATACGTCCGAACGCGGCGTCGCCGGCGTGCGTCGCGCGGCGGCGTCGTGGCGTGCGTCGCGCGGCGGCGTCGCCGGCGTCGCGTCTGCAGCAGCGTCATCGGCGACACGTCCGGCGGCGGCGTTATCGGCGTATGTCTGTGACACCGTCGGCGTGCGTCTGCCGCGGCGCGATAGTAATGTCGTCTGGCGGCGTCGTCGTCGTCACGTCGAACAGCGACATCGTGAAGTTCTGCGCCGTAAAGCGATGCTCGCGAGTTGATAAAAAATAAACAAACTGATCAAGGCAGAAATATGTTTACAAATAAAAAGAAAAATAAAAGAAAAAACAAAATTAGAAATAAGACTAGATAATTCAATATTGATAGTACGCCAGTCCCCGCAACTTCGCCAAAAATTTGTTGCGATAATTCTGCGCGCTAATGCAAGTGTACGTATCGCTCAAGTAATATATTCTGTAAGACCGAGTTATTGTCCACAGAGACTAGTTTGTCAAGTACCGAATATCTAATCTATGGTATCTATTTCGTTAACGTTCTTTTGTTTGGATTTATAACAAAGAATTAAAACTAAAGTAATTTGCAGAAAATAAACTAAGGTGATGATACTTAATGTTTAAAACAATTATGAAGGAAATAGGCCTCCAATCTCCTCAACTATCCACTCTTTCGCGTGTTAATGCAATGCTAATGATTCATCTTCTTATTAAGATAGCATGTTAACTAATATGTTTTATATTCCGGTTAGGACATATAAAAACTCAACCTTATGTAGAAACCTTCTATATTTCTATGATAGATTTTACCACACAGGAGGATCAAGAACAATAACCTTAAACACTACACAAGTATCGGGGTACTTTCGTCCGCGATTTTAACCTATGTCTAAACAACTACAACATATTCAAATCTCCCTTTTCAGTTCTCGATTTGAAATCATATAAGTTATAATATTTAATGGCCAGTCAATTATCAAACAATCACTATAATATTGAATAGATTTAATATAGCTGAGAAGAAATCAATAACTATGCATTAACTGTATGAAAGAGTTTCAAGCGATTCGACGGAAAAACCTAATAAAGAAATTAGCTCATAGACATTGTCATGCTAAGAACTAATTTAATATCCAACATAAACTTAATTAAATAAAGTAAAGCAAAAGAACTTGAACAAATTAATGTCTCTAATCTTGATCTTGCCTCCGTTCCTAGCCTCCAAAAGTATGATATGATATATGAGAAGGTTTCAAGGTTTTATATTTGAGCAAAACCTCGTTTCAGACCCTTTTACCCTTATTAAATTCGGCCCCTTTTTCTGAAAACGCGCGTCGGCGCTAAAAAATCAGAGGTTCTCTTGACTTTTGGCACCGCGGCCCTGCATTTTGGCACCGCGACACTTTATGCCTGTAGACCCCGTGCGGTTGACTGTGTATTTTTTTGTCCGAATTTTGTCTGAATTCTTCTGTGCTTCTCGGGACTTCTTAAGTTTGATTTTTTGGTCTTTTATTGTGCAATTGCATCCTCAAAAGCAGTATTTTCGACTCAAATGTGTGTATAAAATAGACTCAACACCTATACTACCCAAGAATCCAAATTTAAGATAAGTTCTAAATTAACATGCAAAATGTAGCAACATGCTTCAATGACAGATCAAGTTTACACAATATTATTGATATTATACGTTGAAAGTTCATCATCTAAAGGCAAAAACAAACAAACAATACAATTATTTTTAGTAGCTAAGCTAGAGTGGTCCTCATTCCCATGCCAAAGGAAACTTCATTTTACCTACTCTAAATGTATCTCGTGAACACATTTGGGCAACACTAATGCAAAAATAACACCGTCAACCAAAAGCAGCAATTTTTACACAACAACATCAGTTCAATAACAAATAACAAGATCCAATAAAACAAATTAATAGTTCCAAAAATTTGCATATTAATAGCACATGAAGAACAACTTTCAAAGCTACCTCTTCCAACTTCACACAAAGATATTATCCTAGTAGATATTTAGCTAAACAAATTTAAAAATACTCGATTGCTTATTGCATAATCACTCATCATTAGTATTTAGTCACTCAGCCTCACATCAAGTTGAATATAATTTTCATTTTATTTCATTTTATAAATTAGAACTTAAAACTTAAGATGTGTACCCTCATTGAATAGAGATGCTCTTTCTATTCAAATTTGTTCAAAAACAACAAATAGAACTTGGTAGTACTGCGATTTCTTCTTCAAGCTTTGCTTTCTGACGTTCTTCATCTTCTAGCATTTTCCGCAGCTTTAAAATCTCCGAATTTCTAGCAGCTTATGACATCACAAACATCATCAGCAATTTCAAATTGCAATTGATATATATACAATGATCAAAAGACTTTTCAGACAAATTATTTCCTCTGACCTTTTCCATTGTGTTAGTTGATTTTTAAGATTGTCAATTTCCTCTTCTGCAACTTTCCGTGAAATAGTTTCATTTTCAAACTTCTTCTTTCAGCAACTTCCATAGAAGCATAGAGCATTGACGACTGTCGAATGAGAAAAATAAACAGTAAAAGCAAAGTTATATTCATCATAGAACCAGAAATTGGAACATGTCAAAGTTCAAATTAGAGTCACAGACAATTGCTTAGGAGTTAGGTATATGTCGAAGTTCAAAGAGAAGACAATCATGTCTATTGCACACATGAACTTCAAGGAAGAGACTTATGAGATCATAATTACAACAATCTGTGCTTGAGGACAATTTCAACGGGACACTTACCCTCAGAAACACAATACTACCAGTCTTTCAGAATAGAAAGTATCTTTAACTTCATTCTTCTCCTAATAGAACTAGCATCGCTTTTCCAGGCTAGTTTTAACTTCATTTTTCTCCTAATAGCACTAGCATCACTTTTCATGACTTCCCTTTATCATTCTTGAGTACCCATTGATAGTGTTGATCCCAGTTGTGAGCTCTAACAAGTTGACCATGAGAGACAAGCAAAGAAGTTTAATTTTGTCAATCCAGAATTAGCAAGAGCACGAGGCATGAGTATACTAGACATGTAATTCTCTGGTTTCATCTATTCTTGAAGTCACTAGACATATAATTAATCTTGATATTGTCAAGCTAGACATATATTTGACCAATCAGGTATCACAAAACTTAGACATACTCATAGTGAACAAATATTAATATCTTAAACTAACATGGAATCACCCAGAACTGATATTAAATCCCAAACCAACAGTTTCACAAGGACATGAACACATAGAAAACTAGGTAGACAGGATCTCAAGCTAATATGCTAGAAAAGACTAGACATCATTCAAGTATACAAAAAACCATATATATCATTAAACCTCTTTTAAACCTAACTTAGCAAATATAACTACATAATCTACATAACTGACTTAACATATATAATATCGTACAAAGTGTGTTAAGCATAAGATTCAAAAGTTCACTTTATTTCCTTAAACTGAGGGAGTAGTTAAAAGTAAGGCTCAGATATGTGTTTAAGCTCAGGTATAGCAGAGAGTCCAACAATTCCATGGCTGCAAAAACCATCAGAAATCTAGTAGCATGACCCACCAAGATACGGGCCGGGTCATATCAAATACCCAACGAATCAGCTTAGAATGGAGTTAAAAATTGACAAAAATCAACATAGATGTTTCCACTAGCATTAAAAAAAGAAAAGAAAAAAGAGATAATTGAGTCTGATATTTGTATATAAGCTCGGGCAACAAGAGAGTCCAACAACGCCATGGCTGTAAAAAGCACCACAGAGCTCTACGGAGGAACAATGATATCATTTTGTACAGAAGAACATCAGATTTGGAAAAAGAGAAGGGTCTCAAACATCATTGACCATCGATTCTATAATGCATGAAAGGAAAATGTCAATTAGCAGATGAATTCGAAGAAAATCAACAAGAAAAGAGAGAATCCAACAACAACATCAATTCACCTAGATTTTATTTGCAAAAATATAGATTGGGAAAGACAGAGGTGTTGTAAATCAGATATGGTGGTTTCGAACACCATTAATGGCTTCTCATCACATCCACAACACCAGAAATGAAGCCTTTGCTGAAGAAAGCAAAGAGTTGAGAGAACAACAGCTATGGCAACAATGACCGACAATTTTTACTTTCCTTTTTTCTAGTTTTTATCTTTTGCATTTTAATTATTTTTGTTTTATGATCAGACCAAATAATGGGATGGTCTTTTTATTTTGTTGGGTCGGGTGAACTCAAAATAAAACTATCACACAACATGTAACAGTGCAAATACCCATGTCATAATTTGATGACAGTTTAAATAACTGTCATACATATGTCATAAGTGTCTATTGACCAAGAAGTCAAGGGAAAAACTATCACACTATGTGACAGTTGAAAAAATTGTCATACTCTAACTGTCACTGTAGGTCATTTTTTTGTAGTGAAGCTAGAAACTTACCCTCGCATGATATTTATACAAAATTTAGTTAAGTTATTAACTATGCAAGACGAACTAAGTTCATTTAGAAATTTTAGTTTTAACAAACAATTTTTTTCCTAGAAAAGCTATAGTAAAGTTATAATGACTAATGTTACAATTTTTTAGGGTTTCCATCATCTTCATCTTCTATCACTATATTCTTGCTCATCTTGTGGTTGGATATTATGTACTGAAGTGATTGTACATATATTAAGGGAAAACTTTCTCTCCTTATCGTGATAAAAAAATAGATCTTGTGCCTAACTCAACACCAAAAAGTAGCTTATGAGGAGAATATTGTTCAAGACCATATAAGGAGATCAAAAGCCCTTATCTCACAAGTGTAAGACTCTAACACCCATAGGAAATCTGGAGTGTCGATAATGTTGAAGGAAATATATTCCATGGTCTATTTCATTCCAATAATAAAATTTATATAAAAGTATACAAGATCAATCTATGACTACTATTAAGAAAGACTTATCCTAATCATATCATAGTTATCTTTGACAATCCTAATCCTATTATAATTAATATAATTACATTGATATGATTGAATTATGGATTGGATCCATAATTATCTCAACAGTCCCCCACAGTTATCTTGAGATTGTCCCTGAAATCATCAAAAAGTACGCGCGGAAGATCTTTCGTGAAAATATCGGTAATTTGATAACGGGATGGTACATGGAGGACCCGAACTTTTCCATGTACAACCTTTTCATGAACGGACAAGATATCTATTTCTATGTGTTTTGTGTGTTGATGCTGGACAGGGTTATCTGATAAGTATACCACACTCACATTATCACAATACACCATTATTTCTTTCTCGATCGGAGAATGAAGTTCTAAAAGAAGATTATGAAGCCAATATGGTTCAGAGACCACATTAGCTACCCTTCAGTATTCTGCTTCAACACCCGACTAAGATAGTGTCATCTGGCGTTTCAACGACCATAAAATTAGGTTGTCACCTAGAAACACACAATATCCAGAGGTGGAACACCGCGTGTTTGGGAAGCCACTACAATCAATATCTGTATACGATGTGAGTCCGGAACTGGTGGATTTATATAGGTGCAACCCAAAATCAAGAGTACATTTAACATACCACATAATTCGTTTGAGGGCCCCCATATGCTCATCTTTCGCGTCATGCATATGTAAACAAACTTATTGAACTGCATATGAGATATCTGGTCTCATAAAGGTCAGATACTGCAATACCTCTGCCAAGCTACAATAATGTATTGGATCACTGTAGGGAGAACATGTAGAGTTACTCAATTTTACCTTGGTATCGACCGATGTGTGTGACAGTTTTCAAGAGGTCATACCAGTTTTGTGGATGATCTCCTCAGCGTATTTGTTTTGACAAAGAAATAGACTACCCTCATATTGAGTTACAACAATGCTAAAAAATAGTTTAAATGACCCAAATATTTCATAGCAAAATCCGAATGAAGGAAGGACATAATTGACTGGCGAAGTGACTCAGATGACGTTGTGAGAATGATGTCATCCACATATAGAATAATATATGTCATGTATGTCCCCTTTGTATAAATGAACAAAGACTGATCGGACTTGCTATGTGAGAATCCAAGTGTTGAGACAAACCCTACAAACCTATTATACAATGCCATGGGTGTTTGTTTTAAACCATATAATGATTTTTTCAACAAGCAGACATAATCTGGATGAGTTGGATCCCGGAAACTCAAAGGCTGGTGCATGTAAATTATTTCCTGTAGGTGACCATGTAGAAATTAATTCTTTACATCCAGTTGATAAATAGACTATGATTTTGACAATGTCAGATTGAGAACAGTCCTAATAGTCGTTGGTTCAACCACTAGGTTGAACGTCTCACCACAATCCACGCCAACCTGTTGAGACCTGCCATCACAAACAAGACGAGCTTTGTGCCACGCAAAATAACCATCACAATTCATTTTATGACAGAAAACCCACATCGAACGTATTATGTGAATGGGGTACCAACTCCCACATCTTATTTTTAATAAGAGCATCAATTTCGTCTAACATGACAGCTTTCCAATTCGGGTCAGTTAGAGCAACTTTCAGATTTTTCGGAAAAGGTGATGATTGAAATGAGGATGTTAAATTAAAATGATGCGCCAAAAAATCTCGTGCATTGCATAGGTTTCAATAGACCAAGGATGTGCTGAAGCTTGGGACAGGGGCAGTATAGTCTCGAAAACAGTGTTGGACCGAGATGAATTAACTGTTTGGGCTTGGTTTCCTGGGCTCACCATTTGAATTTGTGTAGTGTTGGAGGGCTCCCTTATTTGGGCCAAGAGGGAGAAGTGTGCTTTCTTAATTGGACTGGCCCAGTCCGGGGATGCTGTTGGACCGAGGTAGTTTGTTACCGTGATTGGGTCGGTCCAGTCACTTGGTTGGACCAACGGCAAGGAGGGTGCAGTAGGCCCTTCATTTGGGTTTGTAGAGATGGGTTTTGTAAATGGTATCTCAATATTGGATCCATCCCGTCATCCAAAAAATCATATGAAGATAGGGAAGATGTGTGAGAGGTAGCAAATGGGAACGTATACTTATCGAACACAACATGATGAGAGATGATTATTTTTCCATTAGACATATCATAACACTTATAACCCCTATGATTTAATGTGTATCCCAAAAATACACATGGAGTGAAACGAGCTTAAAGTTTATTTATTGTTGTGGATGGAAACAATGGATATCACAAACACCCAAAAACCCACAAATATGTGTAGGACGGAATACGATGGCATAGCATTTGGGTGGGTGATATGTTTGAGAATAGCTTGTTAGGAAGAATGTTTAAAAGATATTGGCTATCTGAAACGCATTATGCCAAAAAGATGGTGGCATAGATGAATGCGCAAGAAGTGTGCGCATTAAATTATTGATAGTGCAGGTTTTTATTTCGGCTTTTTAATTTTTAGAAGAAGTATGTGGACGTGGGAGACGTAACGACATACCATTTTTGTGAAAAAAATCTTTAAATTTATCATTTACAAATTCCCTCCCATTGTCACATTGAAAACATTTAATAGACTTCTCAAATTGGGTTTGGATGAAGACACTAAATTGTTTGAAAATAGTGAGAAATTGTGATTTTTGTACAATTGGAAATGTCCACACAAAAATAGTGAAATCATCCAAAATAAGCATATAGTACTTACATGTCAAACTCAAAATCGAGGATGTCCACAAATCACTATGTAATATATCAAACGACATAATAGTATTTGACGAAGATAAAGAAAAAGGAAATTTAACATGCTTCCCGAATATGCAAGACTGACAAACATAGGAGTCCAAACACTGTTTACAATCAATTAATTTTTTAAGAGAATTGAACACCGGTGCTCCCGGGTGTCCCAAATGGTTATGCCAAAATATATGAGAAAGAGCAGCAAAAGTCGATAGAGTGGTGACTTGGTTGTTAGTAATGACGGTGATGAGATACAAATCCCTAGTGCTATTACACCTCATTATTGGCATCTCCGTCTGAAAATCCCTCACATAAAACCCAAATGGATCAAAATTAACAGAAACATTGATGTCGGTAGTGAACCGATGCACAAATATCAAAATTTTAATATGTTTGGGTGCATGTAGGATATTATTCAATTGTAAAGGTGGGTGAGGGGGGAGGTTTAATTGGTCAATACCATGAATTGGAATTTTCTGCCCATTGTCAACGGTAATATTTTTATTACTGCTCATATTAAAATAAGACGAGAGATTACCTTGAAATGCCGTCATGTGTGAGGTTTCCCCAGTGTCCATGTACCATGAGTCATCGGGAACATTGATAGTCATGTTGTTCATGGCTTTCTCAATGTCCGTTAGAGCATAACTCAACGATGATGTTCTATGGGATGAAAATGCTTGTTGTGGACGACTGCCTATTTGAAATATTGGGTCGAGCCCACTGATTTGTTGGGTATGGGTAGTGTGGATCCCACTGTTGCGGGTTCCAGGTCCACGGCGGGATCTGACCCACTTGCCGTTCTTGGGAAAAATATTATGGTTTCAGCGAGTATGACCATACGATGCGCGACCTCATTTGCGTGTGTTTCACCTTGAGCCCACCCTCTTCCACCATTATTTTTACCTATGTTGTTTTTGCGATTTTTGACTATTTTTAGATCCATTATTATTGTGATTTAAGACCTCTCCTGAATCAGAATTATGTGGGTTAAAATTATTTGTAGACACGTTAGGGAAAATAAGGGCGGTGCCGACACTATTTGTTGCCGACGCCGGATGTTTTACCTTCCGAGTTTCTTCAAGAATCAACCTTGAACGAGCCTCATAGACTGGCGGTAAGGTATTGCTTTATTGAATGAATTTAGCCATACCATCAAATTATTCATTTGCAATCAATTATAGAACTAATCTTTGATTTGTCATCGGCGCACCAACATTTGAGAGTTGATCGGAAAGCATTTTCAACTCTTGACAATATGCATAAATGTTTGAAAAATCATCCAATTTAACATTGGTGAATTGGTTTTCAAGATATACTGCCCTAGAAATTTTATTATCTTGAAAAATATTTTGCAAACATTCCCACGTTTGTTGAGTCGTAGAATCCGGTTCCAAAATGGCGTACAAAAGTTCATTATAAATTGTGCCATAAATCCATGGAAGGACTTGTCACGACCCAATTCACAAGTTGTGATGACACCTACCCTATTCCCCCGAGTAGGCGAACCACGTTCTCGTTAACAAGTTAAATCAGCGGAAAATAAATAAAGAAAAGAAGTTATAAAGTCTTAAATACTTAATGCCCCAAAATCTGGTCAAAGGGTACAAGAGCGCTAAACATGGTCTGAAATAGAAGTCTGAAAAATACCTGAAGGCTACATACTGTCTGTCAATAACCAAAGAAAAATAGAATTAACTAAGAAGCCCTTCAGGGGCCACGGACGACCAAGTAGCTCACCCTGAATGACTGGAAGATGTCCACCTCGCGGATCAGCCACGAGGCGTAGAGCTGGAACCTGGCTCGTACTCTGCACTCAACAAAAGTGCAGCAAGAGTAGTATCAGTACAACACTAGTACCGGTAAGCATCATAGGCCGACAATGATTAGATAACTCATGAAGAAGTTGAAACCAACAAGTAGCACATAGAGAAAACAGGTATGGTCACATATCATATACAAGTAGAATGTAAATAAATCATGAAACAGCCAGGACAGATAAAATTCACCAGATGATCAATCAAATATACGAGCAAATGTAATACAATAGTCACCTCTCTCACTCCACTCTCGTACATACATGCTAAGGCAGCGCCTTTAGCCATGACTCATGGGGGACCCGCGAAGTCCATGTATCACTCGCGCTCTCCGGCATAAACCTCGGAGGCTATCAATCACTCTCAATCTCCGGCAAAGACCTGAGAGGCTATCAATCACTCTCAATCTCCGGCAAAGACCTCGGAGGCTATCAATCACTCTCAATCTCCGGCAAAGACCTCGGAGGCTATCAATCACTCTCAATCTCCGGCAAAGACCTCGGAGTCACACAATCACTCCCCTCATCAACATCACAAAAATAATATAAAAGTATGTCATGCGTGATATCAGTCTTAACACACATCATTAATATACAATCGACAAGTACAAGTCATATCACTATCCTATGTTCAATTATCAACATTATAATTCCTTTATTTTCATGTGACCAGTAAACTAGTATGCAACAGAGATACGATCAGGAGATAATCACAGAAAATAACACATATAGTGACGAACCCCTTCGGCACCGCGGTCCTGCCGACGTTCTATCATGCTATCCTTATCACTTCCTACAACTACATACGATTCTCTAATCAGAGTTTAACTAAAGTAGAACGTAACCTACCTCAA
Organism: Przewalskia tangutica; assembly: GCA_029844215.1. Taxonomy (NCBI): domain Eukaryota; kingdom Viridiplantae; phylum Streptophyta; class Magnoliopsida; order Solanales; family Solanaceae; genus Przewalskia; species Przewalskia tangutica. The sequence continues at coordinate 27,362,494 of CM056736.1, read as the reverse complement.
TGCCGAGCGGGTGCCACGAACAATCAAACTAATGCCTTCCCTTTACGTAGAACCTCTGAACGCTTAAAATCTAGAAAATATGCGAACTACGTTAGAATACGAATCTAAGGACACTCATATTGCTATATTTATATTAACAAGATTTTTACCATTTCAATTGTATGACTAAACTCATACTCATATAAAATATTAGCATAACTTCAGGAAATCCAAATACTATTTCTTTCTTTCAACTTTCTCGTATCTCCCGCTTGTAAAAGATATAATCATTAAATTCGTAACTCCAAATAGGGTGTTTATTGTACCACATCGAAGGCAACACTAGGATATCTTATTCTGCTGAATCCCATATGACAGTACTTAGTGTAGCTGGTGAAAATTTACGAAAGAAACAATCCTATGAAATCTGTGTCGCCAGAATTTTTGTAAAATAAGACAGAAACTTTAAACAGTCATAACTTTCAAACCATAAGTTGGATTTATCTCCGTAAGGTCTCAAACTGACGGGAACATAGAACTCTATAACTTTTATTCATCACATACTTTTATATTCTTTACGGATTTGTACAGTTTTCACATTTTATATGCTGCTCGTCTGGATTTCGGTTGATTCGAGACAGAAACTTTAAACAATCATAACTTTCAAACCATAAGTCGGATTTATCTTCGTAAGGTCTCAAACTGGCGGGAACAGAGTAATCTACAACTTTTGTTCATCACATACTTTAATATTCCTTACGGATTTGTACATTTTTTATGTTTTATATGCTACTGTAATCATTATGCCATGATAAATACCTCAAGTTCGCTATTCAAGTGGATTGTGGAATTTTCATGTAATGACCTCTTTGAAATTTGATTTCGTTCTACCACACATAATTATAAGGATCATGAATAGATTAACTCAACCATGTAATATATAATCTAACCTGAACTTAATTTGTCGCGCCCGATTTCGACCGCGACTTTATTCTAGCGAACCCTGCTCAATAAAATGTTAGAAAATAAAGTAAAATGCTAAAATGTTAAAAGGTGCTTAAAAGTGCTAGAATATTAAAATGTTAGAAATGCTAAAGGGTGCTAGGGTTCACGGAGTCGCCACCTAATTAATTTGGGTGAATTAGGACACCTAAATGTCAACTAGGTTAAAGTCAACACTAACTCCATTTAATGGTCTGCTAAACTTGATGAGATTCCGGGTAAGGGTTCTTTATTATCCTAAAGGGAAGGGGTTAGGCACCCTAAAGGATCCGCTAACTTGCGGTTGTCCGTTCAAACCTAGGGTAATTATTATGCTAAGATGCATGTCTTGAAAAGTATTTAAGTAAAATATAGAAAATATTTTTTGCTAGCATAAAAATGTGAGATTTGTTTTAAAGCTAGTTCTAGCTAAAATATGTATTATTATGTGCAAAGATGATTTATGCATTTATGACGCATTAGATAAGATACATGTGTTGTAGCAAAATCTTATTATGACGAAATGTATACTTATAAAATAAGATGTGAAATATCTATTATACAAACGCTAACAAAATAATTTTTTTGATTATGAATGTTAGTAAGAGTTTATAAAGAAATTAATTTATGATGCTAAGGATTTAATAGCGAGTGATGTTTTAGTTACGTGAATATTTATGTCATTTTAGTATGGCTTAGGCAATGCATAACTAATCATAAAATAACTAATTAAAGGAGAGCAAATTTCTAGCGTCAAACTATTTTCTAATGACAGCCCCAAAGTTTAATTATTCTAATTGTACTACTAATAGCGTAAGGTTATACAAATAATTACAACAAATAATAGGGTGAGGATATGAATTAATAAGGATGACTCGAAGAATGGCGATGTCTTTTCGCCGCGGTTTGGAATTTTCTATGCGAGGTGGATGCACGTAAATGCGGGTCTTCATTTGTCGTAGCTTGTGATGAGTCTCGCCATGAGACTCTCCGTTTCGCTCCAATGCATTTCATGTAAAACAAAGGAAGATAAGGATTAGTACATGTCCGGACATTATCAAATAATAAGTATGCATCAACATAAGCCACACACGCATGAACCACTTTATTATTATTGTTCCGAAGATAGCAGGCCCAAAACAAATGGGTTAAGCAATGTTAATTAATTCTCCCAGAATGGCAAAGATAGTAGAGGTAAATCTCTTAAAGATCGTATTGTTCCTCAAATAATAATCATGTCTGTATTGGATCTTCATATTGCACGACTGAACTTCCTGTGAATTTAAATGCCCTGTATCATATCCACTAGAGATCAAAACTAATTGGTTATCCTTTCAACCTCTTTAAAAGATCCCCTCTTGTATAATCTGACATGACTTACGAAAATGAAAGAATCATAATTCCTCTAACGAGTTTGTCTAAAGACAAGATCTGCGTCTTGACATAAACATATTACTAATACACTAGGAATGCTTTTAATCACAATTCCAATTAATACTCTACTATAGATACATTGTGTGTTGAGCATCAAACATTAATATTGACCCCGAACTCCATATAGTGACCACGCTTTAGCCATACAACGAATGCTAAAAACATGTTAACGATCACGATCGCGATATCAACATCGATTAATATAGACTAAAAGCAGGTTTAGCATTCAATTAAATGTACTTCGCCGTACACAAATGACAATTAAATTGCATTAAACATATTTGACAAAGCACATAATTTGCACGGACCACAAAAATATAAATCGCATAAAAAAATCGAAAGGAATGGGTTTACCTTAGGACGTGACGAGAGCAGCGTATCAAGTCGTCGATTCACTATGGGTTGTATTGCTATGTGAATTGAATGAAAGGGGTTTAACCTGTGGTTATGGCCGCTTGAAGATTAGTTCTCGAGTCTTTTCCCAATTGCTTCTCCTTTGCTTTTAATTTCTCCCTTTGATATTTTTAAGGGGGCCCTGCTATGCGAAAACTGATGCCTTTGCATATATATATTGTTGGTATAGCCTCGGTTTGGCTTTTAATTTTGGTAAGATTTGAGGCCATTTGTTTTGGTGATTTTCGTTGTGATTTTTGGTAAATATTTTGTAAGCTTTGAGACGATTTTGGACTGATTTGTTGCCATTTCAGCACTGATTTGATTGAGATTTTAATGTCAATTCCCTGCCATCTTTAGCGCGATTTGGGCAAGGTTTTTGGTGTAAAACTATTGTTTTCGTAGTACTTTTAGTGCTTATTTAGGACGATTTGGTGTAAAAAATATGGTAAGATTTTTTAGTGTAATTTCGGGTGATATTGGTGTGTGATTTTGACAAGATTCTTGGTGTTTTCTTACAAAAATAGATAGGGAAATTATTATGACAAGATTATGGTATATTGGAGGTTAACGTTTTATGGTAAGTTGGGGCAGCTGCGGTTGTCTTAGTGAAAATTAGGTTAGGAGTATTTTGGTAGGGATGAAGAAATAGTAAGAGGGTTATGTGCTGCTGGTTATTGGGCTATTTGGGCTATTTGGGCTTTGGAAGAATCAAATAAAAGGTTGTTGGGCTGCGTGTGTGTTTTATTTGGATTGGGTATTTTTAAATTTTGTATTAGTTTTAATTAATGGAAAAGAAGTGGGGGTTTAAATTATTTATAATATTTATGAAATTGCTTTTAAAGTTATAAAAATAATAAATGTGAATGTACCATTTAATGAATGTTTAATGCTCTATGTAAATGTGGCGCTATTATTAAATTATTTATTTATGTATTTATTATTTATTAAAATGTTAAATGCGAACATAATATTTATGGGTGTCTAATACTTGGGATGTCATTATTGAATTATTTATTTATGTATATTTATGTGCTTATGCATGTATTAAAATTGTTAAAATTATTTAAAATTATGTGCGGTGTTATTAGGGTTTAATGCTTTATAAATGCTACGCCGTCATGAGAATGCTTATTTGTGCATGTATTAAATGTTTTATCGCTGCATTTTATTATAAAAGTCACAAAAAGTTAATTTGCAAAATTAGTGTAATTTTATAGTTAATGACTGGACGAGAGGGTCAAAATTGGGTGTCAACAGTTGTCCCTCTTTGTATGGAGATGATGGAAGAATCTTCGGACAAAGACGTTGACTCATAGCCAATTTTGTCTCGATCCTCAGAATTGAAAGGTTTGGGCAAATAGACAAGGCTGACGCAAAAATGTTTTAAAACATTGTCCCAGTGTCGAGTTATGACGACACTGGGCTACCATGGTCAAACACCAAGGCGGGCTAACGCGGACTCAAAAATTGTCTCAGTGTCGAGTTATGACGACATTGGGCTACCATGGTCAAAACACCAAGGCGGGCTAACGCGGACTCAAAATTTGTCTCAGTGTCGAGTTATGATGACACTGGGCTATGGTGCTAAAAATAAAAAAAAAAAGTAACTGGCTTGAACCTGGGGTGTACCGCTATGGCTTATGGTGCTGGGTTTTATGGTGATGTGGAACGAGTGGACCGACGCTTGAGGCCGCTTCTGCCATTTGTTGGGAAGGTTGGCCCCCCAACAAATTACCCCGGTTCGCTGTGAGAGAAAATCCACGTTGTGCTCCATCTTTTGCAGTTCCTGTAGATTGAAGCTAAGATAGAAGTATTAGTGCATAACTGTCAAAACAAAACAATGTAAGAATGTGAATTTTGTGTTGTGGTTGTAGTCAAATGAAATGGTGTGATGATACGCCGTTTTGTATAGGCGAGATGTAGATGACGCCTTGTATGGGCGGAATCGTCTTGTATGGACGAAAATGCAAATGTTCGTCGTTGTATAGACGAGATGCAAATGACGCCTTGTATGGGCGTTGTCGTCGTTGTATAGACGAAATGCAAATGACGCCTTGTATGGGCGTTGTCGTCGTTGTATAGACGAAATGCAAATGATGTCTCCTAAGGTTTAGATAAAAATTATTCTATATGTGGAGTTGTGTCGTAATTCATGCGTAATCAAAACTAGATGAAATAATTAAAGTGTAAATGATGTAGCCTGTGGTTTTTTGCAAGATGTATTTGATGTAGACTTGTTGCAGTTTGACTTTGTGAGCGAATCATTTGTATTGGAATGTTGCTATTGGCGTCGTTTTGGACTTGGCGTCGTTTGGACTTGTCGTCGTCTTTGGACTTGTTGTGTTGATGGCGTCGTTGTGTTCTTTGTTGCCCTGTAGACTAAAGCTCAAGAAAGGGTTAGTGCATAACTGCTAAGACGGAATAATAAAGCATGAATGAGAAAAAATGCAATTTTGAGAACAGAGAAAATCGTCCCTGCGTCGATGTGATATGTTGATGATGGCGTCGTTTTCGGACTTGGCGTTGTTTTCGGACTTGGCGTCGTTTTCGGACTTGTCGTCGTGTTGGCGTCGTTTTCGGAAGTGGCGTCGTTTTCGGACGCGGAGTCGTTTTCGGACTCGGAGTCGTTTTCGGACTCGACGTCGTTTTGGTGGCGTCGTTTTGGTGGCGTCGTTTTGGACCGAGTCGTTTCGGACTCGGTCATTTGGACTTAGCGTCGTTTTTGGACGTGGCGTCGTTTCGGGCCTTGGTCGTTTCGGACTGAGTCATTTTGGACTGAGTCATTTGGACTTCGGCGTCGTTTTGGACGTGGCGTCGTTTTGGGCGTGGTGTCGTTTGAGCGGAGTCGTTTTGGACTCGGCGTCGTTTTTGAGCGTGGCGTCGTTTTGGGCGTGGCGTCGTTTTGGGCCTTGAGTCGTTCCGGACTGAGTCGTTTCGGACTTCGGCGTCGTTTTGGGCGAGTCGTTTGAACTTCGAGTCATTTTGGACTCAACGTCGTTTTGGGACGTGGCGTCGTTTTGGACGCGAGTCGTTTCGGACTGAGTCGTTTTGGACTGGCGTCGTTTTGGGCGTGGCGTCGTTTTGGGCCAGTCGTTCGGACTGAGTCGTTTTGGACTCAGCGTCGTTTTGGATGGCGTCGTTTTGGTGGCGTCGTTTTGGGCGCGAGTCGTTTTGGACTGAGTCGTTTTGGACTCGGCGTCGTTTTGTGGCGTCGTTTTGGCGTGGCGTCGTTTTGAACGCGAGTCATTTCCGGACTGGAGTCGTTTTGGACTCGGCGTCGTTTGGGCCGGCGTCGTTTTGGGCGTGGCGTCGTTTTGGGCGTGTTGTGCTTATAACGTCGTTATGCGGGCGTGTTCTTGATGCTCTGCGTAATAAATGCTCCTGCTAAGCTTGAGAAAAATTAGTGTATAACTGGTAAAACAAGATGATAAATATGAGAAATGCAATTATGTGAATAAGGATGTCTTCCCTGTATGATATGTGGGGTGTTGTGAATGCTGAGATGTTGTCCATGCTAGATCTTTTGCCAGCGAATTGCCGTGATGCCTTTGTTGTGATGCGTTTGTGAACCGTATGGATTGATATGATGTCTTTGTTGTGCGTTTGTGCACTTTGCGTGAGTTCTGATTTGACTCTAGGCAGGGTGATGTGCTATAATTTGTTGCGGGATTTGAACTCGATTGTTGATGTCATGCATTTCTGCATACGAAGAATTTTGTCATATTTTACCTTACTAGTATGAAGAACTTTGTTGTACATACGCTAATATGAAGGACCTGCGCTCAAAGAAAAATTTGTGAGTTTGAGGGGGGGCGGTTGATTCGCGTTGACTTTGTAGTTTTGACTCTTGATGTCGGACGTCTGCCTTGTTTGGGACTCATAACCCCTGCCTGGTTTCCTACCTTGCAAAGGGCGTTTCGGCCTAAAGTGGGTCTTAATGGGGTTGCTTGTATATTACGTGTATTTTTGTTATTTTCAAAGCGAAGGAAAGTTTCCTAATGGTGTGGCCAAAGCGATTTAGGCGCTCGTATCCCAGTAGAGAATCGAGTCATGGCGTAGTTCATTACAAGCGAATATTGGGTAAAATTCTAAAAGGTGGGGCCAGGGCCGATGTGGCGCTGCGTATCACTTGAGGAATCGGTCGAGCGTAGTTCGATTACAAGCGAAAGGAGAAATTGGGATTTTGTAAAGGTGGGGCCGAAGCGATGTGGCGCTGCGTATCCATGAGGAATCGGTCACACGTAGTTCCAATTACAAGCAAAGGAGAAATTGGGATTTTGTAAAAGGTGGGACCCGAAGCGATGTGGCGCTGCGTATCGCGAGGAATCAGTCACACGTAGTTCAAAGGTTTGTGATATTTGGAGCCTTTCTATTTGGCTTGCATGACTTCCATTTCTTTGCGATAGTTCGAGGTGTTGATCATTGGTGTTTCTCATTTCTAACGCCTCTGCGTCCTGCGGGAGCGGGGATGAGTCCTAAGTTGTTTCGTTCCGGTGCCTCTGGATTAGTCATTTATTGGATGATTGTGCTTCTACCAGTCAACGCGAATCAACCTTTTGGGGATAAGCTAGACAAAAATAATCCTTTAACAAATGGAGCAAACAAAGTTAGTATAATATGCAAAAAGTTGCAGGCAATATATAATAATAAGCAAATTGCAAATCAAGTGCGTGTTCTAACATGTTTGGGACCTCTTTATGTCAGAGGTAGGCCTAAACGTCACATATGCGAGGTCATGATGGATTTGTCCAAGCCGTCCAACTGTGATGCTTTGTTGGAAATGGCGACCAAATGACGGTGCACTTTTCCCAATTTTGGCATGTCATGATTAGGTTTGGATTTGTCTATCATTGTCACGCTACACATAGTATGCTGGTTGGTCGTTGGGTTGAGAAACCCGTCGACAAGTTTGGTGTCTTCCTAATTGTGGTGTCGATGTCGGGGCCAGCCACCTAAGGTAAATGCATGCCCTAAAATAAAGGGTGGTATAGCTCTATCTTAAGTTTCTAAGATTTGGCTTTTAAATGCCTTGAGTTCAGGCGGACAACTCGAGTGAGAAGGCTCTGCGACCAGGTTAGGCCGGACACTCCACGTATGTTACCAACTCTCCTAAATTTAGGTTTTGAAGAAAGAATTTTCTTGATGCACCCAGTAGCGCCTCGCATGTAGTGTGTGATTGTGTGAATTTTCAGTGGAAGAAATATGAGCGGAATGCGGTTTAGGGAAAGCGATGGCGGTAGCAATTAAAATAAACAAAATATAGCACACAAAATTAAATGCAAAAATAATGGCAAATAACAACCCTAGGTGCATTATGGTTAAGAACTTATATCCCGATTAGTGATCGCCGTTACATCGCGCCCGATTTAAATGCGACTTTATTCTAGCGAACCTGCTCAATAAAATGTTAGAAAATAAAGTAAAATGCTAAAATGTTAAAAGGTGCTTAAAAGTGCTAGAATATTAAAATGTTAGAAATGCTAAAGGGTGCTAGGGTTCACGAGTCGCCACTAATTAATTTGGGTGAATTAGGACACCTAAATGTCAACTAGGTTAAAGTCAACACTAACTCCATTTAATGGTCCGCTAAACTTGATGAGATTAGGGTAAGGGTTCTTTATTATCCTAAAGGGAAGGGGTTAGGCACCACTAAAGGATCCGCTAACTTGCGGTTGTCCGCTCAAACCTAGGGTAATTATTATGCTAAGATCGTGTCTTGAAAAGTATTTAAGTAAAATATAGAAAATATTTTTTGCTAGCATAAAAATGTGAGATTTGTTTTAAAGCTAGTTCTAGCTAAAATATGTATTATTATGTGCAAAGATGATTTATGCATTTATGACGCATTAGATAAGATACATGTGTTGTAGCAAAATCTTATTATGACGAAATGTATACTTATAAAATAAGATGTGAAATATCTATTATACAAACGCTAACAAAATAATTTTTTTGATTATGAATGTTAGTAAGAGTTTATAAAGAAATTAATTTATGATGCTAAGGATTTAATAGCAAGTGATGTTTTAGTTACGTGAATATTTATGTCATTTTAGTATGGCTTAGGCAATGCATAACTAATCATAAAATAACTAATTAAAGGAGAGCAAATTTCTAGCGTCAAACTATTTTCTAATGACAGCCCCAAAGTTTAATTATTCTAATTGTACTACTAATAGCGTAAGGTTATACAAATAATTACAACAAATAATAGGGTGAGGATATGAATTAATAAGGATGACTCGAAGAATGGCGATGTCTTTTCGCCGCGGTTTGGAATTTTCCTATGCGAGGTGGATGCACATAAATGCGGGTCTTCATTTGTCGTAGCTTGTGATGAGTCTCGCCATGAGACTCTCCGTTTCGCTCCAATGCATTTCATGTAAAACAAAGGAAGATAAGGATTAGTACATGTCCGGACATTATCAAATAATAAGTATGCATCAACATAAGCCACACACACGCATGAACCACTTTATTATTATTGTTCCGAAGATAGGCAGGCCCAAAACAAATGGGTTAAGCAATGTTAATTAATTCTCCCAGAATGGCAAAGATAGTAGAGGTAAATCTCTTAAAGATCGTATTGTTCCTCAAATAATAATCATGTCTGTATTGGATCTTCATATTGCACGACTGAACTTCCTGTGAATTTAAATGCCCTGTATCATATCCACTAGAGATCAAAACTAATTGGTTATCCTTTCAACCTCTTTAAAAGATCACCTCTTGTATAATGCAACATGACTTCTGAAAATGAAAGAATCATAATTCCTCTAACAGGTTTGTCTAAAGACAAGATCTGCATCTTGACATAAACATATTACTAATACACTAGGAATGCTTTTAATCACAATTCCAATTAATACTCTACTATAGATACATTGTGTGTTCAGAACATCAAACATTAATATTGACCCCAGAACTCCATATAGTGACCACGCCCTTTAGCCATACAACGAATGCTAAAAAACATGTTAACGATCACAGTCGCGAGTATCAACATCGATTAATATAGACTAAAACAGGTTTAGCATTCAATTAAATGTACTTCACATCGTACACAAATGACAATTAAATTGCATTAAACATATTTGACAAAGCACATAATTTGCACAGACCACAAAAATATAAATCGCATAAAAAAAATCTGAAAGGGAATGGGTTTACCTTCTCCGGACAGCGAACCGAGACAGCGTATCAAGTCGTCGATTCACTATGGGTTGTATTGCTATGTGAATTGAATGAAAGGGGTTTAACCTGTGGTTATGGCCGCTTGAAGATTAGTTCTCGAGTCTTTTCCCAATTGCTTCTCCTTTGCTTTTAATTTCTCCCTTTGATATTTTTAAGGGGGCCCTGCTATGCGAAAACTGATGCCTTTGCATATATATATTGTTGGTATAGCCTCGGTTTGGCTTTTAATTTTGGTAAGATTTGAGGCCATTTGTTTTGGTGATTTTCGTTGTGATTTTTGGTAAATATTTTGTAAGCTTTGAGACGATTTTGGACTGATTTGTTGCCATTTCAGCACTGATTTGATTGAGATTTTAATGTCAATTACCTGCCATCTTTAGCGCGATTTGGGCAAGGTTTTTGGTGTAAAACTATTGTTTTCGTAGTACTTTTAGTGCTTATTTAGGACGATTTGGTGTAAAAAATATGGTAAGATTTTTAGTGTAATTCGGGTGATATTGGTGTGTGATTTTGACAAGATTCTTGGTGTTTTCTTACAAAAATAGATAGGAAATTATTATGACAAGATTATGGTATATTGGAGGTTAACGTTTTATGGTAAGTTAGGATTTGCGGTTGTCTTAGTGAAAATTAGGTTAGGAGTATTTTGGTAGGGATGAAGAAATAGTAAGAGGGTTATATCTTTCTTGGTTATTGGGCTATTTGGGCTTTGGAAGAATCAAATAAAGGTTGTTGAAATTTGCGTGTGTGTTTTATTTGGATTAGGTATTTTTAAATTTTGTATTAGTTTTAATTAATGGAAAAGAAGTGGGGTTTAAATTATTTATAATATTTATGAAATTGCTTTTAAAGTTATAAAAATAATAAATGTGAATGTACCATTTAATGAATGTTTAATGCTCTATGTAAATGTGGCGCTATTATTAAATTATTTATTTATGTATTTATTATTTATTAAAATGTTAAATGCGAACATAATATTTATGGGTGTCTAATACTTGGGATGTCATTATTGAATTATTTATTTATGTATATTTATGTGCTTATGCATGTATTAAAATTGTTAAAATTATTTAAAATTATGTGCGGTGTTATTAGGGTTTAATGCTTTATAAATGCTACGCCGTCATGAGAATGCTTATTTGTGCATGTATTAAATGTTTTATCGCTGCATTTTATTATAAAAGTCACAAAAAGTTAATTTGCAAAATTAGTGTAATTTTATAGTTAATGACTGGACGGGAGGGTCAAAATTGGGTGTCAACATAATTGAGCACTTCCTCCTCGTCTAGTTACTAGCGTTTTCTTTCTTTTCTTTCTTTCCTTCCCTTTTTTTTTTCTTTTTCACTGTTGTTGCTGCTTCGTTTCTCCCCCCTCCCTTTTTTTTCTTTTCCCTTCCTCCTGCGTTCGTCCCCCTCCTCCCTTTTTTTATTTTCCCCTTATAAATGCGTTCGTCCCTCCCCTTTCTTACATTGCGTTTTCCGCCTCTTTCCCCTTTTGTTTTTCTACGTTGCCCTACAAAGGGTAATGGGTTTGACCCACTTTATTTACTTAACTAAAATTCTGCACAACTTGTATATTAAAAACATAATATTTATTTACCCTATAGTCTCATATTACGATCAACGGGTCGTTACATTAGATACCAATCAAACAATCGCTAGTCCTCGAGCGACAAGGGTATGAGTGGAGGAAAGGGTTACCTGAACTGTCGAACAACTGAGGATATCTACTCCGCATATCCGCCTCGGTCTCCCAAGTTGCCTCTCCGGCCGGCGGTGCCTCGCTGCGCCTTTGAAGCAATTTCCTTGGACCTCAACTTCCTCACTTGCCTAGCCAAGATTGCTACCGGCTCTTCCTCGAAGGATAGATTCTGATCAAATAATACTGAACCCACATAATGATATAAGTCCCATCGGAATGGTACTTCTTCAGTATGAAAACATGGAATACCTTTCGAAACCTGCCAACCCTGGAGGCAAAGATAACTCGTATGCCACCTTGCCAACACGACGAATAATCTCAAAAGGGCAAATAAACCTAGGGCTCAACTTGCCCTTCTTCCCGAACCGCATTACACCGCCGTGGGTGAAACCTTGATAGGACTCCTTTCACTAACCATGAACTCGTATCCACGAAACCTCGGTCCGCATACTCGCTTTTACTCTCTGGCGCGAGCTTTTCCTGGATAAGCTTTACCTTGTCCAAAGACTCCCTCAGCAGATATGTACCCCAAGGTCGAACCTCAAAAGCATCAAATCACCCAATAGGAGAACGACACCTCCTACCAAATAAAGCCTCGAATGGCGTCATATCAATACTGGAATGGTAGCTATTGTTGTACGCGAACTCTGTCAAGGGTAATAAACCGTCCCAATGACCACCAAAATCAATAACATAAGCCCTCAACATATCCTCAAGCACCTGAATAGTCCTCTCGGACTGACCATCTGTCTGCGGGTGGAACGCGCTGCTAAGATCTAACTGAGTCCCCAATTCCTTCAGCAAATTCCTCCAGAAATGGGAAGTAAACTGAGTGCCTCTGTCGAAAATGATGGAAATAGGAACCCCGTGCAATCGCACTATCTCTCGGATGTAGATTCTGGCCAACTTCTCCACGTTATAAGTAGTCTGAACAGGAATGAAGTGCGCGGACTTAGTAAACTTATCCACGATAACCCAAATCAAATCAAACTTGCCCAAAGTCTTTGGAAGACCAACCACGAAATCCATAGCGATCCTTTCCCATTTCCATTCGGGAATGGGCATCCTTTGAAGCATACCACCTGGTCTCTGGTGCTCATACTTAACCTGCTGGCAATTCGAACACTGAGCAACAAACTCCATAATGTCCCTCTTCATTCTACCCCACCAATAGTGTTGCCTCAAGTCGCGATACATCTTTGTTGCTCTTGGATGAATGGAGTATCTGGAACTATGAGCCTGTTTCAAGATCAACGAAATCAAATCACCAACTTTAGGAACGAAAATACATCCCTTAATCCTCAAAACACCCTCATCGTTAAGAATAGGTTCTTTGGATTCTCCACTTAGCACTTTATCCCAAATCTTGCACAATTTCGCATCCTCAAACTGTTGGGCCCGAATCGGCTCTAAAAGAGACGACCTTGCCTCCACGCAAGCTAGAACCTCACCAGGTTTTGAAATATCGAGCCTCGCCATAATATTAGCCAAATACTGAACCTCCATAGCTAAAGGACGCTCTCCCACAATCAAACGCGCCAAGCTGGCCATGCTCACTGCCTTTCGGCTCAATGCATCAGCTACTACGTTAGCTTTTCTCGGATGGTAAAGGATGGTAATATCATAATCCTTGAGCAACTCCATCCATCTACGCTTCCTCGAGTTCAAATCTTTCTGACTAAACACATGATGAAGGATACGATGATCTGTGAAGACCTCACAATGAACTTTCAAAACGAAGACTACTGCAACCAACTCCAAGTCATGAGTGGGGTAGTTCTTCTCGTGAACCTTCAACTGTCTCGAAGCGTACGCGATCACCTTACCCTCTTGCATCAACACACATCCCAAGCCAATGCGTGAAGCATCACAATAAACAGTAAAGTCCTTTCCCTCCATTGGTAAAGCCAAAATCGAGGCTGAGGTCAATAAAGCCTTAAGCTTCTGAAAGCTCTCCTCACACTCATCGGACCAATGAAAGGGCACACCCTTTTGAGTCAACCTAGTCAAATGGAAAGTAATAGATGATAATAGCTCGCAAGGCCTAAGAAGCTTCGAATCTCAGTCACCGAAGTAGGTCTGGCCCAATCTCTAATCTCCTCGATCTTTTTGGGATCAACCATAATCCCAACCTTGGACACAACATGTCCCAAAAATGCTACAGAACTGAGCCAGAACTTACACTTGGAAAACTTGGCATACAACTCCTTCTCCTTCACAGGCCAAGAACCATCCTCAGATGCCTCTCATGATCTTCCTTACTCCGAGAGTACACCAGGATGTCATCAATAAATATGATCACAAATGAATCCAAGTAAGGCTTGAAGATCTCATTCATCAAATTCATGAAGGTTGCAGGGGCATAAGTAAGTCCGAAGGACATCACCAAGAACTCATAATGACCATAACGGGTCATGAAAGCGGTCTTCGAAACATCCTCCGCTCGAATCTTCAACTTATGATAGCCTGACCTCAAATCAATCTTAGAAAAGATCGACGTACCCTGAAGCTGATCAAATAAGTCATCAATGCGGGGTATTGGATACTTATTTCTGATTGTAACCTTATTTAATTTTCGATAATCGATACACATTCGCATGGTACCATCTTTCTTTTTCACGAACAGAATGAGAGCACCCCAAAGAGACTCTGTCGGAGCCATCCGATAGGGTGGAATAGAAATAGGTCGGGTGTCTGGCTCCAAGTTAATGCAAAAGTCAATATCTAGATCAGGCGGCATACCAGGAAAATCTGTAGGGAAAACCTCTTAGAACTCACAAACAACTGGCACCGACTCTACGGAAGGAGTATCCACACTAGTATCCCGAATATAAGCCAAATATGCTAAACATCCCTTATCCACTAACCTCTTCGCCCAAAGATCTGATATGATCTTCTTAGGTGCTGGACTAGGAGTACCCTTCCACTCTAACCGTGGAATACCTGGCATGGCCAACGTGACTGTCTTGGCATGAAAGTCTAAAATAGCATGATAAGGAGATAACCAGTCCATGCCCAAAATAATATCAAAGTCCACCATATTCAAAATAACCAAGTCTACCCAAGTATCATTCCCTATAAACGTGACCACACAAGACCTATAGACCCGATCTACTATCACAGACTCCCCGACAGGAGTAGAGACATGAATAGGTACATCAAGCATATCACAAAACATATCCAAACCCGTAGAGAAATAGGTGGACACATAAAAGAAGGTAGAACCTGGATGAAATAAGACATAAGCTGATGTGTTTGGCTAATAGTATGGTGAGGCTCGATATTTCAAAACCTGGTAAGGACGCTCTCCCAAAATCAAACGCGCCAAGCTGCCCATGCTCACTGCCTTTCGGCTCAACGCATCAGCTACCACGTTAGCTTTTCTCAGATGGTAAAGGATGGTAATATCATAATCCTTGAGAAACTCCATCCATCTACACTGCCTCGAGTTCAAATCTTTCTGACTAAACACATGCTGAAGGCTACGATGATCTGTGAAGATCTCACAATGAACTTTCAAAGCGAAGACTACTGCAGCCAACTCCAAGAAATGAGTGGGGTAGTTCTTCTCGTGAACCTTCAAATGTCTCGAAGCGTATGCGATCACCTTACCTTCTTGCATCAACACACATCCCAAGCCAATGCGTGAAGCATCACAATAAACAGTAAAGTCCTTTCCCTCCATTGGTAAAGCCAAAATTGGGGCTGAGGTCAATAAAGCCTTAAGCTTCTGAAAGCTCTCCTCACACTCATCGGACCAATGGAAGGGCACACCCTTTTGAGTAAGAAATAGATGAAAAACCCTTCACAAATCGGCGATAATAGCTCGCAAGACCTAAGAAGCTCCGAATCTCAGTCACCGAAGTAGGTCTGGCCCAATCTCTAATCTCCTCGATCTTTTTGGGATCAACCATAATCCCAACCTTGGACACAACATGTCCCAAAAATGCTACAGAACTGAGCCAGATTTCACACTTGGAAAACTTGGCATACAAATCCTTCTCCTTCAACAGGCCAAACACCATCCTCAGATGCCTCTCATGATCTTCCTTACTCCGAGAGTACACCAGGATGTCATCAATAAATATGATCATAAATGAATCCAAGTAAGGCTTGAAGATCCCATTCATCAAATTCATGAAGGTTGCAGGGTCATTAGTAAGTCCTACGGACATCACCAAGAACTCATAATGACCATAACGGGTCCTGAAAGCGGTCTTCGGAACATCCTCCGCTCGAATCTTCAACTTATGATAGCCTGACCTCAAATCAGTCTTAGAAAAGATCGACGCACCCTGAAGCTGATCAAATAAGTCATCAATATGGGGTATTGGATACTTATTTCTGATTGTAACCTTGTTTAATTTTCGATAATCGATACACATTCGCATGGTACCATCTTTATTTTTCACGAACAGAATGGGAGCACCCCAAAGAGACTCTACCGGAGCCATCCGATAGGGTGGAATAGAAATAGGTCGGGTGCCTGGCTCCAAGTTAATGCAAAAGTCAATATCTCGATTAGGCGGCATACCATGCAAATCTGTAGGGAAAACCTCTTAGAACTCACAAACAACTGGCACCGACTCTACGGAAGGAGTATCCACACTAGTATCCCGAATATAAGACAAATATGCTAAACATCTCTTATCCACTATGTGGCAGCCTTGTCGGCTTTGCCCTTGTACGTACGTTGGTTTTAAAAAAAAAGTTTTATTTAATTCCGCGAGTTATTTGTGTCAGTTAGGTAGAAGGGTGCCCAGGTAGGACACCAGTCACGGGCCCAGGGTTCGGGGCGTGACAGTTTGGGACTCATTACCATTCAACGAGAGGAACCAGAAGCATCAGAAAGGGGGAATACCACATCTTCCGACGAATACCTCACTCAAGTATTGCAACAAATGACGGTCATGCAAGCGGAAATGGATCGACTCCGAGACATCACTAAGCTATCCATAAGCCTCAATGCACAGCTACCCACACTTCCAAATTCACCGTCTTTTCGACGCCCTCCCCAACACCCAACAAATAACCCGCAGCCCCCCAATCCATAACACAACAACACATCTCCTCCTAACCCACAAACCACAAATGACCCTAACCCGCATACGCCGACCACGATTATACAAACCGCCCTGCCCACCCAAGACAACCAACCTGCCCAACCCGCACCAATGACATACCACAACAAACAATATGGACCACCCACATATGTGACCCATGCCCCACATCTCAACACACCCATACCAATACCTTCCTCGGAGTTTGCTTAGTATGAAGAGATGGAGAAAAATACAAGAACTGAGACAGATGAAAATATGGCTAGAGAAATCCATGATTTGAAGGAAGCCTTTAAGAGCCTTCATGCGAACAAGGGCCATGAAGGATTAGAGTACGAGGACTTGTGCATGCATCCCGACGTCGAGCTGCCCGTCGGATATAAAGTACCAAAGTTTGACATGTTTGATGGCAAAGGTAATCCTCGTGCACATTTGAGGTCCTACTGCGACAAGTTAGTGGGTGTAGGAAGGGATCAGTCGATCATCATGAAGCTGTTTATTAGGAGCTTGACTGGAGAAGCCTTGACCGTACACTAGCCAGATCCAAGAAAATGGTGTAGTTGAGGCGATGGCACAGACTTTGTGGGCAGATTCAGATTTAACATCGATAACGTCTGGATAGATTCTACCTCGTGAAATTGGAGAAAAAGTAGGCGAGACTTTAGGAATATGCGATGAGGTGGAAGTCCAAGCAAGAAAGGTCCAAATTTATGGCGAAATTGAAATGACAACACTATTTGTACAATCCCTAAAGGACCCCACGAAAGGTTGATCGTCGTCATGCGTAATTTTTCAAGTAGTAAAGATGGGAGATTTTGTGGAAGAGGAATTAAAGCAGTAGAATCACGAATCCGTCGCTTTGCAACAAGCAAAGCAATACAATCAGAATCAATCGGAGGAATGAATAAGAAGAAAAAGGATGGAGCAGGCCCTATCATGACGGTACAACAACACAAACCAAATCAAACCCCGACATACCAACCCCAAACATACCAACCCCAAACCAACCAAACCCCCCACGTACAAAAGTCCGACGTTCCAAAACCCTCACTATGATCACTTTAGCCAAAATACTCCCCCGTACTATCAACCTTCACCCGTCTCGCCCACACAAATCCCTCACAATACCGACCAGCATACCCACCCCCACAACAATACCACGCACAAAACACACCCAGACCCTGAACCAACACCGAGAGGAAGCCCACAAAACCATACACCCCGTTGGCCGAACCATATTCCCAACTATATGAAAGACTGAGAGTCGTTGGTTTTATACAGCCGATCCCAGGGTGAAATCCCAATCCACTCCCACCATGGCATGATGAGAATAAGCATTGTGCATACCACTCTGGAGCATCCGGACACGATACAGATAGTTGTTATGCTTTGAAAAACATAATTGAGGAGTTAATCAAAGAAGGAGCTATTCAGTTGAAAGAGCCTTCCCCTAACGTCAACAACAATCCCTTGCCAAATCACGACAATGCTGGCGTGCACATGATCACCCTTGATGATGGGTACGATCTGGAAGGGACCATCGTGCCAATCAAAGAGAAAGAGACAGGGAGATCTTCAGCTCATGTGATTACCACCAAGGTTAGGGCACCGTTGAAAGTAGAGTTGAGCCGTCATAAGCCTCTAATGCCAGCCTTAGTACCAGGTTGGAGCCACTCGATCAAACAACAGAATGAGGGTAAACAGAAACAGGTGGTAGAAGTTGCTGCGGCGGGGGTGACGAGGTCCGGACAACGTTACGCATCTGTAGAAGTATCGCGAAAGATGCCCCAGAAAAAGACTGTGACCGAACCAGAAGTAGAGGAATTTTGGAGAAGAATGCCTACAGGAGACTATTCCATTGTAGAATAGTTGAGTAAAACACCAGCACAAATTTCTCTATTGTCACTGTTGATGAATTCCGTGAACCACCGGATCTCTTTGATAGAGGTTTTGAAAGAGGCTCATGTGCCAGCCGAGACTGCTGATGAAAACTTCTCAGCATTGATCGGGCAAATTAAAGAGGTGCAAAAGATAGTCTTCCATGAGAGTGAGTTACCTCCTGAGGGTCGTGGACATAATAAGGCGTTAAACATAACAGTCAGGTGTGCTAATAAGTTTATCTCTCGAGTTTTGATCGATGGATGGTCAGCTGTTAATGTATGCCCTTTGGATACTCTTCGAACTTTAGGAGTCGACATTGGGAAACTCCGTGAGAGCTACATGATGGTAAAAGGTTTCGATGGGACCTTGAGGAGCGTCGCAGACGAGATTGACTTGACACTGCAGATTGGGCCCGCAGAGTTCGTGATAGAATTCCAGGTATTGGACATATCCACATGCTATAATTTATTACTTGGGAGGCCTTGGATCCACGTGGTCGGAGCCATCCCTTCCACTTTGCATCAAATCTTGAAATTCATCTGGAATCATCATGAAGTTGTGTTTGAGGGAGACAAGACAACACTGCTAACACCAAAGGGGCAATTCCAGTCATCGAGAGTATGGAAAGGCTAGATGGGTCTGTTTACCATATGAACAAGATCGTAGATGTTAGCAAGGCTAAACGAATGCGACTACCCCGCACTCCCAAAATGGTGGCCCGAGAGATGCTAAGAAATGGTTTCGAGCCAGGTCGAGGACTTGGACCAAAATTAGGAGGGATCACAGAGCCGATTCACCTGCCGGAGAAGAAGGACACTTTTGGCCTCGGATATCAGCCCACTACCGAGGAGATGTTGTTATTTGATCACAGAAGGAAGGGTGAGTCTCATCTACCAAGACTGTTCATACTGAATCATTCATTTGTCAAAGCATACACTGCTCAACTACCAGAGGAGGAGGATGCAGACATTCTCGCGGAGGGACTTCAAGGCCTTTTCATTTCTGAGGAAGAAGCAGAGTGTCATGCGATTTTGGAAGACTACGCAGATGACCAGACCATTTGGAGTGCAGAGCCAGGAGATGTCTTGAGCAACTGGACATGTACCCCAACGCTGTTTTTTCACGAGTCTGGGTAGAATTAATAATTAGTCACTCTCAAACAATTCAATTCGTATTTTTAATCTGAATTGTGGGAACACATTTTTTATGAGTATTTCCCTTTTGAAGTTTTAATAACAAGTTATGTTTTAATCAACGTTCTTTATTCCCTTTCTTTCAGCATACAAAATAATATACTTGTCGATAATGAAAATGTGACATGTCATGAAACAAGCGAACAAAGTCGAGCGCGAAAATAATCCAATGTAACCCGGGAAGTTTTCCATTAGAAGAATTAATCAAGAGTTAGGAAAGTTCGAGGATAAGCGAAACCAAATCGACGAAACAAAAATAGTGAACCTAGGAGATGATAAAGTCGTCGAGGCGAGGATCGGCGGCACTTGAATGTCGTCTGCGAAGAAGATTTGGTGGCCTTATTGAAGCAGTATGTTGACATATTCGCTTGGTCTTATGATGATATGCCAGGTCTAAGCACGGACATCGTCTCTCATAAGTTTCCCATTGAGCCATCCTGTCGTCCAGTGAAGCAAAAACCGAGGAAAATCAAGCCGGATCAGAGTTTGAAAGTCAAGGAGGAGATCTCCAAACAATTGGACGCAAAGGTCATTTGGGTAGCAAGGTACCCTACTTGGTTAGCCAATATTGTGCCAGTAACAAAGAAGGATGGTGAGATACGAGTTTGTGTCGATTACAGGGATCTCAACAAGGCAAGCCCTAAAGATGATTTTCCCCTTCCGAACATCCATATACTCATCGACAATTGTGCGAAGCATGAGTTGCAGTCATTTGTCGATTGTTTCGCTGGGTACCATTAAATCTTAATGAACGAAGAAGATGGAGAAGACCGCGTTCACCACTCCGTGGGGGGTATATTATTATCGAGTCATGCCGTTTGGACTTAAAAACGTAGGTGCCACTTACATGAGAGCCATGACTACCATTTTTCATGATATGATCCATAAGGAAATTGAAGTCTACGTGGATGACGTCATCATTAAATCACGGAGGGCTACGGACCATTTGGTCCATCTAGAGAAGTTTTTTGAGCGATTGAGGGAATATAACCTGAAGTTGAATCCGACAAAATGTGCCTTCGGAGTTCCAGCGGGGAAATTATTGGGTTTCATCGTGAGCAGAAGGGGAATAGAGTTGGATCCTTCGAAGATAAAGACCATTCAGGGACTACCTCATCCGAAAAGTCGCAAAGAGGTGATGAGTTTTCTCGGTCGCTTGAATTATATCAGCAGGTTCATAGCACAATCAACAGTGATATGCGAACCAATATTCAAGTTACTAAAGAAGGACGCTGTCACTAAGTGGACATTGGAGTGCCAACAAGCCCTTGATAAATCAAAGAGTATCTCACAATCTGCGATCTTGGTGCCTCCGAACCCGAGGCCTTTGGCATTATACTTATCCGTATTGGAAGATGCGTTCGGATGTGTGTTGGGGCAACATGATGAGACGGGAAGGAAGGAACAAGCAATATACTACTTGAGTAAAAAGTTCACGCCTTATGAAGCTCGTTACACAATGCTGGAACGCACATGCTGCGCCTTGACTTGGGTCACACAAAAATTTAGACATTATTTATCCGCATACACCACCTACCTCATTTCGAGGATGGACCCGCTCAAGTATATCTTTCAGAAGCCTATGCCTACTGGAAAACTTGCAAAATGGCAGATCCTTTTAAGTGAATTCGACATCGCATATGTCACCCAAAAGACAGTCAAGGGGCAAGCGTTAGCAGATCATCTAGCGGAGAATCCGGTAGACGAGGAATATATTCCCTTGCGGACCTACTTTCCAGATGAAGAAGTGATGTTTGTAGGAGAAGACATCTTAGAAGAGTACCCGGGTTGGAGAATGTTCTTCGATGGCGCCGCGAATTTCAAAGGAGTAGGTATCGGAGCGGTTTTGGTATCAGAAATAGGACAACACTATCCAATATCAGCAAAGCTCAGATTCCCGTGCACCAATAATATGTCAGAATATGAGGCTTGCATACTGGGACTCCGAATGGCTGTCGACATGAACATACAAGAGTTGCTGGTCATAGGGGATTCGGACCTGTTGATTCACCAGGTGCAAGGCGAATGGGCCACCAAGAATATGAAGATACTTCCTTACCTACACTGCGTGAAAGAATTGCGCAAAAGGTTCGTTAAGATAGAGTTCAGGCATACTCCGAGGGCTCAAAATGAGTTTGCAGACGCTTTAGCAACTTTGTCCTCCATGATTCAACATCCAGACAAGAACTATATTGACCCAATCAAAGTAGATGTGCTAGAGCAGCCAGCCTATTGTTCTCAGATAGATGAAGAATCAGAGGGCAAACCTTGGTATGACGAAATCAAGAGGTATCTCAAGGCAGGTGAGTACGCGGAAGGCATGACCAACATACAGAAGAAGACTCTTCGGAGGTTAGCAAACCATTTCTTTCTGAGCGGCGAGGTCCTTTATCGGAGAACTCCGGATTTGGGTTTGTTAAGATGTGTTGACACCCAAGAAGCAAACAAATTATTAGAAGAGACACACATAGGTATGTGCGGACCCCACATGAACGGTTTCATGCTAGCGAAAAAGATACTACGAGGAGGTTACTTCTAGATGACAATGGAAACAGATTGCATCTGTTTCGTGCGAAAGTGTCATCAATGCCAGATCCATGGCGATTTGATTCACGTGCCGCCAAATGAGCTCAATGTCACGAGTTCTCCATGGCCATTCGCAGCTTGGAGCATGGACGTCATCGGTCCTATTGAGCCGGAAGCGTCAAATGGACACAGGTTTATCCTAGTGGCGATCGATTACTTTACAAAATGGGTAGAAGCATCATCGTACAAGTCTGTGACCAAGAAAGTAGTAGTGGATTTTGTTCACCACAACATCATATGTCGGTTTGGAATTCCAGAGTCAATCATAACCGATAACGGATCCAATCTCAATAGTGGTCTGATGAAGGAAACGTGTGAGAAGTTCAGGATCTCTCATCGCAACTCTACTCCATATCGACCACAAATGAATGGAGCAGTCGAAGCGGCCACAAGAACATCAAGAGGATACTGAGGAAAATGATAGATAACTACAAGCATTGGCATGAAAATTTGCTTTTCGCCCTCTTAGGTTACCGTACTACAATCCGGACCTCCACAGGAGCAACTCCGTATCTCTTGGTTTATGGAACAGAAGTTGTGCTGCCATCGGAGGTAGAAATACCATCCTTAAAGAATCATCCAAGAAGCCGAACTAAATGAAGCCAAATGGATACAGAGTAGGTACGAACAATTGATGCTTATTGATGAGAAACAAATGAATGCGATGCATCACGGACAACTTTACTGCAGAATGGCCAGAGCTTTTAATAAAAAGGTACGACCAAGAAACTTCCAACCAGGACAGCTAGTGCTGAAACATATATTCCCTAATCAAAGTGAAGCGAAAGGGAAATTCGCCCAATTGGGCGGCACATGGTTCACCGAAGCTTACGGGAGGGCCTCATCTTAGTAAATGGATGGGCCGAAGTGTGTCCGAGAGCCATCAACGCAGATGCAGTGAAGAGATACTACATTTAGAGTGCTTTATTTTCCATGTAATTACTTCATTTGTAATATGAACTACGTTTGACCTGATTCCCTTGGCGGGATACGTAGGCGGCCATATCGGCTTCGGTCCTATTTCTAGAAAATCCCAATTACTTTGTTTGTAATCGGAACTACGTGTGACCTGATTCTCAGCGGATCGTGGCGCCACATCGGCCTCGGTCCCGTCTTTAAATTTTTTAAGTCTTGTCTGTAACAAACTACGTTCGACCTGATTCCTTTGGCGGATACGTAGGCGGCCTACATAGGCCTCAGTCACACCATTAGTAAATCTTCGTTTTATCATTTTGCATTTTAGTGAGTTGTACTCAGTCTACGCATCTGAGCCAAGACAAATGGGCGACAAATATCCGACTGGCCATCAGTTTAAAAACCGGACAATTTGGGACTTCGCCACGGAAAGACAAACAAATATGATTCCATATGCTTGAAAGATCGACGTAAATCGGGACAATTTTAAGGGTTTTACTACAAATGACATCAATGGACATGATTAATTACTTAGTGGTTCCATGTCCCAAAAGCGGGACAAATTTTAAAAGAGCTTCACTAACTGAGCACCGAGAATATGGGAGAATATATCGCCAATTTCGGATAAGGATGTTCGCATTGTTTCACAACATGTCACTATTCAAAGATCGACATAATTTACTACTAGTATATATGAGTATATTTTCTCAAGATAGAATATTTTCAACAAATGTTTTGATCGAGACTCGAAATCAGACAGGGGTTACATGTCCAGACAAGACAACGCGTGCAAGTATCAAGAGCCAACACAAATCGGCCGACCCCTCCCCGAACTCACAATTTTTCTTTGAGTGGATTTTGCAGGACAACAGGAACAAGGAGGACAACAACATTCCAATACAACAGATTCACTCACAAAGTCAAACTGCAACAAGTCTACATCAAATACATCTCGCAAAAACCACATCATCCTTACTCAGGCTACATCATTTACACTTTAATTATTTCATCTAGTTTCGATTGTGCATGAATTACAACACAACTCCACATATAGAGTTGAGAACAATTTTATCTACACCACACGAGGCGTCATTTGCATTTTTTGTTTATACAAGACGACAAACACAAGGCGTTATTTGCATTTCGTCCATACAAGACGACAACGCCCACACAAGGCGTCACTTGCATTTCGTCCATACAAGACGACAACGCCCATACAAGGCGACATTTGCATTTCGTCCATACAAGACGACAACGTCCATACAAGACGGCAAACGCCCACACAAGGCGTCATTTGCATTTCGTCCATACAAGATGACAACGCCCACACAAGGCGTCACTTGAATTTCGTCCATACAAGATGACAACGCCTACACAAGGCGTCACTTGAATTTCGTCCATACAAGACGACAACGCCCATACAAGGCGCCATTTGCATTTCGTCCATACAAGAAGATAACGTCCATACAAGACGACAACGCCCACACAAGGCGTCATTTGCATTTCGTTCATACAAGACGACAACGCCCACACAAAGCGTCACTTGCATTTCGTCCATACAAGATGACAACGCCCTCACAAGGCAACATTTGCATTTCGTCCATACAAGACGACAATGCCCATACAAGGCGTCATTTGCATTTCATCCATACAAGACGACAACGTTCATACAAGACGACAACGCCCACACAAGGCGTCACTTGCATTTCATCCATACAAGACGACAAAGCCCTCACAAGGCAACATTTGAATTTCCTCCACACAAGACGATAACGCCCATACAAGGCGTCATTTGCATATCGTCCATACGAGACGACAACGCCCATACAAGGCGTCATTTGCATCTCGTCCGTACGAGACGACAACGCCCATACAAGGCGTCTTTTGCATTTCGTCCATACATTTGACAACGCCCATACAAGGCGTCATCTGCATTCGTCCATCTGAGGCGACAACGCCCTAAGGCGTCATTTGCATTCGTCCATACATTTGACAACGCGCCCTACAAGGCGTCATCTGCATTCGTCCATCTGAGCGACAACGTCCATCTGAGCGTCGTTTGCGCCTCGCTATCTGAGCAGCGGCGTATCATCACGTCACTTTATTACATCACATACACGATTGACCACAACCGTGACACATAATTCACATTCTTACATAATCATCTTTATAGCATTTGGTCTTACTTGATCGTGCGGCATTTTCTTGAGCTTTAGCCCGCAGGTACCTTAATTCAGGAGCAGAGCATAACGTGGACCTATCTCTTACACGGCGAACTGAGGCAAATCTTGTTGGGGAAGTCAAGCTACCCAACAAAAGGCAAAGGTGGCCTCGAACGTCGATCCACTCTTTTCCAGCGTCCCCACAATACCAATAACTCTAACTCAATACTGGGACAAATTTTAAATCAGCGTCGGCCCCACCTTTAGTCTTCAGACACCAACAACACATTATAAGTTTTATCACCACGACCCAACATCATAATTTGACATTGTGACAATTTTGAATAGACATTTGACCTCACTTTTCTTAACCTTTGTTCTAATTTCGATGACCGAGACAAAATTGGCTATAAGTCAACGTCTTTGTCTGAAGATTCTTTCATCCTCTCCATACAAAGAGGGACAACTGTTGACACCCAATTTTGTCCATCCCCTTCAATCAATAACCAATAAATTAAACAATTTTCTTTTTTAAAACTACAATTTTTACATCGCAAAAATAATCTCTACACCAATAATATATGTATAATAAACATATACATGCGTAAATAAGGAGTTTGATAATGGCACCGCACCTTACGTAGAATATTAAGCATTTTGGGTCTCGCACTCGCATTTATCAATTTTAAAGCCCTATTCTATTTCCATTAATTCTTAATAATTTTAATAATAATAAATACGTAAATAAATAAATAATTTAGTAATAACGTCGTGTCAGATAGCATAGTCACATTTATTAATACGCAAAGCAATCCCATAATTATTGTAATAATTTAAACCCAAGCTAAAAATTAATAAAGCACCTAAAGTCATATTAAGATAATTTAAATAAATAAGATTCTAAATAATAGCGCCGCATTTTACGTAAAAGTATTAAGCAATCCTTAAATATCATATCTGCGTTTAGCATTTAAATAATTTAATAATTTGATCTAAACCCCTTTTAATTTAATTTAACATCACAAAATACGCATAATAAATAAGATATTTTTAACGGCATCGCATTATAAAATATTAAGCACTAATTAAATAGCACGCCCGCATTTATTATTGCAATAATAAAAATCCAAGCTAAAACTAATAAAACACCTAGGGTTGTATTTAAATAATTTAATTTAAATAATTTAATAATACACCTAATATCTAAATTCTACCCAACCCAAAAACTAATACCTAATTATCAGCCCAATCGCCCCTTGATTTCGTCTGACCCAAGCCCACGACCCGAAGCCCAAAACCCGCGC
Source organism: Przewalskia tangutica (assembly GCA_029844215.1). Classification (NCBI taxonomy): domain Eukaryota; kingdom Viridiplantae; phylum Streptophyta; class Magnoliopsida; order Solanales; family Solanaceae; genus Przewalskia; species Przewalskia tangutica. Next base: position 27,335,705 of record CM056736.1, on the reverse strand, counting down.
CCAAACCTTTCCCCAGCCCTATATCCAGCAGCCCACACTTGTCTTCCTCAGAACGAAAAAAGAAAAAACCCTAAACTTAACCTAATCCTAAAGCCATCCGCCGCATGCACCTCTTCCTCACGCCACCACCCCAACCGAGATTCTCGCCTGAGAATCCGACGACCTTTCCCCATCTTACCATAAAACCTCTCCCTATCAATTTCGGTAAGAATCTCAGAACCCGAAAATGGTAACAAATCGCCTAAATTCAGTAACCAAATCAACCCATAAAAGGCATCCTAATAAACACAAAATCGCAACGAATCACCTTCAAAATCGCACCAAACTAAAAGATGTCCTAAACTTACCATAAATCGAAGCCTAACTAGGAACTATAAATACCAACGTTTGGACATGCAATGGGACAAAAAAAAAACGATCCAAAGAAAAACACACCCACAGACAAGGTAGCTCTAAAAACTCTCTTGTCGGTTCAGTTTTACTTCTTTCTCACCCTCGCAAACATGTACTGGAAACTTTTCTTTGACGATTCAAAGGTACACTCGTCGTCGCCTCAGATTCACCACAGATAAAAGGTAGTATGGACTGTTACTGGCTTTTGTGATTGCGGCTACTAATGAGCTTCACTAATTGTTGTTGGTGTCTGGTTGAATGTAGTGTTTATCATCCAGGTTATAGGGTCGACTGAGTAGTGTTGCTAATGCTTGTCATCTCTGGTCATTATTGGTTTTATAATAGTCGTTTTTGTGCATATTAAATGCTCATCATATTGAAACCATTGAATGTACAAATCTGGGAAAGCATGGAACTAGCTGATTCATTATATTAAAAACTAGCTACATGTGCAAAATGGATAGCTGCAAATCTGTATGAAATTTCATCGCCTTATATGATTAGTTAAATCAAGGTGCTTGGCATATTACTTCAGGAGCGGTAGTAATCATGTATGAACTGTTTATCGTAACTCTCTCTATAAATAAATACTTCTCCTAGCAAATAGTTAGCGGGAAGTAAAAGGGATTACGAGGTCTAATCCCAAATTTTCAAATTAAGCCGACGCGCTCTCGGAGATAACAACATCAAAATTTAACAGGATTATGTGTGTCTATGTGTATGTATATTTATATGCCTATATTCAAAATATTTCAAATCTTTACTTATTTTCTAAAATATCACTATCGTATTTCAATAAATCAAGACCGACCTCCAATCAAATTGTTACTAAGATTGAGGATACATGATTTACAATGTCGTATTATCATCCCAATAAAGTAACAAACATTTTAATCCCAAAATAAAATCTTCGTGTTCCCGTCTCATGAGATGGCTGATGTGTTTCACTCTTAAGCTAACCGTACGAGTTTAATATCTATCGTCATATATGCAGCATTTCCCCGTCAAATAAGGTGTAATTGAGCATGTAAAAAGGGGGTGATGATAATCAGTTTCTTCTTGTCCACAACACGTCTTACTAGTAGTTGTCGGTATTTGCATATATGTCTAAATGAAATAGTTATCGCCTGAGTTTTATAGGTCGGCTGAGTTGTGTCACCAATGCTTTGTCAAATCTGTGATCCTTGTAGGTGTTACAATAGTCGTCTGGATGTGTCAAATATTCGTCATGTTAAAGTAGTTGACGTCTAAATACTGGAAAGTATGGAACTAGTTCTGTATTAAAATAAGGCAAAGCATGGTTTAGAACATCTGTTGTAGCATTGATAAATCTGTTTTAGTTTATCATTAGGTCCACCATATATCTGTTGAGATTAGTCCAGGACTGACATAAGGGTAATAGCATATACATATATCAGTCTAGTTATATTGCGCCATATCCTGGAAAGTCATCATAACCAACATGTTATACCGAATATGATCTTATACGCTTGGTTTGACATCCATGGTTCTGTGCATTTAAAGCATTACTCCCAAAGAGTCACAACTCAATTAAAAAGAACTCGGAATCAGAAATTGAACTCTTGCATTTGCTTGATGTCTACTTGGTCCATTGCTTTGTCCTGCTTATCGGTTACATCTCTGCCAATGTTTGGCTAAAATATTCTGGCTCAATGGTTAGATTTTAGAATTGTGACTAGTAATTGTTGATTTGAAGTTGTCTGTTTATCCTCCGGTATGTATGAATTCACGCAAGTTAACATGCTGAATAATCTGTTGGATACGTCCTCTATTCCTCCAAAAACATAGTCTTTGGAATCTGCAGGTTGTTTAGTATTAGGTGGCTTTATGTATTCAACCTAGTCCCTGTCCGTATTTACCGCTGAATCGCCTTTCCCTTCCCCTGATTGTTGCATTTTTTAGTAGACCATCTGTGGGTATATTTCGTGATATATGTGATACGTACGCTTCAGTATACATCCAATGTATGTCGAGGTCACCCACATTCTGTAACATATCCTCAATTCCGTGTATATATCCCTTGTATATTAGCTTAAAATATTTTCAAATATGTCGCTGGGCTGGACATATTTCTGATAGCCTTTCATCTCCATCCTTCATAATTGAGTATTGGGCCTAGACCATTGTTTGCCCTCATCTGCAGTCTGCTCGTGTGCTTGCTCCAGTTTAAACAAATCCTATATACCAAAAAATGTTATCCCCGACTTATTTGACTGCTTGTCCTTTGTTGAAATATGTAGTTTAATTCACCCCCTTAAAACCTATCTATAATTGATTATCTTTGCATGTTTAGAAGAATTATTATGTTGAACTAAAGACCCGGACATCACTGTGTCCAGTTTGTATATCCCAGCCTTGATGGATAAGTTTAGGGCCCATGAATCATTGTTTCTTCCTCTCTGCCTCTGCACTGTGAGGCGCTGTCCAGTTCTAGGCCAAGCCCACTGGATTCACTTTCGATTACCCGTTGACCTTCACAATCGGTCACGAGATACATATTTAAATATAAATTTATGTGCTAAATATGACGCTAAATGCTTATCTATTAATTGATAAAATTTGAGTGTATACTAATCTTTATCTTTCTCTTATTTTACACGAAATGCATCGGAGCTGAATGAAGAGTCTCAATACGAGACTCATCACGAGCTACAACATATGAAAGCCCGCATCTATGTGCATCCATGTCCGCATATGCCATTCCAAATCACAGGCGGAATTACACCATCATTGATTCGAGTTTTATTATTAATCCCCATCTTCCCCATCTATTTGTTGTAAATTATTTGTCTAACATTTAGGATAACTAAACTTTGAATCGATAGCTAGAAATTAATTTGATTTGCTTACCTTAAGTTGATTACTTTAGGCGCGTCACACATTTTTTAATAGTTATAATAAACCACTTAATAATCTTCATTCGCATAACAAGTCATGTAGCTAGAACTTTATTTTGTCAAAACATACCTAAACCATGCTCTTATCAATTTTTATTAACATGCATAAAGTATATATATTTTTATCATACTTTTGTTGTCCTTTGCATAACAGACATCTTTAATTCTTATTTTATAACTACATATATTGATATGATAATTTTGCATTATTATTTCTATATTGACATATATACCTTAGGTAATAAAATACTTGCATATATCTTTTAATTACTTCATGAACGCATTCTTTCATTCGAAATTAACTCTTACATTTTAAACAAATCTTATAGTTTTATACCTTTATTTAAAAACTTTAAACATGCATTTCCTTAGCATAATAATTAAGTTAGGTTTGAACGGACAACCGCAAGTAGGGGTGTTCAGGTCGAGAATCCAGGACCGGGCCGGACGGGCCGGAACGGAATGGACCGGGCAGAATCCAGAATTTTTACGGGCCAGGGCCGGAAAATTCGGTCGATCGGTTTTGGGCCGGTTGGACCAGTTTTTTTTTCTGTTAAATGCAATTTATAAATTATAAATTTTTAAGAATGTGTTCGTTTATCAATCTCATTAAATATGTTTGTTTTTTCCTTATCCTTGATAAACTTTATTTCATTAATATGACTAACTTAAAGAAAATCACCAATGTACTTGGTTAGTATCTGAACTCTTGAACTACTCATTAATTAAAGTTACACCACATTTATATTTTTATTTTCTATTTGAAATTTGGACATTCACGAAACTAGGGTGCACAAAAGATTAAAACCGGGCCAGGGCCGACCAAGACCTAAATTACTGATTACTCGGACCGAATGATTTGCCCAGTCCCACCACCACCCCACCCAGCCAGCCCCCACCCAGCCCACTCCCAGGCCCCCCGCCCAGCCACAGGCCCGGACGTATTGACATATGAAATATAGGTTGTAAATTGATCAAACTTTATCTGATCGTAACTGCGCTCGGACGTCCGCTTTACCTAAATTTTTTTGATTTCGCGTATTTTTACGTCACGGGGTGGCCAAACTGCATAAGCGGTTTGATTCGTCCGATTTCTCCAAAAACGTCCATCTTGCCCCTCAATTTCTCTTTTCCCCCAAATCGTTACGTTTTTCCCATTTTCAAATCTAAATATCTCGCGATGTACAATAGATTTCAACGTAAAAATTTCGTGGCACCGCGTCCGATAATGTCAATTTCAGTATTGGAAATTCAAATTTTTTTTTTAAAAAAAAAATTATTCCGGTCCATTCCGGTCCGGACCGGAAAATTCCGGTTTTTACCCGGACCGGACCGGAAAACCGGAATCCTTGATTTTGACGGACCGAGGACCGGACCGGAATCAACCGGTCCGGACCGGTCCGGTCCATTCCGGTCCGGTTCCGGTCCGGTCCTATTTTGTACACCCCTAACCGCAAGTTAGCGGATCTTAGAGGATGCCTAACCCTTTCCCTTTAGGATAATAAAGAACCCTTGCCCATAATTTCACACAGTTTTGCAGACCATTAAATGGAGTTAATGTTGACCTTAATCAGTTAGCATTTAGGTGTCCTAATTCACCCAATTAATTAAGTGGCGACTCCTCGAACCTTTTAGCAATATTTTCGGAGGGATAACCATTTCGTCGCGCATTCAAGCCTGAGAGTTCAAAATCGGGTGCGACAGTATGTCCTCGTATAAGTCTACTTCCACTCAAGTCGATACTAAACCCAGTAGGTGCCGGTAGCTACCGCTACTAGGATCCCACCCTTGATGCTTGCGAGCACTTCAGTATCTTACTTTCATGAGACCTGATATTACGTATGTCGTACACTATATGTGTTTGTTTATGCATGATCCTTGGGTTGAACACATGAATGCGCTCAAACGCATTATACAATACTTACATGGAACACTTGATTATGACTTGCATTTATATTCGTCATCGGTCTCTACACTTGTCTCTTATATAGATGCTAATTGGGGTGACTTTCCGGACACCAGACACTCTACGTCTGGTTACTGTATGTTTCTTAGTGATAACATGGTCTCATGCTCTGCAAAACGACATGCTACATTATCACGCTCCAGTGCAGAGGCCGAGTATCGAGGGGTAGCCAATGTGGTTTTTGAATCATGTTGGTTACGTAATCTTATCTTAGAACTTCACTTTTCCATTCAAAAAGCTACATTGGTTTATTGTAATAATGTTAGTGCAGTCTATCTTTCTGGGAATCCGGTTCAACATCAGCGCACTAAATATATCGAGATGGATATCCAGTGTGTTCACGAAAATGTAGCTCGTGGACAAGTACACGTCTTACATGTCCCTTCCAGGTATTAAATTGCAGACATCTTTACTAATGATCTTTCCTCGGTTCTATTTGAAGATTTTAGGGACAGTCTCAGCGTACGAAGACCCCCGCTATGACTGCGGGGTATGATAAATATACCCGTGATATACACGGTATACACGACATATACACTACCTTGTGTATACCGTGTATATCACAAAAACACAAGCCAAATAGGAGACTTAGTGTTGGACGATATTAGGAGATATTTTTGTGTATTTAATTAGCATTGTACGCTTACCATAATTGAATAATTATTGTAGAAGTAGAATAAGATTTTGGGAGTAAAATATGAATATAATTTTATATATTATGAATATTATAAATTGTATATATATTCATTCATTAATGAAAAATAATGAAAAGATTATTTCTTTCACCGGAATTTGTGTATTTCTTGGCTCAAGTGTTATATGCTATATTTGTATAAAAAGGTATACTAGTCATTTCAACAATATAAGTTAGTTACAAGGTTGTTAGTAATTAAGAAGTAGTTAAGAAGCAGGGAAGTTAGCACAGTTACAGGAATTAGTATCGTTGTATTCATTCATTGATTGTTGATAATAAGATGCCCTATATCTTCTACAAGTTTGTTGATTCTCTGTAGCAATGTTTAGAGACCATTCTTTCTAATTGGTTTCTTAGGTCTGCAGAATTGTTCTAAACTCAATTAGCACATTCCATTTGGTATTAGAACCGGTCGAATGGGGGGAACAATGACGGTTACTCAAGAATTGAGGCGCGATGCAGAATATGGGTACGGTGATGGAGGAGATTCGTCAATTGAATAGGGGTTATGCTTTTGGTGTGATGAGAAGTACAACCCTAATCATGTGTAGGGGTGCACAAAAGGTTAAAACCGGACCGGATCGAACCGGACCGGGCCAGGCAAAACGATCGGATTCTCGGGCCGAAAGCCGGGCCGAATTTCTCGGTCGGTCCGATCTGACCGAATGGACCGAATTAGCCCCAGCCCGGCCAGTCCAGCCCGGCCAGTCCCGGTCCAGCGGACCCCAGTCCCAGCGAACCACGGCCCAGCCCAGTCCACGGACCACGGCGAACCCATTCAGCCCCAGTCCCGGCGACCACGGCCAGACCCAGCCCGGCCGGGCGTATTGACCTATTAAATATAAGTTGTAAATTAGTGAAACTTTAAATGGTCATAACTTTGCGCTCGGACGTCCGTTTGATCTAATTTTTTTTTGATTTCGCGTATTTTTTCGAGACGAATAATCCCAAACGGATTCAGCCGATTTCTCCAAAAACGTCCATCTTGCCCCTCAATTTCACTTTTTCCCCCAAATCGTTACGTTTTTCTCCTTTTCAAATCTAAATATCTCGCGATGTACAATATATTTTAACGTAAAATTTTTGTGGTAATGCGTCCGAGAATGTCAATTTCAGTATTGGAAATTCAATTTAAAAAAAAAAACGGGCCCCGGAACCCGACCCGGAATTATATATATATATTATATATTAGGAATTTAGAAAATTAGGAATTATATATATTAGGAATTATATAAATTATATATATTATAAAAAATAAAAAAAATAAAAAATTCGGTCCGGACCGAACCTGGACCGGACCGGACCGAAAACCGAAACTTATATTTCAAAGGACCGAAGACCGGACCGAATTTTTCGGTCCGGTTCGGTCCGGTCCAAACAGGTCCGGTCCGGTCCATTTTTTCGGTCCGGACCGATTTTTGTGCACCCCTAATCATGTGTGTAAAAAGAAAAAGCATTTGTATATTCTTGAAGTAAAAGAGGAAATAGAAGAACCAAGTGAACCAATTTATGAGGTGGATAAAGTAGCTATGATAGAGGAGAACATAGAAGGGTCAGACTTGTGTCCTTAAATGTCTATACATGCTCTAGATGGAACAGTACACTTTAGTACCATGAGAGAAAAGAGGTCAGTGAATGGTAAAATGGTTTATGTTGATCGATTCTGGGGCGATACACAACTTCATGGATGTCAATACTGGCATGAAATTAGGCATAAAAATTGACACCATTCCTCTTTTGTTGTGGCTATAGCTAATGGGAACTAGGTACATAGCAAATTCACGAGTCAACAAGTTAAATAGAAGATGCAGGGTGTCGATTTCATGGCTGATATGCTGGTTATTCCTTATAGAGGGGAGTTGATGTAGTCTTAAGCATTCAATGTCTCATTACCTTGGGAGATATTAAATGAAACTTTAGGGAGTTGAAGATGGAATTCATGATCCATGGGAGGAGGATTTCATTGAGGGGAAGCCAACCTAGTGCCTCTAAAGTGAATAATAGTTTTAAGATACAGAAGTTGTTGAGCAAACCTACTCAACTGATTATGATGACATTGGCATTTGTACAAGCTCAAGATCACAGTGTGGATTTCTCAACAGTCAATAAGTGGAAGCCCCAACATATTTACAAAAACTGTTGGATCAGTACTCTCATCTCTTTGCAGTACCTAAAGAACTACCTCCTAGAAGGGCTCATGATCACAAGATTATAGTGAAGGATGGGGTTCCTTTTATGAATGTTAGACCCTATAGATATGCTGCAAGTCAGAAGGATGAAATTGCGAAGATGATCGAAGAAATTGTCGCAGATTGGAGTCATCAGAGCAAGTGTAAGTCCCTTTTCATCTCCTATAGTTATGGTAAAAAGGAAAGATGGATCTTGGAGTTTATGAATTGACTATAGAATGCTAAACAATAACACTGTTAAAGATAAATCTCCTATTCCTATTATAGAGGAACTTATGGATGAGTTGGGGCATGGGGGGTTCAAATTCTTTTGTAATTTGGACCTTTGCTACCATCAAATTAGGATGGCGGAGTCAGACATTGAGAAAACAACATTTATATCACACAATGACCACTATGAGTTTGTAGTTATGCCATTTGGCCTGACAAATGCACTTTCAACTTTTTAGAGTTTTATGAACACTATTTTTAAGCCTTACTCAAGGAAGTTCATACTAGTGATTTTTGATGATATATTGGTTTATAGTCCTTCTTGGTCTTATCATCTTTTGCATTTAGAGTGGGCCTTTAAGGTGCTGGAACATCACACCTTATTTGTTTAACTTAGTAAATGCTCATTTGGTAAGAAAGAGGTAGATTACTTGGGCCATATTATTACGCAAGATAGTGTGGCAGTTGATCCTCATAAGGTGAAGGGCGGCCTATTCCTAAGACTATCAAAGAACTGAGGGTTCTTGTAACTCACTGAGTACTATAGAAGGTCTGTGAGGGGATATGGAGTAATAGCAAAACCCATGTCTGATCTCTTGAAGAAGGAAAAGTTTGAATGGTCTGAGTTAGCTCCTAAAGTTGTGGAGAAATTGAAATAAGCAATGAGTACAGCCCTTGTACTAGTGCTTCCAGATTTTTCCTTGGATTGTACTACTGAGACTGATGCATGTGGGTATGGCATTGGAGCTGTAGTAATGCAGAATAATCATCCTTTAGCCTACATGAGTAAAGGGCTGAGTTTGAAGCACCAACAACTATCTGTATATGAGAAGGAAATGAAGGCTATGTATTTGTTAGAACAAAGAATTTCTACCCCAAGCCAACAGAAGTGGGTTGCCAAACTTATGAGATATGATTACACTATAGTGTATAAGAAAGAGAAGGACAACCTAGTAGCAGATGCCTTGTGAGAACATCCAGGTGCACACCTTATGGGACTAAGGCGCGCCACCTTAAGCGGAATGGAACAAGGAGTTATCCACTAAATGATAGTAAGGCTACCTTCTCAAGGGATTATGGCAATTGCTTTCTGTATATTCATCGAGGAAGACTTCTTTCAATATAAAGCAAGGTCCACAGTGACATCTAATTTTTTGTCCAGAATCAAGGCAACTTATGAAAATGATATGCATACACAATAATTGATAGCACAGTTGTCCACCAATGCACTGTCCAATCCTATTTACTCATTACAGGATGAAGTGTTAAATAGAAAAGGGAGGATGGTCATTCGTCAGGATAAGCAGCTTAGGGAGGATATTCTACATTTTCTACATGATGGTGCTGTTGGGGGTCACTCTGGCATGGCCTCTATTTTACACAGGGGTGAGACAGATCTACTATTGGAAGGGTATGAAGCAAGATGTCTATGATCATGTCATGAAATATATTGTTTGTCAGTAATGCAAAGGAGAGAATGTGAAGTATCCAGGATTATTGCAACCTTTACCCATTCCTGAGAAGGTATGGCAAGATATCAACTTGAATTTTATTGAAGGTCTACCTAAAACAAACAACAAATCTGTTATCTTAGTGATGGTGGATATGTTGAGCAAGTATGCTCATTTCATTAGCTTGACTATAGCTTCCACATTTGCTCAGGTTTTCTTGGACAACATTTATAAATTGCATGGTCTTTCTCAGACTATAGTTAGTGATAGGGACAACATATTTTTTAGCAAGTTTTTGCCGACTTTATTTGCAGTCCAAGGAGTTTAGCTGCATCACTCTACAACATACCATCCTCAGTTAGATGGCCAGTCTGAAGCTGTAAATAGGTGTTTAGAAGGGTACTTGAGGTGTATGTGCACTGACAGGCCTAAGGAGTGGGTGCAATGGCTAGAATTTGCTGAATGGTGGTACAATACCACCTATCATTCTCCTATTAAAATGACACCTTATGAGGTGCTATATGGGAAGAAGCCTCCCCTATATCTTCCCTATATTCCGCGTAGCTCTATGGTGGATCAGGTGGATATGAGTCTAGAAGCTTGAGAGTGCACTATTAGGCTGTTGAAACACCATTTACTATTAGATCAATCCAGGATGAAGGCTCAAGCAGATAAGAACAGAACTCCTAGGTGTTTTGAGGTGGGGTACACGGTGTATGCGAAACTGCAACCTTACATGCAGTGTCTCTTAAGGGCCACTCTTATCATAAGCTTAGTCCTAAGGACTTTGGCGCTTTCAAGGTTGTGAAGAAGGTGGGATCAGTTGCATATTAGTTGGATCTTCCTCTTAATGCCATGATACACAACATCTTTCATGTGTCTCATTTGAAATTGAAAGTGGGCACTGCTCTTGTTGTTCCTGAGTTGCCAATAGTTATATCTCCTTATGGTTGCATCATTTTGGATCGTGAGTTGATCACAGACAGATTTCTAAGCACTGCAGATCAATTACTCAGGTTTTGATGAAATGATTCAATTACTCTCCTGAAGACAGTACATGGTTGAATTTGCATTCCTTTAAACAGCAGTATCCTCACTTTGTCATTGAGGACAAGCACTTTTAGGAGAGGAGGAAGTTGTTATATGCTATATTTGTATAAAAGGGTATACTAGTCATTTCAACAATAGAAGTTAGTTACAAGGTTGTTAGAGCACATTCCATCAAGTTGCATGACTCGGTCATCTAAGAAGCAACACTATCGCCAAGTCCAATGTTGAAGGTAAATATCACTCGTTGGCCTCTTTAGCTACAGACCTCACTTGGATCACTTATTACAAGACAATGACATTTCCTTGCCTCGACCTCTCATGTTGTTAACATACAACATTAGTTCCTTGCATTTATTGGCTAATACAGCGTTTCATGCTCAAATATACAGAGCATGTCGAGCTTAATTATCACTGCGTCCGCGAGAAAGTTGACCAAGTTTGTTCCGTCGCTTCAACAAATTGCTGATATTTTCACCTAACCACTACCCGAACTTTAGTTTCAGCTACTTCGAATCAAGTTGGGTGTTGTTGCTCATCCCACCACCAACTTGATTGGGGATGTAAGACAACCAGGCTAGTTAGCAAGTTAGATTAGCTAGGACTCTAGTCGAACCAAACATAAACCTAACAACCTGCAATCCTTAACCTATGCCATCACGTGTGACACATACGATCCTTGTAGAACACAGTTATAACTTATAAGGCTGTTGAAGGACTCTTCATATAATCCATATTTGTGTGTATATATGCCCCTTGTATCAGCATGTAATTGACAGACTTTTGAATATAGAAAATACAAGTTACAGTGTTTTCTAATTCTTGCTCTTCACAAATACCTTTCACATTAAAAGTTGTGCAACTCAGAATTCGTGTTTATTATTTTTTGCTTCTGATTTTTCTTGTGCTCAAAGAACTTAGATCCTTAATCATCGATCTTTACCCTTGTAAGATTATAGTGCTGTCACATTAGATTAAAAGTTTCTAAGATGCTTCAGGTCCTAATTTAGACATGCTCAAAGATTTCGGGATATTACTTCAAGAGATGTCCATATTCTAAAGAAGCAAATGTGATATTATATTGTGAGAGAGTTAAAGTAGAAATGTGTACATACAACTTGGAGGAGGAAGCAATAGAGATAATCTTATCCAAAATACAAAAAAAGAAAGTTCCCACCATAATCTATGGCGGAGTTAGCCTTAAAATTCAAAAAGAGATTTTAGGCTACGAGGTCCAGTGACATCCGTAGCAGCCATGCCATAATAGTTGAGCACACTGTTTGTAGGTCGATTCTGAAGGATGAGTAGAGTCGAAAAATACATAGTCCACTACTACATTTCTGGCCTAATGCGATGCCTCAAAATCGTCGCATTAGGGCCTTCTGGCCGTTGCATTAGACCTAATGCAACGGCGAGGAGACGTGGCATCCGCTGCCATTGCATTAGGTCTAATGCGACGGCCAGAAAGCCCTAATGCGACGACTCTTATAGCCGTTGCATTAGATGTGCACCTAATGCGACAACTGTATTTAGCCGTCGCATTAGCTGCATATCTAATGCAACGGCTCCTACCCCCTAATGTGACGGCCAGGCACAGCCGTCGCATTAGATATGCGACTGTTTTGAGGGTAATTTAACCACCTAATGCAACAGCCAGAACCTCTAATGCGACGGCCAGATACAACCGTCGCATTAGATGTGCACCTATTTGATTGCTAGATTGTTCACAAATTACAAAATGTACAATATTACAAAAGGATTAGCTCACAATATTGCAAAATAAATAATAAAAAGAGAAAAATAATAATAAAAAAGGATTGTATTATCTACATAAGCCTCCATCCACACGTCCATTTGTTAGCTTCCTAGATTTCTTCTCCATTTAGCTCACAAGACTCCTACAAGTTAACATAATGAATAGTCATAAGTAAAAAATGGTAGACTAGCCAAAACATCATAAATAATAACTTCAATATGTAGTTTACTCATATAAAAACATATAATTTCACAGTATAATAATATATAAAATTTTAAGCTCTATAATATTACTATGTGTTGGAAAGAAGGAAAACACAAAATTACCTGATTAACTGTCCCAAGAGACTGCCCATTTGGTTCACTGGCATGCGGTTCACTAGACGAATCATTTGGAATTGATGGACTCACAAAAGAAGGAATGACAAGATTTATTCCAGGATTAGCTTCTTGAAGTTGTGATATAATCACTGATGCAACGGTCGGTGCAAGCTGTTGCACTAACTCAGCTTTCATACTCTGCAAGAATTCCTCCGGAATTATTGTTAGCGATTTTGCAAGTTGCTTAACGCAAGTGTATGTATCGTTCACAAGTAATATAGTCTGTAAGACCGAATATCGTCCACAGAGATTGGTTTCTAAGTACCGTTCATCTATTTTATGTTATCTATTTGACAATCGATATTTGATTTGAGGTTTTTGTTTAACTACTATAATAATTACAAGATTTAAACTAATAAAGTTGTAATCAGTTATGAATGAATTAGGGCTTCCAAAATCCTAGACTATCCACTTTATTCAATCCTTAATGCGACTAGAATGATTCTTCTTCTTCGTTAAGATAGCGGTTAACTAGACTGTCTTATATTCTGGTTAGGGCAATATAATCACTCAACCCCAGTGTTGACACCCAATTTTGACCCTCCCGTCCAGTCATTAGCTATAAAATTAGACTAATAATACAACAATAATTTTTTATGATTTTTATAATAAAATGCAGCGATAAAACATTAAATACAGACATAAATAAGCAATTTAATAATGGCACCGCGTCTTACGTAGAGTATTAAGCATTTAGAGTTCCGCGTCCGTATTGATTAATTTTAAGCCACATCGATAATAATAATATAAATAAATATATAAAAATAAATAATTTAATCTAAACTCAATAATGCACAATAATAAGATTTAAATAATAGCGCCGCATTCTAAAATATTAAGCATTAATTAAATAGCATGCCCGCATTTATAACAATTAGGTTAATAAATCACCTAAATAATTTAAGCACAATTTATTAATTTAATACTAATTATAATAATTAGATTAACTCCCCCTAATTAAATAACTACCCAGCCCAACAAATTCGCCCATTGACCGCGACCACGCCCCAACTTCTTTATCGACCCATTCCAAATTCTTACCTCCGCCGTTTACCACCGTCGCCAACAAAGCCTGCGAAACTGAACACTAAAACCTTACGCTTTCGTCGCGCGGATTTCGCTGAGAATCGGGCTTTCCTATCCACGTACACCCGACCAACGTGTTCTTACCATAACCAAAACCGGATCTTGAAAATCGCAACTTACCATAATCTATTCAAATCACACGCGAAATTAGTACAAATCTCGTCGAATCAAGCCAAGAATCGGCCTTTGTTACTTACCAACATTAGAACCTAGAGTTAGGCTATATAACGCCGCATCTGATAGACATTCGAAGGAGAGCTCGGTTGGGGTAGCGGTAGGGTAGCAATCGACGGATACCTCGCAGCGATCAAACACGAGCGAGACGGGAGAGGCGAGGCGACCGAGCGAGATAGCTCGGGAGAGCAACCACATAGCAATTTAGGCGGAATAGTCGAACCACGAGCGAGGCAGGAGAACACGGCAAGGCGTCGTGAGTCAGCACCCAGAAATTAGCATCCTGTTAAGCACCCCCTTTTAGCATTTTAACACTTTATTTTTAAAATTAACCTTTAAACACCCTCTTAAACTATTTTTAACTATTTAGCATTTTATTATTTGTTTTCTAACATTTTTTATTAAGCAGGGTTCGCTTTAGAAAATGCCGCGGTCGGAAAAGGGCGCGACAGAAATGGCGACTCTGCTGGGGATTTTAGGTTCTTAACCACAACAGACCTAGGGTTATTATCTGGCATTATTTTTGCATTTAATTTTTGCGTGCTATATTTTGTCTTATTTATTTTAATTGCTACATGCTTTACTGCTTTCCTTAAACTGACATTCCGCTCATATTTCTTCCATTCTGGAAAATTCACACTATCACACACTCACACGCTGGTGTGCTTCGCGCACCCGCAAATTTCTTTCAAAAATATCCAAATTTTAGGAGAGTTGGCGCTGCGAGTTAGATCGGTTAAATCGATCGGTAGCGTAGCCTTCTCACTCAGTAGTCCGCTCGGGAACTCTGCGTCTAGAAAAGCCAAATCTTAGAAACTTAAGATGAGCTATACCACCCTTATTTTTAGGGCATGCGTGCATTTACCTTAGGTGGGTCGGTCCTGGCATCGACACCAATTAGGAAGACACCAAACTTGTCGACGGGTTTCTCGACCCAACGACCACGGCGTATTATGTGTAGCGTGACAATGATAGACAAATCCAAACCCAATCATGTAAATGCTGAAATTGGGAAAAGTGCCGTCGTTTGGTCGCCATTTCAACAAAAGCATTACGATTGGCGGCTTGGACAAATCCATCATAACCTCGCATATTTGACGTTTAGGCTTACCTCTGGCATAAAGGGCCCCCCCTGCATGTTAGGAAACGTTTGAATGTGCTATGTGCGATATATCTGTTACATACCTGCGAATTATGTGCTTTATACTAACACCGTTTGTTGCATTGTTTTTAGAAAGATTTATCATCTTCCCCAAAAGGTCGGTTCGTATTTGACTCAACAATGTCGGAGCATCCACACTTTACCAGGTCCAAGGCACGAAATGATGATATGGTAGCTCAAGGCGTCAAGGCAAATGGTTTGGAATTATTCTGTCGGTAAGCAGAACCTTGAAGGAGGAATGTCACGATCGGGAAGAATGTATTGCGCATTTCTTCTGACAAATTGGCGATATGCGAGGTTGAGATGGAGGCTACGGAATCGACCAACCTATCCATTAGTTTGAATACCACATGCGGATCAAAGGGCCTACCTCACAAACCATCGGATCGACCTCCGCGCATATCTCCCGAACTCCCCAAGGCTACGATCACCGATCAAACCGTCCGCCGCCCGGCCGATCCTCAACCCGCGCAAAATGATCCTCACTACCCGTGTACCTCGGCCCCGCTACTTACTTCACGCCTGATCAACTGTCGCCGGGCAACCAATACCCGTGCACCATACCCATTTACGGCCCAATGAACAACGAACGGCTAACTTATGCAGCGAAACCCGACGCTTTACCGTCCGTGCCGCGAAGTGGATCATTACGAAGCGATGGAGAGGAAGTTCGAGCAAAATGGGCGAGGCGTGGCCAAAGAAATTCATAGTTTGAAAGAAGCGATTCGGGGCATGCGATCGGATAAAGGTCACGAAGGACTAGACTACGAGGACGCTTTGCGTAAATCGGGCGTGGAGTCGCATGGGGTACAAGATCTTGAAGTTTGAACTATTTGATGGGAAAGGAACCCCGTGCACACTTGAGGTCATATTGCGACAAGCTAATCGGGGTAGGAAGAACCAGCGATCATTATGAAGTTGTTCATTCGAGCTTAATGGCGAGACACTAGATTGGTATACGGCGAATCGCGGAAATGGCATGGTGGAATGCATTGGCCCAGATTTTGTGGGCGATTCGGGTTCACCGAAACCGTTGTGGGCCAGATTCTATTTAATGAAATTGGAGAAAAAGCCTACAAAAGCGTTCGGAGAATACGCCGTGAGGTGGCGTTGGAGCGGAAATCTGACCACCCGTGGTGGAGAGTGAGATGACCACACTATTCGTCTGATATTTGAAGGGCCTTGACCTCTTATGGCGAATGATAAGCGTCATTGGACGGAGTTTTGCGGAAGTTGTTAGAATGGGCGACTTCGTAGAAGAAGGTATTAAAACTGGTAGGATTACAAATCTGGCAGCATTACAGGTGTCGCGCCCTTTTCCGGCCGCGGCATTCTTTTCTAAACTCCTGCTCAAATAACAAGGTTAGAAAATAAAATAATAAAAGCTAAAATGTTTAAGAGAATGCTAAAATTGCAAAAGGAGGCTAAAAACGCTAAAAGGTGCTAAAGTTTAAATGGGTGCTAAAATGCTAAAGGGTTCGCGGAGTCGCCACCTAATTAGTTTGGGTGAATTAGGACACCTAAATGTTTAACTAGTTTAAAGTAAAACATTAACTCCATTTTAATGGTCTGCTAAACTTAATGAGATTCCGGGTAAGGGTTCTTTATTAATCTAGAGGGAAGGGGTTAGGCACCCTCTAAGATCCGCTAACTTGCGGTTGTCCTGCCAAACCTAGGGTAGTTATTATATTAAAAAAAAATGCAAAGTAAAAGATCTATAAAAAGTGCAATGTTAGAAAATAAAGTGCTAGATGTTAAAATAGCGTTAAGTAGTTAAAAAGGTTTTAAAATGTTGGAAGATGTTTAAAGGTGCTAAGAGGTTAATTTTAAAGCTAAAGGGTGCTAAGGTGCTAAGAAGTATAAAAGGGCAAAAGTGTTATGAATAAATAACAGAGCCATAGCGAGCCTTGCTTGATAAAATGCAATATGTTAAAAAATAAATAATAAAAATGCTAAAAGGTTTAAAAGTGCTTAAAGGTTTTAAAAATGCCAAAAGGATGCTAAAATTGCAAAGGATGCTAAATGTTAAAGAGTGCTTAAAAGGTGCTAGAAATGCTAAAGAATGCTAGGGGGGTGTTTTATGGACCAATTATGTGTATTTTGCTAACTAAATTACTCTTGCCTAGCCTGCGTACAATATTATATAAGAGATGTTTTAAGAGAAAATCTGTTTATGAACTTTAACAAATTGTTGGTTTTATGATGTAAGTTAGATTACTTGCTTTTGCAGATTTTAAACATGCTTAATAGTCCTAAAAGGCGAAATAAAGAAGAATGCGTTTCTAAAATGTAATTACTTTCGTCTCATATATTTAAGGACCTAATTGCTAGAAGTTCTCCTATTAATTACAAAATTTAAATAATAGAAAAGCGAATAAATGGCATAAAAGCGAGACAAGAAAATTAAGAGAGTGAAGGGATTGGGCGGATGACCACGTCTATTTGTTTATCTAGGAATGGCGAAGAGGACCGATGGATGTATATGCATGCCTTTCGTTTGCCACGGCGAGTCGTTATGAGACTCTTTGTTGCTCGGTGCGTGCCGTATAAAAAAAACAAGAGAGATAAGGATTAGTATATATTCCAAACAATATAAATGAACATGTGCATATTTTAGCTAACATTTAATAGAAACCGGACTAACAAGAAAGAATTTTGGTTATTTTGGCATCATCCATGCATGCTTACGAGTAAAGGAAACAAGAATCATAAGTGAACACATGCGGTAGGAGATGATTCAAATAGACTCAACTTATGACCAACGGTGGTTGTGAAGTGAATCCTTATGGCCTTGGACATTAAGGGGAATAGGAAGGAAAAATATGGTAATCAAGAGATATAGGGGATTATTTAGACCAACACCTGCGACTCGACAATACTCTTGTTGGTGACAAACTACGAGGCGGTATCAAAAGGAAAAGAATCCACATTCCCAAGATCGACCAATAGAATAGTAAATAATATGCAAGATGAATATATATGAGGATGAGTACATATAATATTCAGAGTAGGATAAAATCAAGTTTATCATTTGCAAACAATAGCGGGAACTTAACTGTAACATGGAGACCTCAGCATGGATATATTCACTGGATCTAGCATTTCTAGACTCGATGTGGACTCAATATAGCATCTGAGACATATACTATAAGCTACAAAGCCGCTTGACACAATGCTTAAGCGACCTTAGGAGAAGCGATTATATCATCTTGAAGCTAGCGAGAATGGCGGCGAACTTCTCGGCGACCGAGCGGCGTATCAAGTCGTCGGAGCCACTCGACGGGTTATTGCGATGCGACTAAAGGGGTAAAGCTGCTTGCTGATTTTTGGCTAGAATTAAGAGAAAGATTTCAGGCTTCTTACTTGCGCGATGCTAATGGTGCAGTTTGTCGATTCTTTGGACCTCTCGTATTGTGTACATTAGCAAAGGGGTGAAGTGCGGATTCTTTGTCGATTCTTGTTCTTGTTGTTTTTAGATTCTCATTTGGTTGCGTGCGATTTTTGCCCCCCAAGCTCTATCCTTTGCTTGCGTAAATCAGCCTATATGTAGTCACGATTATGAGTCTCAAATTTGGTAAGATTGGGATCCCTTTTGAGACTGATATTAATGCCCTCTTTAATCACGATTTGGACCATTTTTAAGGTTGATTGATGCGGTTTTGGTGCGGTTATGGCGATTCGATTATGGTAAAGATTTCAAATTTTGGTTTTTGGTGACTTGATTGTAAGGGGATGTTTATGGCAAGTTTTGATTTGGGATGAGTGATGAGGGATTCGGTTATGGTAAGAAACACGTTGGCTTGTGTGCAGGTGAAGGGAAAGGAAAGTCGCGGATTCTCGGCGAGAATCACTGACAGCGTGAGGTGAAGGTGCGGGCGGCGGTTTCTAATATTTTAGGGTTCGTGGTTTCGTTTTGAGAGCGATGGGTAAAGGGAATTAAAATGGGGCTTGCGGGTGGGCTGAGGAGCCTTGTGGGTCGGCTGGGTCGTGGGTTTGAAATTTGACGGCGTGAAAGTGCGGTGTGAAATGGGTTAATTAGTGGGTATTATTTAACTAGGGTATTAGATTAGGGTAGTATTAAAATCTAGGAGTTTAATTAGTTTTTAGGCTAGTTAATTAATTAGCTAATTAATTCTAGGCAAGTGTATTAATTAATTAGTGATAACTTAAATTAACAAATGTGATTAAAATAATTAGGTGCTTCATTAATCTAATTGTTATAATAAATAAATGCGGGCGTGCTATTTAATTAATGCTTAATACTTTAGAATGCGACGCTATTATTTAAAATTTCGTTGGTATGCATTATTGCGAAGTTAAATTAAAATTGAATTGAGTTTAGATTAAATTATTTAAATGCTAGATATTTAGGAATTGTTTAAAGCTTCATAAATGCGGTGCTATTAAATGCATATATCAGATTAAAATTAATTTTTAAATTACAAATGATTACTAATAAATGCGGCTATGCTACCTGACACGACGTTATCGCTAAATTATTTATTTTATGCATTTATTAATTATTTAAGAATTACGACAAAGCTTAAAGTTAATTAATGCGGGTGCGGAACTCTAAATGCTTAAGACTTTACGTAAGACGCGATGCCATTATTAAATTAATTATTTATGCCTGTATTTAATGTTTTTTTTTTTTATTCGCTGCATTTTATTATAAAAAATCCTAAAAATTATATTACAAAATTAGTGTAATTTTATAGTTAATGGCTGGACGGGAGGGTCAAAATTGGGTGTCAACAGATGTCCCTCTTTGTATGGAGATGATGGAAGAATCTTCGGACAAAGACGTTGACTCATAGCCAATTTTGTCTCGATCTTCAGTGCGAAATCTTTGGCGGTAGACAAGGTGACACAAAATCAAAGCTGTCCCGGATGTCGAGTTATGGCGACCTTTGGGTTACCAGTCTAAACACCAAGGCGGGCTAACGCGGACTCAAAGCTATCTCAGTGTCGAGTTATGACGACACTGGGCTACCGTGGTCAAAACACCAAGGCGGCTAACGCGGACTTAAAGATGCCCCAGTGTCGAGTTATGATGACACTGGGTTATGGTGCAAAAAGTAAAAGAAAATAAGCGGCTTGAACACAGGGTGTCTTTGCTATGGCTTGTGGTCTTTGGGTTACATGGTGATGGGAAGCGAGTGGGCCAAGCGGCAGCGGCTACGCGATCGTTCGGAAGGTTGGCCCGACAGTTGCCGGTTATTTGTAAGAGAAAATCCACGTTGTGCTCCTGCTGCTGCATGCTGTTGTGTTGATGCGATTTTGCGAAGGCTGTGATTTTCGTCCTTGCACAGACGCGTTGCGATTGTGAACGCGGGTATGTTGTCCTTGCTGCAATTGTCCTTGTGTACTAAAGCTCAAGAAAGAGTTAGTGCATAACTGCTAAGACAGAATAATAAAGCATGCGTAAGAAATGCACTTTCGGGAGTATAGAAATCGTCCCTGCGTGATATGCTGATGATGGCGTCGTTTTCGGACTTGTCGTCGTATTCGGACTTGTCGTCGTTTTCGGACGTGGCGTCGTTTTTGGGCGAGTCGTTTCGGACTTCGAGTCGTTTTGGACTTGTCGTCGTTTCGGACTTGTAAATGCGTTTTTGGACGCGAGTCGTTTTCGGACTCGGAGTCGTTTTCGGACTCGACGTCGTTTTTGGACGTGGTGTCGTTTTCGGACTTAGCGTCGTTTTCGGACGTGGCGTCGTTTTCGGACGCGGAGTCGTTTTCGGACTCGACGTCGTTTTTGGACGTGACGTCGTTTTCGGACTTAGCGTCGTTTTCGGACGTGGCGTCGTTTTTGGACTTGGCGTCGTTTTTGGACTTGGCGTCGTTTTCAGACTTGGCGTCGTTTTTGGACTTATTCTTGCTTTGCTCGCGTGGACTAAAGCTCGAGAAGAGTTAGTGCATAAGCTTCTAAGACGAATAATAAAGCATGAATGATAAAAATGCAATTTTGAGAACGAGAAAATCTTCCTTATGTAATATGCTGATGATGGCGTCGTTTCGGACTTCTTTGTCTTGATAACGTCGTTATGCGGGCGTGTTCTTCTTGGCGTCGGTCGTGGACTCATTTGTCTTGATAACGTCGTTACTGGGCGATGTTCTTCTTTGGCGTCGTCGTGTGGACTTCTTGATCCGCGTCGTTATGCGGGCGATGTTCTTCTTTGGCGTCGTTGCGTAGACTTGTTGTCTTGATAACGTCATTGCACGGGCGTATTCTTCTTGGCGTCGTTGCGTAGACTTGTTGTCTTGTCGATAACGTCGTTGCACGGGCGTGTTCTTTGCTCACGTAGAATAAATGCTCCTGCAAGCTAAGCTTGAGAAAACGTTAGTGTATACCTGTTTAAACAAAAAAAAATATATATGAGAAATGCAATTTTATGGGTAGAGATGTCGTCCCTGATATGTGAATGCTGAGATGTTGTGGGTGCTGAGATGTCGTTGTTGTGTGCGAATTTGACTTTGTGTCCGAGCTGATGTGCTCGGCTTTGTTCTGAGAACTTTGAGTTTATTCTTGATTACGCTTTTCTTTGCTTCTTTCTGCTTTTGCCGTATTTTTATACGCTGTCTGAAGAACTTTGTTGTATCCTCCGCTAATATGAGGGACCTGCGCTCAAAGAAAAATTTGTGAGTTTGAGGGGGGGGCGGTTGATTCGCATTGACTTTGTAGTTTTGACTCTTGATGTCGGACGTCTGCCTTGTTTGGGACTCATCACCCCTGCCTGGTTTCCTACCTTGTCCCAGTTTTGAATATGCAAAGGGCGTTTGGCCTTAAAATGGGTCTCAATGGAGTTGCTTGTATACTATGTTATTCTTGTTATTTTCAAAACAAAGGGAAGGTTTCCTAATGGTGTGACCGAAGCCGATTTAGGCGCTCGTATCCCGTGAGAATCGGTCGAACGTAGTTCATTACAAGCGAATATTGGGTAAAATCAAAATTTCTAAATGTGGGACCGAAGCCGAGACGGCCGCCTACGTATCCACTAAGGGAATCAGGTCAAACGTAGTTCATAAAATTACATATAAAATGCATTAAACTAACTATCTCAGGACTTGGCGGGCGGCGGCACGAGTCCACTTCTTCGCTTTGTGTCTTCGATGATGGTGAGTCTTGGTGGGATCATCTCTTGCGGCGCCTGACTAGACGAATGACTTATTCAATAGTTAAACAATCTCGGCAAAGGCACCCTTTTCTATGGTGGTTGGTTGATGTTTCAACTTTCTTCCTTTCTGGTGGCGTAATAGTCCCTTCGGTATGTACTTCATTTTCATTATCATGCTCACATGGCGTCTTCGTAACCCGGAAGAAAGTTATTATTTGCATTGAGAGGAGCATCTTTCAGCTGAATGACTCCTTCTTCGATTAATTCCTCTACTCTGTCCTTGAGTGTATAGCAATTTTCGATGTCGTGTCCCTCTGCACCGGAGTGGTATGCACAATGTTTTGTCTTATCGTGCCCTCGGGAAGTGGGCCTGGGAGTATTTCTGGGAATTGGATGGAGTATTCCTGCGGCTTTCAGCTTCTCATACACTCGAGCTATGGGCTCGACTAAAGGTGTATAGGTTTTTGTTGGTTTTCTTTCGGCATCTATGCGGGGTTTGGGTCCGTTTGGAGTGCGAGTTCGTGATTGTGGTGAGTATTTTGGATATGCTGGTTGGGTATGGTAAACAGGATATGGGGTGGCGCAGTGCTGATAATATGACTGTGGATTTTGAGTGTTTTGGTAAGAAGGCGGTGGGCTTTGATATATTGGATGTTGTTACGGCTATGCTCTGAATGACCGTGATGGAGGTGATCGTCTCTTACCATACGGGAGGTACCTCAGATGGAATTTGGCGCCTTTGCTCTGCTAGTTGCACGTAAATTTGTCAAGTTTGTAATCTGCTGTCTTAATGCCTTAACGAAGTCGCCCGTTCTTACGACTTACGCAAAACTTCGCCAATTACACGATCATTCTTTCATAATATGTCGCGTCTTTTATTTGCCGAACAAAGGTGGTCATTTCGCTCTCTGCCGTTGGGGTTGAACCTTTCTTGCCGACCGCCACCTCGGGCGTATTCTGAAAGTTTAGGTAGATTTCTTTTCAAGTTTCATAAGATAAAATCTGTCCAGGACAGTGTCAGTGTTGAACCTGAATCTATCCATGAAATCTTGTGCCATGGCGTTCCAACCGTCCCATTTTCGAGGGTCTTGGCATGTGTACCAATCCAGCGCCTCGCCGGTTAGACTCCTGATGAATAGCTTCATGATGATTGCTTGATTTTTACCAACCCCAATCAATTTATCGCAATATGACCTTAGATGAGCTCGAGGATTCCCCTTCCCATCGAACATGTCAAATTTGGGCACCTTGTACCCCACAGGTAATTCAACGTCGGGGTGCATGCATAAGTCTTCATATTCTAAACCTTCCTCCCATTTGTCCATTTGAATGCTTTTGAATGCCTCTTTCAAACTACGAATTTCTTTTGCCACATTTTCATCAGCTCTGGCTCGAGTCTGCCGCTCCACTTCTTTGTCTGTCTCTTGAGAGGATGCATGCACAATAAATGGTTGGCTTTCGGTCGGATGTGCTAATCCCTCATATTGTTTGTGTGTCATCTGCTCGTATTGGGTGGCTTGGCAATTTGGGTTGAGTGGGGAGATATAAGTAGGTGGAGGTTGAGATGTGTATAGAGTGAACGGATCATCTTGGAGGTCGGTTTGCAAATTGACCGGGCGAGTGACATTTTGGTGTGAGCTGGTATGTTGCGGCCTCTGCGGGGAGCTTTGGGGAAGTGGAGGCTCAGGGGCTTGTGATACGATTGCATTTGTCCCTTGCTCTGGGAGTGGTGCATTCAAGCTAATAGACAGGTTTGTGATGTTTCGGAGCCTTTCTATTTCGGCTTGCATGATTTCCATTTGCTGCAATAGTGTGGCGAGGTGTTGATCATTGGTGTTTCTGCTTTCTGACGCCTCTGCATCCTCTACATGAACGGGGATGAGTCCTAAGTTGTTTCGTCCCGGCGCTTCTGGATTAGTCATTGGATGATTGTGCTTCTACTAGTCAACGCGAATCAACCTTTTGGGGAATAAGCTAGGCAAAAAAATAAACCTTTAACAAATGAAGCAAACCAAGTTAGTATAATATGCAAAAGCTGCGGGCAATATATACAAATAAGCAAATTGCAAATCAAGTGCGTGTTCTAACATGTTTGGGACCTCTTCATGCCAGAGGTAGGCCTAAACGCCAGATATGCGAGATTATGATAAGTTTGTCCAAGCCGCCCAACTGTAATGCTTTCGTTGGAAATGGCGACCAAATGACGGTGCACTTTTTCCCAATTTCAGCATGTCATGATTGGGTTTGGATTTGTCTGTCATTGCCACGCTACACATAATATGCTGGTTGGTCGTTGGGTTGCGAAACCCGTCGACAAGTTTGGTGTTTTCCTAATTGTGGTGTCGATGCCAAGGACCGACCCACCTAAGGTAAATGCATGCATGCCCTAAAATAAGGGTGGTATAGCTCTATCTTAAGTTTCTAAGAATTGGCTTTTCTAGACGCAAGGTTCCCGAGCGGACAACTCGAGTGAGAGGGCTACGCGGCTGATCAGACGAACCGATCTAACTCCGTGCAGGCGCCAACTCTCTTAAAATTTGGGTATTTGAAGAAATTTGCGGGTGCGCGAAGCACACCAGCGCGTGAGTGTGTGATTGTGTGAATTTTCCAGAGTGGAAGAAATATGAGCGGAATGCCAGTTTAAGGAAAGCAGTAAAGCAGGTAGCAATCAAAAATAAATAAAACAAAATACAACACACAAAAATTAAATGCCAAAGTAATTGCCAAATAATTATCCTAGATCTGTTGTGGTTAAGAACCTAAATTCCCCAGCGGAGTCGCCATTTCTGTCGCGCCCTTTTCCGGCCGCGGCATTCTTTTCTAAACTCCTGCTCAAATAACAAGGTTAGAAAATAAAATAATAAAAGCTAAAATGTTTAAGAGAATGCTAAAATTGCAAAAGGAGGCTAAAAACGCTAAAAGGTGCTAAAGTTTAAATGGGTGCTAAAATGCTAAAGGGTTCGCGGAGTCGCCACCTAATTAGTTTGGGTGAATTAGGACACCTAAATGTTTAACTAGTTTAAAGTAAAACATTAACTCCATTTTAATGGTCTGCTAAACTTAATGAGATTCCGGGTAAGAGTTCTTTATTAATCTAGAGGGAAGGGGTTAGGCACCCTCTAAGATCCGCTAACTCATGTTGTCTGCCAAACCTAGGGTAATTATTATATTTTTAAAAAAATGCAAAGTAAAAGATCTATAAAAGTGCAATGTTAGAAAATAAAGTGCTAGATGTTAAAATAGCGTTAAGTAGTCAAAAGGTTTCAAAATATTGAAAGATGTTGAAAGGTGCTAAGAGGTTAGTTTTAAAGCTAAAGGGTGCCAAGGTGCTAAGAAGTATAAAAGGGCAAAAGTGTTATGAATAAATAACAGAGCCATAGCGAGCCTTGCTTGATAAAATGCAATATGTTAAAAAATAAATAATAAAAATGCTAAAAGGTTTAAAAGTGCTTAAAGGTTTTAAAAATGCCAAAAGGATGCTAAAATTGCAAAGGATGCTAAATGTTAAAGAGTGCTTAAAAGGTGCTAGAAATGCTAAAGAATGCTAGGGGGGTGTTTTATGGACCAATTATGTGTATTTTGCTAACTAAATTACTCTTGCCTAGCCTGCGTACAATATTATATAAGAGATGTTTTAAGAGAAAATCTGTTTATGAACTTTAACAAATTGTTGGTTTTATGATGTAAGTTAGATTACTTGCTTTTGCAGATTTTAAACATGCTTAATAGTCCTAAAAGGCGAAATAAAGAAGAATGCGTTTCTAAAATGTAATTACTTTCGTCTCATATATTTAAGGACCTAATTGCTAGAAGTTCTCCTATTAATTACAAAATTTAAATAATAGAAAAACGAATAAATGGCATAAAAACGAGACAAGAAAATTAAGAGAGTGAAGGGATTGGAGCGGATGACCACGTCCTATTTGTTTATCTAGGAATGGCCGAAGAGGGACCCGATGGATGTATATGCATGCCCTTTACGTTTGCCACGACGAGTCTCGTTATGAGACTCTTTGTTGCTCCGGTGCGTGCCATGTAAAAAAAACAAGAGAGATAAGGATTAGTATATATTCCAAACAATATAAATGAACATGTGCATATTTTAGCTAACATTTAATAGAAACCAGACTAAACAAGAAAGAATTTTGGTTATTTTGGCATCATCCATGCATGCTTACAGAGTAAAGGAAACAAGAATCATAGGCTGAACCTGTGCAGTAGGGAGATGATTCAAATAGACTCAACTTATGACCAACCAGTGGTTCAACAGAAGTGAATCCTTATGGCCTTGGACATTAAGGGGAATAGGAAGGAAAAATATGGTAATCAAGAGATATAGGGGGATTATTTAGACCAACACCCTGCCCGAATTCTGGACAATACTACTGTTAGGCCGACAAACTTCAGGGGCAGGTATCAAAAGGAAAAGAATCCACATTCCCAAGATCGACCAATAGAATAGTAAATAATATGCAAGATGAATATATATGAGGATGAGTACATATAATATTCAGAGTAGGATAAAATCAAGTTTATCATTTGCAAACAATAGCGGGAACTTAACTGTAACATGGAGACCTCAGCATGGATATATTCACTGGAGCTAGCATTTCTAGACTCGATGTGGACTCAATATAGCATACGAGACATATACTATAAGCTACAAAGCCCTTGACACAATGCTAAGCAGCCTTAGGAGAACTGATTATATCATCTTGAAGCTAGCAGAATGGCAGCGAACTTCTCCGGGCAGCGACCCGGGGCAGCGTATCAAGTCGTCGGAGCCACTCGACGGGTTATTGCGATGCGACTAAAGGGGTAAAGCTGCTTGCTGATTTTTTGGCTAGAATTAAGAGAAAGATTTCAGGCTTCTTACTTGCGCGATGCTAATGGTCTGGTTTGTCGATTGCTGGACCTCTCTCGTATTGTGCTTCTGTTAGCAAAAGGGGTGGGGGGTCTGGATTGCTGTCGATTCTTGTTCTTGTTGTTTTTCCGATTCTCGCTGGTTGCATGCACTGATTTTTGCCCCCCAAGCTCTATCCTTTGCTTGCGTAAATCAGCCTATATGTAGTCACGATTATGAGTCTCAAATTTGGTAAGATTGGGATCCCTTTTGAGACTGATATTAATGCCCTCTTTAATACTGATTTCAGACCATTTTTAAGGTTGATTCGGTACCGGTTTTGGTGCTGATTTATGACGAATTCGATTATGGTAAAGATTTCAAATTTTGGTTTTTTGGTGACTTGATTGTAAGGGGATGTTTATGGCAAGTTTTGATTTGGGATGAGTGATGAGGGATTCGGTTATGGTAAGAAACACGTTGGCTTGTGTGCAGGTGAAGGGAAAGGAAAGTCGCCGGATTCTCAGGCGAGAATCACGGCGACGAAGGCGTGAGGTGAAGGTGCGAGGCGCGGCGGTTTCTAATATTTTAGGGTTCGTGGTTTTCGTTTTGAGGGAGACGATGGGTAAAGGGAATTAAAATGGGGCTTGCGGGTGGGCTGAGGAGCCTTGTGGGTCGGCTGGGTCGTGGGTTTGAAATTTGGCGACGTGAAAGTGCGGTGTGAATGGGTTAATTAGTGGGTATTATTTAACTAGGGTATTAGATTAGGGTAGTATTAAAATCTAGGAGTTTAATTAGTTTTTAGGCTAGTTAATTAATTAGCTAATTAATTCTAGGCAAGTGTATTAATTAATTAGTGATAACTTAAATTAACAAATGTGATTAAAATAATTAGGTGCTTCATTAATCTAATTGTTATAATAAATAAATGCGGGCGTGCTATTTAATTAATGCTTAATACTTTAGAATGCGACGCTATTATTTAAAATTTCGTTGGTATGCATTATTGCGAAGTTAAATTAAAATTGAATTGAGTTTAGATTAAATTATTTAAATGCTAGATATTTAGGAATTGTTTAAAGCTTCATAAATGCGGTGCTATTAAATGCATATATCAGATTAAAATTAATTTTTAAATTACAAATGATTACTAATAAATGCGGCTATGCTACCTGACACGACGTTATCGCTAAATTATTTATTTTATGCATTTATTAATTATTTAAGAATTACGACAAAGCTTAAAGTTAATTAATGCGGGTGCGGAACTCTAAATGCTTAAGACTTTACGTAAGACGCGATGCCATTATTAAATTAATTATTTATGCCTGTATTTAATGTTTTTTTTTTTTATTCGCTGCATTTTATTATAAAAAATCCTAAAAATTATATTACAAAATTAGTGTAATTTTATAGTTAATGGCTGGACGGGAGGGTCAAAATTGGGTGTCAACAACAGGCAACTAATAAGGCGATTCAGTCAGGGACACTCGGGAGTACTTCACAAAGGAAGAAAGAGATAGTTTCCCCTTCCATGTTTGTACAAGAACGCAAACCCGAAGCATTCATAACATACCAAAACCCATCATACTACCACAACTACCACACACAGCCTATATATAACGTTTCCCAAACACCCGTTTATCCTGCCCCGCATAGATCCACCCATCAAGCCCGCCAACAAAATAGAGCACCCAATGCACCCAGACCAAATAAGAATTTTGAAGGAAAACCACCCAAAGTTCGCACCCCACTAGCTGAACCCATACCTCAAATATATGAAAGGTTGCGAGCTGCAGGCCTAATCCAACCGATTCCAGGAAGGATTCCTGACCCTATCCCAAGATGGTATGATGAGAACAAGCGTTGCGCGTATCACTCCGATAGCCCAGGACATGACACTGAAGGTTGCCACTCCCTCAGGGACAGAATCGAGGCGCTGATCAGAGAAGGGGTAATTCAGCTAAAGGATCCTGCCCCAAATGTGCACGATAACCCCTTGCCAAACCACGGCCACGTCAATGTGCACCTAATAACCTTAGATGAGGAATACACTCCCCTGCCTATGCCCACTCTGTCCTCGAATCAGTCATTTATCCAAGCATGCACCACGCAGAAGCCAAAAGAAGGAGATACTGGTAGCAGAGCATGAAGACCCGGCCATCCACGATGCAGAGCATGAAGGCGTATTGGTTGGATTTGCACCCTTGTTTTGGTCCGCCTAGAGCCCGGATAAGAAAAAGCAATTTAGTTTAGCAGAATAATTTAAAACTCATATTTAAGCTTTAATAATGTTTTCTTTTGTTTTGCTTGTAATGAACTACGTTCGACCTGATTCCCTCATGGGGATACGTAGGCGGCCTAAATCGGCCTCGGTCCCACCTTAGGATTTTACCCAATATTCGCTTGTAATGAACTACGTCATGACCTGATTCCCTCATGGGGATACGTAGGCGGCCTAAATCGGCTTCGGTCACACCATTAGGAAACTTTCCCTTCGTTCTGAAAATAACAAGAATACACATAACATACAAGCAACTACATTAAGACCCACTTTAGGCCAGACACCCTTTTCAAAACTGGGACAATGTAGGAAACCAGACAGGGATTGCAAGTCCAAACAGGCCAAGCACGCGGATATCAAGGGACAAGGCGGCGAAGTCAAATACGAATCGATCCCCCCCCAAAACTCACAAATTTTCTTTGAGCGCAGGTCTTTTCATATTAATGTAGAAAGTGCAATAGCCAAGCAAAGCAAATACGGCAAAAGTTTCTTCAGATAGCGAAGAAAGCAAAGAAAGGCGAGGATGACAACAATCCAAAGTCCGCAAAGAAAACAAAGCAAGAGCGAAGCGGCATCAACAATCAGCAGTCAAAGTTCAGAGTTCCGCAACAAAACCTAGCGCATCAACTCGGGCATAAAGTCAAATTGGCAACCCACGCATCGCACACAACAAAGGCATCATGACAACTCGTCAGTTGCAGCGTTTAGCATGTCCGTGCAAGGACAACATCTCAGTATTCATCAGGCGTATCAGGGATGACATCTCTACCCATAAAATTGCACTTCTCATATATATATTTATCATTTTGTTTAAACAGGTATGCACTAACGTTTTCTCAAGCTTAGCTTGCAGGAGCATTTATTCTACTGAGCGAAGAACACGCCCAGCAACGACGTTATCGCGATTATGTCTACGCAACGACGCCGAAAGAACACGCCCGCATAACGGCGTTATCGGACAAAGAAGTCCGAAAACGACGCCAAGAAGAACACGCCCGCATAACGACGCGTGATCGCGATTATGTCTACGCAACGACGCCAAAGAAGAACACGCCCAGTAACGACGTTATCGACAAAGAAGTCCAACGACGCCAAGAAGAACACGCCCGCATAACGGCGTGATCGCGATTATGTCTACGCAACGACGCCAAGAAGAACACGCCCAGCAACGGCGCGACAAGACAACAAGTCCAAATGACGTCAAAGAACACGCCCAGTAACGGCGTTATCGGACAAAGAAGTCCAAAACGACGCCAACAAAGAACACGCCCGGACAACGGCGTGATCGATTATGTCTACGCAACGGCGCTTAGCGAACACGCCCAGTAACGACGTTATCAGCACAACAAGTCCGAAAACGACGCCAGCAGCAACACGTCCAGGCAACGACGTTATCAGCACAACAAGTCCGAAAACGACGCCAGCAGCAACACGTCCAGGCAACGACGTTATCAGCACAACAAGTCCGAAAACAACGCCATCATCAGCATATCGCATCTACGCAAGGACGATTTCTATACTCTCAAACTGCATTTCCTATTCATGCTTTATTGTTCTGTCTTAGCAGTTATGCACTAACTCTTTCTTGAGCCTTAGTCTACAGGGACAGTTGCAGCAAGGACAACGTATCCGCATTCACAATCGCGACACGTCCGTGCAAGGGCGAAATCACAGCATTTGCAGCATCGCATCAACACAGCAGACATCACATTTTTGCAGGATAACATTTTCTACTCACAGTCGCATTGTTTTTAAAAATTATGCATCATCATTTTTCCTTAACAGTTATGCACTAACCGTTTGTTTAAGTCTTAGCATGCAGGAGCAGGAGCACAACGTGGATTTTCTCTTACAGCGAACCGGGGCAATTTGTTGGGGGGGGGGGAGAGCAACCTTCCCAACGAATGACAGAAGCGGCCTCAAGCGTCGGTCCACTCATTCCACATCACCATAGAACCCAGCACCATAAGCCATAGCAGACACCCTGTGTTCAAAGCGCTTATTTTTCTTTTACTTTTTGCACCATAGCCCAGTGTCATCATAACTCGACACTGGGACAATTTTGAGTCCGCGTTAGCCCGCCATGGTGTTTTGACCATGGTAGCCCAGTGTCGTCATAACTCGACACTGGGACAATTTTGAGTCCGCATTAGCCCGCCTTAGTGTTTTGACCATGGTAACCCAGTGTCGTCATAACTCGACACTGGGACATATTTTGATTTTTTGCGTCACCCTTGCCTAAATTGCCCAACATTCTAATTCTGAGGGTCGAGACAAAATTGGCTATGAGTCAACGTCTTTGTCCGAAGATTCTTCCATCATCTCCATACAAAGAGGGACAACTGTTGACACCCAATTTTGACCCTCCCGTCCAGTCATTAGCTATAAAATTAGACTAATAATACAACAATAATTTTTTATGATTTTTATAATAAAATGCAGCGATAAAACATTAAATACAGACATAAATAAGCAATTTAATAATGACACCGCGTCTTACGTAGAGTATTAAGCATTTAGAGTTCCGCGTCCGTATTGATTAATTTTAAGCCCTGTCAATAATAATAATATAAATAAATATATAAAAATAAATAATTTAATCTAAACTCAATAATGCACAATAATAAGATTTAAATAATAGCGCCGCATTCTAAAATATTAAGCATTAATTAAATAGCATGCCCGCATTTATAACAATTAGGTTAATAAATCACCTAAATAATTTAAGCACAATTTATTAATTTAATACTAATTATAATAATTAGATTAACTCCCCCTAATTAAATAACTACCCAAATTTCAACAAATTCGCCCAAACACCACCCTCCTCCGCATTCTCTTTATCAGCCCACTCCAGCCCTTACCTCCCTCATTTACCACCGTCCTCAACAAAGCCCTGCGAAACCTGAACCCTAAAACCTTCTGCTTTCGTCGCCGCCCGGATTTCTCGCCTGAGAATCCGGGCTTTCCTTATCCACGTACACCCAGCCAACGTGTTCTTACCATAACCAAAACCAGATCTTCCGAAAATCGCAACTTACCATAATCTATTCAAATCACACGAAATTAGTACAAATCTCGTCGAATCAAGCACAAGAATCAGCCTTTATTTACTTACCAACATTAGAACCTAGAGTTAGGCTATATAACGCACATGCAATAGACATTCGAAGGAGAGCTCAGTTGGGGTAGCAGCCGGGTAGCAATCGACGGGATACCCCTCGCAGCAGTCAAACACAGAGCAGAGACGGGAGAGACGAGACGACCAGGCGAGATAGCTCAGGGGGGAGAGCAACCACATAGCAATTTAGGGCAGAATAGTCGAACACAGAGCAGAGACGGGGAGAACACAGCAAGGCATCAGGGAGTCAGCACCCAGAAATTAGCATCCTGTTAAGCACCCCCTTTTAGCATTTTAACACTTTATTTTTAAAATTAACCTTTAAACACCCTCTTAAACTATTTTTAACTATTTAGCATTTTATTATTTGTTTTCTAACATTTTTTATTAAGCAGGGTTCGCTTTAGAAAATGCCGCGGTCGGAAAAGGGCGCGACACCCAGTGCAGAACCCTTCTATATTTATGTGATAGAATTTACCACATAGGAGGATTAAGAACAATAACCTATAATGCTACACAAGTATCAGGGTACTTTCGTCCGCGATTTTAACCTATGTCTAGTCAATTACAGCATATCCAAATCTCACATTTCAGAATTTTGATTCGAAATCATATAAGTTATGATAATTAGTGATCAATTAATTATCAAATATTCATACCAAATATTGACTAAATCTTAATCAAGTGAAGAAGAAATCAAACTACTGCATTAATTCATGAATAAAAGTTTCAAGCGATTCATAAGGAAAGCTCTAATAGAGTTTTTAGCTCCTA
Organism: Przewalskia tangutica; assembly: GCA_029844215.1. Taxonomy (NCBI): domain Eukaryota; kingdom Viridiplantae; phylum Streptophyta; class Magnoliopsida; order Solanales; family Solanaceae; genus Przewalskia; species Przewalskia tangutica. Next base: position 27,302,142 of record CM056736.1, on the reverse strand, counting down.
GCCATAGTCACGCTAAGAACTAACACAATATCCATACATAACTGAATTAAAAATGAAAGAAAGAAAATTACGTAGAACAAAGTCTTCAATTGTCGCTCTAAATCCGCCTTGTGTTGTAGAATGACCAACCTCCTCCACAGCATAATCCCTAGGGCTTAAATGTTGCAAATTTCGTGCCCTATGGACCCTTCTGCTCCTGGCCAATTTCTCCTCGGATCTGGAATTTCCCGCTTCGGCACCGCGGTTCTGCATACCGGCACCGCGGTGCCGAAATTCCTGCAGCTTCTCAGCACAGATGGCACCGCGGTACTGCCTGATGGCACCGCGGTGCTGAAAGTCCTGAGGCTCCTCGGTAAATATGGCACCGCGTTTCTGCATAGCAGACCGCGGTCGCTTTCTTTCGCCTCGAGTTGCCAACTTTCGTCCTTTTCGCCTCGGGAGCATCTTTTCTGCCCATTTCTCGTTCCTTTTTGCCATTTTGCCTTTTTGCACCGCTGTGACTCAAAAGAAAGAAAAACAAACCTACTATTATACTAAACACAACAAGAACGAGTAAAATACCAACTAAAAATGACTCAAAAGACGTATACAAAATACGCCTAACAATTATGAAACCTGATTTTTTCTCTTTTTTCTTCAAATCAGTCTTTGTCACACCTTTTCCGACAAGTCGTAAGCGATCTTTGTTTTTGGGACCTTGAAGCACTTCAGAGTAAAGAACTAGATCCTTAGAGTTGCTACCTTCTCCGTGTTGGGTGAACTCCATAGCATCTATCTTTGTCTATTTATAGAATGTTAAGTCATCGTCTTACTAAATTATCAATAGTACGCAAATATATGTTAATACAATTTGTTAACTCACAATATTATGTTCAGTTTTCTCGTTGATGGTATGGTATGTTCTCCCTGGAACTCTTTTCATTGATTCTTTGTAGACCTTTGCTTGAGAAGGTTCTTCCTTATTCGAATCATTTTGTTGCTGTAAAAAACAAAATGAAATTTAGCACACAAATCACACAAATACCTAAGCCTTAAATTTTTACAAATTAAAATTAGTGAGAATTAATGGAAGCAAAGAGATAATTCAATTATTGAAAAAGAAAAGTGTATACCAATTCATAACGTAACATTGCAAACGACTTACGACCCATCGTGTGCATATCATCCATCAATAGACAATTGTCTCTATTTATTTTACATTCTGCCTGTGAGATAAAAATAATAAGTTAGAATAATATTACCTCATTATTACACGAAAATTTAAGCAAATTTAATTGAATACCTCAATCTTTTCACAATGCCAATAATTTAAGAGGTCCCGAAACTGAGGTAATAGTGTCAGGTTTGTGAAACCATCTTAAATCATCACTATCATATTTATAGAAGTGATTATTTTTAATTCTGCATTTATAACTTCGCCAACTTGCATTAACTGCCTCCATTACATATTTACTTCCATCTTCAGCAAGCGTATACTTTTCCTATATCAATCATTAAAGCGACACATTAGTAATAGATAAAGGTCTAGAACCAAGAATATACTCGTAATATTTCAAAGAACAATATTGCAACATACCAAAACATAATCTCATATTTTGTCATGTGTGGAAAGACTTGGAAAACAAGTATAATTCAGTGGCGCAAGCTCAGAATCCTTCCCCAAAGTTCCCAAGAAAAATTTGAATTCATCAACTATTTCCTTCGTAGGTCCAACTGGCTGGCCTAATGAGTTCAAAATAATAACTTGGCGCTCCTCTTTTGTACGTGCATGAACCTTTGTAAGCTTTGTTGGCCCTCGATGCTTCTTCTTTTTGGCAGCTGTTTTAGATTCAAGTGTTAATTAATGTATAATTTAGTATGCTAATAAGCTAAATGATTAATAAATACTAATGTGTACCTTCATTTTCGTCTTCAGCCGCTGATTTCAAATCTTCATGGTCATGTCCCACATCATTGGCATTATCTTGTAGTTGGACATCATCATTATAATCTCTGTCAGTATCTTTTCTTTCTGCTGATGCATTAGTATGAGTGACAATTTCATTCCTTGTTGCAACCATTTCATTGTTTTCTACTTGTTTTTTCTGCATTCAAGATATGCTGACATAGAACCTGGAGAACAAATGACCTCTTTTTCTGTTGCTTCAACACTACGATGCTCTATCTCAGAATTAGGATGATCAAAAAATTGTTGATTATTCTCAACTTGATGATGCTTATGTTTTGGATTATTCTTTTTCACAAAATCATCCATAGTTTGTGGCTGAGGTAAAACCTGTAATGGACGAAATTAGAGTATGTTTTATAGACATTCCATCAGCCTTAAAATTTAGTATCGTAGGATGTAGCTGTCGATGAGGCAGCAGCTGATGTCGAGGCTAAAGTTGTCGACGCAAAGAAATGCCGAGGTCGCCGCCGGTTCTTTGCCGCCGCTGACAGCTTTAGCCTCGAGAACCAGTAGCAACCGCTTCAGTCTCGAGCACCAGTAGCAACAGCGGCCTCGACAACAACTGCAACATGTTGTTCAAAAGTTCAAAAGTTTACCTTACTTTTGAACCCATATTGCTAGTGGTTTCTCCTCGTTACCGCCTCCATCATATTCAGATGTGGCCTCATCATCTCTTTCTTCCAACAAGTCATTGCGCTGTTCACTGCTACTTGGACGATCCAAACCAAGAATCTTTTTACGTAGTATTTGGTTAGTCAAATATTCAGCACCTTGAGCATTCATTATTTCTGCATTCATTTTCAAATTCTCGATCCGTTGTCGCTCATACTCTGGAATCTGACTTTGCGGAGCAAAAAATTTGGACTTATTAGCTTTCATCTGCACATATCAACAAATATAAAAACAAGTACATAAGTCAAAATGAGTTACAAAATTAATTAGAAAGTAAAAATAAGTTAAAACACGAGTAAATAATTACATATTTTAATACCATTAGAAATTTCCCTAGGAGGAATTTCAATAGCATACTGCCAACCATTTTTTTAAAAAATTTCAACAAAAAAAACTTGATGTGTCTGAGATGCCAAGATAAATGGTTCTTCAACATAAATTGTCTTATTCATGTTAGTCATGATAAACTCATCATCATCTTTTCCCGAGTGAAACCACAAACATTTGAACAAGACAACACTAAAATGCCCATGATAAGATATCTCAATGATGTATTGTATTGAACCATAATAATTGACATCTCCAAGTATAGGATTTTGATCTTTGGGACTCGCAAAGCTATGTGTTACGGCTGTGAGTGTGACTCCATTGTTTTGAGTTACGCACTTCGCATCACGCTTCATGGTATGAAACCTATATCCGTTAGCAGAGTACCCTGTGTACTTTTTAACAACATAAGAAGATCATTTCGATAACCATAAGATATGATTCGGAATAATGTCTTGACCTCTTGAAGTTTCACTTCAATTTTCTCCCTAAACCAATCAATGAAATCCTTATTGTGATCTTGTGCACTATCCCATTTTCTTTTTCGTTCGGTGCTTACACACATTTTGTGTTCACTGTGATAAAAAATAGAAAAACAAATATCTTAATAACACAATCCAATTGAATAATACATATAAAAAATAAGGTAAAAAATACATGATGGTTTGTAATCTTACTTTATGTATCTCTCAACTTCCTCACAGTTGCAATTGAATAAGACATAGCGATGTGCTTGTGTCCATGTAGTTTGATCAATCATGTGTCTAAAATGCTTTTTCTTTGAGGTCCTTCCCTTTCCCTTGATAGGACGCCCAATCTTAGGTAAAAATGATTGTGCAACACTATCCTTATTAACATTAGGTGTGGACGAGTTTGATCGTTTAAGATGTCTAGCAATGAAGTAATACATTCTTTAGCTTGATATCCTTTTGCCATTGAGCCTTCTGGACGGCTCTTGTTTCGAACATCCAACTTTAACTCTCAAAGATACCTCTCAATCCCATACATACACCTTGAACTAACCGGTCCACCCATCTTAATTTGGTCCACTAGATGTACTGGTAAATGCACCATTACGTCGAAAAATGCGGGTGGAAAAATCTGTTCAAATAGGCAAAGTGTTTCAACTATCTCTAACTTGAGTTTGTCAAGATGTCGAGGATCAATAGCTTTATTCCATATGCCTCTGAAAAAAACATAAAGTCTTATCAATGAGTAGCAACATCTTTGGGTAATGTTGTTTTCACAGCAATAGGGATTAAGTAATTCATCATAAAATGAGCATGATGACTTTTGTAGCCTATGATTTTCCTTTCTTCAACATGCACACATCGAGCATTATTAGAAGCATAACCTTGTGGTAACTTAGCATTTTTTATGACATGGCAGAACTTGCGCTTTTCTTCAAGTGACATCCAGAAGCGAGAGCATGAAATTTCTTCGCTACCATCTTCTAATTCTATTGGTTGAAGCTCTGAAATAATTTTAAGTTCTATCTAATCTCGACGAACACTTACATGATCGCTAGTCTTCCCAGGTATGTCTAACAATGTTCCAATGACAATATCAAACACATTTTTCTCGACATTGGGTCGAGATTATGGCGATTAGAACAATGCTTCCAGTATGGCAACTGAAAAGGTATGGATATCTTTCCTCATGAATTTGGATCATCATTATCATTACTCCTCTTTTTCTTTCGCTTCTTTCCAAATTCATTTGGAAAATCACGCAACATATTCTCAATATCAATTCCTTTCAAAGGAATAGGTTCACTTCTTTCCTCAGTTTTTTCATCGAAATTCCTCTTATTTTGACGCCAATGGTGAGTTGGATCAAGAAATCTACGAGTGGCCCTGTAGCAATTATTATTACTATAAGACAACCTCTCATAATCTGTTTCAAAATGACATGAAGGGCATGTCAAATATCCTTTTGTGCTCCACCCGGACAACATTGCATAAGCTGGAAAATCACTAACAGTAGTCATCAAAGCTACACGCATGTCAAACCTTTGATTACTTGAAGAATCGTAAGTTTCCAACCCAACACCCACAAATCCTTTAAATCCTTGATTAGTGGCTGCAAATAGATGGCAATATCATTATTCAGGGAAGAAGGACCAGGGATAAGTAAAGTCAATATCAAAAACTCTGGCTTCATAATCATCCATGGAGGCAAGTTATAATTGATCAATATAACATGCCATGTACTATGAACAATGTTCATCAAGTTGAATGGGCTAAATCCATCTGTGGCTAACCCCAACCTCACATTGCGTGGATCTTCTGCAAATTTTGAGTATACAATATCAAACTCTTTTCAAGCTTGGCCATCCACTAGATGTTTTAAAATTCGATATTTTTCACGCCCATCAGCATGCTATGTCATGTACTTCGCCGTCTCTTCACACATAAATAACTTTTGCAATCTTTTCTTTATTATAAACTACCTAAGGATCTTATTAGGAATCCTATGGATCTTTCCATTTTCATGTTGTGTGTCATTCGACTTCCACCTTGGCGTCTCACAAATATGGCAGCTTGTAGCATTTGCATGTTCTTCCCAATACAACATGCAATCATTGGGACATGCATCTATCTTAGTATAATCCAACCCTAGTACTTTTAAAATACTCTTCGCTTCATTAAAAGACTTAGGCAATTTTGCATCGGGTAACACCTCCCTTACAAACTCTAATATATCAGCAAATGCAACATTGGTAAGCTTGTGATCACACTTCAAAATAAATAGTCGAATCATAAAGGAAAGCTTTGAATGTTTCTTGCATCGGGGATATAGTTCCTCATGACCTTCTTCAATTAACTTGAAAAACTTTTTTGCCTCGTCATTCGGCCCCTCTGTAAAAACATCACGAGCATCATTCAACAACCCTTCTATGTCATCATTGCAATCATCCATATTTGATTGTTCATCATGATCCATATTAGTTCTTTCTCTTTCAATTTCGATCCCTAATTCAGATAACGTATATGTTCTTGGCACAAAACCATTACATATTAGGTGATCTCTCACAACATTCTCATGCTGCCAATAACAATAGTGACAACTATCACATGGACAACAAATTTGGTTTCCTTGAGACTTTGTAGCAAAAGCCTTTTTAATATACTCGTCTACTCCTCGTTCATAATCATCACTCCATTTGGAATTCATCCACCACTCCTTAGTTCCACAATCCATTTTCTCAATGTAATATTTAGGAGACTAATAAACAAAATTTGGAAATACATACAGTAAACAAAATGTAAAACGACGGTAAATTACAAACATTCTCTGTAATTTAATTTGGAAATACAATTTACAAATAAAAAAAATGTTGGAAGAACAATGAATAAAATCTTAGCAATTTGATTTGAGCAGTTCGACGACGCAACGACGGTAAAATATGAGTAAATCTATACGCATACATTAATCTAACCTTGAATTAATAATGGTAAAACATGAAAGGGGAAGGTAAAACGATGCTAAAACATAATCTAACCTTGGAGAAGAGGGACGAGCAGTTTGACGATGGTGATGTTGTTGAACGCGACAGCGAGCAGTGGAAGGGTAAGGCGACGGCGACAACGAGGTATGGTAATGCGACGACGAGCTGGGGGAAGGGGATGCGACGACTAGGGATTAGGAATTGAAGAAGAGAAGGGCTGAAATGCGCGGGTGCTGAAATGAAATGCCCCGTCGTGTAATTTGGGGATATTAAAACAAATGTGGCGTCGCATTAGCCTTGGAGAGCTGTCGCATTAGCCTTGGAGAGCCGTTGCATTAGATAGGCTAATGCGACGTCCGTGTTCGGCGTTGCATGAGACGATATGAGCCATTGGATTAGCCTATCTAATGCAACGGCCACAAATTATAACGTGAACCCGTCGCATTAGCCACATCTAATGCAATGGTACTACTATTGGCGTCGCATTAGACCTATATAAGCCGTCACATTAGGTCAGAAATGTAACAGTGATCCTTGGGATTTTGCGCGGAGTTGTAAGAGTACATGTTACACCCCGTAATTACAGGACATGCCTTAAGAACGTAAGTAAGAACTCACAAATGTTAAGGATTTGAGACTTGTAGAAATTTGTCGGAAATTATGAAATTGTCGGAAAACATTGTGTTGTGTCGAATGGAAGGGCGACACGTGTCACCCCCCTTAGATGATGCCTTGGTCGAAATGTGCAAGGGCAAGAGGGTCATTGGACCAAGTCTTGCAACATGTGTATAGCATGAGAACTTTGACTAAGTCAAAAGGTCAATAAGTCTTGATCTTTTGAAAGACCACATCCAAGCCAACCATTTGGAAGCATCTTAACCCTTAATGACCCTTTATATAATACTAGTAGCAAGGGAGGACTCAACACTTAGAGAAATTTACACAAAAAAAATTGAAGAACAAGGGGAGGGTCTCGGTTTCACTAGGAGGAAAAAGAAAGAATTTTTCGTTTCTTGTCCATTTGCTTCCACACTTTAAACCAAGGGTCTTAGGTGTATTGTAAACACATCTCAATAGAAACATCTTGAAAAACGATAGTTTTCGGGTTAGTCATAACGAAAACCTAAAGGGTCTTTCTAGGTTTTACTTGGAGCTTTGAAGGATAATTGTTGGTTTTGTTCTAAGGGTCTCAACAAGCGGTTGGAGGTGTCTTGAAGAGGTTCTAATCTTCTAAGGAGCGACTTCGGATTGGAGTTGGTTTCATATTCGTGAAGGTATAATCTTGTCTTTGAAAGTGTTCTGAGTTATATATTTATATTGTTGTCGATAGCTTTGTATGTTGCAAGCATGAAGTTGTTATATTGAAGCTATAAAGATTATGGATTGATTATAGTCTTGGAAACCCGAAATGTAATGTAGTCCATTACTAAGTTGAATTACAATTTAATCGATGTTAGAACCGTCGCATGTCTTTAGGATTATGGTTATTGTAATCAAAGGCGACTTGATATCATGTTGTGCTACTAGATTGGATTAAAATGGAAATTTGATAAGAATCGGATTTGTTGAATCAAGGTGGCCGAATTTGGAATGTAGTTTGTATTGTGTAGTTATTCAATTGTATTGAACTACTTCCTATTTAATTGTGAGCCAATTGGGGCTGTGTAGTTATTCAATTGTATTGAACTACTTCCTATTTAATTGTGAGCCAATTGGGGCTGTGTAGTTATTCAATTGTATTGAACTACTTCCTATTTAATTGTGAGCCAATTGGGGCTGTGTAGTTATTCAATTGTATTGAACTACTTTCTTTATAATTGTGAGCCAATTGGGGCTGTTTGGTTATTGTATTTTCGGCCTTGAAAAAGGTGGCGAAGTGAGTAAATACAAAGGAGGTGCTGCCCGATTTTCCGTAGAATTTAGAGACTTAACACTTATAATATTCTACGTTTGAAGTAAGGCTTTAATAGGCGTATTTGTGAATATTATAGGTTGACATAGTAGGCGGGACTTCGTACTTGGCAAAGTGGTTTGACCCGACAAGGTATGTAGAACTTTTTCCTATCTTTTGAGCATGACTAGTTTCGCGTATATAGTACGGTAGACGTACAAGACTTGACATTCCTTACTAGCCTTATAAAATGCCAAGTCGGGTGAGTTAGGAAGTTAACTCACTTCTTTAAAAATATTAAGAATGTCTTAAGTCTTAGTAAAGTTAAGGGACTTGAAGGAATTTAAAGTATGTGATACTTTCGTCGTTTTAATCGTATAAGTCCCTTGGATAGGAAAATGTACTTGACTAAGGTATAAAGTGAATATAACGACTTTATGGGGAGTTGGTTATATTGACTTTATGCAAAGGTAAATGGCTTGTGTTAATGAAAGGCAAATTGATTTTAAGGTATCAATTGCCCAAGGCTTAATAAGAAAAGGAGTCACTTGATTTAGAAACCTGCTTTAAATTCTAAAGGTATTGTGACTGGTCTTGAAATGTAATTTGGACTTGATACTAGGGTTACTAGTGTCTTGGAAGCTTTCTACTAAAATGAGTCATTTGTTTAAGGAGTAGAAGTACGTGGTGCTTGGGGTTAAATTCCCGGATTCTTATAAAAGACATGATAGTGCCTTAAGTAAACTAAAATGAGAGGGTAGAAGAATAAGACTAATAAGAAGTTAGGGAATTGCTAACTTGCTTAATTATTGTATGACGGCCGGTTGTGAGATAGGGTAAGAGTATAAATGAGGGGCAAACCCCCAAGACGTTATACCACCTGCTTCAGGGTAAGAGTGTAAATGAGGGGTAGGAACCCCAAGACGTTATACCACCTGTTCTTTTTATGGGTTCGCTACCCATGATATGATCGGGAGACTGCTATTGTGATGTTGTACGTATTCTCTTGATGTACTCTCATTGTTAGTAAGGCACTGTGTACTGTAATTTCGTTATCATACATGTCTCCGGCTTTCTTTTAAACTCATGTTGTAATTACAGTACTTTACAGTTTTACATACTTAGTACATATTGTGTACTGACCCCCTTCCTCGAGTGCGTTCACGCCGCAGAAAGGTAAGGAGTTGCGAATCCACACTCCTAGGATCACTTATCAGACGTCGGGAGCTCCATTCTCCGGAGGCTTGTCTTTCTTTTGGTACAGTCTTGTCCCTGATGTTGTAGATTATGTACATTCGTGGTATGGCGGGGCCCGCCATACGATTGTTATTCCTGCAAGTGCGTATTCACATATGTGGTGGGCTATAAGAACCGAGTCGTAAAGTTGTACTTTGACTTTGTTTATATTATGGAAGCGCCTTGTCGCCAGCCTTTGTGTTGTATATTATTTACACGTGTTTACGTTGTGTATGTTCCCGCTATTCTCTCGATGTATACGAGCAGGTGCCCGGGTAGGGCACGATCGCGGCCCGAGGTCGGTCGTGACAAAAGTGGTATCGAGCGATTAGTCCTCGGAAAGTGTCTACGACCGTGTCTAGTAAGTCTTGATTATCGGTGTGTTGTGCACCACATCTATAATCAGGAGGCTACAGGACATGTAGGATTGGTTTCCGTTCTTCTCTCTCTAAGATCGTGCATTAGAGCTGTCTTATTAGGTTGAATCCTCTCTGACCTCTTCTTATGAAACAGCTATGCCTCCACGGAAAGCTACGGGGCCCGAAGGGCAAAGCGGCGGCGAGTGCTAGCGGTACTCGAAGGTCACACGGCTCGCACGACTATGCACGAGGTAGTAAGCGCGGTCGTTAAGTTCAACCACGCCAAGATTCGAGGAGCCGAGAGCGCGGTAGCTCAGAGGTTCCGTGCGACCCTCCAGATTCCCGGCCAGTGCGAGTATAGAGACTACGGGAGCGATTCGGTTATTGACCAAGATAGTAGCGGCGCAAATGACAGAGCAGCCACCCAGAGCCGACGGTTTGCGGATTAGGGATTTTACGAGATGTAATCCACCGAGTTTTATGGTTCAAGGTCGGCGAGGATCCGCGGGAGTTCGTTCGGCAGTCTGACGGACCATGCGAGTTCTTAGGGCTTGAGACAGAGTCTGTTACACTAGCCTCTTACCGGTTGCGCGATATTGCGTTGAACCGGTTTGAGTCGTGGTTGCTTTCGAGAGGTGATGATGCTCTTCCACTGTTTGGGAGGAGTTTACTGAGGCCTTTATGGATCACTTTTGCCTCCCGAGATGAGGAGGGCCCGAGTAGACAGTTTTTGACCTTGCGGCGAGCGGGAGGGCCGTTAGGGAGTACACTGAGTTTGACTCGCTTGGCGAGCATGCTCACACTATTGTAGCTAGCATGGCGGATAGAGTTCATCGTTATGTGATGGGGCTAGGCCGTCATATGATTCTGAGATGCTTGGGGTGGCTCTTCACCGGTATGGACATCGCCGGATGCAGCCTATGCTGCGGGATAGAGGATAGAGAGGAGGACCAGTTGACGAGCCGCCCAAGAGGCGTGACATCGGGTCTCGGGGCGATTCGAGGCGGGCGGCCTCGGCAGCAGAGTAGTCCACATTCCACCGGCAGAGTGCTCCGTCACGGTTTTACGGCAAGAGAGGTCGGCCCGGTCGATCGAGGCGGTCGGGGCTCGGGACTCTGAGATTTCAGGGAGGCAGGAACCGTCACCGATCGGGACCACCCACACCTCAGTGTGCTCGATGCGGTAGGTTCCACCGGGGTGAGTGTCGCAGAGCTTCGGGAGCTTGTTACTCGTGTGGCCAACAGGGCCATTTGAAGAGGGATTGTCCGTCTAGAGGCAGCATGGGTAGTGCACCGACGGTAAGCGGGATCGATTCTTTGGGTCTTCTTCACGTGGTTGGGCGCCGAGGCGTGGTACTCACGACAGCGCGCGGTAGAGGTCGAGGTGGTGGTTCTAGTTCTAGCGGTCCTCAGAACCGCATATACTCTCTAGCCAGCCGCCAGGATCAGGAGGCTTCCCCTGACGTCGTCACAGGTACATTACTTATTTCAGGCTGTGATGTTTATGCATTGATAGATCCAGGTTCTACCTTGTCCTATGTGTCCCCTCTTATTGCGGGTAGAATCGGGATAGAGCCGGTGTCGATAGAGCCGTTTGAGGTAGCTACGCCAGTGGGTGATTCGGTGTTAGCTGAGCGGGTGTATAGAGGTTGTCCGGTATTTATTTACAGTCGTCAGACCCTTGCAGACTTGATAGAGTTAGAGATGACAGATTTTGATGTCATTATGGGTATGGACTGGTTGGCTTCTTGTTATGCCAACGTTGACTGTAGAAACGAGTTGGTTCGGTTCAGCTTCTGGCGAGCGATTATCGAGTGGAGGGCAACACAAAGACGCCGGCGGGTAGGTTTATTTCTTACCTCAAGGCTAGGAAGATGGTGCAGAAGGGTTACATCTATCATCTGGTTCGGGTATTTGATACAGAGGTGAGTGCGATTCTTGATCGGTGCGGTGGTTAGGAGTTTCGGATGTGTTCCCGGATGATCTTCCGTATCCTCCCGAGAGGAGATCGAGTTTTGTATTGACACGTTGCGGACACTCGACCTATTTCCATTCCGCCATCTGAGGATGCTTTCCGAGTTGAGGAGTGAAGGACCATGAAAGATTTCTTGGAGAAAGGCTTTATCGGGCCTAGTGTATCTCCGCAGGGAGCGCGTATTGTTTGTAAAGAAGAAGGATGGGGCCAGCTGCGTATGTGTGTTGACTACAGCGGTGAATAAGGTAACCATTAAGAATAGGTACCCTCCCGGGATTGATGATTTGTTTGACGATTGCGAGTGCGAGGTGGTTCTCAAAGATAGACTGCGATGCAGTTATCATCGTTCGAGTTCGAGAGGCGAGATATCCCAAAGATCGCATTCGGGACCGGTATGGGCACTATGAGTTGAGGTTATGTCTTTCGGTTTGACACCAACGCCCGGTATTTATGGATTTGATGAACCGGGTGTTCAAGCCATTTTTGGATACATTTGTGATAGTATTCATCGATGACATCTGGTTTATTCGCGACAGAGCGAGCATGCGGATCACTTGAGGCGGTACGGGGTTCTCGGAATCGGCATTTATTCGCCAAGTTCTCCAAGTGTGAGTTTTGGTTGGCCTCGATGGCATTCTGGGCATATTATTGGGGTGATGGTGTTCGCGTGGATACGGCTAAGATTGAGGCGATCAGTCTTGGCGAGACCTACTACTCCGGCCGAAGTGCGCGATTTCTTAGAAATTTGGCGGTATTATCGTAGGTTTGTAGAGCGGTTGCTTCGATTTCAAGACCGTTGACTAGGTGACTCGAAAGCGGCCAAGTTCCGATGGACGAGGCTTGCGAGAAGGGTTTCCGATTCTTTGAAGGAAAGGTTGACTACGACTCAGCCTTACTCTTAGGAGGAGGTTAGATGGATGCGTGATCTATTGTGATGCCTCGGGTATCGGGCTAGGGTGTGTTACGATGCGTGCGGCAGGTTATAGCCTATGCTTCCGGCGATTCTGAAGCATGAGAGAATTACCCTACCCATGACTTAGAGTTGGCGCGATTATACATGCCTTGAAGATTTGGAGACACTATTTATGCAGGGTTCATGTGGATATTTATACAGACCACAAGAGCCTCAGGTATATCTTCGAGCAGAGAGCTGAATTTGAGGCAGACGGTGGTTAGAGTTGCTGAAAGATTATGATGTTGATATTCTCTACCATCCGGGGAAAGCCAACGTAGTTGCTGATGCCTTGAGTCGTAGATCTATGGGGATCCTATCAGAGGTACGGCCGGAGAGACAGGACATGGTCCGTCGATCCACCGATTAGCGAGCCTTGGGGTTCGATTGATCGATACCGACGATAGTGAGTGCGGGTTCGTGAGGTTGCCGAGTCTTCCATCATTGATGAGGTGAAGATCACGGCGATTTGAGACCCGTGTTGGTACGAGATCGAGACGCAGCTCTTGGGAGGAGAAGAGTCTATTCGAGGTAGCGCTGATGGTCTTGAGATTTGAGGGCGGTTGTGTTCCCGATGTGGCGGTGGCTCCGGCCAGATTCTCGGGAGGCACACGGTGCTCGTTATTCTATTCATCCGGTCGACCAAGATGTACCATGACCTCGGATGTTTGTATTGGTGGGATGGCACGAAGAGGACGTGGCGAGTTTTGTTGCCTGATGTCCTAATTGCCCGGCGAGTTAAGGTCGAGCACGAGGCCCAGCGGATTATCGATCTATCGAGATTCCGACTTGGAAGTGGGAGATGATCAACATGGACTTTGTTACTGGATTACCTCGTACTCGGAGGAAGTGCGACTCCATTTGGGTTATTGTTGTGGTCGAAAATCAGCCCATTTCCTTCCGATCGGGGCAGCGTTTTGGTGAGGACTATGCCGGATTGTACATCGGGAGATTGTGAGTGCGGTGTCGATGTCGATTATATCCGATAGGAGTCGGTTCTGACTAACTTACGGAGGTCTTTCCGAAGGGTTTGGGGACACAAGTGAGTCTCAAAGACAAGATTTCATCCCAGTAGACGGCGGGCAGAGCGTACTATCCGACAACGAGGATATCTGCGAGCTGCGTGATTGATTTCGATGGTAGTGGGAGGATCATTTGCCTCTTGTGGAGTTTGCTTATAATAACGGCTACCATTCCAAGATACGGATGGCGCCATACGAGGCTTTATATGGCGGAAATGTAGATCGCCGATTGGTTGGTTCGGCGTGGCGAAATGCGATTGGTTGGCGGACTTGGTACAGGTGTGGATAAGGTGAAGCTTATCCGGAGAGAGCTGATAGCGGCTCGAGTCGCGAAGTCTTATGCGGATAATCGGCGTCGGCATTTGGAGTTTGGTGACGATTGGGTCTTCTTGAAGGTGTCGCCCATGAAGGTGTGATGAGATTTGGTAAGAAGAAACTTCGGCCCAAGGTACATTGGGCCCTACCAGATCGTCCGTAGAGTGGGACAGGTTGCTTATGAGTTGGATCTGCCATCAGAGTTAGAGGCGGTACATCCGGTCTTCCATGTTTCTATGTTGCGGAAGTGTGTCGGTGATCCAGCGAGAGTTTTCCCTACTAGTGAGGTCCAGGTGACAGAGGGGTTATCGTATGAGGAGAGTCCCATAGCGATACTCGATCGCCAGTCGATGACTGGACGAGGATGTAGCTTCCACAAAGTCCTGTGGAGAAATGATAGCAGGAGGAGATGACTTGGGAAGCGGAGGAGGGCGTGTTGAGGAGGTATCCTCACTTATTTCCTATACCTTCAGGTATTTCATTTTCCCTTACTGGTCAGGTTTTAATTGAAGCGTTTCTTTTGCTTAAATGCTTTTAAGTGGCCATGAGTGGCATTTTTGGTAGGTCGGGGTTGTGAAAGGAAACTATGTCGTTAATTTAGTTTGACTCCGAAAGAACATTCGGGGACGAATGTTTCTAAGGGGGGAAGAATGTTACACCCCGTAATTACAGGACATGCCTTAAGAACGTAAGTAAGAACTCACAAATGTTAAGGATTTGAGACTTGTAGAAATTTGTCGGAAATTATGAAATTGTCGGAAAACATTGTGTTGTGTCGAATGGAAGGGCGACACGTGTCACCCCCCTTAGATGATGCCTTGGTCGAAATGTGCAAGGGCAAGAGGGTCATTGGACCAAGTCTTGCAACATGTGTATAGCATGAGAACTTTGACTAAGTCAAAAGGTCAATAAGTCTTGATCTTTTGAAAGACCACATCCAAGCCAACCATTTGGAAGCATCTTAACCCTTAATGACCCTTTATATAATACTAGTAGCAAGGGAGGACTCAACACTTAGAGAAATTTACACAAAAAAAATTGAAGAACAAGGGGAGGGTCTCGGTTTCACTAGGAGGAAAAAGAAAGAATTTTTCGTTTCTTGTCCATTTGCTTCCACACTTTAAACCAAGGGTCTTAGGTGTATTGTAAACACATCTCAATAGAAACATCTTGAAAAACGATAGTTTTCGGGTTAGTCGCAAACGAAAACCTAAAGGGTCTTTCTAGGTTTTACTTGGAGCTTTGAAGGATAATTGTTGGTTTTGTTCTAAGGGTCTCAACAAGCGGTTGGAGGTGTCTTGAAGAGGTTCTAATCTTCTAAGGAGCGACTTCGGATTGGAGTTGGTTTCATATTCGTGAAGGTATAATCTTGTCTTTGAAAGTGTTACAAGGTTATATATTTATATTGTTGTCGATAGCTTTGTATGTTGCAAGCATGAAGTTGTTATATTGAAGCTATAAAGATTATGGATTGATTATAGTCTTGGAAACCCGAAATGTAATGTAGTCCATTACTAAGTTGAATTACAATTTAATCGATGTTAGAACCGTCGCATGTCTTTAGGATTATGGTTATTGTAATCAAAGGCGACTTGATATCATGTTGTGCTACTAGATTGGATTAAAATGGAAATTTGATAAGAATCGGATTTGTTGAATCAAGGTGGCCGAATTTGGAATGTAGTTTGTATTGTGTAGTTATTCAATTGTATTGAACTACTTCCTATTTAATTGTGAGCCAATTGGGGCTGTGTAGTTATTCAATTGTATTGAACTACTTCCTATTTAATTGTGAGCCAATTGGGGCTGTGTAGTTATTCAATTGTATTGAACTACTTCCTATTTAATTGTGAGCCAATTGGGGCTGTGTAGTTATTCAATTGTATTGAACTACTTTCTTTATAATTGTGAGCCAATTGGGGCTGTTTGGTTATTGTATTTTCGGCCTTGAAAAAGGTGGCGAAGTGAGTAAATACAAAGGAGGTGCTGCCCGATTTTCCGTAGAATTTAGAGACTTAACACTTATAATATTCTACGTTTGAAGTAAGGCTTTAATAGACGTATTTGTGAATATTATAGGTTGACATAGTACGGGCGGGACTTCGTACTTGGCAAAGTGGTTTGACCCGACAAGGTATGTAGAACTTTTTCCTATCTTTTGAGCATGACTAGTTTCGCGTATATAGTACGGTAGACGTACAAGACTTGACATTCCTTACTAGCCTTATAAAATGCCAAGTCGGGTGAGTTAGGAAGTTAACTCACTTCTTTAAAAATATTAAGAATGTCTTAAGTCTTAGTAAAGTTAAGGGACTTGAAGGAATTTAAAGTATGTGATACTTTCGTCGTTTTAATCGTATAAGTCCCTTGGATAGGAAAATGTACTTGACTAAGGTATAAAGTGAATATAACGACTTTATGGGGAGTTGGTTATATTGACTTTATGCAAAGGTAAATGGCTTGTGTTAATGAAAGGCAAATTGATTTTAAGGTATCAATTGCCCAAGGCTTAATAAGAAAAGGAGTCACTTGATTTAGAAACCTGCTTTAAATTCTAAAGGTATTGTGACTGGTCTTGAAATGTAATTTGGACTTGATACTAGGGTTACTAGTGTCTTGGAAGCTTTCTACTAAAATGAGTCATTTGTTTAAGGAGTAGAAGTACGTGGTGCTTGGGGTTAAATTCCCGGATTCTTATAAAAGACATGATAGTGCCTTAAGTAAACTAAAATGAGAGGGTAGAAGAATAAGACTAATAAGAAGTTAGGGAATTGCTAACTTGCTTAATTATTGTATGACGGCCGGTTGTGAGATAGGGTAAGAGTATAAATGAGGGGCAAACCCCAAGGCGTTATACCACCGCCTTGAGGTAAAGTGTAAATGAGGGGTAGGAACCCCAAGACGTTATACCACCTGTTCTTTTTTATGGGTTCGCTACCCATGATATGATCGGGAGACTGCTATTGTGATGTTGTACGTATTCTCTTGATGTACTCTCATTGTTAGTAAGGCACTGTGTACTGTAATTTCGTTATCATACATGTCTCCGGCTTTCTTTTAAACTCATGTTGTAATTACAGTACTTTACAGTTTTACATACTTAGTACATATTGTGTACTGACCCCCTTCCTCGGGGGCTGCGTTCATGCCGCAGGAAAGGGTAAGCAGGTTGCGGATCCACACTCCTAGGATCACTTATCAGACGTCGGGAGCTCCATTCTCCGGAGGCTTGTCTTTCTTTTGGTACAGTCTTGTCCCTGATGTTGTAGATTATGTACATTCAGGGTATGGCGGGGCCCCGCCACACGATTGTTATTCCTGAAGTGCAGTATTCACATATGTGGTTGGGCTATAAGAATCGAGTCGTAAAGTTGTACTTTTGACTTTGTTTATATTATGGAAGCGGCCATTGCTTTGTGTTGTATATTATTTACACATGTGTTTACGTTGTGTATGTTCCGCTATTCTCTCTCGATGTATACGAGCAGGTGCGGGTAGGCACCGATCGCGGCCCGGGGTCGGGTCGTGACAGTACACATGCTGATCAGGTCCTCTTGACAAAAACTTGGGCCTCTCCGATACTGAGTCAGTTTTCTCTAAAGATCTTTTTATGAATATGATCCTTAAACCAATCAATGAAGGTAGAATTGTGCTCCACTTCAATCCAATCAGGGCCTTTATCTGGAAAATCTTTTGAGATACTCAACTTGTGCTTGTCAACATAAGGAACAACATCAATTGTGTTATGTAGTACACATAAGTGCACTCATCGCCGCTGTTCGAGGCTGATCAAAGTTGGTTGACCCCCCGTTACACCTTCACCATCAATCCTATTAGTCTGACGAGTACTCGGAAGTCCAATTGCTTGGACATTTGGGATATACTCAGACCAATATTCTATTGCTTCTTCAACTAAATAAGTTTCAGCGATGCACGCTTCTGATCGGTACCTGTTCCTCACATAACCTTTCAACACTTTCATATACCGCTCCATGCCATACATCCATCTCATACGAGCAGGACCACACATCCTCGTCTCATAAACCAAGTGTATAGTCAAATGAATCATGATATCGAAGAAAGATGGTGGGAAATACATCTCAAGCTCACAAAGTGTTTCTACAATCACTTTTTGTAGACTTGGCAGACTTCTCGGGTCTATGACCTTGCTACTTATGGCTTTGAAAAATCAACATAACTTTGTAACGGTATTACATACATTTTCTGGAAAAATAGCACGAATTGCAATTGGGAGCAGATTCTCAATGATGACATGATAATCATGTGATTTTAAATTCATCAATTTCAACCCGTCAGAAGATATAAGATTTTGTATGTTAGACGAGTACCCCTCTGGAACCTTCACTGAGTGGAGTGTCTCGAGTAACAATCTCTTCTCTTGCTTAGACAAAGTGTGAGCGGCAGGAGGTAAGTAAGGTGTTTTCTTATCCTTTAATACAGGTACAAGTTCTTCTCTAATTCCCATATCAACCATGTCCATTCGTGCATTGAATCCATCTTTAGATTTTAATGTGTCACCTAACAAAGTATTTATCACACTAGCACCAACATTTTTCTCATTGTGCATGAGATCAATAAAATGTCTAACAAACAAATCCTTCCAATAAATTAATTGAAAAAAGATTGATTTTTTTTAAAACCTCTAGTGGAAATAGACTTTGCAAAGTATTTACCAAATTGTGTCTCAATATTTTCCACATCTTTTAGTACATCAACACCTGACAATGTAGGAGGTGGAGACCGATCTTCAACTTCACCATTGAATGAATCAGACATCAATTTGTAACGATGATTTGGATCTAAAACCCGTCTATGCCCCATGTAAACAGACTTCTTACAGTGACTCAATCGAAGATGATCGGTGTAATTGGTACACCATGGACACGCACACTTCCCCTTCATATTATATCCAGAGAGGTTGACATAAGCTGGGAAATCATTGATTGTTCCAAACAACATAACCTTCAATCTAAAACTAGCATTTATGCTTTCATCGTAGACATCAACACCCTCTTCTCACAACAACTTTAAGTCCTCGATTAAAGGAGCCAAATATACATCAATATTGTTACCAGGTTGGCGAGGTCCTGATATCAAAATAGACAACATCATATACTTGCGCTTCATGCATAACCAAGGGGCAAGGTTATAGATCATCAAAACTACGGGCCATGTACTATGGGAAGTACTCTGGAGACCATGAGTTCATTCCATCTGTTGAAAGTACTAAGCGTAAGTTCCTTGATTCCTTGCCAAATTCTGGATATTTGCTATCAAATGTCTTCCATTGAGGCGAATCAGCTGGGTGTCTTAACATTCCATCATTAATTCTTTCATCATGATGTCATGTCAAGCATTTAGCATTTTCTGCGCTACTAGACAACCTCCTAAATCTAGGAATTATAGGAAAGTACCACATAACTTTGGTCGGGGATTTGTTTTTCTTATACCGTCTTCATACCACATTTGGGACATTCATTCAATTCTGCGTACTCTCCCCTAAATAAAATACAATCATCCGGACAAGCATGGATCTTCTGATGTGTTAACCCGATAGAGTTGAGCAATTGTTTAGCATCATAGGTTTTACGAGGGAGCACATTCCCATCTGGCAATAGATCACATCAGAAACTTGATGACTAGCTTTTAAGTTGTACAAAATCAACACAGCTGACAATTTTGAAGCCTTAGTACAACCCGACCACAATGGTAACCCAACATCTCCCCTTAAGTCATCACACATATCAGGATGATCCAGTAACTTTTCATTGACAACACTTCGAGAATTCTTCACATGACTGGATTTATCATTACCATCTCCCATATTACTTGTGTTCATTATATTTGTAAACTCAAAATGGTAGTCGGATTGACTAAATGAACTATGTTTACGTTTTCCACTTGAACTACCTTTGTCTTTGCTCTCACCGTGATATGTCCAAACCTTATATGTTATGTCGAAACTGTGACACATTAAATGCTCATGCAACTTCATTTGACCACTAACCTCCTTTACATTCAGACATTTTCGACACGGACATTTAATGTACAATGGATTTTTAGCATTCTTAGTTGCATGAGCACAAAACTCCTCCACCCCTTTCTTATACTCTTCAGATAATCGATCCATATTTACCCAGTCTCGATTCATCAAGAACAATACTACAAAAATCAGAATGCACGACTTCCCCTCACGTAAAGCATAATAAAGATAAATTAACTTCGAATGTACAATAATACCTTCCGAATGCAATCCAAGCAATTTGTCTTTCAAATTTTTGAAAATCTACAAAAAATCGAGAAGATCCCATTCATTAATAATTAATAAAATAAGATACAAAATTCAGAAATCATCAAATATTCAATCATAATATGGAAATTGAGGCTAAATGGGTTTCGTTCTTCACAATTATCAATATACACTTCAATCATAAACTCAAAATTGAGGCTAAATATAATGAATGAAAAGTATTGTTTCTCAAACAAATATACACTTCAAACCCTTGAAAACTCTACTGAACACAAAGATTGAAACATACCTTGACACTCGAACTTCTCAATTCACTAACTCTACTCTTGCAAACTAAATTGGTATTACACTTGGGGATAATTTCAGGGGCGAGATGGAATTGGTTTAGGGTTAATAATGCACAAATTAGGAGAATGACTGAAGAATTGGGCTTCGACGATATGGTATTGCACTTGAAAATTCGTTTTGGCGGAGAAGTTTAGGGCTTCGACGATATGAAATGAATTGGGATTATTGCGTTTTTCTAATTCTTTAAAACTTACATAGCGCTTTTTGGAAGCGCTATCTAAGTAAGAATATTAATATTTTTATATTAGTAAATTAATTAGGTAACATAGCGCTTTATAAAAGTGATATGCAAGTAGTAACATACATAGCGCTTCGATTAAAATTTCCTAAAAGCGCTATGCAAGTATTTTTTGTTAGATTTTTTTTTAATTTAAAATTTTGAAAAAGCGCTATCTAAGCTGCGTTACGCAAGCTGAAATTGACTGTTAATTCCTCGGAAGGGTCCTGTACCACAACATGCCATCTTTGATACTTCAAAAAACGTACATAAACACCAAAATTGAATATGTTAAGATGAAGGCGGAGTTTTAAATCAGCTGAAAGTGCAGAGTAGCACATACAACATCTTTATGAAATGCGTTCAGAAATTATATAAACATGTGTTTACTTCTTCTTTTTTTCAACAATAGATATGTACAGCGTAAGAGTCAAGCCGAAGACTATGTGAATGTACTTACACCCACTGCCTGAAACATATATCTTACATTAGATGAAGTTCATATTCTTTAGGTAAAATCGTAGATATATGTGCAAATTTCATACTAAATATCTGAATGAGCCCTTCGACTTTGTTTTATTTTTCGATGGACAATTAGTTCATATATACGCGACACAATAATAATAATTATTGAACAACGAGAATTTATCAAATTAGTTAGCTTTCTTACAAGTAAAAATAGAACTTACCAAATTTTGAAGGGTTTTCTATCCTTTGATCAACTACTTTATAGAGATCAAACAATGTATACTTAAATCCTGTTAATTCATCTTGTAATTGCTTCATCTTTTTCGGAAGAGTCAAGCTGTGCATTTTCAGCAGCTCATTCAGTTCGTTCAGGCAGTCACCAATCTTGTTTTGTTGAAGGGAATCAAAGTAAATACGGCAAATATTCTCCCTCCTTTCTTGTAAATTTCCTGTTGCAATAAGTTAGGGAAAATACAATAGATAATATTAGTCTCAATAATTATTTTGAAAGATAAATTCCAATGCAAAAGATATATATTTGTTAAACCAAGTTGTCATAGTCATTTTTTTTTTGCAGGCTAAATAAAATTTGAGAACACTTATTGTGATCTACACAATGGATGTATGGTAATAGTATACAACTACTACTAGTGCTTTGAAAGGATAAACTAAAATGATTACAATTCAACAGGCTTGAAGCCTAAGAAGAGTTGAGACAACCACAACAAGTTTGATGATCTTGGTCTTCGTTCTTGAATGCGTCTTTGAGTCTTGGATCTTGAGATCTTCGTTGGAACTGCAGCAAGCCCTTGATCTTTATAACCTGAAACCAAAAGACACTAAATCTGGTAGTGTTACAAGGGCGCTGCTGAGTCGAGTGATATTCACTATGTCCTTAAGACATTATTGCCCCGTATATATCCTTTTACGATATGGGTAACTGTTTCCCAAGATAAAACAACTAAACAAATGAGCAAAGGAAACTCAAGTGTTTCTCAAGAAGAACCTTTGAGGGTGTGAAAGTATGCTAGAGAGGATGAGTTTTCAGAAAACCTGAGAATGAGTAAGTGTTAGAGATTATCTCCAATTGAGCCAAAGACCTCAATATATAGTTGTGTAAGAATGTCTCTTCAAGTGCCCATGTATTGGCCCTTTAAGTGTCATGTAATGACCACTTAATTCACCAAGTAATACAGCCAAATAATGGTTGATTTATAGAGGAAAAACTGATGTTTGAACACCCCAAAATGTCCCCATAATGAGCCAAACTTTCGGACTTTCATCGCACAGACACTGCCTCGGAAGCGCTGCGACCCTTGTCCTTGGGCGCCGTAGCTCTCCGACTCCGCGGAGACGCTACAGCCCTTGTGTCTTGGGCGTCGCGGCTCTCTAACTCCGTGGAGACATCGCGGCCCTTTTCTGACCTGTTTCGACATTTACACTTCGTACACTTCTTCCTTCATTTACCAACGTGGAACACGTATCATTTGGCCAATAACTGTCCATCATTCTATGTCTCAAACGTTTCACTTACGTATCAATATCTCTTTCATTAATGAAATTTATGATACTTGACACTACGTGTGCACGTGTGTGAAAATGACGTTTTCGACGTGCGAGGCCTCAATTGTTCGAGTCATAAATAATGGGTTAAACTTAATTCCACATTAGTAAATTTCTAACAATACCCTCTTGAAAGAGATTTTGGCGCACCCACACGGTGCCTTTCTAACAATCTTTCGGCGGATCGTTGTTGCATCTGGATAGGTAGCCGTGACTTTGAACCTTCCATAGTAGAATACCATCAGACTTACTTACTGCACGGTGAACGTGATTTCCTGAATTGATAGTGTTTAGTGTAAGCCAAGACAATTGAACCAACACAACAACTTCCTTACTCTGTTCTTCTTAATGTTTTGTCTGTTGTAGCCGTGGACACACTTGGATTCTTAAGTGCGTTCGTTTGAGGCAGTCATTCCTCACACTTAAATAGGTGGTCTCCTACAAGGTATTCTGCTATACCCCACTCCACGAGTGTTAGACACCATTAAAAATTTCCCCAAACCTAACCTTAAACGTTGAGGATCATAAAAGGTTTTGGAAACTTAACCTTTATTCACTCTGCAGATAGAACTTAATGTCTATCACGGGAACGACCTTGAATTCATGTTTTTATGTAGAAATCATTATCCAAAGTACTCTTGCTTCCACCGAAGCGCTCCACTGAACTTTTACGACTTAATTTTCCCATTGAACCTAATTCTTGGGATCTCCAGTCGTTAAGGTTGGGTGTCCGCGATATCAGTTCTTAGTGATTGGGTTTTAGGCCCATTCCCCTAGACCGGCAGAACTCTTGATCTTTGGGTAATCCCTTAATTAAAGGGTCTGTTATATCCTTCGATTTAGTAATAAAAGATGAGTCACCCTTGACGATCAACTGTCATACGGTGTATAACTGATGAAAGCATGAGTTACTCCCGATAAGGGACATCCTCTAAGAGGTCATGGAGTTACTAAACTTCTCATCATGCTTTGTACAAAGCGATAAACTCTGATTCCATCACGAATCGGTCGATGCACGTTTGCTTAGAGGATTTTCAAAAGACACGCCATACACATCCACTTATGGATTTTGGTGTTCTTCCTAGACCAAACTCATCTGTGAGGTATTTTGATAGTCTCGTTGAAGTCACCAATGGATATGAATCATATAATTGATTGGAATCGTGGTGCACCCATATATCAGGAGCGATAGACACAGGTCACATGTAGTTCAATATATTTTACACACTACAACTGACCTGGTATCGTCTCATAAAAAAGATCAATTGAACTAAGGTTCACTTGTAATGATCAATAGAAGGCGTCAAATCGGATGTGATGACATCTAAACTATTCATTTATCTATGGATTATGATATTATTGATTTTCAGCGGTTCTGGGAGAACACAGTGATACAAACTGGACATCAGTACGTTAGATGTCTTGGAATTCCCAATTCTTAAGATTTCATCTGTAATACCCATACCATTCATGTCGAAACATCGTTTCAACATACTCTTAGTCTCTAGGATCAACCTATGACATCTCCATGTGATCACTTTGTCGTCTACGTAAAGGCACATCATGACGAACGAGTCAGAATTATCTTTCATGTAGACATATTTGTCACACTCATTAATGGAGAAACTCTTCGATAGTGGAGTACTATAAAATGTTTCATGCCGATGCTTCGGGGCCTATTTCAGCGCGCAAAGATATTTGACAAGTCGACATACTTTCTTCTGTTCCCCAGAACCTCATACCCCTCGGGTATTACTTTCTTCTTCCACTTTTGGACTTTTGGTTTTCCAACTGTTGGTTTTCTAGCTTCAGAGTCAATGTTTTTGTAGTCAGATTCATTATTTCTGTTTTATCTGAAACTTCCAGGACCAAAATGTAAACATTTCAGGGACCATAATGGAAGTTCCGAAAGAAGCCCAACAGTCCATCAAATCAACTCTCCAATTAGGAAGGCTGTCTCAATGATCCATGTCACACAAGCCTGTGGTGACCATGGATGTTAAGCAATTCACATAGAAGCACGTCCAAGTAGCCGAGGCGTTATACTTGTCAGTATATCCATCTAACTTTTACTAGATTTAAGTATCCATTTTTACAACCCATAGGTTCTTTTTCCGGAGGAAGATCAACCATCACACAAGTGTGATTCTATCTGATGGAGTCTATTTCTCTCTTTTTAGCTTCTTTCCAAAGCAGCGCTTCTGGAGATGACAATTCTTTGTTAATTATCCATGGTTCATTCTCAACCATATAAGCTAGAAGGCATGGAACAAGTCTTTGTCCCCTCTTTTTTGCTCTGTCTCGGTTCAACACCTAGAATCCCTGAGTTCTGTAGACATGGAACATTAAGTTTCGGATAGTTAGCAACTTTCGAGTCCTATAGATCTGGAACGTCTAATTCCGTACAATTAGGCACTCACAAGTTCTTGTTAACCTTGAGCAATTACTCATTTTTTCCTTTCCAAAGAAAGTTATCTTCAAATAATTCAGCATTCTTTGGCACCAGGATGCGATAAGCACTACTGTTCTTTGCAGATCCAGTGGATATACAATATACAACCTTAGGTCTGACTTGACCTGTTTTGGCTTTGGTATCTCAACACTTGCCACACTACCCCATATCACAACATTTGTATATGGGATTCTTTCCATGTTTCACATGGAGGGTTATCTTTATCCTTATACAGAGTTTTTCTCAAGACTCGCATTAGCAGTAAGGATCGTCTTGCCTACGTATCTTGGGAGTACGGATATGCACTTGGCTAACACTGTTAGACTGAGGTGAGTAAGGATCAGTCGTTTGATGAACGATGTTTCACATTATTCCCCTCTGTCCCTACGAATTCCTCAATCTGTAGGATTTTCAACTTCTGTTTTGTAGCGCTCATCCACTTCAACAACTTTATTTTTTATTTTCAACAAACAAAGTGACCAATACGTTATACCATCGTCAATGAATGGCACAACGTGCTTGTATCCTCCCTCTATTTGTACAAGCGTCAAATCACCCACGTAGGCGTGACTATGTTATAGAGGAGCGGTGCTTCTTTCGCTATTCCTTTTAACGGAATGGAAAGGTGATTTTGTATCTTCGCCTACCTAATACTCATTTTGAGGGTTATGTCGACAGACGACAATAATCTCAACTTCATTAGTTTTGAATGACTTTCTATTTAACGTGTCTTAATCTATGAAGGCATAGATACACATATTACAAATATATCATCCATTTTAGCTACAGTCTTACTGTACCACTCTTAATTATTACAGACCTGTTGGACTAGACTAAATCCAGTTTGACCAACAACATCTTTGAAATCAAGTTTGGGACATGTATCACCTCTTGTTAGAGTGATCTCATTCCTCTAAGTTCTTTGAGGACAACCTCTCCAACTCCTTCTAGTTTAGAAGTGGTGTTGCTTCACATGAACAACCTCTTGCCCGTGGTTAGGGCGTAATCAGATTGTATGAGATCTAGATACTCTGGCCCACTCCAGTTGCCTTGGCAGGCTGACTGTCCAATTTCTGCCTTTATTTTGGCCTTCAAATCATTTAAGATCTGAAAACTCTGGCCCACTCCAGTCGCTCGTAGTCTTTGTATGACTGAGTGTCTAATATCGTCATGTCATGAGACGGATCTGGCCCACTCTAGTCGTCCGTAGGCTTTGTATGACTGAGTGTCCACTACTATCCTGTCAAAAGACGGATCTTCTTTTGGAAACGATGATAGGTTTGTCTCTAGTCCTCTAGTCCTTGTCCTTAGTCCTCTTTCTTTGCTCAGGATTGTCCATAAATCCAGTTTATTATAATCTATGTCTATTCTTTTTAGGTTGTTCTTTATAACAGTCCAATCATAAACGGGAAGGTAGTGAGATTAAACTTCTGATTTTAAAGTGTAGAGAATATAAGTCTTAACAAAAACACTTTATATTCCTAGCCTTGTTTTATTCACTTTTATTCAGAAATTATCTTTTAATCTCAATTTTGATAAAGAAGACTAATTAACTCATACATTTGGAATCTTTCCCACGCCAGTCACGTATCCAAATCCTCCTTACCATAAGATGGAGGCTTTCTGCTATAAGATGGAACATCGTCTTTAGCCTTCTCCTCATGTCCCAGTTGACATCCTCCACATCCCGTAGGCGCTTGTTTCCACCACTATCGGGAGCGGTGACAACAACTATTCCTTGATCCTTAGCCTTGTCAGCATGACTATCAGCAGTATCTTCAAGTTCAGGATCAACAACAGAGATCTCCCCTTTGACAAAAACAGATTTGTAACTATTGTCAAATAGAGACCTAAAACT
Organism: Przewalskia tangutica; assembly: GCA_029844215.1. Lineage (NCBI taxonomy): Eukaryota > Viridiplantae > Streptophyta > Magnoliopsida > Solanales > Solanaceae > Przewalskia > Przewalskia tangutica. The sequence goes on along the minus strand of CM056736.1, from coordinate 27,274,818 downwards.
AGGACCAGATTTGTTGACAGAGACAATGTTTGAACTGTTTATAGAACTGTCAACAGAACTGGTTTCAACAAGAAAACCACAACCAGATCTGGGATCATATCTGTTGGCATACATCTTTCTAGCACTAGTACCAATAATGCTTAAGATTGTGATCTACACAATGGATGTACGAGAATAGTATACAACTAATACTAGGAATTTGAAAGGATAAACTAAAATGGTTACAATACAACAGGATTGAAGCCTAACAAGAGTTGTGACAACCACAACAAGTTTGATGATCTTGGTCTTCGTTCTTGAATGCGTCTTTGAGTCTTGGATCTTGAGGTCTTCGTTGGAACTGCAGCAAGCCCCTTGATCTTTATAACCTGAAACCAAAAGACACTAAATCTGGTAGTGTTACAAGGGCGCTGCTAAGTCGAATGATATTCACTCTGTCCTTAAGACATTATTGCTCTGTATATATCCTTTTTGAAATGGGCAAATTGTCTCCCAAGATAAAACAATAACTAAACAAATGAGCAAAGGAAACTCAAGTATTTCTCAAGAAGAACCTTTGAGTGTGTCAAAGTATGCTAGAGTGGAAGAGTTTTCAGAAAATTTGAGAATGAGTAAGTGTTAGAGATTATCTCCAATTGAGCCAAAGGACTCAATATATAGTTGTGTAAGAATGTCTCTTCAAGTGCCCATGTATTGGCCCTTTAAGTTCCATGTAATGACCACTTAATTCACCAAGTAATGCAACCAAATAATGGCTGATTTATAGAGGAAATATTGATGTTTGCACACCCCAAAATGTCCCCATAATCAGCCAAACTTTCGGACTTCCATCGCATAGACACTGCCTCGGAAGCGCCGCAACTCCAGTGACCAGAAGACCATCCAGCGTCGCGGCCATTGTCCTTGGGCGCCGCGGCTCTCCGACTTCGCGGAGACGCTGCTGCCTTTTTCCGACTCGTTTTGACATATACAATTCTTCTTTCATTTACCAACGTGGAACACGTGTCATTTGGTCAATAATCGTCCATCATTCTATGTCTCAAACATTTCACTTATGTACCCATATCTCTTTCATTAATGAAATTTATGATACTTGGCACTACGTGTGCACGTGTGTGAAAACGACGTTTCTGACGTGCGAGACCTCAATTGTTCGAGTCATAAATAATGGGTTAATCTTAATTCCACATTACTAAATTTCCAACACTTATTACTTCCTCTATCTCAATTTATGTGAAAGAGTACGGAATACAAGAGTCAATAAAATTAATTTTGATTATGAATTCGGGTATAGATTCTTCATATATTATAAAATAATATTTACATATTTAAAAACTACATGATATTTTCTACTACAAGTCAACATAGTGCTAATGATTCAAAATATTTAGAAAGAGTATGAGAAAAATATAATCAAAGAAAAATTATTGACTCCCCAAATTTATATTCACATAATATGGGACGAAGAGAGTAGTGTTATATTTAATATTATATAAAATTGTTTTAACTTCCCACCACTTTAGATATTTACATGCATAATTATTAAAAATACTACATGGTTCCAAATAATTGAGATAAAATTATATTTTAGGCAAAATGAATGAATTCATCACCTTTAAAACGGATGTGAAATTAGTCACTGTTAATGCCAATCCAGAATCATCAATGAATAAGCATAATATTGTAATAATAAATCAACAGAACTGAAAACAACTACAATGAATTCAACAAATTGAAACACATACTAACTTGGTGTAGATAGAGGCATGCAATGACGCAGTGTATTAAGACAAAAATTCGTCCCCACTTGTGATGTAGTTCTTCGGACGTCTGCCTTGAGGATACAACTATCTAAGTGAGAGTTCTAGCACAAAAACTTCACTTCTGGCGAATTTACTTTATGTGTTTTTCAGAAATGTTCTTGAAGAAGATGATGAAGATCAAGCAACAATATTGGATCATTAATTATATTTTATGATTGATTGTTATGTGTACTGTATTGTGTAACTTCTAACAAGTGATTGGCATGCTTTATATAGCATAAAATTATACCATATGCAGTCATTCATCAAAGGTTGTGACCTTACATGAAGAGAGACAACTTTTGGCTCTCTGGAAATTTTCCCGTTGGGGATTAGCGCCGTGGCGCTGCAAAACCTGCAGACCTCTCTGAAGTTTCGGCACCATGGCGCTGCTTTCCAGCGTTGTGGCGTTATCGACGGTCTTTTTGCACTGTTCCGGCGCCGTGGCCCTGTCCTTGGGCGCCACGACGCTCGACCAATTTTTCCAGATTTTCAATCACTTTTACTCTTCTTCTTTTACAAGTTCCAACAATATCTCACATCTTCTATTCACACATCTCACAATACCCTACATGTGGATAGAAAATAAGATAACTAGGAACTTATTGTCATTTCTGTCAAACGCGATATGATATGCATGGAAAACTGTGTCTTTTGGACTTGAACCGTTCATAGTGAATACCTATCGGATTTACTTGTGAAGTAGTGGACGAAGTGCCTTGAACTATTCATGTTTTGTAGTAAATCTAGACAACAAGTATCACACACATCATATCAACATATTTCAATTCTTACGGTTGTGTTCTTTTCGGTCATGAACAACTCCTTCTTCATGAGAATTTCTAGAGAACGTAGATATCTCGGTTCTCCCAGATGCGACCCCACATCAATCTCATATAGGTAATACCAAACAAGAATAGTCCGTACTATCCCACCATAAAGGCTTTTGAGTATTATTAAAAATAATATATTCATCCCTTAAAACATCAACATATTAACACACTTAGTACACCATAGGAATGAACATATGTGTGTTTTATGCTCCTTGAGTCTTCCCCAGCTAGTTTTCCTATTGAACCTAAACCATGAGATCTCCAATTATGATAGGTTAGGTTTCCACCAGTTTACGACTCATTGTATTGGCTTTAAGCTCATTCCCCCTCGATGTAAATACGACTTGCTCTCTTGTAAGGCCTTTTGTCAAAGGATCTGTTATATTGTCCTTTGACTTTACATAATCAATGGATATAATTCCATTCTTCAGCAAGCTTCGTATTGTATTATGACGTCAACTTATATATCTTGACTTGTCATTGTATATTTGATTCTTTGACCTAGTCAGGGCAGTCATACTATCACAATGTATGCAAATGGCTGTCACAGACTTTGTCCACAACGGAATACCTTCTAGGAAATTTCTTAGTCATTCTACCTCTTCGGTAGCTTTATCCAAGGCTACAAACTCTGCTTTCATAGTTGATTGCGTATTTACCGTTTGCTTTGATGATTTCCAAGATTCCGACGCTCCACCAAGTGTAAATACATACCCACTTGTGGACTTAATTTCTGAATTGTTGGAAATCCAATTAGCATCACAATATCCTTCTAACACGGGAGGATATTTTGTATAATGCAATCCATAGTTCATTGCATGCTTTAGATATCGTATTGCCCTTATTAGCGCTACCCAATGATCATTTCCAGTATTGTGTGAGTATCGACTAAGTTAACTCACTGTATATGCCAAATCCGGTCTCGTACAATTCATTATATACATCAAGCTTCCAAGAACTTGCGTATACTCCAATGGAGACACACTATCACCTTCATTCTTCTTAAGGTGACTAGCGGGATCAAATGGTGTAACAACCAGTCTATCATCATAGTGTCCAAATTTTCTAAGGACCTTCTCAACACAATGGGATTGAGTTAATATATAATCCTCATAATTCCTTTGAATTCTAATACCAAGAATGACATCGCTATTCCCACATATCTTTCATATCGAAAGAGGCATGCAACATCTTCTTAGTTTGATTAATTACATCCTTATTTGTTCACATAATCAACATATCATCCACATACAAGCATATAATGACATATGCACTATTACACTCCTTAATGTAGACACATTTGTCACATTCATTTATTTGAAAACCATTTGATAATAATGTATTATCAAACTTTTCATGACACTATTTTGGTGCCTGTTTAAGTCCATATAAAGACTTAATCAACTTACATACTTTCTTATCTTGACCTTTCACAACAAACCCTTCGGGTTGTTCCATGTAAATTTCTTCATCTAGTTCACCATTCAGGAATGCATTCTTCACATCCATTTGGTGTATTTCCAAATTGTGAATCGCTGCTATAACAATCAACGTCCTTATAGACGTAATTCTAGACACTGGTGAGTAAGTATCAAAGAAATCTACACCTTCTTGTTTTCTAAACCCTTTGGCTACTATACGAGCTTTGTATTTTTCTATAGTACCATCAGGCCTTAGTTTCTGTTTGAAGATCCATTTGTGGCCTATTGGTTTTTGTCCCGGAGGGAGATCAACCAATTTCCATGTATTATTTTGTACAATGGATTCTACCTCACTTTGGATGGTCTCCTTGCAATAAGGTGCTTCGGATGATTCCATTGCAGCCCTATATGTTTGAGGTTCTCCTTCAACGGAAAATGTCATAAAGTCCCGTCCAAAATCCTTGGCGACTTTTTCACGTTTACTTCTCATTGGTTCAGAATTTTCTTCTTGAACCGACGAAGTAAGATTATCATTATTTTGGTTTGACTCATTTTGAGGCAGTGTCCTCTTCTTATTATTAGGAACACTTTTATCATTGTCTTTATAAGAATAAATCTCCTCAAAAATTTTTGCTTCTGCAGATTCCATTAGTGTGTTTTTGTGAATACCGTCAACATCGGAATGATACACCAAAAATTTATATGCTGCACTATTATTGGCATGAACATATATATGCAATCCACCGTTTTTGGTCCAAGTTTAGTTCTCTTTGGTAAAGGAACCTGAAATTTCGCTAGGCAACCCCACACTTTCATCCTTTTGAAAGTAGGCAATCATCTTTTCCATAATTCATAGGGAGATTGATCATTTTTCTTTTGAGGAATTTTGTTCAATATCATATTTGCAGTAATTAATGTCTCACCCCATAGACTAAGAGGTTCCCCCGAACTAATCAACATAGAATTTATCATATTTTTCAATGTTTTATTCTTACGTTCGACCACTCCATTTTGTTTTGGAGTATATGGCGCAATGGTTTAATGAAATATTCCATGAGTAGAACAGAATTCTTTGAACTCATTCGATTGATATTCACCACCTCCGTCTGACCTTAGAATCTTAATTCTTTTGTCAAGTTGGTTTTCCACTTCTGCTTTGTATGTTTTAAACATGTTCAAAGCCTCATCTTTGGTATGTATAAAGTATACATAGCAAAATTTACTGCAATCATCGATAAATGATATGTAATAATTATTTTCTCCACGAGATGGGGTTGTTTGATAATCACTATGAATTAAATCAAACACTTCATTTAATTTTACAACAGATTTATGAGGATGACTTGCATATTTTGACTCTATGCAAACCCCATATTTAGTCATTTTGTTCATAGAATACTTTGGCAACATGTCTATCTTTACCATTCTTTGTAAGGAACGATAATTTATATGGTCTAATCGAGAGTGCCATAAAAAAGGGGAATCAACCATATACATAGAAACAATGCTAGTTCCTGCGTTTTCATTAATAAGGACAACTGCCTGGTAGGTACAATGCTTAATTTGAAGAGCCCCTCACTGAGGTAACCATTTCCTACATACACCTCACCTTTGGTGAGTACAAATTTGTCAGATTCTATTACAATTTTAAAGCCTTTGTTGCTAAGAACAGGCCCAAAAATCAGATTCTTACAAATTTCAGGCACATGCAACACATTTGTGAGCACAAGATCATTCCCGGAAGTGAGCCTCAAAGTCACCTTCCCTTTCCCTTCTACCTTGACATCAACGGTATTTCCCACGAACATTGGTTCTCCATCTTTGATGGCTGGTAAGATGAAAACATGTCCTTCTCTGAACATACATGCCTTGTAGCACCCGTATCCATCCATCAATCGGTTGAATTTGTAACCAGATTTGCTTGAGCAACCACAAACCCAATAAATTGGTTCTTAGTTTCAGCCCGGTTGGTTTGGTTGACATTACTCGAACATCCAACACCACCACCTTGTCTCTTTCGAAGGCGACAATCTTTTGCCCTGTGACTAGGTTTTCCACATACCCAACATAGTCCCGGTTGTGATTTCTTAAATGCATTGGTCCTTTGTGGGGCTAGTGCATTCCTCCCGGTTGCAAAAAAAATGGTTTAGCATCTACAAATTTGCCCTTTCCTTTCTGAAACTTGGCCTTGGAAACATTGTCTTCTACCATGTTGGCATTAGGCTCCAATGAGACAACATCAACCCTTTCATTCTTCAGGTTGTCCTCTTCAACACGAATTTTCAGAACCAGTTCCTCAAAACTCATCTCCTCTGTTAGATGCTTCAACTAAACTTTAATATCCTTCCAAGAAGGAGGTAATTTTTCAATAATAGCACCAACAAGAAAATATTGGTTAAGGCCCATATCTTCAACCTCTAGTTCATGAATAATGACTTGGAGTTCCTCCACTTTCTTGACAACTGCCTTTGCATCACTCATCTTGAAGTTTAGAAACTTGTCGATGACGAACTTCTTAGAACAAGCAACTTTAGTTTTGTACTTGTTCTCCAGTGACTTCCATACCTTCCGTGATAATCCGAACGTGGAGTATATATCATAGAGAGTATCATCCAAGTCGTTGAGAATGTAGTTCTTGCAAAGAAACTCTTGGCTCCACCAAGTCTCAATAGCCTTCATCCTTTCGACTCTCTCTGCATCAGTAAGAGCATTCTCCTCTTCTCCTTCCGGCAATGCCGTTGGAGCCTCAACAGTCAATACATTTACCACATGAAGAGTGGTCCAATAAAATAACATCTTTTGTTTCCAGTGTTTGAAATCCGAATTCTTGAATTTCTCGGGTTTCTCCACATGGTTTTTCACCATTGACGATCCAGATTGATCCATTCTTTTGTAAATCAGGAAAATGTATTCTCTGAAAATTTTGCAAGCTTCACACAGTCATAAAATAAATTTTCTGAGAAATATTTTTTGTCTTAGATTGTTAATGTCAATCGAGAATCATCAATGAATAAGCACAATATTGTAATAATAAATCAACAAAACTGAAAACAACTACAATGAATTCAACTATGAAACACATATTAACTTGGTATAGATAGAGGCCTGCAATGACGCAGTGTCCTAAGATAAAAATTTGTCCCCACTTATATTGTAGTTCTTCGGACGTCTGCCTTGAGGATACAACTATCTAAGTGAGAGTTCTAGCACAAGAACTTCACTTCTGGCGAATTTACTTTATGTGTTTTTCAGAAATGATCTTGAAGAAGAAGATGAAGATCAAGCAACAATCTTGGATCATTAATTGTATTTAATGATTGATTGTTATGTGTATTGTGTTGTGTATCTTCTAACAAGTGACTGACATGCTTTATATAGCATAAAATTCGACCATATGCAGTCATTCATCAAAGGTTGTGACCTTACATGAAGAGAGACAACTTTTGGCTTTCTGGAAATTTTCCCATTAGGGATTAGTGTCGCGGCCCTAAGCCCTGGAGTCGTGGCGCTGCAAAACCTGCAGACCTCTCTGAAGTTTCGGCACCGTGGCGCCGCTTTCCAGCGTCGTGGCGTTGTCGATGGTCTTTTTGCACTATTCCGGCGTCGTGGCCCTGTCCTTGGGCTTCACGGCGCTCGACCAATTTTTTCAGATTTTCGATCACTTTTACTCTTCTTCTTTTACAAGTTCCAACAGCCACTACCATGTCTACAAATTCTTGCTTAAGATAGGGAAAGTGATTAGGGATGCTACGGAAAACTTCACCATAATCAATTGTTCCAGCACTAAACATGTATACAACATTCGAGATGAGCTCTTTGGACTGCTTGGACTCTCATCTTATTGAAATAATTTGTTAGTGCTATATATGATCTTTTATAGGTCGGTGCCTGCTATTCACAGATCATCAATTTTGTTATATATGTACTAATTAATTTCACAAATATTGATAATATTGGGACTATGAGAGACTTAAATAGAGCTACATGGATACTGACTAGTGAAGAATTCTGTTAAAATCCAGAGACGAGAACTTAGAGAGATAAGAATAATTGGAGAATTTTTTCTGCTTTGTATTTATCATAATGACCTCTTTAAATCACTACTAAAAATTTGCCCAAAATCGACGGCCAAAACCGACCAACTCTGTCGGTTATGTAAAAATAATTTTAAAAAAATGATGGACTCCGTCAGTTTTTTTTTTAAAAATAAAATAATGAAATGTAGCAACTTGGCATTGATCCCAGGTATGAACCTAATGTTAGGCAACTCTACCAATAGACCACTCATGTTCTTTGATCAAATACTTTTATTGTTTTTATTAGTAATCTTAAACTGTAACTTTTCGCTCAACACTCTGCCTATTTTTTTATAAAAAATTGACGGAGTCCGTCCATTTTTTTTAGTAGTGTATACAAGTAAGATCCTCCTTACCCTAGTCTAATAAGGTAACCTTATTATAATAGAATTACACATCCCATATTACCATAATTACGATTTCACCAAAAAATAGACCAAAACTATTACAATTAGACTACAATAGGGTTCCACCGATGTAGATTCTCAACGACTCATCGACGTGATCAGACAAACTGGTCCAGTCATATTCGGTCTCAATACCCCCTAAAGTTGGAGCATGATGGTCTGAAATGCCCAACTTGTCAAGCAAATATTATGATGTGATTTGTCTAAAGTCATTGTTAACACATCGACCAATTGCTCGGTGATTGATACATGACAAGGAAGTATTATACGAGATTGGAGTGTGTTCCAGACATAGTGATACTCGATTTCAATGTGTTTAATCCGTTCATAAAACACCGAATTTCATGCAATATACAATGTCGCTTGATTATCACATTATGTTCATTTTCATTGGAGATTTATGTTCAAAGCTCAAACTATGCAAAATCTCCTTTAACCATTTCAACTCACAGATTGTAATTGTCATTGATCGGTATTTCTCCTTCGCTGACGAGCGAGAGACTGTGTTGCTTCTTGATTTTTCATGATACGAGTGAATTCCCTAGGGAGATAACCAATCCGTAAGTGATTTTTGAGTCAATAGATATCCGGCCTAGTTCAAATCACACCATACGTATAATTGGAGATCATATCCGTTCTCATCACAATGTATTGTCCTTGGTTCTTCTTCAAGTAGCACACCACAAGGAGAGTCGTATTCCAACCTTCAATTTCTGCATGAATTAGGACAAAATATGCATGCATTATGAGAACTCAGGTCACGTAAAATTGAGGTATATTAATATGCCGACCAGACGTCAGTATGATTTTGGATCTCCCAAATTGCATCATTTGGCTAATGCTAACCATGATTCTATGCCATGAGAGTACTGATTGGTTTAGCTCTTAATAATCCGATCTCAGATATTATATCTAAGGCATTTTCCGTTGATAGAGAAATAACACAGTTGATCCACATGTAACTTCAACTCCAAAAAATACTTCAGATGGCCCAAATCTTTCATGTGAAATATAGTTCATTCAATGGAACTATGGTCATTTCCAGAGATAATCAAGTCATCCACATAAACTAAGACGTTAAGTTGCATACCTCCCCAATGCACCGTGATGAGAGAATAATTCGAATACGATTGTTTGAACTCATATTTCTTCAAAGCATTTTATAATTTTGCAAATCAGCAATGTGGGTCTTGTTTCAAACCATACAATGATTTTTGAGGTCGACATACTTGTCCAGGACTAGGAATACAAAATTTTGATGGTATTTTCATATAAACTTTTTCTTTAAGGTCACTGTGTAAGAAGACATTATGAACATCCATCTAATGCAACTCCTAATTTTGCGCAGTCGCAACTACCAAGAAGGTTTGAATGATTACTACCTTATAAACCAGAGAAAATGTTTTGTTGTAGTCAATTTCCTTCCTCGTGTTTATTTTTGAAAATGACCAACCGGATTTTATATCACTCGATTGTGATGTTGATGCGCGTAATATGCACACACTTTTAAACGCAAGTGCACGTTATCGTATCAAGTAGTATAGTCTTGGATAAGACCGAATATCGTCCTCTAGGATTAGGGTCCAAGTATCAGTTATCTATTTTCTAGTATCTATTTGGTGAATTAATGATTGATTGTTTGGTTTGTAACTAAGAGTTATGAAAACTAATTAAATATAAAGATTTAATTCAGATGTGATGAGAATAGGGCTTCTATGTATCCTTACTATCCGCTTATGTTACTTACTAATGCACTAACTTATGGTGTTCTTCTTTTGGAGAAAGCAGGTTTACGAAATCGTTTTATACTCCCGTTAGGGTTATATAAACACTCAACCCCAGTATTGTTCCTTACCTAACTTTTTTGATAAGGAGTACGCTATAGGAGGATGAAGCACAAAAACCTAGTTGACCGTCACGCACAATGCGCAAAATTAGGGTTGTTAAGCCTCTCATCAACGCTACAAATCTAATTGAGGTATTTTCATCCCCAATTCAAGACTGTCTACCCAACTTACAACATATTCACAATCCCCCCTTTTCAGAATCTGATTAGAAATCATATAGTGATAACTAGTTGTCAATTAGCTACCAAGAATTCAACTCAATTATTGGATAGATCTCTCAATAAGAATAATCACCATAAGCATGCATTAATTTATAACATAAGGTTCAAGAAATTCAACATAGAAAGCCCTATAAGAGAATTAGTTCCTAGCCATGAATATGACAAGAACTAATTCAAAGTTCATCATGCAAAAACTGAATTAAAGAAAAGAAAAAGGAAAGAAATTACTAATGTTTAGGTCTCCAATCTCCTAGCAAGAAAATCTTGAGTTGTGCAAGAAAGGGAACCCTTGAAAACTGCCTAGGGTTCTCCTTTTATAGGTTTAAAACGTCTCCCTTCTTTTCCCTGCAGGCCTGGCCCAAAAATCCGTCAAAAGACCTAATTTTTTTCGTGGCGCCGCGGCCTGCGAGATGGCGCGCGCCGGAAGTCTGCAATCGCCGGGTGTTTTGGCGCGCGGCCGATATCTGCTGCATGCGAGGCGCGCGTACTGCTCTGTAGCTCCTCGGATGTTTAGGCGCGCGGCATCTGGCATGCGAGCGCGCGCCGAAGTCTTCTGCCTCTCGGAATAGTGGGCGCCGCGGCCCTGATTTAGGCGCCGCGGCTCTGGATCTTCTGCACCTTCTCTGAATGATAGGCGCCGCGGCCCTGGTCTGGGTTTTAGCCTTTGTTCGCCACTTTCTCTGTTTTCAGCTCTGGCATCTCCTCTTTTGCCCTCTTTTTGCTCCTTTTCCGCCATTTGGCCACTTTAACCACTTTGACTCAAAAGAAAGAAAAACTATCATAATACGACATTTATATGTGCAAAATGGGACAAAAGACTAACTAAAACAGACTCAAAAGGTGTATATAAAATACACCGATCAAATACCCCCAAACTTGACATTTGCTCGCCCTCGAGCAAAGATAAAAAGAAAGAAATAAAATAAAAGACTCAATAAATAAGAAAATAAACAGACTCCCTGCCATTGATCACTTTTGCTGCATGAATGTTAACTAGAAAAACATGAAGGTTAGCAGAATAATATGCAGGAACATATAGCATGGAATTTCAACACATTGAGCTAGATATTTCGCAAACTCATACTTATCATGCTTAAATGGACGTCAATATACTCAAGTATGCATATAAATTCAAAAATTCCTATGGCATGCTTACTTGCTATTCTCCACTAATTCTGGACATACATAAAAGAGATCTTCAGGACTTTAAGGGTTGTAATGTAGGCTTAGGTAGGGGTTGGTAAAGATAGGCATTTAGGCTCATTTTTCTGTACCATAAGCTCTTTGGCTTTTCAATTTTCCCCTTTTTCTTTTGCTGATTCTTTCCTTCACTTCAATTCTATCCTTCCCCTCTTTTGTTTTGGGAGAGTGAAGTATCTAATAATAATGAACACCCCCAAACTTAGGCTTTTGCCTGTTTCTTATTACTTTTTATTGGGGTCCAACGGGCTTATTCACTCTTTTTGTCTCTTTTTCTTTTAACACAATGTATTCCACTTTTTCATCTTTTCACTTATGGCACAATTTGTGGGAAAGTAGGGTGTCAAAGAAAAAGTTTCAATTTTTAGGCTCAATGGGGCTAACTAGTGATATTTTTACAGTACGGGATAGAAAAGAATGGTAAGAATTGGCTATCAAAGAAATGCCTGAGTCATCTCCCTAACATGCATATCCTAACTATTTCGCCTCAAATAGCAAGCAGTCATAACACATAAGCATTTATCATTTAGCATACATAACTCAAGCAAGAGACTCCAAATAGACAGATTCTGTGAGTTTTTGGCATCTCTAACCTAAGTGTTTAGATAGTTGCTTCCATTCCTTTACATTATTCAAGCAACTACAGCATACATGATCTTTGACAAGAAAGAGACTCTAAACTCCAAATAGGTGTTTCTAGCAACTACAGCATACATGATCTTTGACAGGCAATTATGACTCAAAAAAGAAAAAATTTTGGTGTGACTCAAGATAAACATGAAACACAAATAAAACTAAAACACAAAAACACACCCCCAAACTTAAATCACACATTGTCCCCAATGTGTGCAAGACTCAAAGACAGTAAAAGAAAATGATACTTACAGACTTTGGCTAAAATGGTGGTGGCGTGGTGGATAATGCATTGACCACTGGTTGAACAAGGCACTCAGCTCGTCGATTTGTTGCCTTGTTTCTTGCTGTCCTTGTACTAATGTTTGCAAGGTCTGCATCATCTCCCTCTGATGTTGGTACAATTGCCCCGCTTGTGGGCTCAAGGTTCTCTCTTGTGGTTGGCGGTGGCCGGGTCCTGCCTCATTGAGCCCCTATTTCAGGCTCATCTTCATCCATGGCGGCCTCTGCTGCTGCTGCCGTGGTGGTGCTCTCGTCACTTTGGGTGAAGTGCGGAAAAGAGTGCACTATCCCATAGGACACTGGCAGTTGGTTTCTTTCATGAGTATCTGTGGGCAGTTGTGGGACCGCACTTATGTGGCATAGATTGGTAATAAGCGAGCCGTGTCCCAATCCACCTGTTGTCACCAACCTGCTTATTTCCTCGATGCTCTACACTATCTCTTTTCCCACATCAATTGTCAGCCCCCTCATAATTCCATAAATCAACTTAATCCTGTCTTCTGGCACTCTGGTGAAGTGCGTAGATGGAATCATGCGCATCGACGAAATCTGACCAAGCCTTGGCTGCCTTGTTAGTGCACTGCCGGTGCTCTAGCTCCATTTCTTCCAATCTCAAAAACAGCCCCAGGGTAGCTTACTGTATCTGCGACGGCATTCCAGTTGATGTTGTTGGTGCTCCTAGCCCATGTTCTAAAATGGTTCCAATCACTACTCTCTTCAACATCAACTGTTTTTAGAGTCGCATTTATTGCTTCCGCCGTCACAGCCATATAATTTCCCCTTACAAAGCACCCCCTTTCTGTCCTCTCCGGGAAGTTTGCATAAAATTCCCTCACCATTGTTGTATTCACTGGTGTTATCTTCTCCGGATTGACAAATCTCTTCCACCCCCTTAGCTCTATCATAGCCCGGATGGGCTCATAAATGTCTTCCTCCCCATACGATCCCCTTTGGTAGTCCATTCCCCTTTCTGGAATTACGGGTCTGGTATCAAGCCTTTTGTATCTTTGGTAGGCTTGGTAGCTTACAAACCTATTTTCGTCGTATTGTGGGGTTGGGGTGGATGTGGAGCCTCTTCTTTTCCTGGTGGCCATGGTTTTAAAATAGTTTCTGGAGCTTTAAATTTAGTGGCACAGATGATTCCTACAGTCTACAACTAGCAGCGAAAACAACACCCCCAAACTTCAACAATGCCCACAACCTCTTTTTCTACTCTTTTCTCCAACTTCACAACCAACTTTTCAGTACCCAAACTACTCCAACTACAATACTCTTTCCAACTATTACCTCCTTATGACTTCAGTGAAAGGATTCAAGAACAAAGATAGGGATTACCTTTTGAAGAGACGATTCAAGCTTGTTCTTGGTGGGTTGAGGCTGTGGAATGGAGCTTTTGTTGTTTGAGATAGTTGGGGATTTTTGGTAATTTAAGAGTTTATGTTGTGGTTGGGTTGGATTTGTGGAGGATTTGTGGGAAAGTTTTTGAAATTTCGTGGGTTTTTGGAGAGGGAATGTTAGGGTTTTGAAGTTGGAATTGGGGAAAATCTGATTTTTGGGCGTTTTAAGTTTCTGGATTCCCGCTTCGGCGTCGCGGCCCTGCTTTTGGAGCCGCGGCGCTTAAACTCCTGCGCTCCTTCGGGATTTCATGCGCCGCGGCCATTCACGATGGCGCGCGGCTAACTTGGCATATTTTTGATTTCTGCGCTAATGCTCGCAGGCGCGCATGGCTACCGCTTTTCTTGATTTATTTCCTGTACTGTCAATCACAAAGACAAAACACAAGACTCCAAGACCGTGAGACTGTTTTTAGACAAAAATGAAATAAACTAAAAGACAGAAATTAAAATAACATAATTGAAAACGTTGGGTTGCCTCCCAAGTAGCGATGTCTTTAACGTCTTTTAGCCGGACGCAAGTTCCTTAGTCTTAATAACCTTGGGGCGGATTAAGCCCCCAACCTATCCATTTCCTCCACATTTGGCGTTTCCTTTTTCTCCTTTTCGTTTTAGCATTATCGGTAATAGGGAGTTCAGGAACACTTACCTCCTTTAGTGGCATTTCGGCAAACCATGCCTGCTTTCTTGGGCTCATCACTCTTTGGTTGCACTGTAAGGGCTCGCATGGGGGTTTGATGGTGTTGATTGCAAAACACCTACTCATGGGTGGTGGTTCGATGACATGTTTAAACACTTTAAACACCATTTGTTCATTCTCCACCCTTAATGTCAATTCCCCTTTTTCAACATCAATCAAAGCTCTCCCTGTTGCTAGGAATGGCCTCCCTAATATGATAGGGATTTCTGCATCTTCTTCCATATCGAGAATGAGGAAATCTGCAGGAAAGAAAAAATTTCCTACCTTCACAATCACATCCTCAATCTTGCCTCGTAGATGAACCACTGTCATGTCGGCTAGTTGCAGACTCACCGTGGTTGGTTTAGCCTCTCCCAACTCTAATCTTTTGAAAACTGATAGGGGCATCAGGTTTATACTCGCCCCTAAATCGCATAGAGCTCTGTTGCAAGTTACCCTGCCCACTGTGCATGGTAGTGTAAAGCTTCCAGGATCCTTTAGCTTTGGTGGCAACTTCTTTTGTAAGATAGCACTACACTCTTCTGTTAGTGCTACTATCTCATATTCGGCCAGTTTCCTCTTTTTCCCCAAGATTTCTTTCATGAACTTGAAATAAGACGGCATCTGCTCCAAAGCCTCTATAAAAGGTATGTTGATATGCAACTTCCTGAATACCTCCAAGAATTTGGAAAATTGTTTATCGACCGCCTTCCTTTGTAATCTCTGGGGGAAAGGAATCTTTTCTGTATACTCCTTCTCCGGAGTTTTCTCTATCACTGGGCTAGGTTCAGCCACCTTCTCTTTTTCTAACTCTGCTTCCTTCTCAACTATTGGCTGAGGTGGCTGTTGCTCCAATTGTCTTCCACTTCTCAACTGCACTGCTTTACATTGCTCTCTCGGATTTACCTCTGTATTGCTTGGCAGTGTCCCCTGTGGCCTGACGTTTACCTGCTTTGCCAGCTGTCCTACTTGTGTTTCCAAGTTTCTGAACGAGGATCTAGCTTCTGTCATAAACTGCGTCTGGGCGTTGGCAAGTGTTGTCAAAGCTGTTTTAAGCTCATCTGGCTTTTCTTGCTGAACCGGTGCATTGAACTGTTGAGGCTGTGGGGCTTGAATGAAGGGCTGCTGGTTCTGGTTCTGCTGGATCGCCTCCTGTATTGGTTTGTTGCCTTTGCATCGATTCTGCCGCTATCGTTTGCGCCTCTGCATCGATTTGCTGCCCGCAGTTCGGTCTGCGCCCCTGCTCATTTCCATGAGAAATTTGGGTGATTCCTCCACCCTGGATTATAAGTGTTTGAGTAGGGGTTGTTCTGTTGCCTCTGGTAATTACCATCGCTGACACTCACTTTGCTCCATTGGTATATTATTGGGATCCATTGAAGGACACCTATCGAATGTATGTGGGCACCACATATCTCACGACTTTAGGCATCTGCTGCGTTCACCGACCTTTGTATGCTTAGAATCGTTTTGCTAGAAGAGCTACTTGGGCGTTCAAGGCAGCAATAGCATCTATCTCATGGACTCTCACAGTTCTTCTCCCACCTGTCGCCCTCTCTTCAGTGACATGGTTGTTAGTGGTCATATCTTCTAATAACTCATGAGCATCGTGGGCTGTTTTCCTCATGAATGCTCCACTTTCTTCGCATCTATGATGGTCCTGGTTGTACTGCTCAGCCCGTTGTAGAAGATGTGGACCAAGTTCCACAACTCAATGCAATGGTGTGGGCACTTTCTTTGTAGATCCTTGAACCTTTCCCACGCCTCATATAAAGACTCTCCATCAGCTTGGTAGAAGTTGTTCAACTCCCCTCTCAGTTTTGCTGCTTTACAAGGCGGAAAGAACTTGGCTAGAAATTTCTGTGCCAGCTCGTGCCATGTGAATATCGAATCGGCTGGCAGGGAATTTAACCATACTTTTGCTCTATCCACGAGTGAGAAGGAAAGAGCCTCAACTGACGGCATCATCGATGAACGCCGTTATATCGAAAGTGGCACATAGCTCCAAGAAATTAGCTATGTGCATGTGTGGATCCTCCGATGGCGATCCTCCGAATTGCGGTGTCTTTGTACCATGCTCAAAATTGCGGGTTTTATCTCGAAGTTGTTGGCTCTATTGCGGGAGCCTAATGCATCTGTGCTCCATTCACTCTTGGCGACATAGTCTCCCAAACTTCTTTTCGGGCGGATTCGACTCTATCCTCCACATCTATTGGCACTTGATGAGGATCTTACAGGTTAGGTTGATTTTCACCTAACCCTTCTCATCCTGTTATGGTTTAGCGTACCGTCCATCTCTATCAAAGTTGCAATCCGTTGATTCTTTCTTACGCTTGCGAGTTTTCTCGATCTGGATTGAAGGGAACAAGAGTGTCTGCTCCTCTTCTCCTTCGCATAAACTGATTGCCTGAAATAGATCAAAAACAGAAAACGAATCACGGCAACCTGATTTTCCGAAAAATAGCGAAAAACGTAAAAAAAAATAAAAATTAAAGACCAAATTAGAAATTAAAAATAGATAAT